>JAPXFQ010002559.1:1251666-1877500 GCA_028564705.1 Apricaphanius iberus | reverse complement strand
CAGTATATTAGAAATGGCAGGTTGAAACTTCAGAAACATTTTTAATGGTCTTTAAAACTATTTAAACTACATTTTATTTTGCTTAGAGGCTGCAGAAGTTTGAAAATCATCTCATTCAGTGAGTTGAGATTTGCTGGGATTATCTAAAGCACCTTCACAGGTTTAATGAGAATTATTCAGATTTCGCTCCTTTATCTCCGTCTTACTTTAAGTAACATTTGAATGAAGGAAGGATCATGCGACCATGAAAGCTGGGAGTTAAAATTGTCCTGCTCTTGCTTTACTCATCACAAGTATTTATCAAGATTTCTACCAACTGATTAAACCATAAGCAATACCACAACTCAACGTAATGCTTTATCTCTTAACTGAAAAAAATACAACATCTTGTAATTATTGCCTGTGATTATTAATAATGCAAATTTCCACCCATTATCAAAGCATTTACCTACAGGGCTTTATGGAACTCATATTTATCAGTCACATGTAGCCAAACACTAGAATCTTTTTCAAGACAATGCCTGCATTAATGCATCAGTGCGCCTTTTGGTCATTTGTAAGTGCTCAGCCTGTGCTTTTCACAAAATATCACACCATACACCATAAAGAGGGGTATGGGAGTGGACTGTGATGGCAGGGCTGCGTATAAACCAGAGGATGTGCTCGACATGCTTTTTGTCCATCATTTTGACCTCCAGGCTAAAAATTCCAGTAATAATCTATTTTACCTGTCATTTTTAAATTCTATGCAGGGGGGGGCTGGTGGCTTTCACCCTGTTCAGTAGTAGGCTGTAGTATTCAGTGTAGTATAGTATTCAATCCAAATTAGTTGAACAGAGAACTACATATATAAGTGAAATTAAAATATTGCACTCAAAATAGGAATATGCTGCAGGAATGATCACCGATTTTTTCATAATCAAACAGTGGGATTGCTACAGTGGATATTGTCATGAGGTTTTGGGTTTTTACATCGGACAAACGATTTCTCATGCGTGTTTTTAAGTTCTGAAAGCTGAATCATGCTCTGCTTCTACACTGGAGACCAGAATTAAGAGTCTCTTCAGCCAATGTTTTAAAATGAAGAAACATTACTTGAAGCAATCAGAAGTCCAAAAAAACTCTCTCAACGAACAGTTTCCTGTTCCATAAAATACTGGAGCAAGGCAGCAGCAGGCCCTGGTGTTTGGCACACATCAAATTCCTTGGAGCACGTCTAACCCGCAAAGGCCAATTATTCCCTCCACTATCATCATTTCAACTTCAAAAAGGATATTCAATACAGCTGCTAGAAAAGAGTGCAATGATAATATAAGTTGTGATATATAACTATTTTCCTTTTCCCTCCGTTTCTCATGACTGTGAGCATTTGTTGCTGTGAGGTAGGGCTGGACGATATAGAAAAAGGCATATCGATAAAAAAATACTCATATTGATCGACATCGATAATTATCGATAAAAAAATCACAATGTAAAAAATATATTTAAGTGCCTCCCCAGTCATTTTGTTATTCTTCAGTGAACTAATGTTAACTAAGAATTAAATTAATTACATTTTCAAACACTTCTTTTTATCATACGTAAGTTTGTAAGACACAGAAACAAACCAAGAAACCTGAGTAACATCTTTTTGCTTTTTAATCTTTAAAACATTTTATGACACTATAATATTGATGGCTTAAACCCTTGGTTTAGTTTATCAATAAAGCTTATTCAAATTCACTTCAGCTCTTCAGCTGTAGGCTAAAGCTAACAAGCTACTCACCAGTGTTGATGGGCTCCAACACTGCAGCTCAGTCACCGAGCCGAAGCCAGCAGGTCTATCCAAACCCTGTTGTGTTTTTTAAAGCATTTTTTCGCTTCTGAGGACCGGGAGCATAACCGAGGGGAGATTTTAACAGCCACAGATGTTAGCAACGCGACCTGGGTAAGTTTCCCGTGTCTCTCTGTAAGAGATTCGTAGCGAGCCAGGAGAGGGGAGTCCTGCTTAAAACAGCTGATCGTAGTTTTATACTTCGTTCATTATTGCTACGTTTAGTGTTTTTGTGCGTCGAGGATCGGTTAAAACATGGGACGCAAATTTACCTGAGTCCCTGAAACATTTATCCGGAACAATGTCCTCTGCTGCTCCCTGGTTGTGACATCTGAGCGCGGCGAAGCTACAGTGATGGTTCGCTTAGGGACTATTAAAAAAATTCTATTTGAGCTTAAATTATTTCATCCTTTTTGTGGTTTGAAAGGAGAGAGGGTGGCTGACAGACCTGCGTGGGTCACTGTTAATGATTCATTTGGAGAAAGTAATGATTGTTGTATTAAGCTGCCTGATAGGGCATAATGAAAAAATGAAGGGAAACTTTTTTTTCTATCAAACTTTATTGACCCGTTTTTTTTCTATCACACCACACGTCTATCGAGCGATATATATTGCTATCGAATTATCGTCCAGCTCTACTGTGAGACTTTAGTTGTTTAAATATTATGTTAACAAGTTAACTGCAAGCTCAAAACATATTAGCCAACAATTACTGCACTCCAAATAGTCCTTAGCAATATGAATATAGCACACACTGATATTGCAGAAGTAATATATTTGTCTAACATAACATATTCTATTTGAAGAGTTGTAGCAAAAACTGAAGGGCGTGGGACAACAACATAGCAGCATTGTATGGCTATATGTTACTTTAGCTTGGTTTAATTTACTAGGGAGCTATAAAGGAGCTATCATCAACTTCACCACTTGTCCTATCTTAAGCATTTTAAACCATCAACACAGGAGATGAATTTTGTTTCTGTTTTTTTTTCTGATGCTGTTCAGATAAACTTCACAACTACTGATACAAAGGAAGTCTAGTCAGTCAAACCAGTTAATCCTTTAAAGCATGTTAAGCCAGTTGCTTGCCTCTATAAAAGCTATTCAAGATATACAACATTCCTGTTTTATTGTTGAGTTAGTAAAGAGTATCAAGACTACAAAGACTACTTCAAATCTAAATGGACATTTAAGGTATTTGTCAAGAAAACTGCTGCATTTGTTTAATATCTGAGCAGATGCTGTGACAGTTGTCTGCACCTTCAAAGTAAGGGGACCACAAACGATTATTTTGATAATCGGCTAATCATTGATTACTTTGCCAATTAGTCAACTAATCAGATTACGTTTAAAACGCATTTAATTGCAGGAGCAAGCTGCTCTAATATTTGCGTTACCTCGAAGTGTTATGTAGTATTTAAAATTGTGATTTTTAACATTTATGAACTATATAAAAAAATATAAGTGTTACAGCAGACACATGTCGTGTGCTAAGCATAATGAAATTACCATCACCACTGTTAACGTTCCAGCTATTAAATAATACAATAGCCTCTTCAGTCTGTTTCTTCATCAAAACTACTGAATGATCCTTACAGAGAGATCCTTCCAGCCCACAGCTATTTAACATCTAAAGTGAGAGTAAACATTACATTATGACAAAATAAGTATTTTATCACAATAATAAGAGTAATAAACTGCAGTTTTTTGTCGCGACACCTGCAACTTGATGTCCGAGGACATCATATAAGAGAATCTAGAATTTACTTGTTGGGAAGAATCGACGAATCGTGGCAGTCCTGTTTCTAAGCTCTAAAAAGAATCTCTTATGCTTTCACAGGCCACCAATCAGGGGCATCGTCAACATTTTATAACGTTCCTCTCTTAAAAAAGGGATTTGATGAGAGGTTATGAGTAATTGGTATGATACTTTCAGTAAACTCAGTTTGGAAAACAGGAAAAAGGACTGAAGGCAGGTCAGATGGAGACCAAGACCAGGAAGATGCCTGACATCTTTAAACAATTCCAGCATTAAAAACGTTATATTAATATGAAGACATAAAGACTGTTTTATAAAACATCGCACAGCAGACACTGCATTGAGCAATGAATTACGTAAAAGTGCTTAGTTACAATGAAAACTTGGTCTTTTACAAACATGCGAAGCACATATTTCAAGAAATACAAAAGCAGTGCAAATAGACAACATTAAATGTGTTTCTAGCAGTTAAAGTGATTCCTATGATATGCAGGGATCTCAAAATAAATTGTAATACCTTTTCAAGAGTTCTTTAGGAACTTCTCAAATAATATCGCCTTGCAGTAATAAACAATGAAAAAATAATCACAATTGGTAATTCAAATCGAGAAATCCATTTTGCAAACAAAATTTAAACAACAACAAAAAAAGGTTTATTAAACTTTGCCAAAGTAAGTCATCAAAATAATATTTGGTATAATGGCACCCTTTTTGACAAGTCAGTCAAGCTATTAATGGTTAACCGCTGTCAAATGTCCCAATCGCACAAACAAAATGACCAAGTGGACTAAGGCTACGTCCACACCAAGCCGATAAGATTATACGGGGAGTTAGACGCCTAATGTTAACCACTCAACACGATCATTTACGCCTCGTTTAAGGTCCGTTTAAGGTCCCATGATTGCGCAATCCCATACCGACCTGTGCAAATACTGGGCATGCGCGAAAAGACGCACGAAAAGACGCGTATAATCTACGTGACGCCAGCGCCTACATAATAGATACAAGAAGCTCTACAGCACAGTACATATCTACTTGTCCCGTTAACCGAAGAGAACAATAGCTGCTCAGAAGAAGAGAGAGTTTTTGGTGTGGACAGACGACGAGATCGATTTATTACTCTTCGCTGTTGTCTTTTTCTGTAGTGTTGTATTGTTATTGACGCAGCATTCATTGACGCCACTTCCTTTCATTTTCCGGGGAAGCTGTCCACACTAGCTCGTTTAGCCGTTGAATTAAGATTTACACGGCTCTCTTACCCGGCTAATAGTTATCCGGCCACAGACCTTAAACGACGCCGGGTTAGTGTGGACGATAGGGGGGTGTAGACTAAATAATTATACGTTTAAGGCATTACCCGGCTTAGTGTGGACGTGGCCTAAGTTCAGCTTGCACAGGCTCCCGTTCTGCAACCTGCTCAGACTACAGTTGCAATGACGGACGGCTGCAACGTCACTGAAATCGGCAGTGTAATGTAAATTGGAAACGGTTGGATTACAAGCCTGTAAAAAAACCCAGAAGCCTAAACCACAGCACCTCCAAGATGCTCCGAATACACAGGTGAATATTACTAACTATTCATAATAAAACACGTTGGTGATCTGAAGAAGTATTCTGGCTTATAATGCTTTATCTAGAGGCTGCAAGTAGATGCCCCCATTGACTCCCGTTACATGGATATCAGCCGATCGTGAATGGATATAAACTTCTCCAGAAATACTCTAAATGGCTCCAAACATGTCTGGGTGAGAAAATGAATGTAATAAATGCTAAAACTAAGGTCCAAGTTGAAAAAAAAAAAAAAGGTAATTCCCCTCTAACCTTGCATGATTCAACATGTATGAAGAAATGTTATTTTTTTTTCAGTTATATATCATTCGCATGTATTCTAACCTAACAGTAATTCTCTAATGGCCATGAACCTGACAGTTTTCCCACTTCTTCCAAAGACGCTTAATAACTCATGCATTACAGGGTGTCTACAGGTTTGACAAAGTTAAATTTAAGACATTTTAAGTCTTAATACAAATTTTCATCAAAAATTAAGATCGAATTGAAAGTCACGCATAAGTCAAGCACAAAACCATGAGGATATTTGAAATTATTACTTTTTTTAACTGATTGTTCTTGGGAATATTCAACAGAAAACACTATTCCAGACGAAGAAATTCCTTGACAATGTCAATGCACTCACACACTAAATCCAATGTAACAGTGTAACAATGTGAATCCCCAAACACTAGAAATGTAAACTCACTTATGCTGCTTGAAGCACTTGATACAATACTCTCACTCACACGTACACACTCACAATACAATACTGTATATAACACTCTCTCACAAACACACAATACATATTCTTACTCACAGCACAGTCCTACACAATACAATTTTTCACACACACACAATACTCACTCACTCTCAGACACCCACTATGTCATTTTTTAAGTTCTGTCGTTTTATGCTCCCGCTCGCACTCAACCCCTTTCCGTTCTGATACTTTTTCTATGAAACACTTTTTAAGACTGCAGTTTTTAAAGAGGATTTTTGGTAAAAAATCTGTACTGCGTTACTGAATTGAATACGTTGTCTTTAACACAAAGTTCGAGATCTTTTATAGCTTTTTCTTTACATGGGATTTTAATTGACCCAGTTTCAGAACCATTAGTTCAGTTTAAACTCCTAAAAGACGAGGGTCTAGAAAGCAAAAAGCAGTTAAGTGTCTCATTTTAACCTCATTTACAAGTTCTCTATCAGCACTGAAAATCAGGTCAGACAGAAACTTCAGCTGGGATGTGAAAAAAATAATCTAAATTTAAATTAAGGAAAAACATTTGGAAATACCATCTTTCAGAATGTACCTTTAGTCTACCTTTCAGGATTTCATTTAAGGAAACTGCAACCAGAATTGTAGGCCTAATATTAGTTTGGCCAAGACATATTTTCCATCCGAATGGTTAACAGACAATAACGCACTTACTTATAAATGATGTAGTAGGTCCAGAGCAGTAGCATGTCCCAAAAATTGTGAACCTTAGAATCTTAACTGAATTTATGTGTAGGTCAAGTTGCGTTTTGTTCATGGTATGGTTTAAACTCTCGTCAAACAAGTATTTATCAAGTTTTCTACCAACTGATTAAACCATAAGCAATACCACAACTCAACGTAATGCTTTATCTCTTAACTGAAAAAAATACAACATCTTGTAATTATTGCCTGTGATTATTAATCATGCAAATTTCCACCCATTATCAAAGCATTTACCTACAGGGCTTTATGGAACTCATATTTATCAGTCACATGTAGCCAAACACTAGAATCTTTTTCAGGACAATGCCTGCATTAATGCATCAGTGCGCCTTTTGGTCATTTCTAAGTGCTCAGCCTGTGCTTTTCACAAAAAAATCACACCATACACCATAAAGAGGGGTATGGGAGTGGACTGTGATGGCAGGGCTGCGTATAAACCAGAGGATTATACGGGGCCAGACCGAATGCTGCCATACATCGGCTTTTATCTTTCCCACAAGTAAGTGACCAAGCAAGCACGGAGTCAGGAAACATTGTCTTAAAGATGTCATCCATTCTGTTATTTGACATGTATGATTGGTGGCTTGTCACAATCCTCGGCACGCAGATTACTTCTGCCCTCAGTGTCGGAGTAGAGACAAAAGTTTTTCGGATATCCGACGAGCTCTGTAGTTATTGAGGAGGCCTTGCATCCTCTTCTCAGTTAGCAGTGGCAGTGCAAAAGTCCTTGATTTGAGGCTGATGTTGGGGGGCTGTAGCAAAAGCTATGTGTTTTTACCCCTCTGCATGTGAGACTCCAGCGCTTTGATCCCCATTGTGCCCAACTAAAAACATTTACAGCAAACCGCACAGTAAGCCTCGCTGTCATATTTGGGCACAGCTTTGAGCCACTACGAGAAACAAGAATTTTCTAGCCATTTGTCGCTGGGGTCAGGGTTGCCAGATCCCGTTCCAGCCCAAACACGACGTAAAATCCGCCAAAATCATGAAAAACCCAATTGGGCGGAAGCCCGTTAATTCTGGCAACACTGACAATGCCAAGCAAGCGTGTGTCTAGCAACAGAACAGATTTAGAAGCTGAAACATAAATATTTTTATTATGGAGAAATTCACTCTAAAATTAAGATTAAAAAAATTAAGACAATTCGATTGAGATTTAAGACACATTCAAAGGCCTTATTTTAGGAAAGCGGAGTTTAAGACATTTTACGGACCCACGGCAACCCTGCATTAAGTTTATTAATGACAGGTTATCCATATTTTAATAAAATAAAATAAAAAGAGAACACTAGCCAAGACTTTACATATTTAAAGCATGCATTGTCCATACGATTAGAATGTTAAATCAAAAAACTTCAGATAGGCTTTCACAAGTACAAAAATGACTTTAAAATCTCTGGAAATCAATTATAAAAGAAAAGGTTCTTCAAAATTTGAAATTTTAACACTAACAATAATAGTTAGCTTTTAAGGTCACAAAGGACAAAGATCAAGCAAAAATCAGAAATAATGGGCTGAGAAAAAGTTTTCCCCCCAAATGCAATAAAAGTAAAAAGCAGCAGTCTCAAAAAAACAATAAAAACGGGATACTCTAGTCTTTATTTTTCATCTTCATCCTCCTTAGTCAATTTATAGATGAACTTTCCATAGCATTATTATAGTTTTTGTCCATGTGGAGCTACTAGATCTTTGCCACTTTTGATCCCAGTGCTCTTCATCGTAAAGATAGACTTGTGCTTTGATATTTTGAAAAAAGTCGCAACTCTGCACAGGTCATTGCAGGGCAGCGCAGCAAAGTGGATCAGAACCATCCATGAGGCAGCAGCTCAGGGAAAAGGTCAGAGAAGAGAAAGGGTCTCGTTTTCCGTGTAAATGCTTATTAGTCCCTTAAAAACAATGAAGACCTGGACACTTTGATCAATCTCAGAAAGCATGTGAACATTTCTGAGGAAAAGAGTTTTCTTTTTAACCCTAATTTATGACAAACAAAAAAAAAGAACATGCCCAGACATTCTATCCTAATACCAATTAACTCTCTAACTGCCATAGGCTTGACAGGTATGTTGATTTCTGCCGCTGTTTTATATACCAAAGACGCATCATGAATCCTCATGGGTTTAGAAAGGCTAATCCACACAGCAGCAGACACAAAGTCCTCATTTGAATACTGCTGTTTGCACCTGTTTTGATGATTTGTGCACACAATCTTAGTAGATCACCTGGAAATCAGGAACAAACCGTTGCGCTCTTTATTTGGAATATTAATAAGTCAGGCCCAAAGTGTTGTGGTGTAATTGTATTGCAACTGTTTTCCTGATACTGTGCAGTTTTAGCTGAAATTGTCCCTCTCTCATATCCAGCGACAGGTGTGTATTTTGAAGTACATCATGTTTAACTACAGCAAATGTGTTTCTGTGAAGAGACACTTAAAAAGGAAACCGCAATAAATGAAAGTAAGAGAGAATGTGAAAAATAGCTTCCCAGCGCAAAAAGCTACAGCTAGATCTCGTCGCAAAGTTCATTTAGTCCATTGGTTAAAAACACATTTCTAAGCGAGGTACTCTCACTCAGATTCTTTAACACTCGAAATCACTAAATAATGACCCTAAATACTAACAAGATCATCCATATTTTGCGTTTCTTATAAACTAAGTTTAATGTAAAAAAAAACTATCCCATAATCAACCTCTAAAACTTTTAAAATGTCTGACTGTTAGAACCAAGGCATGTATTTCATAGCTATAAGAGTTCCTATTTTTGATAATGTATAAGAGTAAATTAATACAAACGCATCAAACATAGGCTATAACCTAAAAACACAATGTACAGCTAAAAACCAGTTAGTGTAGGAAACGCCAAAGAAGAACAACGGGACGGGAATTTAGATGGAATGCTTTCAATCACAGACAGTGTTGTAATTTAAAAAACCAAAGTCTGCAGGTAAGAACTTCTTTAGACCATATGATCGTTTCTTACTTGATCAATTTCCATTTGTAACAACGCAATCAACAAATGAGTCGATATCAAAGTGATAAGTAGCTGAGATCTACGCCGACACCTGCTCTCCTATTTCTTAAACAAAAACAGTATTTGAATGCAGAGTAAAAACAACTAAACTCAGTTATCCTTAGATTAATGCCAGAGGAAGAAAATTACTCTCACTGCATATGGCAGTCATACCCCATATATGTAATAAAATACCGTACTTATTCACAACACAGAAACTTTAATAATAATCTCATTACAACAAAGTCGTGCATGTCCTGTTGTGGAGAATCAAGGGAATAAATGTGGTGCCTGCTGTGTAGCTCTTTTTACCGTTACCAAAACTATGCAATCTGCACGTCTACTGTATGAATCAAAGAGTCTTTATTGTATTCCTGACTCCAAGGAAACTGTATGGTTGTAATAATACAACTCCTTTAAATCAAGGCTAAACAAGCATATCGCTCCAATCGCATCAACTGCCAAAACAACTGCCTTCATACTGCATCCAAAGTTCTGTGCTCAGCTACAAATAATTATTAGCTCAACATCAACCGACGCATGGCAGCCAGGGCAGCACAAACCCTGCCTCCCCTGGTGTGTGGGAGCAAATTAAGATCAAGTGAATTTAGTCTTCTATCATCCTCCTTGTATAACAACCCATACTCCTACCTAAGCTGGTTAGGGACTCTCTTATCTCTTTGTAACTCTCTCCACCCCATCCTGCTGCTTCACTTTCAGTGCTTTGGGGGAGCTGGGAGAGCTGCTGAGGGAAGGGGAAACAGGAGTTATTCACAGGCAACACAGAGCAAAGGAACACCAAAAACAACAGATGTGCTAGAGGCAAAAGTCCAATAATAGATAACAAAGTCATTAAGTATCAGTTGCTGGCTGGTGTCCTGAAGTAATGTTTGATTTCTAAATTCATCTATGTAAAGACACAAACTACGATAAACATCTATCCGCACTTTTTAGAGATGCATCAATAAACTGATCAGAAGTTGGAAATGTACAAGTTTTCCTTCCAATTTTCAATTTTACCCCAAACAGACTGGTAGGTCAAATATCTAAATATTGACACGATGAAACAAACGTTTCCCCCTTTTAACTAAATGCATCAAAACTAAGAAACCCTTATATTATTACAGCCACCAACAAACAGCATGCACTACACTTTTAACTTGAACTTTTTAGACCTCTTTAAATTTTTATAATAATAATAAAAAAATTATTTGTAATGCACTTTATATTTAAAACAATCTCAAAGTGCTACAAAGTTGAGAGTTCAAAATAAGTAAAAAAAAAAAAAAGGTAGAGTATGTTCTGATACATGAATTATCTCTTTTGTTGTATTTAGTTGGATTCAAAAATGACACTTTTTTTGTATTTTTGGTGGTGTAGTCATAAAAAAAAAAAAACCATAAAAGCCAAATAGAATGGCTAAAAACACAATTTGGAAGGTCAGATGTCAAAGAAATCTGGTAACAACCAGAAAAACATTGATCAGTGCATCTGTATTATTTTAAGTCAAAAGGTTTGCATTTCACTCTACAAGCATTATCTCATACGGTTTTGCTGTTAATACAATTGCTAATAATAAATAAGCTTATGGAACAGTAAATTCTCATCAGCCTTCTTCTGCAATAGCCTAAAGACTGGACCAGCATCCAGGAAACCAGCCACAGAGACACGCTAACAAAAGAAAACGTTATACGAATTAAAGACAAATATTGATCCAAACAGGAATTTTTAAATATCAACACCACAAATATATTTTCTGAAAGATTTGATAACGATCGTTAGCTTGGGGGCTTACTGTGCAAAAATAATACACATAGACAGCTAACAACTCATTGAGCTGCAGGTTGACTTGGAATTAACAGGTTGACAAAAGTATTTGATCTTACTTCAGTGAGTGAAATAATTGCTCTAAATTCAGGGCTGGGCAATGTATCCTCAAATTTATAATGCGATATAATCAGAAGAATGAGGGTAACAATAATTACTGCGATAGATTATTCTGTCTATACATTTCAAAATGTGACATACCATATCACATAGTAAAAGTATAAGTTAAACTTAAAAAAACATCTATTGTGCAAAATCTATTTTTTAAAATCCAAAACCTAAGTCATTTTTAAGCTGTAAAACACCCTTTTCAAAGGAATGTAAAGCGAAAATGATCATAACATATATCAAGAAGATATTTAAAACATTTTAAAAAATATAGTAATTATTTAAACTGAAGAGCAAAATTTTAAAACAAAAGAAATTCTAGGGTTGGGCAACAAATCAATTTGACAGATTCATTGAATTTTCTGGTATGAAAAAAAATATATATATAGATTTTATTCTTAAGCCATACTGCTCAGTCCTACTTTCTTCCTGCTTTCCTATGTATATATATTATAAACTCAATGCTGCGCAAAAATAAACCTGCCAACCACTAAAAATGCACAAAGTTCAACAGGTTTCCTTTTCCATTAAATAGAAGGAAAAAAAATCAAAAACTGCAAAAAGAGGAACTGAACATTAGTATTTATTATGGGTGTGTCTGTCAATACCTGATAACGATCCGATACTATTGTTGAATTAATACTGTATAACTTCGACCTTATACCTTTCTTGAAGAGACTAAAGGCACCAGACTTTACTAACTAAACATAACTAAGACACAATAACAGATGTAAAATATAAAATTACCAAAAAAAAACAAAAAAACATTTTAAGTGAAATATTAATCTTATTTTGTGAATTTATTTCATATTTTCCACATTTTGAGCATCGGTTCATAGATGTACATTATACGCTATCGGGGCCGATACCTTATACCGGTATCGGTGCATCCCTAGTGTTTATACTCCCTGCCTACGTGGTACAAAGTAGGTGCAGCATGATCTCATGGGCCGGTTTGGTGAAAATCTCCACCCATGGCTAAATCTAAATATTTCCACCTTTCTCTTCAATTTATACTATCCACTATTTAAACTGTTTTAAAAAGTCAGGATGTTTTGAATTTTCTTGTAATTTCAGTCTCTCCAGGATCCCACTTAGTTGACTCCTGCCTTTGAAATGCTGCTGACAGTCCGAGTCATGTTGTGTTCTACTGTTGTTACACGTGTTAAGTTTAAGGCTGAGCCAGAAATTTTTTTTCTCAACAAAAATGACCGCAAGGAGAGCCAAAACATGAAATAACGGAGCTAGTTGACTGAAACAGTTTGAATGTTAATGTTCTAGTGACTGGTCTGTTGCCTCTTTAGAAACAAGTAAGGTGTGGCATCAACAACCCCCCACTGATACCACCCATCGTCCTAGATTTCCATCAGACTGGTCAGTAACTTGTTTATTTGGGGAAATTTTCAAAGACCAAGATGAAAAACTGTTTAATGAGACTGTACCAACCAAAATTTCATATCAGACATGGAAATTGGACTTCAGTTACACTTTTGAGTATTATTTTACACAAGAAAAGTTTTTGAATTCAATTAAATCTCTCCTTAAAACCACCAATATCACATTTTGTCTGAAATCTCATGGATATCTTTAAGATTAGGGGTGTAAGAAAATATTGATGTGTCAATACATTGCGAGATTTTGTCACAATATTGTATTAATATTCAAGAGCAAAGTACTGTTTGTTTTGTTTTTTTACGAATTTGAATGGATCCATTAATGATGACAGTAATTTTTGTAGTAAAATTAAAAGCATGACCGCTAGTTGGTGGCTGTTTTCATCTTCTTCGTTCCAGTGGATCAACTAGATCTAGTAATAAAACTGGATGTGTAATGGATGAAAAAGGCTGGATTGTTTAGAAAGCTGTGACAGTTTTTCTACAATTAAATTCAGTTTTGAAATTCACAGTATAAAGTCTTCTTCATAATATCGCAAATATCGTATCGTCCCCTTTGTATCACGATACATAATGTATTGCCAGATTGTATCCAATGTACATCTCTATTTAAGATCATTCATTTAATTATCTAAACTGTTTAAATTTGCCAAACGCAACATCAAACAAAGAAAACCCCTGATGACATCAGTACAGGAGCCACATACTTTGCACAGCAATTTATATGGAAGTTAGATTTTTTTAGCACAAAAAATGACTTTTCCCCAAAAACTGTGACTAACATTCAGCCTGGGACGATCAAGCAAACCACAGCCCTTAAAAGCCATGCCACTACAACAAGTTAACCAATAAAAACAAAGCTGATCACATCAACCTTGTAAACAGCATACGGAAAACTGCAGAAAAAAAGCTCTTTCAGAATATATTAGAAAAACACTAGTATTGATATGATGATTGTCGCATCAACTCTAAATGAAATTTCAAAATTTTACTGTGTTTGAGCGAGCATCTCAAAACGCATATTATCCATTAATATTACGCCATCATGTTCGCAACGTGTAGATTTTATTGATAAAGAAAGTAATTCTGCATTACAGTACAGTAATAATAACTGATTATAGGTAGGCTTACTAACCCAGGAGTTAAAGTATGTAAGTAAATAAGATGAAGTTGAACCTAGTATGTAACACTTGTAGCTTCTGATTTAGCTCATGAATGAATAGCTATTTTGTTGTCTTTAAAGATCCGAACAACTGTTGATCAACTATAATCAACCTCTAAAACACTCAGGCAGGTCCAAGCTAGAACATACTATTCTACATAAATCAGGCATTCTTTAAAACAAAGGTTAGCGTTGTGAAACTTTTAATTCAAATAAACAAACCATTAAATAAAAATATGTTTTTTCATTGTGCAAAAAATCCATTTTAAATTTTACTATTCTAGTTGCAATTTAATTGCAATATTCTGTGAGGAATCCCATTTTTAAGCATTTTAATAACAACAGTGAATTACTCTTTATGACTTTTCTGAAGTGTAGTTGAATCCAGTTAAGATTTGACCAAAGCAGTTAAAATTTTTATTTTTATTTAATTGGAAAAAAATGGAAAAGGCTATTTACCGAAATACTGTCAAATGTTTTCATCTTTACAAGTTCATATTTAAACCATGTTTCTCGAGTTTGTTGTCTATATATATGGTTATGTAGAGACATCTGGATAAAAGTCACAGGTATTGAGAAGATCCAGTAAAACGTGCTAGTACTGAGGCAAAACACAAGCTCTGCTAAGCTTTTTGAATTTCTGAGTTTATTTTAAACATTCAAGATATCTTTTTGTAGCGGTACAAAATAGACCTAGAATTAAAATATAACTAAAGCTAACAGAATGCTTATAGAAACTTACCAGAACTGGCCTGTTAAACTGTGTTTTTTGCAACAATCTTCCCTGTTCAGTTTCAAGAGCATGTTGATATATCAGCACAAATGAGCTAGGCCTCCATCAGTAAAACATCCAGCTGCAACATTTCTGTTGATATTTTTACTTTATTACAAATCTTATAGGTCAAAAATATGTTCTCACCAATTCGTGTTAGCCCTAGCATCTCAGTAACTAAACTCTGTATCTAACAGATGTTTGAATCCATCCAGCTGATCACATGTATTATTGAGATGCATTACTTTAATAGATCTGGTTGAAAAACAAGTCTGCCAAATCTTGCATCCAAGCAGTCCATTGCGAAATTGATGATGATTACGAGTCGACATACTGAGCAGCTCTACTGAGAACCACCAATAGGATTTAACTATTAAGCATTACATAAAGGTAAAAATACGAAGAAATGCTAAGATATAAACTGGTTCATTTTGTACACTGTAACAGCAAACAGAATATATACAATTTCATTTCAATAACTGCATATTGGCCATTTTTTATTAATAAATCTTGTAATACATCTATGTGTATAAAAATGACCCCTAAGAATAAATTTGATTTAAAGAATTCAACTTTAAAACTTGAGGTTATTTTCGATTCAAAGTTAATTTAGGATTTATATAGGTGGATTGCTAAGCAAACATAAAAGGGTAGGATTCAATAAGTGGACAACAATCCGCTTCAGTGAAGTTTGCTTTATTCATTAGTTACCTCCCTCAATCTTAAATATACTTACTTTTATTGCCTTGATTCCTGACTTGGTGATCTGAGTCATCTTGGCCTTAGAGATGGGGGGCTTGTACTCAGTCAGTGTGTATAGCTGAAGGATAAGAGAACATCACACAATGTCACAATATGAGAAAAGCTAGACATGTGTTGTCATCAAGCACTGTTTTGCAGCTTAATTTACAAATTACCTCATTTATTTTTTTTTATTTGTTAAAGATAAGCATATAAAAAGATTTCATCATCCGTTTCATTTTCAAAATATTAACGCTGACAAAAACAGTATAATGTTCTTTAGCTACTGGTGAAAGGGCAGTGAGCTGAACCGCAGACAGACTCCGCTTGTCTTAGCTCTGAACTGTATTACAGCTAAACGTATTATTTAGAGTACGTTTGGACGTACAATATAATGTATTTAGCAAAAAATGCTTAATTTATATAACTATGAACAAAATACGCGGCCAAATTTACATAAACGTGAGTGACGGGAGTGTTTTATGATCTTATATTAGTAAACCCAACAAGTTATAACGCCACTGAGGCTGTTTCGCTAGCCTGCAGCTAGTTTGTAGCCTTTAGTATCTGCCTGCCCAAAATTAATATTAAGATATTTTCTCCAAAATAAGGTGTAGATTAATAACAATAGTCTACCCACATTTACAATAACGACGAAGCATTACACATGAATAACGTAGTAGATAATGCTATTGTGCGGCCTTGTTAGATTACTGCCCTTCTTTGCTACCCCGTAGCTAACGTTAGCTAACTAGCGTCAGGAAAATCAGAGTTAAACAACATATACGCGAACTGTTCGGGATTTTTTGCACTAGTTTCACACAAACCTCGCTGTTAAATGCTTTGACGGCCTCCATGGTGTTGCGTTACGGCTCGCAGCTCACTGTAAATATTTAAATATATCTCCTCTATAACCGGTGCATGCTCGATGTTTGGTGAGATGGAGGAGACTGGCAATATGGCGCATAGCCTCATCAGGGAATTTGCAGTGAGAGGCGCGACCCCTAGACGCGGCTTTTGAGAACTACATGATTTGCCACATAGCAATTGCTTCTAGTAAATACAGTGCCTTGCAAAAGTATTAATTTACCTTGAGCTTTTTTTAAAGGACGTCACGTTACAACAACACACTTCTAAATGTTTCATTGGTGATTATATATGGCAGACCAACACAGAATAGTCTACAAATGTAAAGTGGAAGAAAACTTTACAAAAATATAAAGAGCACCAAGTTATCTGAAGTAGTGTAATTATTTAACTGAGGCATCGTTTTGTTTACAAAGCTAAGCAGAGGTGTGTAGAGTCCGAGAAATTACTCAAGAAATAGTAAAAAAAGTATTTGTGAAAAAGGCAGACTTAATCTGTTTCATCTTTTCCTTTGAGTGATTAATAAAATATGTCATACCTTTTAAGGTTTCATATGATGTATCTCTAATGTTGTGTTTTACACTTTTATTGATGCTTTATTTAATTTATTCCCTACTTGACTACCTATCCGCCACTGAAACACACCATCCGTATTGTGGATTTCTTCTGGAAGCACAGGGAGGTTGGTCAGAGGTGATGAGAAAATAGCTAAATACAGGCCAAATCTAGCTCAAACTGGAAGAAGATCATCTTTAGCAGGACAATCATATTAGAATGACCTAGACCTAAATCTAAATGAAAATCATTTGCAATTGTTAAAATCTTCCGTTGGCACACGCCATTCAATATGACTATTCAGTTACTATGCAACTTTATACTACTTTGCAAAGAAATATAGAAATAAATGTCTACATGTGCAAAATTGGTCAAGTTTAGCAAGAATGCAAATGCATGCATTGAACTTTTCAGTTTTTCTTTTTTGTAAAATCCTGCAAATGCAGGTTCTCCACAGAGGCACACAAACTGACATGGAAACTGTCACTGGGAATTCTGGCATGGATTTATTATTTTATAGCAAAAAAGAAAAGCCCTAAAAGTCTGCTAGAATAAAAAGACACACATTCATTATTAAAAAATAAGGAGGAGTCTTAATCCGGTTCCGTAATCATTACCTATGTTCCAGTTTTGATCAAGTACATAAACCTGTTCCTGTGAAATTCCAGAAATTAGGAAATTGATTATGTTCTAATGAGCACAAACCTCATTAAAAAAAGAAATGAACATCTTTAAAATTTTACAAATAAATTGCTAATTGTTTTCAGGACGTACTTTCAAATAAGTTTTATCTATGAATATTTTAGAGTTGAATTGTTTATCTATTTGTATTTGAACCTGGATGATCCTCTACAAGCTAAAGTAGCACCATATCTAAAAGACAAGCCTCAGTTAACCAATATGGATTGCATACTTTACATTTTATGAATCTATACACATTATGTTTTACGTTCAAGGCTAAATTACAAGACAGATTTAGGCTTGTTTCTATCATCTTGAAAAGTTTCTGTAAAGCATATAGAACAACAATGCACTGTGAATATTAAAAAATTGGGCAGCTTTTTGAGCACATTTTTGTCAATCTAAAATAGAACAAACATACTGCCAACATTTATAGTTTCAAAGCAAATGCTTATTGTTTTCACTGAGTTTTAAACTGTACACCAACAATAATTAGACTCCTATGAATCTGAAATGATCAGGATTTGTGATTTATTGTAACTACACGCCATATTGTTCAGTCAGAACAGTTATTATAAAGCATGATGTGACATCTAGAACACAAAAAAGAATCATGGCTGTAGGGCGGCTTGTAACAGGCACAGATGGTGCATGGCACCAGTAATTAGAAGACAAAAACTTAAAAACAACAACAACAACATGGGAATTTATTCCCTACAAATGAAAACAAGTAGATAAATTATACAGTTAAAAAACTTAAACCAAACAAAAAACAGTGTTTCCGTGTAGAAGACCGTAAATGTCTTTCAATCCACTCAACTATTTCATACAACATGAGTTCACGCAAAGTTTCTGTGAACTAAAATGTTATAAACACTCCGCTGTAAAACTAGTCTAAGTCGACTAAGAGGAACAGTAAAAGTAATACTAAAACAGAATTCACATTTTCATGTGTATTGCTCATGTTTCCATCTCAATATTAAAAACAACAAAACACTTTACAGGTACACGTTAAACAGCACTAAAATATGCGCTTACATGCAACTAAAGAGTCAACTTTACTAAATCACAGCAGTGAGTGTGCATGAGTGTGCATTAACATAGTATGTAATCATCAGGTCCAAGTCCAAACACAGTGAAATAAGTAAGGAGGACCTGCTATAAACTGGTCTCTGCAACAGGAGCAGCAGTGACTGATGCTGCAGCCGTTACAGCCTCTGGCGCCCTCTTCTGGCTGTCACAGACCTCCACCATCAATGGCACGTTGGCTTCCTTCCACTCTCTGAACTTGTTTGAGGTAAGCTCTGGGTCAGAGAGCACCTGCTCTATTGCTTGCAGGTCCGCTTCTTTAGACTGTGGCAAAAAAAGAAAAAAAAGAAAGAAGAAATTAGATATACAATTTATTCATTTGATATCCACACAATAATATTCCCAGATGATTTGAAACCTCAAAAGGGTTTGTGTATTATGTACCTTTAACGTGCTATTGAGTGCCCTGATATGGTGTAGCTTATCATTAACGGTCTGGTTTTTAGAGCGTTTAACAAAAGAAGCTCTGAATTCCCTTTTGGTGGATGGTTTTCGATCCCCTATTGGTGAAAGGCTGGCCTCCTTTAGATGAATGTACAGCTTTTCCATCTCATCTGTGCTATTCCCACAATTGCCTGCAAAAGGACAAGGTTACATTTTACTATACAGCCCACCTGCATGACATGAGTATGTGAGTCCAAGGGGTAAAGAGGAATTGGAGGTGGAAAAGGACATAAAAGTATGGAGGCAAATAAAGATAGAACTAACAGTAAAAATCACCTTGACTTTGAGGACCTAAATCCTCAATTTGCTCTTCACCTTGTCCAGGTCTCTCCTTGCTGGACCTATTGGAATCTAAGGAGTCCTGAGAAGCCAAGTTTTCCAACACTGCTCCCCCTTCCGTTATGCCTTGTGGCGGTTGTTGTATGTGGACTTGGGCCGAGCACACCACCGCCGTTTCTCCGGCTGGAGTGGAGGACGCCTGCGAGACGAGGTCCAGCCAGGACTGGCGCTGCTTGGTGAGCGAGGAGGCGGAGCTCTGCGATGTCATCGTACTGACGGGGGAGGAGAGCGAATCGCTGGCTTCTACAGGAGCTGTGGAAGAGTATGGTGGTGGAAGAGTACCCTAAAAAGAGAAGAAAACATGTTAGAATAATGCACATAGCTTCATCTTTTTAAAAACTGGTTATTTTACAACCACAAACTTTAATGTGTCTTATTGATATTTTATATAATAGTCCAGCACAAAGTGTTATATTTTTGTAAAGCGGAGAGAAAAAAAGGGTCTTTGGCACTCTTTACTTTGATACTATAAATAAATACTCTCTGGAAATAAACAGATATCAGTACAAAATCTCGCTGTCCTATGAACAATGTTGTGGGTAACACGTTAGAATACTCTACTTTTTTTGTGAAATGTGTAACTTAATGCGTTAGTTTTGTTTGTTAAGTAACTTTTTTTCTCTCCTTAAGGAAGGCAAAATCCCGACTGCAGCCTTCTTAGTGTCATATAGTAGGACTCTCCCTGAGTGTCACCTGCGGATGAGTGTCTGCGCCCTGCTCCTGGACCCTGTGTGTGTGAGTGTTTACGAACTCTCGTTAAAGCGGCAGATTACAACTTTTGCATTGTGGAAGTACGCACATTATTTTCAATTTGTCAATGAAAAAAAAACCCACAACAGTAAGATGCATACACTGCGTTGGTGAAAAGCTTTTGTCGACCGCTATGTGGATTAGCCGATTGCTGACTGTCTTTCCTGTTACTGTTATCCTGCAGCGTTAATTTAGTAGGATGACTGACGTTATTCATTGTCACAACTTCTCGGTCCATTCAAAGGAGGCTGTGTTAGTCAATGACTGTAATTTGAAGCATGTGCGAGGAACTGCAAACTGGGTTTTAATTTTGGGCAAAGTACTGTTGCACGTTACTTTTATGAGTAGGCAACGATATAACATAACTGAACATAACTTATTTTAATTGATGGTAACGTAACCAAATAACTGCTTCCCAAAGTAACCGTAACCAACACTTTCTGTGAAGGTGTCAGAGGTTTGTTAGAAAACATTGTTTAACAAACGACATCAGGAAGACCACGAATATAGCTGACAGATCAGGGAGGAATTTGTGAAGACGACTTGCACACCAGACTTTTAAGATTTTTACTTGTTGTAATGTTTAAATCCATGTATCATTTTCCTTCTTTTTCACAACTGTGTCCTACTTTATGTTTGCCTTACAGCAGAGAACCCAAATAAGATACACTGGAGTTTGCCTTTCTAATATGACAAAAATCAGAAAATAGGGGTATGAATACTTTTGAAGGCAACTGTTTAAATTAAATGACAAAACGAGAAAAAAAGAATCAACGAATTACCTAGTTGATTTTTTTTTTTTTTTTTAGATCTTTCCTGACCTGATGTGTGCTCCCAGGTGGATCAGAGGCATCCACGGAGTTCCGTAGAGTCTGTTCCGAGTATGGCGGAGGGGGAATCTCTGGGCTCTCTGCTTCTTCGTGATCGCTGGCTTCACTGTAGCACTCTGAATGTCGCCATGGTTTCAAGAGATGAAAAAGCACAAATTCATAAGATGACACAGGTAAAAAAAAAAAAAAAAAAAAAAACAGACCACAGGTTGTACACTGCTCTAATTTGGCATAGTCACACATCCTTTGTGAATAAGAACACCTGGCAATGAGACACGTGTTGGGCTTACCAGGTGGTGGGGTTTCATCTGTTCGCTCATAATTAATCGAGGCCAGCCCGAGCTTATTCAACCAACTGAATAGAAAAAAAAATATTCATGTTTAAATAGACATCGTTAAGGAAAATAACTGCTTTCAAATAAGTAATACCATATTGTAACTTACAGATTCATGTCCTCGTGGCTTTCAGCGGCAAAATAAAACATCATCACTTGAGGATGGCAGGCTTTAAATGCACTGTGAGTGACAGGACAGCATTTAGAGAGGCAGTTGATAGAAACTTTTAACGCATATGTTTATCTCACTCAACACCCACAGATTAGCGATACTGGATTGTTGTTCTCAGTACATGAATAATATTTTTTGTGGTTTCAAACTACTTATAGTGGAAAGCATCATGATTTTACTGGTAACATTTAGGCAGACAAGAAGAAAGAATTTCATGCAAATCTAATCCCGAGATGAGATGTGATCAGTGGAAAAAAGGAGGTGACTTCTCTATTTTCAAAGATCACTTTTAGGTTGATTTCGCAAATTAACACTTCCCGTCATAGTGTGTGGGAACACTTCCTATGACACCCAGCTGTTGGTGTAAATTAAGTTCCAGGTTTAGTAAAACAAAGTGGCATTTGCTGAATCACAACATTCTGACAGGACAAAAAAAATGCTAAGAGGGAAAACTTTGAGCTTACTGCTTCTTCTTGCACTCCATGGCTACGTCTATCGTGAAGTTTGCGAGGTCAATGTAGCCCTCTGCTTTCTCCGCCTGCAACACAGAAATTGAACAACGCTGAGCGGCAAGAGGCAGCGATGGTTTTCAAACCACTTCCTGGACAACACCTGTTGCTGAGCTGGAGTGGGTGATGGTGACATACATTAATCCTGACCAAAGCCATCACACCAGTTACAGTCATGAAAAAGTATGTACCTCCTTTAAGAGTTCCTCTGTTTTTGATTTCTCTTCGTCAGACATACATGTTTCAAATCAAATTAATTTAGTATCAGAAAAGGGCAAAGTACACAAAAAAAAAAACTTTTCAAAATCACTGACATCCATCAGTTTTATAAAAAGGGATAAAAGGGGTGGTTTCCACACTAGAACCAGGAAAGTAGAGCACATCATTCCAGTTCGAAAAATCCTTACACTGGTTCCCTATAGCTCAGAGAATAGACTTTAAAGAGTTTATAAATAAATAAATGGCTTAGCACCCAGGAATGCAGAAGATCTGTTGTCACTATACTCCCCAATCCCCCAGACTCACCTTTTCTGGAACAAACTTCCAACTGCAAAGTTCCTGAGACACTGAGTTCCTTTAACTCAAAGGTAAGTTCAGAGCTGCCTTTGAGTAGTCCATTAGTAATAGCTCGAGTGTCATGTGTTTTACTGTGTCATATGTTTTGTGTCTCTGATGTTGGAAGTTATTTTATTGTTGTTCTCCCCAAATCACGTAAAGCCCCTTGAATAACCTTGTTGTTGACATCTACATGCACATCTAAATCGAGTTTTTTAGAGTAATTGGACTAAGGGCTTGTCCCCTGTCGAGACTGGAGTCCCAGTTTACATATCACTCAGAAAATCGAGTTATTAAATGAAGTGCGTTTCCCTCCTTGACGATAGATGGCGACATGCGCCCCTACGAGTTAGCCTTATAGGGGTTAGCTTCCAACTGTATTTAGGCAGTACACAGAGGCTGGCAGGAGTTAAGCAGACTGAGTCAAAGCATGATATTCGCAGTAAAAAACATTTGTAGCCCCGCCCCGTGTCGAGCCTATACATTGTAATCTTGAGGGCCATCTGGTAAAATATTTTGAGCTGATTGGAGGACGCGCAAGGTAGCGCCCGGCTTGCACTGGCTTCTACGCGTGCATCAACCGGCGCGGCCATGTTTGTTTCACTTTTCACAAAGTGATTCCCTTTGCTCATTTTTTAACGAATAAATATTATCCAGTTCCTCACCAACCAATTCAATACCCACTTCTACACGAGCGTAAACAGGCACGGTCATGTTAGTTTCACTTAGCTGGGCACTTGATACTATCGACACAACTGAACTCCCGCCCAAAAGCACACTGCTGACAAACAATTGGTTCGGCGAAATACGGGTCGTGTGTCGGACAGTTTAGATTGGAGTGGTCCAAGATGGATTCTCTTGAGTTTGGAAAACTCCAAATCTCGTGAGAATCCATCTTGCAGAGCAAGGTTACACATTTCTGGCTCTCCTGACTTCCAGAGGACGTGTCCTATTTGCAGAGTACTCCAATTTCAATCGTATTATCCAGGCAGCGTAGCTGAGCTTCTGAAACTCCAGGTCGGTTTGACTCGAGCCGAACTAAGGTGTATAGATGCATTTTAAAAGTCTGATTTCAGTCGGACTAAGGCAATAATTCAACTTTCTCTTGCTGCATGTAAACGTACGTATGTAGTGTGCTACACAAATAAAGTTGCCTTGAGTACTGTGAGAAATATTTTACACAAATGGAGAAAACATGAAGCATTTCAGAAACCACTCACCCCAGGTGTCACAAAAGAACAACATCTACAGCACAATTTGTCTCAGTTACGGTCAGTGTTTATGATCCAATAATAAGGAAGAGACTGTGCAAAACTGGAAACCATGAAAGTGTCTATGTTAAAACCCATTTCTGATCAAAAAGAACACAATCACCTTCATTCATACAACCCCCGAAACCAAAAAAATGTTTCAATGAGTCCGGATTGTGTAACAAAAAGTACTGTTTTTGTAAAGCAGGTCCTGTTACATCTGCCATAAAAGTCAGACTGAAAATTAGCTTTATTGGCCAACATTATGTGCACAAATAAGGATTTTGAGTTTGATTTTCAAGAGCTCGTACGCATGGACATGAAATATAAATATTCAACTTTAGGGAAATAAAATAAGGATAAAAAGATACAACATGTACTATACAATTACTTCCAGCAATTTATATATGTAAATAAAAAAAGATATGGATTGTTGTGGTCACTTTGCCCATTTCTTTCACAGCAGAGTAACTGACTATTTTGTAAGGTGTACATTGTTTTCAAAGAGACAACATGTGGGAAGCAACTGTCTGGTTTTTTGCAAGTACCAGTCTGTAATGCCAACCTAAAGGTAAAGGTGTGTGACCACAATGCATGGGGTCTGCCAAAAGAATGTAATTAATAAAAGAAAACCCTCTTAGATTCAATCTCAATTACCACAAGATATAACGATGAAATTCAAAAGGCCATATTGTGCATCCCTTAGCTTATAAACACTTGGGCTATTCAGCAGGACAATTATATAAAGCATACAAGCAAGCCTAATGGTAATTGGTTGAAAAACAAACAAAGGTTTTGGCTAAGTTAAAAGACTTCAATCCAATAGAGATCTATTTGAAAGACCTTAAACAAGCTGCTCAAGCTTAAGAATCCTGAACGAAGGCTAAACAATTCTACAAAGAAGAGTGGGCCAAAAGCCCTCCACAGCATGTGCAATACTCATCACCAGTAATTGTACATTTCTAAAGGCAGTTTGAGTGCCAATGGTCAGTGGAAAAAAATAAAACAAAGCAGAACTGAAAGGGAGCAAAAACTTTTCACAGCAACTTTTTACGTATGCATGAAAATGTGTCTGCATCTGGGTTGAATGTCTGGTAGCAACAGACACATACAGGAAGCAGTTCTTGTTGTCGCAGACTGACAGGGAGACAGAGGTGGAAGAAACATGCATGGCTCGTCTGAAGTCCACGCCGCTTCACTCTGCACTATAAAGGGTGTTAAATGTGCTAAACAGATCAAAAGCTGTACTGACACACAATTGTGCTTAGTCTTTGCAACTGTAAGGAAGACTTTATAAAATCATTACTTTTAAATGTTCTTTTAGTTGTTGAACAAAAAAATGCCTGCTGATTACCACTTTGATATTATCAACTAGATCTTTATAGCTTTTTTAGGAGAGCATTTATATTTCAAAGCACTGCAAAAAATGCAGAGCATGTGCAATTATAAAAATATTTCCCTTTCTACTTCATTCGACTCCAGTTGATTTTTTATTCATTTTTTGTGTAGCTCCTAGTGGGGTAACGGGTGGTTGGTGGAGCGAGGGTATATGGTTTAGTGTTGTGATTTAAGGGAATTAGTTTCAGGGAATGGGTTAAGAGAAAATAATTACCCTGTATATGAATATGTGTGTGGACTTTGTACAGATTGGTATATAGGTTGTTGCATGTATGTGTCTCTGTGCATGTACACTTAGATATGTTATGCAATAGATATATTTCTCTTTTTGTTTGGGTTTTCTTTTTTCCTTTCTTCTTTTTTCTCCATGTTATATCACTGACATGTCCTATAGTCCTGTCACACAGTTTTAAAATTAAAAATGCAAAATAAAGTTTTTAGAAATGCAAAATATTTCCCTTCACAATTTTAACCGTTTTTCTAGCATTCCCAATTTGGGCTATAACAATATAATCACCACAAGTATTCAAAAATAACTGCTTCAAACCGCACAAAACCAACATAAAAGTTTACCACGTTTCGTGGCCAAAAATTGATGCAATTCAACTCCACTACTGTCCAAAAATAAAAAATAACTCTGCAATTTCACTTCTCTTTCTTAACTTTTTGATCACAACGTAGATACTTATCATGATTCCCCGATCAGTAAATGCATCATCGTCGTCGTCGTCATCATCATTAACAGGTCACACTAACAACAACACTGGGTGGTGAAATTGTTACTAAGTTGAGAAGACTCATGCATCGAATTTTCTCTCTTTAATTCTTCTGAGCTTCCAATCTCTGTCTCTTATGGAACAAGCAGAGATTTGCAAAAACCTGTATTTGCACAAACCAACATTTGTACAAATCTATACAATGCTAAAAGTCCAAAATTATTTTAGCTTTGCTTTGAAAAAAAGTCCATCCTTTTTTTCTTTTTTTCTTTTTTACAGTGAATGCACGCTGACAGCAACAATTAGTTGTTCTTCTTTAACAGTTTCAGTTAAGATATAAAGCCTAATGACATGAATTCGAGCACCAACTCCATAGCGCCCGTGTTGCATTACACACTTATACTATTTGCCAGCAGGTGAGAATGCTTCATGTGGTATGGTTCTGAATAGTAAGGTACGAAGTGACAAGTATATTTTCAAAAACCTGCCTGCCCACCTAAAAAAAAGAAGCTATTTGTTGCACATTCTTTGTCACATTACCTCCATGTAATGAACTAATGTATTGCCTTTTTTATGGGAGCGAAAATGCATGATTTCCAACTACTTTTATCAAAGGAAAATCTGTTAAGGGTTGCATGATATTGTGCTTTGTCCCCAATACTTCTATACCTCTAAATAAAATCCTAAAAGGTAAGCTAAAAGAATCTCTTCTAAAAAGCCAAAGTAAGAGCTGTTTATTAACGTTGGTGTATGGGACCCCGGAAGATCCTACAGTTAAACAGTGAAGAACATTCACATCTGTCACCTTACAACCATGAATAAATGATATAATTCAAATGTGATAATTGACCAACACAGGGTAGTACAAACTATGGAGGGAGAGAAGAATAACACATTGTTTTCCAATGTTTCCACAAATACATTTCTCAAAAGTGTGGCATGCTTTTGTAATTTGTCCCTTACAGTCAGACACCCAAAAATAAAATTAGGTGTAACCATTGTTGTGTTTATAGTAATAAAAAGAAAAAAAATAATTTATGTTGATGTTGTGGTTGCTACCTAGAACACAGAATAAATGAAGCCAATAAACACCCAGTACATGTCGAATGTTTTTAGTCTAACACTTAAACATTCTTTGACTTTCACGAGGCTGGGTCTACATCTAAGTGAAGCATTTATTTACTCACCAGCTGGTTGGTGTACCAGTAGAGTGCCGTCCTCTTAAGAACAAACCAGTACTTCTTCCATTTGATCCCCAGGAAGCCTTTAGTCTCTTTCTTCCTGTAAAGCCAGCCCTGGTGGTCCGGCTGACCCAGCTCTTTGACGGAGATTCGTCTTCTACTCATGGTACCATTGCCTGTGCACAGCAGAGCATTGCATGCGAGTTCAATTGCTACAAGCCAATAAAACATTAGCCGAAGCATGTATGTAAGATCTAACATCCTAACTTACATTCACACTACATTTTTTTATTCAAACCAATTTAGGCCACCAAAATGACCAAAACACTAAAAATAACACAAACAACCCACACAGCATCAGGAAAATGGTCAGCTCGAAAAGTCTGTGTTTCAGCAACCTTTACCTGGAGCGATATGTAATGAGGCACCATTAATAGGCAAAAAAAAAAAAAAAACTGACTTTAGATCTTTGAAATGAAAAGAGACAACAGAGCAGAAAAGAAGCAAAGTGAAAGTATGTCTAAAATCCCTCTGTATACACACCAGTTGCCCTGCTGTGTCTCACACGCCTACCGGTGGTCAAATTTACAACTGCTGGGCAACACCTACTGTAAATGCAAAGCTAAAAGAGCCAGCTTACCTCCTCGGTTCTTTTTTTTGGACTTGTGCCGCAGGGAGACCTTTCGGAGAGGACAACGGCGAGGTCAGAGGAGAAACACAAGAAGAGAAAACTGTCACACGCAACAAGCAAGAAGAAAACGTTCGCTCAACATCCTGTTTCTCACATGCACCGACTTCTTTTTTTTTTTTACTGCTCTGTGACTTTCAGCTTCTGCCTCGTTTTTCTGCTCACTCTAAATGTTCTCTTCCTTCACGTAAGTTTTAAAAAGGAAAAAAAAAAACAACCAAATGTATAAAACTGCCATCTCTTCTGTTGAGAAAGCTTGTAAGCTTTGGTAATTCATCTATATCAAGTTCTGTCATAACAAAATAGGAGAAGCAGAAGTACTGCCTCTGTAAATGTCACAAAAATAAAAGAAGGATACCCACGGGATTATAGTCGTCGGCAGCCATTGAAGGAGTCACAGATAAAGGGAAGGCAGCCTGTTAAAAGAAACCAGAAGAAAAACGTATTGAGACGTGTGTAGGTTGACAACATCTGTCCCTCACAGATAATGCAGAAATAGTTTGCGTCTTTTGTTTCTTCAAAAGGAAGTGGCGTCATAGTGAAGTACGGACAATGGCTTTTTTCCCCCCATAATTTTGCAGAAATAAAGAGAAACACGTAGAAAATGTTGAATTTCACCATCAGTGAAATGGGAAGTTGAGTCAGATAATGAGCTAAAACCTTTAAAATTGAGCTTCTAGACAGCATTGACTCACAGCTTCTGCAAAGATGTCCACCATCAGCAGTTTCATTCACACTGTGACACATAAATGAAGTAACTAATGGGGCATCTGAGCACTACAACCAGAACTCCTTTTTGGGTTCTGAGTGCAAAAGCATATATTTCTTTTTAGGTACATATACGACATGTTCAGTTTTGCTGCTTAACATCCTTAAAAAACAAGGCAGCATTGAGAAATCCAGCCTTCAATTATTGGCCAACTTCCTCTGCGCTTGTTAGTTCCTGATTTGTGAAGTTAAAAAGCTGCCAGAGAGAGCAAACACTCTCAGCAAACAGTTAAAAAGACTTTCATAGTGGAAAAGCCCTTCATGATGCCCAGCTCTGCTTGTTTTCTGAGAATTTAAAAAACCTCAGATCATCCTGAATGTCTACTGTTTTGTACCTTTGCTAAAGTTGTCTCTAAAATGGGGATATACTTTAAGTATTTTGTTTTTTTTTAAGATTATAGCTTACAGCTAATGAAAACCCAGAAAATTAAAAACATAACACAGGGTAAATAAAGAGTAAGTTTAAAATAAAACTTTTATGGTCTGCACAATCCTAGAAAAGACTGCTGACTTTGATAGTTGTCACACAGATGGTTGTTGAAGCATTTCATGCATATGTGAGGAAAGCTGAGTGGAAGGAAATATGGTTGAAAAGGCTCCATAAGCCGAATACAGTCAGGTGGTTCTGGCCTGCAAAAATTTTAAATTATAATTTCAGATTTCTAAACATTTAGAAAATAAAACTAATATGTATCTAATAAAAATAATTATTATACAGAGATATTGGATCATTCACAGGTATGTCAATGGAAACCAACTGAGGTGAGCTTTCTGTGATTCAAAAAATTAATACCATTGTCATTAAACCAGGTATCAGTACTTTTGACAGTGAGGGTGGATCCTAGTAGAGTATGAAATGAGGATTACCATAAAACTCATGACCTAATGAAAACATTTTATGCTCTAGACTATCCTAATATATTGCTTTGTGTCACACATCTAACTTTTTACATCAAACTTTTTCCTTCCATTCAACTCCATTACTATGCAGCACTTCCTGAGCAGCTAGATTTATCTCAAGTTATCAAAGACTGTTATCTCCATGACAGGAACATATCTGTGTTAAAAACTTTTTTTTTAACCTTCAACCATTCTTTAAATTGGTTTTGTGTGATGCTTGATTTTCCAGAGAAACTAATGTGTGTTTTCATTAGCTGTGTGATCATGAAGATTAACAATAAACACTGACTTTTTTTAGTTAATTTAAACACTGCTTTCACTTTGCAGAACCTTACATAACGAAACTTTCTGATTACATCTTAATTTACCGAGATGCTTCATCGGATTAAATAAAAGTTGCAGTTGCTTCATGCATAATAATCCCGCAATACAATTTTTTTTAATACATCAGGAAATTTTGGCTCATATTCGCTTTTTCCTTTAAGTCAACACCTTTTTTAATCCAAACAGATCGAACTGGTTGAGAAAATCCTGCAACAGATTTTCATCTCTCTTTCTCTCTCTCTCTCTCTCTCTTCCTTTTTTTCTTACACAGCATGTGAGTATATGTCAGAACTTCTTTTCCGGTGTATTTGAGCTCTTTTGATCAACATCGCCACAGTAACCACAGCAGAAGACAGACTGTGAGCTGTGCATGTCAATGCGGTGTTTAGTAGCTGACTGTTTTTTTCCCCCTTTACAAACACAACATATAAAGCGCAATTTATATAGTCGATTAGGTAAAACCTAATCGACTATATATATATATATATATATATATATATATATATATATATATAATGAAAAGGCTTAATTAGGAATAGAGCACTGTAAAGACTGGACCTATGTGACAAATAAACCCAGAATGTCTTTAATATGGTCTATTTTTTGAATTATGACCATTTTGAATCCAGAAAGATACAAACTTTGCTAATTGCATAGCAATGAACAAATCAAGCCAGTACGGTAACATAATTGCAATAAAAGACATACTCTACCTGCCACCACAATCTCAATGAACGTAGTTTGACCCGAACTCTCCCTTCAAAGTCTGACCAAACCTTGGTGAACATGTTTGCATGGAGACAATTAGCGAGGGGACAAAGGAAGCCCGACTGGTTTCATCTTAATTTGAATGTCTCTCTGGGTGTGTGACCCTGCACATTTCAAACAGGGTTACCCTACCCGCTGCATTCTTTCTAAGGTTAAACACAAAAGCGATTGGAGGGGCATTTTATCGCGTTTTCTCCGGCACGAAATACACGATAACTGCTGCCTTCTGCCAGAAAGGGACGTCGCAGTTACATCCTGTAACCACTGGATGTCGCAACGTCCCCACTATTTCGTACCTTTAATCACTTCAACTGCTATAATAATAATAATAATAATAATAATAATAATAATAATAATAATAATAATAATAATAATGTGTATTGCTTTGTATAGGCCTACAGCTTTGACATACATGGTTAATGGGACTCCTTTTTCGATGATTCTCGCAGGCTGCATTATCAAATACATGAATAGGCCTACTCCACTGATAACAAGAATAAGACAAATCCATCTAAACTGTATTAGAAGCACATCAGTAAAATTTAAGCGAATTTTAAAATGGCACACCTTATTAATTACACTGAAAAACCCAAAATAAAATACAAATTTAACAATGTATTTAAGATTTTTTGTTGTTGTTGCTTTAATGAGGTTCATTATGCAATCATACTTAGCAACATAACAGATTACCTATTGTGTTTTCTACAAAACAAACACAAAAATGACAAACATCACTTTCCCTGAGATGAACGTTTGGAATACATTTTTTATCCTGTGTTATTATTGTCAGTTAATCTGAAACAAATCCAGTTACTAAATTGGAATCCTCTTCCCTTAGGATACTGCCATTAAGCTAATAGATAAGTTACTGCCCTAATAAATGCTTGAATCAGTAAATAAAAGATTAAAACAATAATTCAAACACTGTGTCAAAGAATTAGTTGAAAACATTAAAATCTGACTATTGGGGTCAGAAAACATAAATTACTCAAAAGAAATTCTCTTGTGCTACTTAGCAAGAAGAAATTTTATGCTGTATGTATTCAACCAAAAAGAAAGAAAAATGAAAGAAAATGTCAGTTGTTCGTTGCTTTATACTAATCATTTTAAGATTGAATTAATGATAATAAGATTAAACTAAGACTGATTGTATGATCTAAAATTTGATCATACATACATTTTAAGTAAGAATACACAAATTTTAGCTCTGAAATATATTTTGCTTCAAAGGGTAGAGGATAAGAGGCTTGTAACCTCTAAGCACCTCCACCCATTCTATGCCTCTTATTTTATCTACAGTTCCTTTTAAATGCACTGTCTTGACTCTAAATTTATAATGAACCTTTTGTTTTGCAAAGTTACAACATGTCGGCCTTGTTAACCAACATCTTCTGGAGTGTATCACAACAGAAGGTAAAAATAGCTGTTCACTTAGTATTAATTGCGTAAAAGACGACATTTGAGCACCAAGTGACAGGTTGTATTAGATATAAAGCTACATCTAAATTTTTTTGACATAGTTGAAAAAGTCTTTGATTGATTCAAGTGATTCAATTCAAAGAACATTTTAGCTTTAAACTTATTTAAATTCACATTAGAATGTTTTTATTGCTAAAAGTTTAGTCCACCAAACAATTTTCTACATTTTCTAAAACAATATTTAATACTACTATATAAATATAACCTATTTTGGTTTAAACTCCAATTTCATCATGATTTTTAAATTCAGGTTTCATCAGTTGGATTCTATGATTAAGGAGAGATTGGACTCAATCACTTGGTTCTTTAAAATTTTAAATTCAACTACTCACTTTTTAAATGTTAAATAACACTTTCCTCTATGCATTATGGACAGAAACATGGACTAAGTCCCTTCAAATGATATGTCTCCTAGCGTGAAGGTCATAAAAGAGCCAGAAGGGCGCTTCTAAATTACTGCTAAGATGCTAAGCTAAGATGACATCACAGCAGCCTCCAGAAAGAATCTGAAAAGAAAATGTGTTTTATGTTAGCTCTTTTCGGCTAGAGTGGTGGGAAGTGGTGTCCTGCCTTTCATCACTCCTCACTGCCTCAGCGGGGAACACGTTTTCAGCCACAACATCACTGCTTGAGCTGTGTCCGTGCAGAAGTGTGGATTTTCTTAGCCTACGGTACAGTTTCTATGCCGAGTTGGGAAAAACAATCCTGATTCCAGCATTATTGAGCTCTCACTAACATTTTTATGAAAGTAGATGGAGGGCCCCCACTTTTTCCCTCCATTTCTTCCACTTGTTTCTGGAATTTATAAAGTGGTCTGAAGTGGCAATCAAGAAACACTCCCTCTTTTTGTCTCACAATCTCCAACTGCTGCATACGCTTCCTACCCCTCCCAGGTGTTATCCTACTTTCTAATCCTTATCAGTAACTTTAAGTTAATTTTACATCGTCCATCTGTGTTTTGGTGGAAGTGAGGTAATCCTGCCTGTTATCCATGTCAAAAGCCTCATGCCTTGACAGGATTGGTCACACCACTGTAGCTTTCAATCTCTCGCTATGATTCATGTTGAGATCCGTCATGGCGCTTTGTAGATACCCCCGCCTCACCACCCAGAAACTGAGTGCATGAGGGAGAGGGGGACAGACAGAGAAGCCATTATTCAGCAGGTGAAACTCACATGGAGCAAAAGGGGGAAGGGAGCAGGAGTGATAACAAGATAGCTTGATCAGTTTGGTGGATGCAGACCATCTGATTTTTTTTACCCGGCTTCAAATGTAGCACTGAATGACAAGAAAGCATTCCGTTTGTGCAAAACTTGCTTTATTTCAACAGAAATTATCAGGAAATATCTTATTGCTTCTAAAAAGAGTGGGACTACAGTTTTTGGAGTTTGTGCTCCAACGAACTACAACTGGTTCAATAATCTGTACATGTGTGGGTTATTCACTAGCCGGTAGTGACTGTGTATGTAATCCACCTGGTTCCCACAGAGGAGTGTGAGTGGAATATGCTGTTCTGACTCCAAAAAAAAACCTTGACTTAAATAGGGAGATCATTTTTCATTTATCTTGGAAATCATGACTTTAATAAAAAAAAAGCACATGAATAAATAAAGCCATTTTTTAGTTTTTAAAGTTTTATGATTTAGATAGGCCTAATGAAAATATCTCATCCACAAAGATACATTTAATTGTCCTTACTGATAAAGAACAAGTAACGTGCAGCTCTCCAAACATACTTGGAAAAGTAGTTTTGGCAGTCAGTTTTGAATAAAGCATTAGGCGGAGTTCATACTTTCATTCTTTTTAGAGTTCACAAGTTCTCTGATGTTTCTGGACAATTTTTAAAGCACAAATACCAACGTTCTCTATGAATTCAAAGCTGATATTCTTGCACTTTTCTGATCTAAAATATCAAACCTGCAAACCTAGATGGTCTAAAAATACAAATATTTTCTAACACTTTCTACCCTCCCCATCCCCCACTTAACCCCATGCATCTCTTTGAAATATTTAGTCGTTGCATAGACCACTTACTTAAGAATTGTTGATATTGTCTCATTATTTCCGCATATTGTGTATTTTATTGGTAAACAGAAGGACAATTTGTCTTCAATGATCAGATTATTCAGGCAGTAGAAGGCTGTTGTGAATGAAAACTTGAGGTAGTTTCTCCTTGTTTCCTCCGCTCTGGTGGATTGTGTATCTTTGAGAGTGTGTGTATATTTTCTTATCTCTGTGTGAAAGATAATTGATACCCTTGATTTCACAGCCTCCTTATCGACACCGAGCCAACAGAGATTCTTCAGGTTGCAGAGAGCATTTAGCAACTGTATTCACATGTTGATAAAGACAGAGGGGTGACCAATCATCTACTTACTGCTTGGGAGAAGGACCAAGATCGCATACGTGGTTGGTTGTATCTGCAGGAGGAAGAGATAAACAGCTCAATCTTGGATTGAAGCACATCACAAAACATATTGTCAGAAGCGCTTTACAATAAATGTTTTCTTCATTTAAACTAAAACCTCAAAAAAGAACATTTTCTGAACAGCAAAAATAAAAAACACACAATCCAGATTATCTGTAACCACTCATCAGGTTTATCTCTTTCAGTCTGGCTGAACATCCATGGAGACAGTTAAAGGGCTGAATTTAATTACAGTGCTTGTGACTGATAAGATCTTAGACACCAACCACTGCGTAATGGGTAGAAAAAAAGTGTGTTCCCTCTGCACAAAACAGTCAGTTTACCTCAACTTGGCATCATCCTGCAATTTCAGAACATGACTAATGACTCCTGTTACAGCAGCTAACATTTTCTTGGTCTCCACCTCCTTTTATCTCCCATCTAAAAGATGACAATTTTCCCCTTACATGAGCTGTATCTTGCTTTGTGAATGGGGACAGGGAGGGTAGTCTGCAAACACTTGTGAGCAGTCAGAATCAAGGTGACACCTGATTACATCAGTCAAATCCTGTTTCATGCCAGTATACCGCTTTTCTGACAGCCACCAGCGATGAGTCAAATTGCTCCCCGGTATATTTCCTAAATGTGTGTAATTTGTTTTGATCAAGCATGGAGAAAGCCGGACGTGCTCTTAGAATAGAACTGGCTAGAAGTCACACCTCCTTAACAATCCACATTCAAGACCAGAGGAGATCCAAGGGCAAAGGATGACACTGAAACTGCAATCCTACAGTGCCACCTTTGACAATGGGAGAGGGGGTATTTATACCACTACGTGGAAGGCTAGAAGAATCAGGATCTGTTATAGTGTTGGTATTTCCAGAAAGATTTCTAGCATTTTAAAGAGAATCAGAGGTGGATGTACACTCTGGTATGTGGGACATTTTAGATAGTGTTTAGATCATTTTCAACTTTTCAACATGTTAAAAGGTTGACATACTTTATTCAAATTTAGTGAACTAGATCAACAGAAAGTTCATACTTAGAAAGTAGAAGGGTTAGGATAGATAGTTGAAAATTGAGTCATGGCTTTGCATTCAACACCCATTATTTTGTTAAAGCCAGTACAAATAATGGACTTTAGAGGTCACCTGAAAAGTAGATGAAGCCCACCTGTGTGTAACTTTCTCTTAGTATATCCAGATATACTGTGAAGGCCTTGGAGCTTTGTTAGAGAACATCAGGGAACAAGCTATCGTGAAGCACAAAGGTTTCGGGGAAGTGTATCAAGAGGAAGGAAGGTCACTTCCATTTCTGTCTGACTGTACCCTTACCCTTCTCTCATTCTGGGTTCTTGCACAGAAGTCTCTCTCACAAATTCCAGAACAGTGAGAAAGTAATTGGGTTGAATCAGATTGATCTTTTTTTCGTTGTTCATTCATTCCACCATGTTTAAAACTATTAATCGTTTCCTTCCACTTCACAATGATACACCTCTTTTGTGTTGGTCTATCACCAAAAAAACCCAACCTAAAAATTAAAAATCCCCCAAAAAACACTTTGAGGCACATAGCTGTAATATGATAGAATACTATAAAGCCCTACTTTAAGCATTCAAAAGAAAGGAAAAATATTGTGTTAAATGCAAAAGTTTTAGAAACAAACAATGCTTTGCGTATTTTTCATGGACATGAAAGTGGACAACCTTTGACCCCTGGGCTGTTTAAAAAAGATTCCACTGCCTGCTGACTGTTCCTCCCTCCCCGGAAAATTAGGCACACCCGGCTCTTATGTTTCTCATATGACCTACTGACTGAGGAGCAATGGGAGTCTATATGTGGGCGAGAGAAAGAAGGAGAAACTCACCGGTTCAGGAAGTCCCTGCTAGAAAACCAGTCATGGCCCTGTGATACATAAAGTTAATGTTAATGCATAGAAGCTGAAATAATTTTAAACCTTTAATCCTTTTATTATAAGATTATCTTTTGGTACTCTTGTTGTGTGAGCAACTATTTCACAAAAAAAGAGACAGTGTAAAAAGTGAAGGAAAAGACTGGCTTGCATTTTTTTGCAACACAGCATGAGCCAAAAAAAAAAGCCCAAAACACTTTATAATATAACCCCCCAGATGTTCAGCATACTTGGGTTGAATGCTGGCAGGAAATACATTTGATTTGAGCATGTCATAAGTCATTCCAGAGAGGCTACATTTACAGTAAATTATGGATACAGTCCTCTGTTTGGACTAGCTCAAAGTTATCTTTATCATTTGAAGGACTGTAGCAAGAATTTCAATTTAGAACATTCAACGTTTAACACATCTGCTGTGGACATCTCTGGATGGTCACAGGAACTTTTCTCAAAACTAATGTCAAGGGAATCCAATTATCTCTGGAGCAAACAATATACAACATAAATAATGTCACAGTTTCTGGGCCTGAACTCTTTCAAATGCTCTTTTAGATACCATGGATAGTTTTCCTGCTGGCTAAAACTATGGATGTGATACCCAGTTTTTAGTTGAAAGCTAGAATCCATGGCAACACAAGCAACATTTTCTGAATGCTTTAGAGCAATTTCTCAGAAATGTTCATTTATCTGCAATTACAAATGCAAACAAATTTTATAGCACCAGATAACTGAAAAAAAACATTACAAATAATCTATTACTATAGAATCATACTCACAGACGTAAACTTTAGAAAAATTAATATATTAATTTGAGCACACTGATTTACTAAGGAAACTCCTGGTTATAATTATAATGTTTTTAACAAAACCACTAGTGGCTTGATTAGACAAACCCTGTAAGGTATGTGATGAAAGAATATTTTATCCTTTAGATAGCTTTAATTTTGGTTCTTTTCTTAAGAGATGCTTTAACGATCTCTGCTTCTCTGTTCTCCGCACACAGCCTTTTCCACGCCCCTTAATTAAGAGAACTGCAGCAAAGAATGACATCCTGACAGTGACTTAGTTGCTTAAGAGGCATGCCATACCCAGGACTCTTGGAAATGAGCTTGAAAATTATTAAGAATACGAACTGTATAAATAAGATTTATGGCTGAATATAATTATAAAATTTTTTGTAGATTTTTAGGTTTTAGTAAAATACAAAAAACATCTAAAATTTACAAAAGCAAGAAAAAATAAGCTTTCTTGAGTTCCAAAGTTACAAATACTCTGTGACCTAATAGGAAAAAGTTAAAAAAATTGAAAATGATTTCTTGAAGCTCTTGTTTATTTTGGCTATGGCATATAATAAAAAAAATATAAATATATTTTTTCCTAATTACTTTCAGAAATAAAATAAATTTTCAATCAAAAGTGGCAGCAGAGCTGCAGGTTTCAGACCCTTCCTCTAAAGACTGGGCAAAGGAAACAGGTCACAGATCCCTCAATCTGTATCCTCCAACCTAGAAACATGTTACAGCAGAAGGTTAACTGCTCGACTATTGTTAAAAGGAGATTGTGCAACATATTGACAAAAAAGGCAACAAAAATTGTTTGGATTTTGTTAAAAGCAATAATTTCTTAAAACTGTGTTTTATAACCCCACTAAATAAGGTACTCAAATTACACTTTGAATTTTTCTATATTTTCCACAGTGACATTATGCAATTGCTATAAAATGTACATGTCAATGGCTTTAATAAATCAAAATTTAATCACATAGTGTAAACTCAAAAGGCCTGTAATGCTACGAAAAGCTTATATGCCTATTTAACCTGAACACAGTCACATAAAGCCCCAAGGTTTGAGCAACTATAATGATAAACTAAATAAAGTATGCCCCAGACATTAGACTGTTTTTTTAAATATCAAACATACAAATGTATTATTTTTAACTGAGTCTGGTTTTCAAAACTTTTTAGAGTCACTACAGTTGGCTTTTAATTCACTTTTTACAGTGCTCGAAACTTCATTGGAAATCTCAACGCGGAAAAATAAAGAAAGAGTAAAACATTCATTTAATAAAGAGGGTTTGTTCTTGCAAGTAACAAAAAATGTGAATATTTAAAAAGTAATCTGCTTTAAACATGCAAAAACTAGCAGTAATTGAGCATATCATTCCTGTGTAACCATTTGTGTGATGTGCAGGCATGAAGAGTTGGTTGTTAGCAAACATATGCAGTCGGTTAAATAGAGTGCAGGTAGTGTTTAAGCAGACCACAGGTTTGCAGAAAGTGCAAATTAAATGAGAAATGCAGGCGACTACAGTTCAGCAAGCTTGGGCCGAGCGAGACACAGAAAGAAGTGGTGAAGGAGAGATGAAAGAGGCTTCTCTCAAAAATTCAACTCATGCAGTGCAGTGGGAGAAAAGGAGTGTAACAAGGAAAGGGTTGAGTAGTGGTTCGAGATCCAAAGTGGTCAAAGTTTTAGTACTTTAAGGTTTCTTATGCTTCTCAGAGAGCCATTTTCAAATAAATAAAAGCCAAGGTAACTCTAATCTCCTCCTAAAATGTTTAAAAGACCACATATGTGCAGGAAAAAGGATCCCCTTACAGAAAACCTGCTTTGACCATATGGTCCCCCCCACCCCAAATGAAAGTTCAACAAAAGGAGAAGTGGTACATAACCGTTACAGATGGAGGAAGAAAGGTAATCTGACATTAGCTATTCTATTACCAAATGCTTAAAAAGCATAATCAGTGTTTGCCTCAAAGGTTAAAACAGGTCAGAAAGACAGACGGTTTCAACAGATGGGCCATTTCATTACATACCGTTGTTTTAGACACATAAACCGATAGGATAACAGATTAATAATAATATATTCAGTTTAGAGCAATTATAAGATAGGAAATACTTTTTATTATTTATATATAAACACATTGTCATTCAAGACACAATGACAAAATAAAGACAACACAAAAAGTCACTGAAATGAGCTACCACTTTTAATAAAATACTTTTCAAAACTTACAAAAAGGCAGAAAAACAATAGACAAGTCCTGTAGTTCTTTTTAAATAATACTGACATTCCTTTTCTTATTTATCCATAGAAACATCCATCCTAAGGCAATTGGACCCATGTTTCAAAGACCCTCAAAGGCCTTTGGTTGACTAACTGCAGACTAAACTAAAGGCCAATGTGCATAGTTTTAAATATGCACAAATATATGCTTGTACATATATGTAAACATCAAAAACTGATGCAGCACAACAAGCTTTAGTGACTGCTGAAATCTTATGCATAGCTTACAAGAGGCAACCTTTGGCAGACTGTAGTGTAAAGAGAAGTGAAAACGCTTTTGACATCTAACAGATTACTTCTGTTTTTGCTTCTTCGCTGTATTCAAACCTATCCAAACCAACCAGGTTTTTGTGAAAAAAGTAACCAACCCTAACCAACCTTGATTAAACACGGGTTTTTGGACATCATCTGAATAGAATCTGTCTGACAAAAGGAATTACGCTGAAAGATCTCAAAAAGGTAATGTAAAGAAATTGAAAAACAAAGAGGAACCATTCGGATTATGCTCTCATTTTTCAGAAGTATCTTTTATCCTTTATGTGTGAAAATAAACTGAAAGACCCAAACATGGAATTGGTGAGTTAAAGCTGAATTTTTTTATCTTTTCAGCTTATCTTTGTCTGATGATAGAAGTTGAGTTGTTTTTTATTATCTCAAACATTTAAGCAACAAAAAAGGAAAAGCTGAAGAAATCTACAAGTGGAAAGGTGCTTATTCACAGTACTACAAATATCATGAAAAAGATCAATAAAAAAAGAAAGTAACATTAAAATCAAAGCAGTTTCACCAACAAACATGTTTCCTCCACTTAAATTCACTTTATAATTTATTGGAAATTAAATACTAAAGAAGCACACAATCTTCCTAACTAAAGAACTTCAGTGATTAGATATTTGTACCAGAGAACATATTAACGGAAAAATTACATAATATGTACAAAGAAGTCTGTCAAGAGAACAGCCCAAGGTTTTTCTAGACCTGTGTAAACAGATTCTCAGGAGTTTGTAGTCTTCAGATTAGGATTGGGGCAGTGTTAAAGGGGCAATGACCTTAATGAAGTGAGAACTACAAAAGCAAGGTTGGTTGCAGAGTAGTAGTAGAAGTAGTAGTTGGTAGTAGCCCTAACACCATGAGAATATGGAGGTTTGGGGTCAGAGAGGACAGCAAGAGAGCCCAAAGCTGCCAGTTAACAGCTGGACGTTAAAACCTCAAAGGCACTGAGGAAGAACACAGGACAGGAACAGGAAGCCCCGGCACAGGTAGCACATCATCAGTGAGTCAACATCTTAAGCCGCGTGATCCAACTGACCAGTAGTGAGCGCTCTGCCGGTGTGCGCTTTGAGATGGGGCTTACGGGGGTCTTCTTTGTGTCCTCCTGGTAGGGGATGGTGGCGCTGTTGTGGAGGTCTGAGTTGGAATAGTAGCAGCTGTGTCGAATGCGGTCCACTCGGACCAGCTGACGATCCCTCGTAGGCCTGTAGGGCGAGGACGCCGATGGGACCTCCTCAGCAATTGTGGGAATCCGCTCGTTACTGAGGTATCTGTACAGCAGGTCCTCACCTAAAGGAGGAAGACAACGGAAGGTGCTCAGCAAAGATATAAAGAAAAATATGCACAGTATTCATAATGTTTATATAATAATGCAGGACTATAAAAATTGAACAGAAAATCCGTCCAGTGAATTTTAAAAAACTTAGTAGAATATTTTTTTAATTGTTGTGGTGTAGCAACAGATTTAACAATATCTGACGAAACATTTTTAATTTACTATTATTATTTTCAAAATAGGATATTTAAAGAAACACTGGAACTGACATTGTAAACTAAAAAAATTTGTTTAAAGTTTATAACAGAGAAATTGGCTAGAGACTCCGATTTGGTCATTTAAGGGTCCTGAATGGTGATTAAAAACCTTTTCCCCCCCATCAGTGAACCCACAAAACAGAAGCAGATAGCAGTAACAACAACACTCTTTGGTGTTGAAGTTGTTACTGATAAAAGAAGAATCGCTGTTAGCCACTTTCCTTATTAGTGAGACGTTTAAAAATAAAATTAGTAGAAGTTAAATTGTTTTTAGAGGCTTTAATTAAGAAAAGACTATCTTTTATGGGTACCCTGGCTATCATTCAGTCTACTAACAAAAGGCTAGACTTCAGCAAAAAACAGGAACTTTAATTTATACTTGTACTTTTGTTGAACGTTATTTATTCACTTGGCTTTTTCTGGTAAGTACACTCCGTTTTAATACAGTTTCGTGTTGTCATGTTTAATTAAGTCTAAGTTTGTTTTTCTTTTGGATGTTGAAATATCCAAATGATGTTCACTTTAGCAGTGTGGCTAAGTTTTTTTGTTTAAATAATTTTCTATTACCGTTAAATATGTTTGTAATTTTTCGATTTCATTTAATGAAAATCCGCATGAGTGTCTGCAAAAACTAGACTTGATGCAGAAAGTTAACGGGAAATGAGAAATGATTGCTTACTTTTACATTAAACATTCTATGAAGGCACTTCAACATTATTCTATAAAAAAAAGAAAAAAAAACATTCTATTGTTTGTTTCTGAAAGAAATAAAGGAATTGACAAAATCAGCATCAAATGGTTGTAGATTTAGCAAATTGATGACAAAATAAATGAAAAAAAATCTGTAACTGAATTTCTGATTCTGGTTTATGTCAAGCTCTAACTTTGGTTATAAATGTAACCCAAATAAATCCCTACATACCTTTTCTGCCATGTGCAAAGGGCTTGGTGTACGTGTCCATTACTGCAACACAAGTATCTGCTGGCATTGACAACGGCCTTGCCTTACCTTAAGACAAGAATGTCATATTTGTAAAAAGCTCCATATTCCGAACATTCTGACTCAGAATTTAAATGAATTTATAAGATACTGACCACGTGAAGCCTTATGCTCCCTCATTCTGGGCTGGATCACAGTGGCTTCGATGGGACAGCCAGGCTTTAATTTGTCATAATCTGTGTTGGTGGTGCGTTTTCTGCTCTCCTGGTCCAGGAAGGAGTTAGGTGACTCAGAGCCCTTTGGTCTTTTAGTGATGCTCGAAAGGGAGTCTGTTCTCATTTCACTGCAAGCAGAAACAAATGTTTGCTCATTAATCACAGCTCAACCCACATCTCTACCCCAACAGAGTTAAATAAGGAGCAGATCATGATGAAGTGTTGAAAAAATCGAATCCAAGTGAAATGAAGATAAAAGTGTGCAGACCTAATTAAAATGTTCTGTTAGTGTTTGATATTGGGTGAATACAATGTAGCATTTTACCAAAGATGGAAGATGAAATGGCTGTATTATAAACAGAAGTGTGGGATGCTGAGTGGGCTGAAGATGAGCAGAGGATGTAGTAATAAGGAAGAGGTGAGATGAAAACGTGACTGCAGCCTACTATTTATGAATAAGTTGTAAATATTTCTGATCTTAAAAGATGTTTACTATGAGACACTGTTGGGAGGCATTTCTTCAGCAAATCCCGATGGAATTTTCTCAAGTAGCTTTTTCATTAAAAAAAATTGAGAATTAACTAATTCTCAGTGTTTTAGAATCATTAAAAATATATCAACTACCAAAGGTGACTATGAATTTGGGATGCATTTTTTCGCAGTGCACAGGGTTTGAATACGACATATGGAGAAAGAAAGAAAATGAAAGAAAATGAAAGAAATAAAGAAAGAAAGAAAACCAAAGAAAGAATATTAAGTAGTAGCAAGGAATAAAGAAAAGAAAGAAAGAAATCAGTCTGGAAACAGCAATATTTTTGCTCCTAATCTCTTTTTTCATACCTCTCAAGACCTGGAAAACATTGAAATCAGATTCCACACATTTCCAGACTATGCAGGAATCCTTGATTAAAAAAAAAAAGTTTGGAGATTTGATCAGACAGCTCACCGTGGAGAGTATGGCACTGGAGGTGGTGGTGGAATGTACAAGTCCATAATAGCTGACTTGTCTCTTTTAGTAGATCCATTAGCCGAACTGGAAGGGGATTGGGATCTGATCAGGGAGGAATTATTCTGAAAAAACAAAAATAGAATTAATTATTAAACCCTGATCACAAGGTGCAACCCTCAATAAATCCAGCTTTATAACAAATCACATTCCAAAACAAAAACATTGCTTGAAGCTTTTGGCATATATTTTTTCCACCTTTAAATATTGCCTAAATATAATTCAGTGGTAAAAGGGAGGAGCTCACCATATGTGGTGAGACGTTTAAGTGTTTGTGTGCGTCCCCAAGTATAAATTTTCTAGCTTGAGGTATGGAAAGATTGTAAGTGAAGTCTAAAATAGCCTTTGAGACATTCACTCATTTACCACAGTTATGTTTCCCCGACACTCAACAACTAAATATTTGGCTTTTATCTGCTGCAGTTCTCAGGCCTTAAAAGGAAAAGCTGTTGATGTTACCCAGTAATTAATGGAATATGAAATCCAAACATTTTATAGGGGTTCCTATAAAGGTTTTATTTCAATCTATGTAAAGTTTTAGCGAAAGTATAGTAAAAGTAAGTCTTTGCAAGCCAGTCATGAATTATTTCTTAACAAGCCAGGCTGAAAGACTTGTCTCTGTTTTGGCTTTGAAGCCTTATCATCCCACATAAACTGAGATGTCTAACAATGATTTACTCCAGAACTTGTTAAAACAAGGTGCTGGCGTTCATGGTCCCCATTGTTTCCTGAACCTCTCTCTACTGTTTCAAGATATCAAACCCACTATCCTTCTCATTTTGGCTTCTCAGGTTATAAAACAGGCTACGCATGATGGCATAGTTCCACAGCGTGAAAACTGGAGGTGTAGGATTACCACGGGCTAATAGACTCCTGTCTGTTATAGGAGGAGTCATATGCAGAGATAACCTTATGTCAGGTCTAATGGGCTTAACAGGATGATTACAAGTTGCTTCAGTTTGGGATAAACTTTGATGTTTCAGATAAAACTAATTTTAATATCAGACAAAGATAAACACATTTTATGTGTCAATGTAATCTCCTAGAGGAAACCTTAAATAATCCTGTCCAAACCAAACTGGGCCGAAGTGAAAAAGAAATGGCTCCCCATATTGTTGCATTATGAATTCAGAGAGATTAACAACATTTATTCTAAAGCTAAGTTCACAAAGAGCCACTGAATAATGAAATCACTTAAAGTGAACTTCACTGACAACATGAAATTGGCTAAAGGATCTCATAAAACAACACACGATTTCCTTGAGTTAAAGAAAGTTGAGAAAAAAATGAAAAACTAAGTCATTAGCATCTAACAATCTAGAACACCACTGACCAAAAAATAAAACAAAACAAAGGCCTGTCTCATTTTTGTGGTGGCTGTGCAGCATTCTGGGGTGGCTTTGCTTTTCCAGGACCTGGACGACCTGCTGTGATTGGTGGAGATATTAATTTTGCTCTCTAGTAGAAAAATCCACAGAGGGCATGTACTAGTTCAAATTTCCTGAGTTACTCAGGAAAATGGTCCAAAACACATCATCAAGTTTACCTCCACATGACTCAGAAAATAATGTTTTGAAGTGGCATAGTAAAAGTCTGGACTTTATTTGCTTCCCAGTTCCTTTTGACTGTTTGGGATGTTTTAACATTAAAAATAAAGTAGTGTGCCATTTTATGCACTGATGTCTCTTTTTAATGAAACACCTGGGTCATTTTTGTGTACAGAAATTAAAACAAGCTAAGCAGACCCAAAACATTACAAACTGGGAGCTTTATCTTCTAGACTGAATGACTTCATGGGAGTTTCTTTTCCTCTTTTGTTGTACCTAAAGATAAAGCTCAATGGTGTATTCAGTTCAGCCAGCAGCACACTCAGAGTGGCTCTGTCTGGGCATGCTGATTTTGGAACCAACTCCCTAAAAAGCTAATAATTAGTTGACAGCGATTAGCCTGCCATGTAGATTGAAATGTGCACATGAGTACTCACCTGAGGAACGGGAGGCTTCCAACGCATGTTCTTAAGTGGGGCGGGGACGAAACTTGAAGTGCCTGATGGTCTCTTTTTAAGTAGTAGAACCACACCTTTGGGGTCTTCTCTCAGTTTGAAAACAAGGTTTTTAAGCTGCCAGCCAACCTGATCAACAAGGCAAAACAAGTATAATTTTGCATTAGTACCACTGATGTATATTAAAATTCAAGGTCCTTAACAGGAAAAAAATGAACAAAGGTTGCATTCACTACAAGAAATAAAATAAAACAATAAAAGATAAAAATTTAGGAATATACAATATATACTTAAAAATGATCAAGGATATGATTATAAGTTGATACAATTATCTTAAATCTTCTTAGAAACACTCTTGTAGACAGTAATGGGATTTAGTAATAGACCTTATTTGGAAACAAAATAAATGTCCAAAATAAGACTTATGGTGCGTTCACACTGCACACTTTGTCAAACAACACTCACAAAGCGACTAGTTTGACGCCTGTACATTTTTAGGCTGAAGCACTTTGAAGCTTGAAACGCAGGACACGTTTAAAAAATGTATGCGGCCAACGCAAACAAAGTCTTGCTGACGGCCTCAACCATAGACATTACATGTAACCTTGCCGCTCTTGACGGTGACGTTTGGGGGGGTGTGAATGTACCATTAGATTTCTTATATGTTCTGTGGATTTCAGTCTAATTGAGTCTAGATGAGGACGTTCTATAACTCTGCATATTTTGGACCAAAATGAATAAATCAAGACCTTTCCACCCACTGGTTTACATGCTTACTTGTTAACTAAAAGGACTGATGATTATGTGGTGTCACAGAAATACAGAATGTGACATCATAGTATGCTGATGCTGTCATTAGCATACTGTAAAATATCTGATAATAATCCATGATATAGATACTGAAAAAATGGGCCAAGAATGGAGCTTTGTGGAACCCCACATTTTGACTATTCAGATTTGTACAATTGCCAAATCACACAAAGTAGTCTGGGTACTTCAAGTAAAGTCTAAGCTAATATCGTAAATTACCAGACAATCTCACCCATTTAGATACATCAAGATGAAACCTAACATTAATCTGCACTCTAAATTATAATAACAACTAGTATTACAATTTGTGCTTAGTTTAGAAAAACAGACATTAAGCTCACCACTGTTTGCTGGTTGACTTGAATCACTTCATCCCCTGCATGGATCTTCCTTGAAAGGTCTGCAGGAGACTGAAAAAGAAATGTAGATGGGAATTATTTCTCAGATTTTTTTCTCTCATCATGTTGAGGCAAGACAGGAATAACTTGTCATGATTTGTGATGATTCAGATTCAGATTCATATTTAGAGATTGGAGGCATTAAGATCCCACTGTGGATGTGATGCTTTTGCATTAGTCACTGGCTTGTTGTCTCCGTGTGGGTTAAAACAGGGTAGGCTTTATTGGAGAGGTTGTTTGTGACATTTTCTTATCAGTGAGAACACAAAGCATTCGATTTACACAATGTCTGCTCAGATGTGGAAATTCTGGCTTGCCACGTCAAAGGGGGAGGAGGAGAAAAGGTCTAAAAAAATAGAAACTAAATCCTTCAAGGTGAGCAGCTTTATACTTTAGGTTCACTGTTACACTTACATGTTCTGTGGTTCCAGTGATAACATGCAAACCATCGTACGTCGATTTGATGTACATTCCCTAGGTTGAAAAACAAACAGTCAAAACCTTAATTGTGGCTGTGCGTTCAACACAATATTCCCAGAGGGAGACAAATGGACGGAAACGTGGGAGTCAACAAACTGACATGTATTTCATGCATTCCTGGGGAAGAATTTAGAAAAGCAGGATTTAAAAACTCATATGAATTCCTTACCAGCCCCTCGCCCGGTTTGATGTTGGTCAGCTGAACTTCCTCCAGACAAGCAGACTGGCTCATGAGGGGGTCCGATGTGGTTCTCACCGTCTGATCACAGATGTCATTTAAAGTCTTGGACTGCAGAGGTAAACGCATAACAAAATGACTCAATAGTTGGACACTGAAGCCCAATGCTTTAGTAAACTTCTAAAGGATTTGTGTTTTTAATAAATTGGAAATAGCTTGGTTACACGAAGGCTTTTCATGTGTCAGCTCTCCTACAACCTGTGCTGGTGTTCAGTGCAAGGCTTAATGGGAACCTAAAATGCATCTCAATAAATTAGATTATCATTAAAATGTTTAACTATATAAGTATATACATTCAAAAATTGAAACTCATACTATATTGATTCATTGCACACAGTATATTTACACATTATACACAGTGACACATTCAATATTTATTTTTAAATGTTAATACTTATGACAGTAAAAATGATAACCTCTTTGAAATAAAATTCATGAAAAAACAACAACCTAAAATTCAGTTTTTCAAATAATTTAAATATTATATAAGATCAATAAAAAAGGAACTTAAATCTTGAAACTCATTCAAGAGTTTGGGAGAGATTCATAAAGTCTGGACAGCAAATTAGCTCAGAGGTTTAATCAATACCACACACGCTGTGATAAAGCATTAATTCAAGTACAATAGCACAAGTACCATATAGTACTGAAATATACTTTAAGAAAGTCAGATAATTCTGATTCACATTCCTCTCAAGACTTGCTGTTGCTTGTGAAACACCATAACCACACTTTTTCCTTCCACTCACCTTTCCGTTTGTATACCTGGATACTGCACTCTAGAAAACAGACATTTGTCGGGGCAGTACTCTTTCCTATTATGAAGTTTTAACTTAACATTTACTTTTACATGTCTTCTTTTACATCTACTGAGTTTGGAGTTTTCAGTATGTATAAGGCATCGTCATCAAAATGAACATGAATAACTGCTGAACTAAATTAAACAGTGTTTTTTAATGATAATATATGCAATTGGAAACTGTGTTAGGATGCATACAGAGGATATGTAGGTGGACAGATTCAAATTGTGCACACCCCTTTTCTTTGTTCTTTGACTCTTCTTGACCAGATTTCTTGGTTTCTCATCATGAGAAATGGGCTATAATGAAAAAACTCTCAGATTTATTCTAAAAAGAGTTACAGCCTTGGATGAACTCATCGAACAAAAAAAAAAAAAACAGCGGATTAAAAATAGTCTGTGCAGTGTCAGCAACAGGAAACACTGATGGATGGTTGGGCGTATTAGAACTGCCCCTTCTGCTGGCAAACCTATGGTCCGGTCTGCTCTTTGCACTCAGAAAATGACATAGCTGCTTAAAGCATGTCACACAATCAATATGGTAAAAGAAATGCACAAGCTTTTTCCCTGCAATATATGCATGTATAATGGAATTTTTAGTTCTCATTGAGTTTACGTTTTATGGACTTACGTGAGGAAACACAGAATACTTACAACTTCGAGGATCCTTTCTTCCATCTCATAAACGCTGCAGTCCTGTTGAGGAGAGACGACAGATTAGACTTGTGAGCAGTGAACAATAGAAACAGAAAGAAGGTAATCTATGACTTGAGGGAGAGGGACAGAAAAAAAGTATATGGTTTTAAACACATGATATAGTCAGAATCCCATTTTAGAACAAAAAAATGGAGAGGACCCACAAATAAACAGCTTGTAGTATAAAATTACACCTTTTCCTACATTTTGTGGCTGGCATAATTGCATAAGGAGCTCCTTGGTTCATTTTGGTGTTCTGGAGCTAAAATGGTTCTCAAACAGATATTATGACGGCATAAAGCCACCAGAAGGGATAAAACAGGGTTAGTCTGACAATCGTCACCCATATACCAGTTTTCTTCAAACATTTAAATGTAATGCAGTTTTACCACAGCTGCATGTAGATGGGCTTGTTAAAAGTAGCCAATGTAGGGCTAATATCAATTGCTTAGATTTAAAAATTCATCTTAATTAATTAAAATACGATTGAAAACGTTTCTGTTTATGTAATTCAATTCCAAAATGAAAATTTATATACAACATAGATGTGTTAATTTTAGTATAAGAAATTATTTACAATAATTTGCAGTGCTCTGAAAGTTGCAGTATATTACCTGTGCTTCTTTTTTACCCTAATGTTGTCCTTCCACTAAACTTTCCCTTAACATGCTTGGGCACAGCATTGTTTTTTTTGCTTGCTTCTTTAGCAATGATCTTTTGTGGCTTGACCTCATGGCAGAAAGAGTTAATGACAGAAAATTGTCAGGTCACTGCATAGGTAATAACATACATTTCTACAACATACAAGATACTTTCCAAAAGTGATTTTGTTTAATATTCGACTTTTGTGTGTTTACCATTAATATAATATATGAACTTCACTATTTGAAAAGCATTAAAAATACACCTTTTGATGTCTTGATTTATTTAGATGCACCCGTAAGAATCGGAAAAAAAAAAAAAAAAAATCAGCTAAGTCAGCTGAGAACATTTCTACTGCCATGACACAGCCTTAATGCAGCTGGACTGGACACAGCTGAGGCAATAAGGTTGGGGGGGGGGGGGGTAATGGAACTGACTTTATTATAAAATACCCCAGTGGCAGTCTTCGTTCACAGCACAGTGCAAATGTTTGTCAAATCCAGACAGCTGAGAGAAAAAAAGAACATCTACTTGACCTAGTCTCTTATTTCTTCAAAGTCATCAAAAGCCACCAGCTACTGTCAACATAAGGTAAAAGAAAACTGTTATGACATGTGGGGGCATCTGCCATGCACAAAAGCAGCTCTGTTGGTGTTTGTAAATCCATTGTGCAGGCAGCGAATGGGGGTCGAGAACATTTCTCTGCATTTCCATAGCTTTGCACATTCCACAGGGTTAAAGGGGAGCATCTGTTTGCAAAAGCACTTGGCCTGTCATACTGCTGATTTGTTTGCACTGACTAGAACTGCATGACCGTATGTGGTGGAAGCATCCTATAACTCCAAAATATTCTCAAATAACTCTTCGTTCAATAATGTACATATATTTTGATCCATATATTTCACTACTTGAGGGAAAATTAAAAAAGTGTTATATGGAATAAAAACCCAAAACAAACATAAATCATCACATTTTTAAGTAGACATGCTTTGGTTCCAAACTCATGTTTCCATGGAATGTATGTTCTAATGTCGGCCTACAATATTCGGTGGTTTCAGAAAGAATCCAGCTATGCCTGCATAAACAAGCAACTGCATATTTCCGTCAAGAATGAGGCCCGTATTTGGATGAAAACATGGCTGACTGAACCAAGAGGAATGGCTTAAAAATACACGATTCAAGAGATATTGCAACAAAACAGTTTAATTATAGGCTGGAGACATAAACTGTTCCGTCTGCCATCAAACATTTACTGAACCTCCCTCTTATCACAAATATAAGACTAAATGAAAGAGGGCAGAACTGTAACTAAGAACTGTGAGATGCTGAGGAACAATTCCCAGGATGCACTGATCCCTCAGATTATCGACAAACTCCCATAACCAGAGTGGATCAGATGACTGTGTGCAGCTTTGATCTGCTAGCAGTTTGGGCGAGCTGTGAAGTGACCGAGAGTAAAAAGTAAGAAAGTACAGATATTTCAAACTTCACTTTCTGAAATTCGTTTGGTATTAGTGTGAAATATAAGTGTTCGTCATAACAGATTATGCCAAGTTATTCTGATCAGCGTTGTGAGAAAATTTAATATTTAAAGGCAGAAAAACAAAAAATCCTTAAGGTATGAAACAAATTAACAGTTGTCACCCTAATTGATTTTTCAAAGCAGATTAAGTCATATTAAAAAACACTTTCCTGATGAAAGGATTATACTTCTTCAGGCCCACTAAAACACAAAGCATGTCCATATATGGATGATAATATAACATCTGAAACAGCAGTTGAAGCTACTTACCTTTTGAGATAGAAGTACCAAAATATATTGTTGTTTTTTTGTGTGTTTGTTTTAGACAAAAAAAAAAATCTAACAGTAGTATTTTTACTGGATGAGATAATAATAATTAAAAATAATACTTTATTTTTATACTCCATACTTAATAATATTCAATAATAATTTACTGGGATAATTAGAGTATCTTTATACTAAATATGTGTAAAAAAGTTATAAAACTAAGTATTATGGTGCCAGATTTATTTCAATTATATTTTATATTATAAAGTTATATAGTTATCTCATGAACACTTTTTTTTGGGAAGTCAATGCGAAGCTGCAGAGAACATAACTTTTTCCTAGGTGAATATTGTGTTACGCACTGATGCTTAAACTTGGCATTCCAAACATAACTTAATATTCTGAGCTGCGTTCTTGGCAGGCTTGAGGTAAATTTTTTGTTTTATGCTTTTTTAATACATTTCTTAAGACAGAAAAATGTATCTAACTATTCTGAGGAACAACTCAGAACACTCGAAGATGCATTTTTTTTTAACCAAAAAGCTTAATAGAGTCACTGCACTGAAAGTCCATTACATCTACTCCGCTCGGTCAGCCAAAAATCGGTAATGTGTTTTCAGCTTTATTGCCCTGCACTATTGTGTCCACACACTGAATTCATTCAAGCGCAACACATAAATTGCATGATCTAGAAAGGTCCAATTCAAGGCACAAGTTCATGAATAGCCTGAGCCAACATGATGCCGTAGTTCCCAATCATCATAAAACCAATCACTGAGCCAGTCTGCTGTGCAGCCTAATTTATTAACCAGTGGTCTGAGGATTCAAGTTAAATGAAGCAAGAAAGTCTTCTATGTAGTTATGACAGTTTAGATACATAAATGATGGCAATGGTTAGTTGCTTTAGGCTGATCGACCAAACTGCTTCTCTGCTCATGCAATGAGAGAAAACTCATCCCTAAAGGCTTTTCAGTCTTTCAGCACCATGCCCGGCACCATAACCTCTGTACCAGACATGGCATTGTGGGAAATGTATAACCCCCACTTCTCTTCTATGACCATGACCGAGTTACCCACACTAAATCAGCGGAGGTGCTGAAATCCCAGACTTGAGTGAAGAAATAGGCACTATGGGAAAGGAATTTATTCGAAGCAATGAGCCTCTAAAATAACACCTGGAGTCTCAGTTATGTTCACAAGAAGAACGAACTGCTTACTACAATCTCTTAAAGGATGAAAGGCTGCACATGCAATTTAAAGAAATGTGTACACTATAATAATGCCGACAGCTGCTAGATGCTGTATAAAATTAAGAGGAGACTGCCCTAAGATTCAGCAGAAATCCATGGAAGCTGCAGAAGAGACCCAAACAAAAACCACATGGCAAAAAGAGGACAGTAGCCTGGGGATGGTTGTCAGTCTCCTAAAAGAACACAAGTGGAGTTTTATGTAACTAAAAAAAAACAAAAAAGAAAACTAACACCAACCAATAAACAACCCTTTGCTGAGGGAGGAGGGAGGGCCTACTCATTAGACAGCAGGAGGAGGAAAATGTCCCAAGAAAAACATTGGCTTCTGCATTAATGTACTCAGACCGCTGGCTTCAGGCTTGTGTCATGGCTGCCAGACTATATTTCCCCTCACGCTCTTTTATTGTGCATGCCTATGCCTGTGGGTTAATGCTTGCTCAGTGGAAAAAGCTATTATGTGCCTGTTTTCATGGTTCCAGGTATATGTGTGATGTTTAGCATCCAGACCTGCTGAACTGTGGTGGTTAACTCCAGGCAGAGCTGTATGATCTTGTTCTTGGTAGCTGTGAAGTCACTGATTCCAGTGAGGGGTGTCCTATAGAAAGAAGGGAGAAAAAGGAAAGATAAGATTGGAATTGGTCAATTTTTCATGAACTGCCTCCATCTCTGAATCGGTATGGGCCAGGAAGATCTGATTGATGCAGGTCTATTGAAAACCTGATATATTAATCACTAGAAGCTTAATTTAAATCAGCAAACAACTAATATTGGCAGACTGCTTAACATGCTATACTTTAATAAATGATATGTTATAGAGCAACTCAATTGGAGAGGACACAGTCATCTGCATAAAAGCTGAACAGTCGCTATGCATAGCAAAATTTTGTGGCCAAAGTCTGATTTCTGTAAATATATGAACCTTCCAATGCATATATTGAATGATCCAGATATGTCTTTAGGGACTAAGAAAGATAAAACAAGAAAATTCTTCAGCCTTGTTTTTTTTTAAATTGGTCATTAAGTACAGAAGCAATTGCTGCAAAACAGGGTTTAACAAAAGTTCTTAAACAAAGACTGATTACAGAGTTCACATTTTAAAATGTTTCCAGAAGCGTTAGTTAGCAAAAAACTCAGTTTGCAAGGTTAGCATAACAAAAGCTGAAGTGTCTATGTATATTATCCAGAGAAAGAAAATATCCTAAATAATCTCTAAGATTTACAGAAAGAAATGTCAGGATTTCAGTTATATGACAGAGTTTAGATAATCAAAAGGATAAAACAAATGTTCAGTACTTCAATCAGCCTTCTTGTCATATGTTGAAAGTCTTGCTCTCGCTCTCTTGCAGCTTAAAATATTGCAAGCAAGTCTTGAGGTTGTACAAAATGTTTTGTTCTTAATTTGTGCTTCCTCTATGCTTGTTTTCTATAATAAAATTGGTACATTTGTCCCATTTTCAGCTAGTTAAGGGTGTATTTAACTGGGAGAGGCTTTGTTATCTGATCGAATACCCAGGGGTAAAAGGGTTGCAGTTACCTGTCAAGCCAAGCCAGGAGGCTCTTTGCAGCACCAATCAGCTCCACCACAGAGGTAAGGAAGTCATTTGGTGGCTTGCGAGTCATGCTCCCCTCAGATTGGAGGCTTTTTCTGCGATCGTTTGTAGCAATATGAAGACTGTTGGTTGCAGCTCTCATTCTCACAACAAGATTCTTCAGGTTATCCGTTTCCACTCCATAGTTCTGAAATAGCATTAGAACACAATTAAAAGCTTAAAATTAGAATAATGCAATACTAAGATGGAAAGAGGCATGCCAATCACTTGAAATAATACACCCGAACCGAGAAGAAGCTTTTTCTCCCTACAGTGTCTTGACACTGTGTAAAGCCTTTTTTACTCAAGGGAAAGACATGTTTCTTCCTGGACAGTTAATTAACACAATCATTTCTCTGACAGATAAGATTTAAGCACACTTCTCTGGGATGACAGCAGTATTAAAAAAAAAAAAAATCCCTCCCAGTGAGTCTGCAGAGCTGTAATATTTTTTTTTACGAGCAACCACCTGACTTCAGATCACATCAGATTTGCATTCTTGAGCCAAAGTTGCTTCTTGCCTTTGCATTCCTTTCATTTATGGAAAACTCACAAGGAAGCCATACTCAGCAATTCCAAGATGCACTGAGGTGAGCACAAATCAGCAGCAAAGTGAACTGCAAAAGTCTCTTTTTGTTTAGGCATGACGTGTGACCTTAGCAAACTACTGTATTGTTTTCTCTAAACATACAGGGTTAGAATAAAGTGTTTGCTATGAGTAAACATTGTTCAGGCACTCATCTAATATCAGCTTACGGGGTGCTGAAGTTGTGCCAGAAGCACTGCTTTATATGACATGCCAGTAGCATAAAATGTTTCACAAGGAGTGAAACGGCACGGGTTTGGCAGTCATCACCAGAAATCTGCAAGTGGTTAGTGTTTTCTTTTATTCTAAACATCTGCTCAGAAAAAAAAAAAACATACAAACCATTTCACTAATTTTCTGTCTTCTGAAAAACCGTACGATAATTTGATTATTCAAACTGAGAATTTCTGAGAATTTTCCAAGGCAAACACCTCTCCTGCCTTCTTATTAGCAGGCTAATCACATACAGGAGCTCAGACTTTTTCCAAAGATGCCAAGAAAGCCTTTATCTTGCATTACCAGCTGAGAAGCAAAAAAACCTTTCCACAATTGTTTGTTGGGTACTAACGATAATGACAATCTTTTCTTATTTTAAATGTAAGCATGCTGCCTATTTACGTGGGAATCAGAAATACACATCTATTTAAGAAAGTGAACCATGAGCAAAACTGTTGAATCACAAATACTGTAAATGACCTACTTTTTCAGTCTGAAGTTTCCAATCTATTGATCAAGGGCATTCATCCTCATTAAGTTTGATGCTGGAGTTATTAAAAAATATTTTTGCAATTTGAGAAAAAGTTTGAATATCGTTTTAAAGCAATAATTTAGTTTCAATAAATTTGTATGTAAAAAGTCAAGATTTTACGTACAATCACCTAAAACTTAACGACTGCAACTCAAATTTCCTAAATGTCTAAACTTAGAAGGCGAAGGCCTATTGACTTAAAGTAACAATAATGTTGGAGTGCGCCTTGTAATTTTTCCTTTGCCAGTATGAAAAAGATTTGCTATACAGCATTCTTTGGGTTGACCAACACTCAGAATAATGGAAAGTTTAAAGAAACCCATCAATAAGGAGAGTTGTAGACTACCAACGAACACTAGACCGGTGATGTTTGTTAATGCCAAGGAACCTCGCCTTGATGCCTTGGTTTCGCCCCAGTTGCCTAGGAGATATGTCATCAGGCCGAGGCATGTTCCAATATTCATGTTAGATCGAGGTGTCTGTCCTTCATTAATTTGCCGTTCAGCTAACTGACCAAGGATACATAGGAGGTGCCTGGTTGCCTTCCCTCGGTCAAAAATTTTACAGAATACAGAGTGGCATTTTCAAAATGATAGCGGATTAGGAGTGAGCAGCAGCTACTTCGGGGGCAAATTTCAAGTTGAAATGTAAGTCAACTAATTGTAGCTATCGGGCTTATACCTAAAATCTTTATTTTTTATATCCAAAGCAGTTATATTTGGTTTGTTAGTTGCTTAGTAGTTGAGGCTGATTTAACAAATATAAACAAAATTATAAAAAGTAAAATGCTTGTTTTACATTTCCAGTTTAATGGCTGAAGGAATGTTACTACGCTACTACGATAGCGGGACGTAAAAAAAGCGTGTATGCGGGCAGCCGTGGTCACGTGAGGCAAGTCTGTTCCATTAAACCGTTTTTTTTTTACCAATGAAGGACAGTGTTCTCGTAAGCACGGAGCTTCACCTACCAAGCCATACCTTTGAAGTTGAGGTGTCTTGACATTGAGAAACATCCCAACGCTCAAGAATGGCAGTGCCAGTATTATGCTAAGGCAAGTTAAATATCCCGGCAGACTTAAAGTTGAGCCTTGTACACAACAACAAAGACTGTGAATTCAGGATTAATGTATTTAGTAGGCATGTACGTTTGACAAGTTTTGTATGCTTTTGCTCCAGAGTACTCTGTAGGGAACAAAGGGACATAGCTCATCATATGAAACATTTTAAAGTTTATAAATGTCCCCTTCAGAGTTCAGGTGTACAGAGTATAAATCTAAGCTTAAGGCAGTCAGGAGACTTGCGATGACATTTTAGAGACAGGCACATCACTTTCATAAACTCTAATTGGGCAATATAATGGTTTATGGACTCTTGGTAGAAGCAAGGAGTTGTGCTATCAGCACAATACATCTACCATCTTAACAGACATGAATCTGACTTGCATTTAAAGCCTCAAAGTTTCAGGATGAGAAAGCTTCATACAAAATTGGGAGTTATTTCAGGCTAGTTTAACCAGTATAATAATTTTATAAATATGCTGAAAGAGAACAAAACCATCTGATTTTATTTTAAATGTATTATCAAGTGGCTACAGATCTATGTAAGACAATATCATGATTCGCTGGTGAGTCGGTGGAGTTTAAGAGCAAATAATGGGATGTTGGCTTTCAACACCAATTCTGCAAAAGACATCAGCCCAGAGAGATGTCCAGTAAAACAATTTTAATATATGTCTTTGTTCCCAGACAGCAGTTTGAAGCCTTTGGATTTCTGGGTGTAAGAGAAGCATGAGAGGTGGTTTCCTGAAGAGCTCATGTGGAAACATCCACATGAGCTTTGGAAACTTTAGGCAGAGCTTAATACCATATTAGGGTGAAATCTTTAATTTAATATGTGCATAAACATAAGCGTTGCAAAAGAAAAGGAGAAACTGAAAAAGGAATGAAAAGTGTCAAAAGATTAACATGATAGGAAATGTCTGCAATAGCAGTCAATAAAAAAAGGAAAGAGTTTAGGAAGAGCATTTATAGTGTTGATGTCTTAAGTTCCTGCTGGCTGCAGTGACCTTGTCTCAGTAAAACTTAATTAAATCTGAGGGGCTTTACTTCCTCTCAAGGGACATGTAGAAGTCTGAGGCCTCATTCTTACTAGGGAAATCTCTAATGAACAAAAAACACAAAGCTGTACAGTTTCCGTCAGAGGTGAGAGGTTGTTGAGTGCTCAAAATTCCTGATTTTGAGTTCAATGAAAGAAAAACAGATAGGGAAACCTATGTCTGTCAAATACTTTGTAATCTGCATACATATGAAAGAACACTGCAGGGTAATTCAGAACAAAATAATTAGAACTACTTAATTCTTGATGCAATGATGCAAAATATTGCATAGATGTACACGAATCTGGGTCTTATTACTGCAATAATGAAAGACATTTCAGCTCTAATGACGCTCCATATGGTACAAATTGCATGAATGCTAAATCTATAGACAGAAACAGACAGGGGCCAAATGCTTCCATGTGTCAACTACAATAGTTACAGACACGGAATTGATACTGCAACCTGATAAAGAAAGAATAATTCCTTTTGAGTTGTTTAAAGGCAAAGGAAACAAAAGGCATCTATTATAGCCATATCAGGTACATTTCAGTCTACATAATAAATTGGCCATAGGGCTTAGAAAAAGGAAAAAGTTCCAATAGTAAATGTTCTCCTTGCCATGCCTGTTTGTTAAGTGAATTGATGAATGATTGCCTGTTTGGCGGATGGCTTTGACTTAGAAAGTTTGCTGTCATAGTCTTTAAATGTTTCCTATGATTTAGTGTCCCGTGCTGATTTAAGATGATTAAAGTTAGGGAACATTATACAAACCAATCATGCTTTTAACTACTCCACAAATTATCCTAAATAAAGTGCACATAGATTTGTATTTGCAGCATGACAAAATGTGTAACAAAAGTGCAGGAATACTTTTGCAAGGGACTATATCTAATAAATTACAACATTAAAAAGGATCCTTTTTGAAAGCAATTTATTGGAAAGCAAAATTTTCCCTGCCATATTCATGACTTTAAATGGTAAATGGGCTGCATTTGTATAGCACTTTTTCAGCTAAAGACCAAGTGCCTCATACTACATTCAATCATTCACTCACACGCTGGTGGTGGTACACTGCCCTGGGCCACACTGACAGAGGTGGGCTACCAGACTCAGGCGCCACTGGACCCTCTGACCGCTACCAGTAGGCTAGGAAGGTGAAGTATCTGTCCCAAGGACACATCCAAAATGGGAGCAGCTGGGATTTTAACTGGCAACTGTTTCCTACAACCTGAGCTATGGTCGCCTTTTAAAATAAATATTCCATGGTTAACAATGTTCAATCGTGGTGAAAACATTTATTTAAATTTTTTTTTGTTCTTTAAAGGAGTTGGTTCCACCCAGGTTCAGAGTGAAAACTCAGCTTCAGGGTAAGACCTATCCGCTTTTACGCTGAGGAGACTTCAGAATGTAAGCATCTTTGTGGTAAACACACCATATGCAAGTGATTAATATAAAGTGTTTTAGGAGAACATCAAGTCAGAAATGCTGACACTGATAAAAATGGCTAAGACCACAATCTGGACCCTATGGCACAGGAAGACATAAAACTCTAAATTGATCCCATCTGTTGGAAAACCTTTGTTTTTCAGAAAATGCAACATGCAGGGTTTTGATTTTTGTTGTAATGCTGGGAAGCTAAAATACTTTATTTTATTTTTGGAGCACAGGAATGATTGTTTCTTCTCCAGCTACTCACCTCTTGAGGCTCACCTAGCAAACTAAATTTCTACAGCTTTAAAGTGCCAAGAGGAGCACAAAACCTCCATGAACCCCAGAGGCCGCTTTGCTCACTGATACTGCTATTCTGTGTGTCAGGTGTAAAACGATGCACAATATAGTTGCAATTAAATTTAAGTCCTTTTGTCAAATTTTATTAATAATTTGTTCAATCACTGAAGATGGACATCAAACTGGACAAATTTACATTCACTCACCAAAGCACAAAGCAAATCAACGGCCTCTAGGACCAGCTCCTGATGTCCGATTCGAGCAACGCCCAGTTCCTCCAAGTCCTGATGAGTGATCTTCAGTAGCTGTTCCCCGCTGATCTTTTCCCTCTCGAAGTTGCTAATATACTGCTGCAAGCTGTCGTCCAACCCTGGAATCACACAAGAAGAGGGAAAATGAAGTTCCTTTAAGAAACCCCTCCCTCACACACTAAAATACAACACACACTATTGTAAAATACAAAATGGCATTAGGTAGTACACAAACACCTAATGCCATTGTGATGGTGGGTTAAAAGTTTAGAAAATTGGATTGATTTGACATTTTAGTTGGTGTTAAGAGGCCAAAACCCTGATTTGGTATAGATCATTCTTGAACTAGCCCTTTACCTTCAGATTTAAGATCAAGTAATTTGGATCTATACAATATTAAGGCACACAAGATAATTAAATGCTGCAAGTAAGGTATTAACTGCTTAAAATATTTCAACAGACCCCCGTTGAAAAAACCTGAACAATCGCTGTCATGCAGACTTAAAACTATACGGTCAGAATTTATTACATCAGGTTTTAGTTGCACCAGTGTGCACAGCATAGATAAGGAACAGGTGGGACGGCCGTATTTGTTAGCTAAACAAACCATAAACTGAACAACGGTTGAAACATCAAAGTCTGTTTAGCTGTTGAAACAATAGGACTATATTTACGTGCGGAGCTAAGTATCGTGTATGGGTGTGGGTGCCTGCAGTAAACATTTCAGTATCAGGGACAGCCCCTTAATGCAATTTAAAGTTGAACAAGCTTGACCGTTAACTTTTGCAGACACTGAATAAGGTAGGATGTATTTAGCGCTGAAAATGCTGCAAAGCCCACTGCAGAACAACATAAACAAACCTCGAAAACACGCCTTCCCCCTCGCAACACAGGAGCGGAAAAAGAGAGCCTTTGTGCGTGTTTTCATGTGTGTGTTTAGCTGTGGGAATGGATATAAAAGTCATGTCTCTCTGCCCATCAAAGAGCGCACAGAGAGGGGGCAGCTGCAGCTCCATGGCCCCGTGCCCTGTTTCACTAAAAAAGCCCGTCAGCTGCGACACCCCGACTCTTTCAGACAGCACCACACACACGCACAAAAACGCTTGCCTAAATAACATTAGTCAGAGCAAGGGTTTCAGGGCCCGAAAAGCCCTGACATTAAGCAGATGCGTCGTGCCGAATATGGAGCTTGAAGTTGTTCAGTTTTTACTGCAGCACCTGATGTCGTGAAACTGTGACGATCAGCCTGTGCACCTGTTGCCAACAGTTTGCATATGAAAAAAAAACAAAAAAAATAAAACAACAAACAAATGTGTTAGTCAGCGCTGACCAAACAAGAACAAACCGCTTGCATTTCAGCATTAGCAGCTCTGAGTCAACCTGTTGCAAGTCTATAATCTGTGAATTGAGGTTTTTGGTGATACAGATTCAACAGAGGCAAGATATTGTGATACATATGTAAAATATCTTGCAATAAACCTGCTTTGTCTTGGAATATTAACAGAAGAAAAACTAACTTTAATCAGACTTTTACAACGAACAGCACAAACAGTAGCTGCAAACCACCAGTGATATCTAAAACAAACAGTAAGTTCGGTCTAAAATCAGTTGGTCTTTTAAACTTTATCAGTTTTCCTCTCTCTGATTCAAAAGACATTGTGATTAAGCTTGCAAATCCCATGATCTGCCATTGAGAATTAAAGCTTGGACTAACTTACGAGGGAACAGAATTTTGATCAGGCTTCAACAGGTAGATACCGACCTCTTTCTTTGTGGTCTGAATAGACCTTACCAGGGAGGCTCAGCAGTGTGATCCCACTGTAGTTGGAATACACTCTGTGGTCCCCCTTTTTAAAGAGCGGGACCACAATTGCTTTGTATAGCACTTTGACAAGTCAGAGGACTCCAAAGCATTACTCCATGATGTTTCACAGCTGCCCTGGGGCAGAAGGACAGAAGTGAGGCTCCGAGACCAATCCTGTCACTGGGCCCCTATACCACCACCAGCAGACAAGGCAGGTGAAGTGTCATGCTCAAGGACACAACAACCAGGTTAGATAGAATGGGGGATCGAACCAACAACCCACCAGTTACAGGACAAATCCCTTTCTCTTTACTAGTTTTTCTCTCTGTCTCAACCTAGTTTTTTGGTGTATATCCAGTGTTTACAATCAAGAAAGTTTAATGTCATATAGTATTAATTTATAAAGCTAATTAAAATTACTAATAGCTATTTTAGGTAATAAAGTTTTGGTAATTAAATTCCCTTTTAACAACCACTTTTATCTTTGGGAAAGTTGCACTGTATATGGGAGTTGTTATTCCCCCCGAGTCACAAGGGAAATTATTCATGACTTAATAAACCATTAACCAACACATAAGTCAAGACCAGTTAGGCTCATTACATTTTTCTCATTCCTCAGCATGCTAATTCTCAGGCAAGACTTCAGAGAACAGTTAGATTAACCTCTGACTGGTCGGTATACTGTGAAAGAATTCAATTCAGATGGAAAGTAAAGGGGGCCGAGTGCTGGCTGGAGTACAAACACTGGGCCCAGTCTCCTAATGCGATTAGAGGAAAACAAAGAGTGGAGTTTTCAAGGAGGCAACATTTCTACTTCCTGCTGCGTTCAAAAGGCATTTCCTGTTGAATGCTACCATGGTGCACGACGTCAAATTCTTGTTTAAGACACAACACGGCTTCCTCGTGCTTTAATGATCTCTGCTGATTTGGGTCAATTGTTACAAACCATATAATGTCACCCAAACAGATTAAGGCTTTAAAAAGAGCGAAAACAAAAGGAGATGGTAACGAAGGGTATACGCTTTCCATGTGGATGTGGACTTATTTGATCATCAACCAGATCTCACCTCCGAATCCTTAAATCACATCTCAGAACAAAAGCTGACACTTTAACACCAGAGACTGAAAGCAGGATAAATGTGCACTACAGACATAATTGATCATTCTCACACCTACATCAGGACTACAAAAAGTGACTCCAAACACAGTCTTTCCTCTGAACTCAAAACCTTTTGGGTAAAAAGAAAAAAAAAGCGGGTGTCTTTACTGTGGGGCTTATAAAACATTTATTGTACCTCGATCAATGGCCACCAGAGTGTGCGAGGGGCTATCAATTTTCATTTAAGACAGAACAACCAGTAAAACAGATAGAGTGTCACTTTATCGTGAAGTGAGGGACGGGAGGCAGAGGAAAAGGACGTGTGAGTGCTTTTCAAAGCCTGTGGAAGATGAAACGCTTTAGAGGAATTTTATGGCGACTAAAGACTACTTTGCAACTGTGTTCTAACTGGACCATGTGGGTGAAGCAGAAGCTCAGACACACAACACAAACTATAACTTCAGCGTAAGTGGAGATGTAAATCATGTCTTGCCAATAAATTTTGATTAGAACCCGTAGTGAACATCAATCAAACTTTAGTGGTCAACTTCAGATTGGTCCTCAAATAATTAGACTTGTACATATGTATTTGACGAGATTCAAATTCATAATTGGCATTTATTTCTAGCCGGCTTACCATTAAGAAAAAATATTCATATATAAAGTAGCTGAGGCCACGTGAAGCCCTTTAATGTAGTTCATTCAGCCTTCCTGTTATCTACTGAAAGTCTCAGGCCACGTCCATACTAAGCCGGCTAATGCCTTAAACGTATAATTATTTAGTCTACACCCCCCTATCGTCCACACTAACCCGGCGTCGTTTAAGGTCTGTGGCCGGATAACTATTAGCCGGGTAAGAGAGCCGTGTAAATCTTAATTCAACGGCTAAGCGAGCCAGTGTGGACAGCTTCCCCGGATAATGAAAGGAAGTGGCGTCAATGAATGCTGCGTCAATAACAATACGACACTACAGACAAAGACAACAGCGAAGAGTAATAAATCGATCTCGTCGTCTGTCCACACCAAAAACTCTCTCTTCTTCTGAGCAGCTATTGTTTTCTTCGGTTAACGGGACAAGCAGATATGTACTGTTTCTTCTTCTTCTTCTTGTATATATTATGTAGGCGCTGGCGTCACGTAGATTATACGCGTCTTTTCGTGCATGCCCAGTATTTGCACAGGTCGGGATGGGATTGCGCAATCATGGGAACTTAAACGGACCTTAAACGGGGCGTAAATGCTCGTGTTGAGTGGATAACATTAGGCGTCTAACTCCCCGTATAACCTTATCCGGCTTAGTGTGGACGTAGCCTCAGTCTCTCTCACAGTCTGGAGGTATTGCAGTTTGCTTATAAATAGCTAACAGCTTTTGACCATTCTCTGATTTTATTTTTAAACACCTTACGTTCTTCCTTCACTAACAGCCTCCACTCCAAAGAGAGTCGTCATGGTACTAATTAGTTTGGTGGGTTTATTGATTGTAAAAGTTTGAATTTTTGAGGTTCCAACCAATGACTCAGTTGTCTGGACAAATTAGACTGATGATCCTCCAAGCCATCATGAGGCAATCAAATCCTCTCAATCTTCTCTTGTAATATTCTACAGTGATAGAATTCCCTTTTGCAGAAAATAGGAGAATTTCCAAAATGTAGTAAACCTTGTTTTAAAATGATTGTTATTCACATATTATAGGCGAGAATTAAGAATCAAGCAATGTTCTGGAGAAAACTTGGTGTGTACTTTTCACAGTTACGGATGCTCTTCTAGAGTATCTCCTGCTGTTCAATGTGGGGTCTGCTTACCACCCACCATCTCAGCTTTTGTAAACACTGATTACATGCAGAACATGTTATAAACGCATTTTCAGTACGTGTATGAATAAACAGACTCAAGCAAGCACAGAGCTGGAGAATCTGTGCAAAGTAAATCAAATCAAACCTATAAGCCTATAAACACTCAATTTTGCCAATATAAACACAGTTGTCCTTCTCTTCTGAACTACTGTTTATGTTTTGACTTACTCTCAACACTTTCTAGCATTCAGAGTTTCTCAAAAACAGTACACTTTGTCTACAGTAGGTTCTGTAGGTGCAGTAGATAAAATATTAAATTGGTGAAAAACATGGACAAGATCCGCCATGTTTTAGCATCTTGTCCTCCACCAACTTTAGCAGTCTGTCTCAACAAATCTATTGATCAATAATAACTTCAATGCAGATCCTGGTGGTCAACTTGTCGTTCTCAGGGGTTTGATTACACAAAAAAAGTGAAGAATCCCACAGAGAGAACCAAACAAGGTCCTTCCCCCATGAACACCTCCCTGTGCTCCCAGTGGGAGCTGCAGTCACCAAGTAACACACTCACACAGACGCACACAAAAACCAATATGCCTGCTGAGGTAGCCGGTGGGAAAGCTGCTGGGTGTAGAATAGCAAAGCCACTGTAACACCACTGTCTTTCTATGTAAGCCCGGCCTCTGAACCTGTGGGGAACGGTCAGGAATTTGACTCATTGTTCTCCATTGAGCAGCTCCATTGTGGGAACTCGCAGCAGCTCTGCCACAATGGTCTCTAGCTGGACCAGACGTGTTGTAATTAAAGGGAAAGAGAGTGCTCCACTTGGGTAGTGCAATGCTATTCTCTAATAGATGATTTCACAGGACAAACAAGCAACAAAGCATGTAAACACCCTTGCAACCAACATGTTCTGTCACTAGGCAACTTAAGTAAAGTTCTGCTAAGTTTTTTGAGTTGTAGACATGTGTTGCTTCAATACCTATAATTCTAAAACAAAAATAAGTTAGTGATGCAAAGAAATCATTGTGAAAGATTACACAGTTCTCAAAACATTCAGAGTGGTTTGTACCTAAAACAAAATTTCCCTGATACTATCAGAGTGCTCAACTGTACGACCCTGCGGGACCCATTTTTACTCTTATCATTCTTCCCCGCAGCTAACAAAGACTGTTTAACTTCATGTACCCTAATCTCAAACTACAGACAAGTGGCAGTTACTCGTCCCAAGCGGGTCTCCTGAGTGTGGAAAAGCAGCTCAGGCTGGCCCCTCCAGAGAAAGACAAAAGCAGCTCTGTTTCGAGCCCGGTGATGGACGATGACTGATGAGCGATGAGGCTTTAAAGGTTACGGGGCTGTTGAGGTTTAAGCAGATCAGCAAGTGGGAGTTCCAGTTTGGTTTGTAACGGTGCATAATTGTCATGGCAAAACTCTAAACTTATCCAACTGTGTTCGAATCAGTGAATAATTTACCTACACATTTATTATATATTGTTATATTTTTATTTGTTGATTAACAAACTGATAATTAAAAAAAATAAAAGCCTCAATTTCAGGTATGAGAGTTACTTTAGACTTCCCTCAAAATCTGGTTATAAACATTTTAACACAGAGAAGACAAACAAGGAGAGCAGCAGATAAGTGTGTCCAGAACAGCTGTAGGCTTTTTCAATGAATGTCTAAGCAAACCCGGAGCAACCATAACAGTTGGCCCCGAAGCTTAGGGTGTGGAAAAAAACTAAATAAGAGCACTTATACAGACTTAGTGAGGAGAGTGTCTTTGCAGCTGAAATTTGACCAAGTTTTTCAAACCTTTCACATAAAGCATCAGATTTAATAATTATATTTGGAAAGGAATGCCTTGCTGAATATTACCAACTACGTTGCGATTCTCTTTTTGCGCACAACATTTTCCAAAACGGTAATCAACACACACAAATTAAAAAAAAATCCTAATTTTATTTAACATAAAAAACTGTCCTTGCTATCTGATGTGTATTTAAACATGTTTGACACATAAACGCTACCTGGTAGATTGATCAATATCAAATAAGCTCTGTGACACATATAAAGCATGCAGGCCACCAGCTCCTGCTTTTAGCATTTTGGAGGCTGCTACAAATATTAACTTCCCCTACATAGTGTAGGAAAGGAAATCCTTGTAATTCATTATAATCAGAAATGTAGCAATATAACTTAAGAAATGAAAAACATTTTGCTGCTAGTAGTTATGTATTGCAGAAAACACACATTGCTGTCAGATGAGCCTCATTTGTCCGATCTCGTTTTACTGAACAAGACATACAGCCATCAGACATAGTTTCTTGAGGTATGAGGTTGTTCAGTTACATAAATCCTCACTCTCTGGTAAGTCTACTGCCTAAATGTGCTCCATCTTGTCAACACAAGCATAAATATCCATAAAGAAAGCAACAAAGACCTCAAAAATGTTACAAACATGCCCCTCCTGTCTCTCTTCTTGTTCCAATGTCTACTCCTTGACCCACCACAGAATTTCCTTTTTCCTGGCCCCTCTAATGTTCATATTGTTGTGGTTCAGCCTGCTGACATTTACCACAAGTGATGAATTGGTGCATTGCAATAGACCTTCTAATATAAGGTTTGTTAGCTATAAAGCTCTGTCACAAGTTAATATTAGCTGTCTGTGTGGCCATACAATCACCACTGAGGTTCGGATTTAGTTTAGACAACAAGACTTTCCACTTACATACAAAAACATACCGGACAAGAAATCTATAATCAAAGACTGGCATGTTTTTTTTTGTTCCAAAAGGAGAAACTGAAGCAAAAAAAAGAAAGGGGACAAAATAAAAAGACTATTTCTTTAGAGAGACAACGTCATATTGGGCTCTGAGTCACAGCTACTGCGACATGAACACATAAAAAAGGAAAAAGCAAAATAAAAACATGGATTTCTGTGTTGTACTTTCCCATTACATGTATGGGTGCATGATCAGGGTGGCCCGTTATGCTGATTACAGACCTGCTTACCAGCACCATAATGCTGCCTATGGAAACCACAATAAAGACAAATAAGGTTTAGTGGGAGGAAATGAGCCCAACTCATTTGGCTTTCCATGGGAATAGTGTTGCACACTCTGTTTTTCTGTTGCATTTGGGAATATTTTTAAGCAGAGTCAAATACAAGTTTGTAATGTTTAACTTGTTTGTTCCCACACTGACAAATATGTTAAAAATGCACCAAATAAAATAACTGAACTCAGAATTGCCTTAGTGGCTCATATGATTCAGTGTGATACTTGCTAGATTCACAGTGTTGATTCCCATTGGAGAATAAGAACCACTAATTGCCATAAATCTCCCAGAGGGCAAATGCCCACTCATATCTCAAAAAGCATGACTGAAAAAACCGAAGCAAGTTTCTAGCTTTGCAGGGGAATATATCTGTTGTCACCCTGGGCTGTCCACATACATCTCCACCTTCTGTCTACCTGATAAATCCAGATGGAAAGTTATTTTGTGGAAAACTGTTACTGGTCTCCAACCCACTCATCTACTACGGCCTTTAACAGGAATTGACTGAGTCTGCAAATAATCTCAAGCTTATAGCAGAGACGGGGGGGCCGGGTTGAAGCAGGAAATGGGGCTAAAATGGGGGAGGATGTCTTAAATTTAAGGCAGTCTTGTGTCGAGGCCAGTAGAAGAGGAGACAAGGGTCAAAAAGACTGAGTCATGTGGTTGTGGAGAAGTCTAAAGAAGATTACAAAAACACACATCCTACTGTCAATACATGGACTGAACTTGCATAAAACTTTAATAGTTAAACCAACCAGTCAGAGTGCTTTACACCCACCAAAACACAAATGTGCACACATTGACGCAACGGCATGCAGACCATCTTGTGGTTGAAGGCTTGACCAAATCCCAATAACATGTGGCAGGACTAGAAGCCCACAACTTTACGACTGCAAGAACACTACCCTTCCCTGTGACCCACAGTCACCCTATGACAAAAACCAATGAATCCAAACGTCAGAGTCCATCACTGGAATTTGTTCAGAAATTCACAGAGAAACTAGATGTCAAATAGAAGTCCATGCGTTTTAGCTTTAATTGGCTTGACCTGTAAGTGGTTGGTCAGACTTCTCCCATCTAATGTAAGCCAAACAAGGTTTTGCTGACAAAACTCTTTGGTGTTGAAGCTGTTACTGAGGGAAACAGCCACAGGAAGTACAAAGGAAACTGGAATTTGTATAACATGTCGAGACATGTTTGCAGTTCACTTAGGTGGCAAGAAAAATCAGAGCGAAAGACTTTTAGAATATGAGGGCTGAAGTAAAGTCAAAATTTTCTGTTTTATAGAATTCCCACTCTGTCTCTAACTTTGAGTTTTCTTCCATAAGTAATTTTGAAAAAGATGGTTTGGGGGAAAAAAGTAATTATTTTGTCTGTTAAATAAGTCGACCCTTTCTTTATACAATGCCTGCTCTTTTATGCGCACAGTACAATGGTGGATTACCTTCCAGTTAATATAACTGTTGCCGCTTAGAGTAAAAAGCTATGAAATGTTTTTTTGTTCTCATATCTCCTTATACTGTAGCTTCCAAAGAAATCAGAACCAGCCACAAAATTCTAATCGCTGCAACCTCTTAACTTGTTGTGATACACTTTTTTTCTGAACATAAAACAAAAGCGGCTGAATGAATTATGCAATGTAAGACATCACGAGTCAGCCTACCGGGCTGTAGGCAGCTGATCCTGTTCTCCCTGCTGTGAGGGATGAGGGTGAGCGAGGGTGAGTCATCCTCAGCGAGAGAGATCCGTGACTGACGCTGTGTCATCCACAAGCCAGGACAGGGTGGCTCTGACGCACACAAACAATTCAGTGCTGTGCATTTTCCTCCAACGTTCTGTCTTTGATGTTGTAACATTCAGTTTTAATGCTCAAAAACCACAGATGGATTTTTTATGAACATAAACATGAATGCATCCAAGCATGCATCCAATCCTCACTCACCATTTTTAAAACACACTCCACCCTTCTGCAGGTGAGGTTTATTTGTAGTATTCCCAACACCTGGTGGGAATCTCCCAGTCAAGGCAGATCAAGAAAAGAGAACTTTATATACCTGTATCAGATTAATACATTGTTGACCTTAAATTATAAAAAGATGGCACATACAAACACAGTCAAAAGGCAGGTGAGATAGTTTACTCAGGTGTTTGCAGAAAACCATTCAAAAGGAGAGATCAACACACCCACCAATGATTGCTTCCTCCGAGTAAGGGTTTGGTCATAGAGGAACCACCCCAACCTCTAAAAAAAAAAACTCCCAGTTAAAACCTATATATGATTTAGTGTTCTGTATAACTAGGTCAAAGAGAGAAGATAGAGATAGTGGCCAGCAGGTGTTTCTAGGATGGTACCTGTATACTAAACTAGACTGTTAGGCTGGAATGAAGAAGTAAGCAAAAACAAAATGTTGTTTTTCCCAGCAGATGATGTCAGGATGGTAAGTCCGGGGCTAAATGAACAGCAAGAGATAACTTCTATGTGCTTGAGTAATTTTTGAGGGCTCCCCAACTGCCTTTCAGACATAAATGGAATGAAAACCAAAGTTGCAGAAAAGTGTCATCTCATGTGCTTTATGAGTTTCCAATAATAGAAAAAAACATTCAGCTTTAAGGTTGCAGACCTGTGTTGAAAACAAAAACAAAAAAACGAACAAAATCAGTCACAAAAAGCAGTGTGGGACTTCCTTTCAGTCCCCTATGTCCGTTTCAGTTTGGGTATCCTCAGAATAGGGCCGGGAATGATGAATGATCAATGTGATATCAAAAGGTAAGAAACATTGGCCCACACTGCATAATTAATCTGTCACCGGTCGCTTAACTAAACACTGACGACAAAAACACAAAAATAACAGTTTAAACACTTAATAGGGAAAAATACAATTTAGGAAAGGTGTACAATAGGGTTTTCTATCTGCTAGGCAAATGTTTAAAGCTCTAATTCTTACGTCAAGAGAAGAAGATCCACACGCACATACGTTCCGCAAAAATAATGGGCAGGTGCTGAGTCGAAAGTAAGAATTATGTTGAAAAAGGCAAAAAAAACGTCTCGCACACTGGGCTCCAATTTGCAGTCGATTTATTTAGAGAGGTAACGTTTCGAGCAAACGCTCTTCGTCAAATAAGACAGGAAGTAGTTGCCCTGTTGTGCTGACAGAGTCAACCAAAAGGCTAAATGGTAGATAGACTGAATCTATATTTGACACTGTGGCTAGATCCACCTCAATTACACACTCATATACCAGTCCGCAGATGGGTAAGACCAGAGGCACATCAACAGGTGGCAGGAGGAAGCTAGAGTTGAAGCCAAAACTTTTGGATTTGTAAGAAAACTACTCTTCCCACTGAGCAACAGCCATCCTACTCATAGGCCTAACCAATAACATTCAGTTATATAAAGCACTGAAAATCTTTGGGGTCTCCTATTGTCACTAAATTACATGGCTATTTTAAAGTTTTCTTTTAAAGAAGTCTGGACTGCATTAGCTTGACTCCAGATCGAACTCTTATATACTTATATACTTTGGCTAACAATGTAAAATAAGTACCAGTCTTGTAAAAATGGTCAAATACAGTTTTAATAAGAAATGTTGTCAAAAATGGTGATCTTCAGCAATGGGCTTCAGGTAACTGAGGCTGAAAAGTCTCCTCGTCATTACACTAATCTTCAACTTGTCTTCAATCTTATTATAGTCTATCATGAACTCTGACTGGACAACTTTAGGATCTTAATGTCACTTCGAATCAGAAGATACATGTTAGTTAAAAGATTAATTTAAATTTAAATCTACCAGGGGTATGAACTGTTTTGGACTTAACTGTATATCCTACAAGGGCATAACATTTTATGGGTAAAAGCAACTAAGCAGGACATCAGACAATTTGGACTTGTCTGGACAGGTAAAAAAAACAAAATCTGATCTGGAGCAGGCGTAAGAGTCTAACTAAATATTTGATAAAACTTTAGATAGCCCCATGTTCATTGTTAGGATCTACCCAATTACAAAAGAAGCCGGTTAGAGGATAGAATAACCACAATTTACTTAATACAACAATGAAAATTTGATTGGTTTAGGCTGTTTAGCAACAAAGGTGCCAATTTGACTGTTAGAAAAAAAACAACTTATGTTTCCTTATGTTTCAGTATTCAAACATAAATACGAGTTAGCGATATCAGCACATCCATACACTTCCTTCTTTTCCTTCTGTTTTTGTTTGAACCACTGTGCAACCACTGATGGAGAAGAGCAGCAACCTAAAACTTGGCCATGCTGAAATACTTTTATTATACAACTACAACAGGTTTAGACAATATATATCTTTAGCCCGTAACACAGGCCACTGTACGATCAGCCGCTTTTTTTTCTTTGTTTAAGCATGGCTTTTAATGGGCCAATGCTCTGAGGGCAGACTGAGGCCAACCAGCTTGTAATACTAAACCGTGATCACCTGGGAGATTTGCAATGCACATTTTAAATTTGAATGAGGAGCAAACAGGTATAGCCTGGGAATGTCAGGGATACGGGTTGACACTCTGCCTCCAGTTCCCACACGTACATAAAAAAACCTGTTTGACGTTTATGCAGATGCATATTCAAAGTGGTTAAAAAGATATTCCCGGCAACACTATGTTCATTAAAATATCATTACCATGTTCAGTGCAATTTTAATGGTGAAACAGTGTTAATAGGAAATTGGAACAGGTATAATAATATTTGATTAATTCTCTCAAAGACTCCATGCGCTGGATGTTTTGGGACATCTGGATTGTGTGTGAAACAGACAGTACAGGAACCAACAGTGAGAAAACTTCTCCCTCGTGGGGGATCTTGTTACAATACTTCCCTTTAAACTATAAACACCAGTTCCAAGGAAAAATGACACGGTACCCAAATGATCAATGCAACACAAAAGACTGATTAGAAAAAAAAAAAGCTGTCTGACTGGATGAATTTGAACTGGTGAATAAAAAAAATAGAACCCAGATCTGGTTATGGTTGAAGCCTGTTAAGCCTGTTATGGTTGAACAAATTACACCAGCATCCTTACTTCTCATCAAAAGCAAGCTACAAGCAGGGACAAACAAATTTCCGCTGTCCTTAAGGAGCATGTCTGGATTTATTTGACACCTTTTCTTCCTGAACCATTTATACACAAGCTGCTAAAATGGATTAACGATGCCTGCAGTTGATATCCAAACACAAAACTATACTTCCCTTAAACAGCAGGCACTGAAGCAGGAAATGCTGTCTGAGGCGTCTGCATGACGTCTGCTCACGCTCCTGTTTAGGAGGTTTCTGTTTCGGTAAGATAAGGATCGTGGCCCATTACTCCCCACACCTTGTTGTCATCCCTGAAGATATCTCTGCTCAAAACATCCATCACTGAAGTCACTCATCTTGTTAGAAGACAAACACAGTCTTGTTATTTTTCCTAAAACAGATGCTTGCTCAAAGGGCCAAGCCCATTTAGCACATGTTTGCCACTTCTCTGACCACCTAGCTGCCTCTTTAGCACTTTGGCGTCACTTCAGAGCGTGACACCTATAATTTCCAAGCTTTTTTGGATTCAAAATATGTTAAACGATATCAAAGACATTTCACTACATTATACTTATAAACGTAGCCACCATGATGTCACATACTTTCTTACAGAAAGGCTTGGGCTGGTATTTGGCTCTCATAATAATACCATGATGTAAAAATACCAAATATGTAAAAAGACATCTTATAAAAGACATTTATTACAGCTCATTAACCATCTCAAAGCTTGCCACATAAGGTTTTAAAACAGTATTATCTTAAAAAGAGGGATGGGTGATGCTCTTTAGGTTTTCACAAAAGGACTATCATTGTTTGTCATGACTGGAGATATTAGCATACAGTCTAGCTGTTTTTTTCTGCGAGGTTGTGAAAAACGGAGTGGAATGGACCTTAAGTTAACAGCAAAAGGAGGAGAAAGGGAAAAATGTGCATTGTTTTTTGTTGGGTATTTTTTATTTTTATTTTTTTTTGCTCCATAAAGAAGAAAACTAGTTTTGACGCCTGTAACTGATCCCGCCTGTCTGTAAACTATAGAGATCGCTAAGACATGTGACCAACCGGGTGGCAACGTCATTACAATGCAAAGAATTATGGGTATGTTTGACCCAGTTGGCATAGCAGACTAGTGTTCTGGCTTGAAAATATTGAAAAATAGACGTGAAAAACACAATTTAATCCTACAAAATGCAGCGGGCTAAAGAACACGTGTAGTTTTCTTGTTGTTTTTTAAAATTATGCTTGTGTTGCGGATTCCCAAAATGCTTTGCGTTCACTACTGGGAATAAGTCAGATGATCTCTATTGCTTTGAAACCTTAACTTACATATTTAACCCCAATTAACTTTAAACTTTACAGCAAAAAGTAATATGCATAGGAATGGAACTGGGTATCAACACAAGGACACAACATCTGTCAAATTAACACCTTAGGCAAGATAACAAACAGGAGAAGGAACAACACATTTAATGGGATTATACAACAAATCTAAGATTGGATGGCAGGGAAAATTGCTTGACAAATGATACATTTGCTGCAACAATATACAAAAGCCTCCAAAAACGTAAAAAAATAAAGTAGATGATTTAAGAAAAGTTCATGAGCAGAGAATAGATCAGGGGTTTGAAATTCAAGTTTCAAAGTCAACTCCTTAGAGGCCAGTGTGCTGACACCTTCATGTGTCCCTAGTCCTGAAATCTGAATCAGATGACTCCATTGCCAACTCAGCATCAGTCAAGAGTCCTGCTAATTACTAATAATTTGACTGATAATAATTTGACACCAGCCCTTAAAAACTAGAGTTTGACACCCAGCCAATAGAGGATCACATTCAGTTTTGCTGGGTCACACTAATGTGACTTACAAGTGCAGCTGTCACTCCTTGTACAGATGACTGGCAAACCAGGATATTTGGTCTTAGACCACCTGTTGTGTCAAAGCAGAAATGCACAGAAGATTCCGGAACCGTTGTGAACGGCAAAGGTTGATTTTACACCTGAAAAGCTCTGATCATAGAGCGACTGATCAGAAATGAAAACTCTTAAATCTTCTGTATGATCATCAAATGCACCCTATCCCAAAGCCCACAGGTCACATTTGCAGCAATGTTCTTCTTTGCTTAAACTGTTACTGAGGGAAGAGGACTGGATCATATGTTTAAAATGAAGTCAGATGATGAACAAAGGACTGTGAGAAGCTTATAGAAAAGAAACCGTGTTTTCCACGGATGCTTATCCACTGTTCTATTGGACTGCTCTATTCAGAGGGTGAAACCTCAGCAATTAATGAGAAGCCAAACTTATTACAAGACTGCTCAGATTTTTAATTTGCTCTCTAAAAAAATACCACATTATGTAAATGTGGAAATCATTTCAGAATGTAATTATGTAATCGTTTTGTCTTTAGGCTGTGCAGCACTGACTGCTCTCACAAACTGTGTGATGCCCAAATATAAATTATTGTTCACTACAGAAAGACTGTGCAAGATTAATTTATAGTTACAGTAACTGAATAAGTTAAAAGTGAGCAACAATTTTTGGTTTTAAAGGACTTTTTTATAAAGTTTTTGAGTGGTTTTACTTGTAGAGATTTACATGTGTAATCCCGATTCTTGGCTTGGAAATTAATTTAGCAGCATGTAAGAAAAGGAAAACACTGTGTGGCATTCAGTGTCTTGGCTTGTTAAGAGTTGGACAGAAGCCATCCTGTCTGACAGTAGTTGCACTAGTTTATATGTCTGGGATGCCTTGTTAAAACCCAGTATGTCCATGGGGGGAGGGTTTGGTGAATGGAATACTATTCAGCCAAGTTGGAGCTAAATAATCTCATGATGCTGCCAGCTCTTCTCAGATGAAGTGCTGCCTGTGTGGAATCTGGACTATATTTGGAGAAGGACTTCCAGCATATGATTTCAACTTCTCACCATTTTAACATGGGTATGTAGGTCATTGTTTTGATGTCATGGGGTGAAGTTATTTAAGTCTAGCAAAACTTTAATCCCAAACATGTGCACACTTTTAAAATAGATTAATTGAAACTAAATATTCATTCCAAAAAAGTGGAGTTGTGCCCTAGGGGAAGTGGTCCGGACACATGACATATGGCCTCGCAATCACACGACACTACAGGACCAGCTGGAAGATCAGAGCTTGTGGTAAAGGACAACTGCTGCAGGGCATCTTTAGACCACAAACAAAGACAAAAAACAAGTGTCTAAATTCAAAGAATCAAACTCCCTTTCACTGGCAGTAAGCATCCAGCGACAATCACTTGATCTCTTTTAACAATGCAGGTGATTAGCAACGGCTTCAACACACAAAGAACTGTGGCCGAGTTTTGCTGAGGAAAACAGCCTGAGGCAAATGTGGGCAACGGTCTTCATATAGTTGCTTCCTGAGATTATCATTTGACTTCTGTGACAAATGTGCAAACACCAGAGTTTGACGTCCGAGTGACTGGTTAACAAGAAAACATGACCCCCATGTGTTTGTTTTTTAGTTTCATGCAGCTGGAAATACAAATATTTTTCCATACTCTTGGTTTAATTAATATATCCATATTTGGAAAATACTAGGGATTTCCTTTTTTACCGATATCCAATATACCGATATAGTCTAAACATTAATTTCCGATACTGATATAAACCGATATGAACAATGGACGTCTACCTAAACGTTCAAGGTTGGCTCACAAATCCAAAAGCCACTGGAAAAATTTTGAGTTTTGCCAAATAAAATACATACAAAATAAATAAAGAAAATCTCAAAAACTATACATATGATCTGTCATATTTTGACATTTTGAATAAAAGAAGTAGCTGAAGAGTTTTATGTTTGATACACCTCAATATTCCTGCAATTTTCAACCCAAATGTTTAAAAATGCATACTCAGATTAAATTCAAAGCTGATCTTGAACCGTTTGGAGTTGAGGCGTGGCTGGGGTCTGACAGAAAAGACTAAGTGCCATTGTTACCAAGTAATGATTTTGAACAAACGGAAAAAGATAAAAATGTTCATATTCTAAAAACACAAGCATTAAAAGTGGCTTTTATTAATGTAAATGTATATGTACATTAAAGGGGTGTTCAGAAAAAAAGGCCAATTTGACCCAGAAGTATGCAAAATCCCACCTGTGGGACATAGGAACGCTATATAAAGTAAGGTTTACAGTCATGTCATAATTTCCAATATTGCATTTTAATCCTGATAATGACAGGCTGATGATATCACACATGCCAACAAAATACTGAAATCAAGTTACAGTCAGCTTGAGAACCCTGTATGGCTGTGATCCTGGGTAATGTTTTAGATGACAATAAGCATTACTGTGCATTAAAAGTTACTCGAAAGCTTCCCTTGTTTTGCGGCTCTGGTAGATTAAAAGTTGACCCACCTGTTTGGAGAGTAATTGTAGTCTACACCCACAGTAAACACATAACTAAAGCAAATAGTTGTTTAGCCAACTCAAACTACACCAGTTCAAGGCTTTTTCGGAGACCTTCTATCACCTGCTAATGTGGATGACAAAACTACAATAAACTCTGCTGATTTAGTCCAAACATGTCAACCTGGCACTTATATAAAAACCCAAAATTAGATAAAAATGCACGCTGACATTCCCTGTTCATGCATCACCTGGTTTGAATGTGAAAGAGAGGCGTGATTCTTTTTTTCTCATACTGAATTTCTGTTGGTTCTTCCCCTCCGTTGTGTTTGCAAAGGGTCTACAAACTTAGCGATTAGGAACCGCACAAAAATCTGCTGAGTCAAACTTTCACCACACTGACAGCATTGGAGGTTTGTATTGCTAAATAATCCTCAGTCAGTGGGTGCACTAGCCAGGGTTTTCCCCCCTCCAAAGGACTACACGGACAATAACACCCTGACAATCCCTATTTAACTCCCAACTGAAATTCCTGTCGACAGAACATGCCTCTGTCTAATAAACAGCCAGGGCTGAGTCACACATTATGAGATTCACAAAAAAAGGGAAATCACCTAAGCTTTGTTTTGGGAAGTTGTGATGCAAAGAGAAACAGCTTAGTATCCAAACTGATCATTGTTTTTAAACCCACAATTCATTTTCCTGCCTGAGATAAACACAGATTCTTGTTTTGGTCTTTGGAATGGTATCACTGTCGCTGCCTTACATTCCTCTTAGCTTCCCATTCGCTTAGACATACTTATGCTGTGACCAAGTCGGGTTCAAAGATTAATGATGTCACTATCATAGCAAGCATTCCTTTCAGCGCCTTAAACGGGTGTGTGGGTCCTTGAGAGCTGGACGCTAAATATTAAAGGGAATTTTCAGGAAATTATGGATAACTGTTCATAACTTACTAAATATCCAGGTCTGTGTTATGTTTATGTTTTATTTTCACAAGAACATTGATATTTCTTGTATTTAAGGGTAAATGCACTGCATTTGTATAGTGCTTTTCCAGTCAGAGGACCAGAATGCTCTTTACACTATATTCACTCACACATTCACGTGCTGGTGATGCTAAGCTATGTTATAGTCACAGCTGTTCTGGGGACACTGACAGAAGCGATGCTGCCGTACAAAAACGTGCCCTCTGGCCCTCTGACCACCACCAGCAGGCTAGGCGGGTGAAGTGTCTTGCCCACAACGACAAGTGCCGAGTCGGCAACCCACCAGTTACTGTACGGGACGTACTCCTACTATCTGACCCACAGTTGCCACAGTATTTTCACATTAACACCTGGTCTGTCATATTTTAGACGTAGATACGAGCTAGTAACCAACAGGAATGATTTCAAATAGCACATTAAACTTTTCATTATATTGTTTCCAAGGTTTAAAGTCTTTTCAATGAGATCCTAAAGAAAAAAAAAAAGATCTAATGCTTAGTATTTCTTTGGCTGTGCAGAGAATAGAGAACCTCAAAACTTCTCCCTTCTGAACTTGCTATGTAAATTGTCAGTAAGCTGTCTCAAAAACCCCTGCTCATTTGGTTTCTCTTTCTTTAAAGACAAGAGACATTTGGCATTTCGCAAACATCTCTGGTCACCTAAACCACAGACAGTAATTAAGATAGCATTGTTTAAAAACTACAGGTACATGTCTGTTAAGCAGCCAACTGCAGGCTAGCTACCTGAGGAGAGTGACCAACTATTTACACAGATAAGATCAGCCTTGTAGACTTTTGTTCCTCTACAAAGAACAGCAAAACAGTTCCTGCTCATAAAGCACTACCTGGGTGACACACTCTTCATTGTGAATACTGTAACTGAGTGAAGTAGAGTCAAAGTAAGGGATTTTCAGTGAGTTTGTTTTTTGTTTTGTTTTTATTCAGAGGAAGCAAAGAAAGAAATTGTGGCTTGTGCTTTTAAAACCAGGCTAGTTGCCTGAGCAGGTAGCCCAACCAAATAATCCAAATAATCCATTTACAGAAAGCAGCGGGTAAAAAGGGGTATACAATTATTAAAAATCCCTATTAACTAAGCATTATATCCTGTGTTTAAGCAATGCAAATAAACTTACTTCTATAATTCTCTATATTCTATTATTTATAGAGTGTTTTTTCATAAGTCTAGCCTATAAGAAATCTGAATTAAAAGAAAATTGGACACGTTTACCACTCTACCATTCAATATATCTATTTAGAAGCAGAGAAAATGAATAGCCACTTCCTTTTAATTGGGGTAAACCAGTATATGCCCAAACGTGAAAACGTTATATTTTTTATTCAAGTTATCATACCATGAGGAAATTATCCAAGTCTATTTAATTAGTTTTAACTAATCGTATAATAGATAAAGTTAATTGGGATATCAGGAAAAACATAAAGTAGCCTACTTGGTCAGAGACCTGACATTTAATCTATCATAGCTGGACTAGAATATAGCCTCAAAACTGAGGGCCACAAGAGCACAATGATTACTAGTCTGCTCTAGTAGGCTACAGCTTAATTAAAAGTATTGACCGAAACTATAGAGCGCACAGGGTGTTAAGAGAATTCTCTTTATTTTTTTCATCTGATTAGACAAAAAAAAAAAAAAAACTGTTGAAGAAATATTTTATTCTTCATCAGGTTTACATCTTAAAACGTCACTCATTGGGAAAATGTTATACAAGTATCCCAAGTTCTCCAAGTTTGCCAAGATCTGCAAGTGAGAGTTAAGAAGGGAATGTGTCCCTTTTGTTATGCGCCTGAGTGAAGGTATGCTGTCACACTGGAGCAGTTTCTACGAAACTAACTGGAGAAAGGGAGAAACGAGTTTTAAGGAGCTGTAAAAAATAAATAATAATCATGCTATGGCTGTTTAACACACATAGAACGTTTAAGTGAAAACATCTCTCTCACCTTTCATCCAGTCGACAACTTGCTTTGGCGTCCACTTTGTTATCGGATCCATGCCTTCTTCAGTAACAATGTCAAAAACAGAGGGGGGGGAAAAACTAAACACAACGGTAAATGCGCCGACAAAAATAAATAGGTTTGTAACTTTTAACTATTCCCTGACATGATCTTCACACAAGCATAGCGCCTTAAGTCTGTTTGCGTCCACTACACAACTCTGAATAATCACGCATGACTGGAGGATGGACTGACTGAGACTGACATCCCCCACAGCGGCTCACGACACAAGCGCTGGGATTGAGCTGCCTTCGTGCACTTCCGGGAGCACTCGCAAAAAACACGATTTATATAAAAGAACAATTCAAGGAAGGAAGCAAACGACTTTATCATTTCGATGCGTTTGATAAGCTGCTTTTTTCATTGAAGCATTTTTATGGGAACTGATTTTGTACTGAGCTACTTTTCTCAGCTCATTACGGCGGCTCGGAGTGGAAATGATGCTGCCTTCATGGACTGCTGGAGGCACAAGGAAAAAACACAATCTGTTCAGTTCTACAAAAAAAGTCTGCCAGTGAGCAGTAATAGGCCTACATTGTTTACGGGAAAAACTTAAAGTAAAATCCCTACTAAAGTAGTATTTTATATTCTTTTATATCAGCTTTTGGTTTAGATAATACAATTTTTATATTGAAACGCCCTTCTAGGAGCCAATTTTATAGCCTACCATTTTTCCTTTTTTTGTTTTTGTTTTAAATCCATGTGACAAGTAGGGCTACATTTTAAGAAAACGTTAATCTTTCGTTGAATGAAAATATATCCAAACCAGAGTAGTAGCTGAAAACAAATCTTTGAGCACTTTGAAAAAGCATATGACGGAGGGGATTTCTTCAAAATAAATCTCAAACAGAATATTTTATGAGTTTGGAGAAAAATGAAACACGGACAAGAATCTCAGAAAATAAATACAAATATACAAGAAACAGAACACAATATTAGAAACTAAACATAAAGAAGATGGCAATGCCTAAAGAACAATAATAAATATGAAGAATAGAACAAGTGCTTTGTCAATGTAAATTTAATCCTGGGCCATATAAGTAGGCCTAATATATAGCCTAACAAAGTATATATAAGTTCCTAATGTGAAATTAGTTGAATTCATTCCATCATACTTTTGGTCATTGTGCTACAATTGCATAAAAGACAAAACAAAAAAAGAATAACAAAAAAAGACAACCAAACCACTCACCACCGACCTCTAGTGGTCTGAAATGATTGAATTGAAATACATTGCTCCCACAGTGCGGGAATTCAAATACTTCGCAGCATACACAAACAAGAACAGGGATAAGATATAGAAGTGAAAGACAGACAGAGAGTAGTAGCCACTGGGGGAAGGAAAAACTAAACAAAAACAAAATAGTAATTTACAAAAAGAACTACAAAAATATACAATGCAATATTGCAATGATACAATCAGAAAATCGCACTGACAAGATAAAGATGAGCTGACAGCAGTTCAATTGTGTAGTTGTAAAGTCTCATAGCGGTGAGAAATGACGTACGAAAACGTTCTTGTTTGAATTGTGGGCGTTTTAACCTTCCGCTGAAGCAGCAGCTCAGAGTTTCCACATTTCGGTACAGTGGGTGAGACGAGTTAGATGGAGGTCAACATCGTCCTCTCATCCACCTGCTATACAGAGTCCAACGGGCAGACCAGGAGCGAATTGAATTTATTTTGGAGAGATTTTATTTGACCAAAATAAAGTTATGAATTGATTTGCAGGGGAAGAATAATGACGCATGGTTTTTAGAATGTTTATGAATAAAAAGTATCCATTTAAATTTAAATATTTTATTCAAACTACAGCAGAAATTTTAGAAGACTGCATCTACTGAATTTTCTTATATTTTTTTAACGATTAGATAGCTCATGTTATAATCCTTGGGTGCTTCACCTATAATTAAATTCATTCAGCCCACCTGTGTCTGCCCATCACACTCATACTGTTCACCTGTTTGACCTGCTGTTTAAGATGCAGAGTCTTCATTTTTTGGTGATGTGTTATTCTATTTCATGTTCTCTTACCTTGTCTGGTTTGCCATCCATGTTCCTAGTTTCATCCGCATGTCCTTTTTTTGTCCATGCAACACCCAAGCTTCTTTTTTTGGTTTTTCTTTCATGCCTCATTTGAGCATCTGTCTGTGCCTTAGTTCAGCCTCAAACTTACACTTCTTGAAAAATGACCATTCGATTTTGGTCTGAACTTTGACAAGGCCATTTCTAACAAACATCTCGTTTTTCTGTTAGAATGTGAACCTCCACCTTAGTTGTTTGTTTTTTGCTGGCTCTAACAAGTGTTGGGTAAGTTACAAAGAAATTGTAATATATTTAACATTACTAGTTACAATGTCAAAAATGTAACGTTTGCATTACATATTACTTACTTAAAAATGTAACTGAGTTACACTACTTTAAGTTACTTTTGGCAAAATATCTTAAATATCTAACACGACTTCTAACCGCCGTAACTTATCAATTTACATTTTACACAAGTGTCACGCCACAAATACTGTATTTTTTAACACTTTTATTAAAATTAAGTCTCAAGTTCCTTTGCATGCCTTTCATTTCATGGTAATGTTTAAATCTAAGCAAAAGAAGGTGCTGAAAATGCTCATCACAAAGATGAGACTCCGATGTCTGAAGTCTTACAACAGATGGTTAGGAAAACTGTGAATAATGCCGCTGTTTAAATGGACAGTCGATCTTTTCCTCAGCCATCCTAATTCTCTGATGTTTTAGTTTTGAGCAACAGGAAGTGGATGGTGAATTTTGTTCTACCGTATCCAACTTGATTTGGCCTGTTGCATTAGTCGGAAAAACTATTTAAAATGCATTTGTAATTTGAGTTACTGAAATTGTAACTAGTAATATATTGCTGTATATTTTGTAAGTAATTCATTACATTACTCAGTTACTGAAAAAAGTAATCTATTCCTGTAACTCATTACTTTATAATGGATTACTCCCAACACTGGCTCTAACATATATTTGTTTGATATCTGACGATTTATTTAGCTCCATCCATCTTTGTGTAGACTCAAAAGGTCCCCTGTCCTGAATGAAAAGAGGTATTCCCTCATCATAATGCTTCCGCCACTCTAAATGCAGTACAGATGTTATTTCATGTCAACAGGATGTTATTTTTTTTCTTCACACAAAACTTTTTCCATTAAAGAAAGATGTTTAAGTTTTGGAGTCACTTCTGCAAATTACGACACAAAGGGATCTACTCATGGCATGAAAAAAAAAGACTTCTTGACATTTCTGCATAAAGGTCAGGTCTGTGGAAAAATATTGCTTGTTTTTTGGAGTTTTTTTGTATAATGCGACAGTGTCGGAAAAAGATGCATTTTTGGCATTGTATATTTCTATGTTTTTTAATCTTTCAATTTTGTCACAACTCCTTAAATTAATACTTTTCAATATTTCTTTTTCTCTTTTAATTTCCATGTTTTGAACTTAGAAGAAAGTCAAAGATTTCAATCTTTCTTGGCTTCCTGATTGTTGCTGAGCAGGCTGAAACACACCTTGCAAAATGTGAGAAAGTCCCGGTCCTACCTATCATTACACTATTGCACAGCTGCACTGTAATCAGCTCTAGGTGAAAGCTGTACTGCTGTTGCTGTCAAATATGCAATATATTGCAGTCATGAACATACAGGGAACCATACAGAATTCTCTTCTTGTTTGTCTTCTTGGTGGTCACAAAGAATATCAAATAGACATTTTTTTTTCAACTAACTTTTTTCCACTCATTTGATTTTAATCTATAATGGTTAATGAGCAAAGACAGAAAAGCCACTTTTAATCTCCTTTGAGATAAGAGTCACAATATTTTGGTTTATGTAGTTGCTAGGCGTTACTGATTGTAGTGGACGGTCAAATCCTGCCTTTGCATTGCAAAAGGAGTGGTCTGGAGTTATATGGGGCTTTAGGTGGGTTGGAATTCAGGAGGGACGCATGATAGGATTAAAACAATTATAGAATCGCTGTTAAATTGACGCATGATAGGATTAAAACAATTATAGAATCGCTGTTAAGTTGAGGCAGATGGCTGGAAACAGTGCTTTGTTTCATATGAAACGGCATGGAATGGAAAAAAAAAGAATTTATGAGCTCAGAGACCATGTTTTAAAATAAATCCCTCATCCTACTCCCATAAAACGTGACAAAGGGCCTTCATTTTCTGCATAAACATTTATTAGTTCTTTCATTTCCATGATAGAAGCAGTCTTACAGTTTCATATAAACCAAACTGGGCACATGTGATATCAGCAGAGAAAGTAATCCATTTCTCTCTGTAAGACGACAGGATATAAAGGTTTTCACAGTGTTGCTTTGGTGAGAAGGAACCTACTTCCTGCCACTGGCAGGTTTACTCTCTAAACACTGAACAGTGGGTGAGGAAGTGTTACAGTAAATTACCTGCTGCTAAAACGTCTTACGCCTCTCAATATGTTGGGTCATGGCAGTGTGGGTGGCCCTTTTACATCCCCCCCAATAAAAAATATTGAGGGACATGGGCTGATATTCGTCAAAAAGACTGAAAGGTTCCTGAAAATATTCATTATAGAATTATAACAACCATGGGCTTGGAGGGTGTTAATTTATTTAAACTTGGCAGGTGAATGGTTTGGAAATTATATTTTCTTTTAAACTTGTGGTACATTTCCTCATTTTAAAAATAGATGCCAAAGATAATAGAAACTAAAAAAAAATTATCTTCGGAGAGTTAATCAGGGCCTCAATTTAGAAAAGACTAAAAGTCCTGTGTGGTGATCCTGTGGAGTATGAAGAGAGTACTTACAAAACTATTCATGCCCATGTTTAAACCCACACTTTAAAGTATATTTTTTGGATGGTATATGATAGATCAACACAAAGTAGTGTAAAATTCTAAAAGATAAGGATCATGATGGATGCTCATTACTTTTCCTCATGAAAATGCTGCGACTTAAACCATTCCACTGAAGCGTTGGCTGTATGCTTTTGGAAGGGGTACTTATGTCTTCTCTTGCAGTCTCTACATTTTCCTTTCAGAATAGCCCAGTTAGCTGCATCCATCTTTCCTACCATTACTTGGGGTATTGTTTTATCATCAAGTAAACCTGCGTTTTCCTTGATGTGTCTGCTATGTTACTGGATTTTCATGTTTGTTCATTTTCTGTTTGTTCATTAAAGTTTTCTAACAAACCAAAAGGAATGCATAGGACTTGATTTGGACTGACCCTTTTTAATATTTACCTCCACCGAGGAGGTTTTGTTTTCGGCAGTGTGTTTGTCAGCAACATAAATCAAAAAGTTATAGGTCGGTTTTGATAAAAATTTCAGGAAATGTCAGCAGTGGGACCAGGAACAAGCGATTCAATATTGGGGGTGATTCGGATCACCATCTGCTGATTTGGGGTGAGCTTCCTTGGTGGACGGCTGCACTCTCCAAGTACTTTTCTAATTTTTAATTAAAAAATACCTTTTGTTCCTTCTTCTTTACAATTATGCATTACTATTTTTTGGTCAATCCCATAACATCCCAATAAAATACATTGAGGTTCGTGGTTGTGTTGTTCCAAAAATGTCAAAAGGGATAAGAATACTCTGCGCTCTAACCTCTTTTATTAAGCCTTTAGATACATTTCTTTCAAAGGAAAACATTTAAACTTCTATGTGGGATTCCTGCATACATGGAGATACAACTTTTAATACAGTGCATTCTTTCAGATGAAGAGCTTGACATCCCAGTGATAAAATGATGACGAAGGGTTATGGGGCATTTTGTGGGTTCGAAGGAATGCTGGGTCTGGTGTTGAGGTATTCCAAAACAAAAACCTGAAGGATCTTGTTCAGGTTCTGAATTGTGGAGCGGTCAAGGTGTGCTTCATTATCATCAAACGTGTGCCACACAGATGGGAAGGGGTAAGGTATGAGGTGAAGAATCCGAGTACCTGAAGCAGAAAGGGAGGAGGTAAAATAAAAACTGAAGACAGTGAATACACTAATAAAGAGGCATGGTGGTTCTGATACAGGTGGTACAAACCTCTGCTTAGGAATGGTATGTGATCGTCGAGAATACGGCCAACAGGACGATCAGGCCAGAAGTACTGAACGCTGTTTGGATGCTCCACAAGCTGGTTCATGGAGTGCAAACGTTTTTCTGTTTTTAGAAGTTGAAAGAAGATGGGAGAAATGCACAACTGTTTAGTAGAATAATAATAATAATAAAAAAATCATTAAATCTTATTTATTTTAAAACAATCTTTAACATGAATTACTCTATCAGGGTTGTTTAGATACAGTCTGATACAGGCCACAGGGCAGGACTAAATACATTTGTCTGCAAAAGTATTAATATTCCATGGTTTTTTTACATGTCTCATCACAAGCAGGCCATCACACTTTAATGTATTATATTGGGATTTTATGTGTGAAGCCCTCAGAGGTTTGTGTAACATTAGAGAACAAAATACATTATTGAGAGCAAGATCAGGGAAAAGTTGTGGAGAACTTTTAAGCAGAATCGGGTTGTAAAACAATATCCTAATATTTGAACATATCAGAGTAATGCTCAGTACAACACCTAAAAATAGAATCTGGATGGCACGATTGCAAACCTACCAAAACATGAAACCGGCAGGCCTAACAGGCAAGGGAAGCATTAATCTGATAAACTGCTAGGAGGACCTTAGTTAATTTAGGGCTGCAGAAATAAAAAGCTCTGTTGGAAGAATCTATCTATAGATCAACTATGTGTTGCGCAATCCACAAATCTGGACTTTTCTTAAGAGAAACAAGCCATTGTGGGGGGAAAAAGAAAGAAAAAAGTGCTCTCTTTTCTGAGTGGACAAAATATCATTTTCGATATGTAAAAGGATGTTAGAGACATTCATCTGTAGCTGTACAGTCAAAGGTATCTCAACAAAGTAGAGATAACGAACCTTCCAGGTTTTTACTTTAAATGAAAAGTAAAAACATATGTTTTCCTTCCAATTCACAGTTATGCATTGCTTTGTAAGACTGTGGTTGTAATTTGCCAAAATGGGAAAAAAAAATTTAAGGGGTATGATTACTTATAATTTTATAAATACTGTAGGTAAACAAACCTACCATCATCACATTCTGATTTAAATTTAGAATTGCTACATTCAGAGTGAAACCTCAAATCTTCATATGCTGGAAATACTTCAGTTGAAGCAGAAGGTCCCTGTTTTATCTACCAGAATCTTCATTTGACTGGACGACCTGGTAAAGACCTGAACAGGTTCAATAGGCTTTTTAAAAAGCTCCAGCACACATAGGGGTTAAATTGAAAGATATGATCTACTTATTTTTACTTCCTTAAAAAACATGTGTAAATTTAGCACGTTCAATTCTCTCTTACATGGCAAAGAATCTGGTGACGGTCTTCAACAATAATAATAATATGACTAATTCATAAGACTTAATACATAAGACATAAGAAATCCACATTAATCTATAATGATTATTTACCAATGTCCTGCAGCCTGGTGAGCCAGGTTGTGGTGCTGGGGAACTGGTTTCCAAATGTGGGGCTAGGGGCCCCAATAAGGTCCAGCAGCACAAACAGGTCCTGTAGATAGGAAGAAAAAGGGAGGGGTGAATGTGAACGATACAGACAAGTCAGTTTTTCTCATGAGAAACTCTTGTCACACATCCTTAGGATAAAATCTCTGAAACAGAGCTGATCTCAGGGGTGTGCTTTGAAGTGTGACATTGTGTAATCCATACTGTGACACGCTGACATGATACAGTTAACCATATGACACACCAAACTCCCATTTACACACCCACACAACACAGCTTTAGTAAAACACAATGTTGAATGTCTTCATCTCCTGATAATTTTTATTTTATTTCCTGCAGCTAAAAATGAAGAGAAATTAAAACACGTTTTTTTGGTAGTGTGTAATTATTCCTTATTATTCCTCAGAGCACATAAGATTGAGCTTGTTGAAAAACAAAAGAATTATTGTGCTCACTATGAACTCAACTGGACAGGAAGTCATTTTTTCTCTCTCTGTGTGATGTGTGGATGATGTGCATGTAAAGCTCTTCTAGTATGTTACACTAAACATTGCATCCTACATACCATCCAGTGTAAGTAAAAACCTCCTCAAACCGTCAGACAGAACTGCAAATACCCCAGTGAATTATACAAGGGACATCATGCATCACTTGATAAGTATTTGCTCCCTTAAAAATTTTATTTACACACCAGAATGCTTTAGAAAGGTTTAATATCACAATAGAAGTATAGTTGGCGTAAAAACAAACAAAAAAACTTTTCAAATTGTTATTTTATATATTAAAGCAAAAAAGCTATTTAAACCCAACTTGCCCTTTGTGAGAAGCTACGTTTAGTTTCACGAACATTACTTCAATTGAACACTGTCCTGCTTACTACTGGACAAACAGAACCAAGAAATCAATAACTAGACCCTGTCTGAAAATGTGAAGTAGACTAATAATCAACAAGCAAACATATCATGCTCTGATCTAAAGAAATTCTAAAAAACATCTATCAATCTGGGAACAATTGAAAAGCAACTTATAAAGCTTTTGAACTTCAGTGAACCATTGTGTGAGCTATGATCCACCAGTGGAGACGACATGACAGTAGTAAACCTTCCTATGAGTGGTTTGGTTACCAAAATTTTCCTCTGAGAATGCACCCACAACTCATGCAGCAGGTTACAAAATCCAGAAAAGCATATGAAGCACTCTAGGTATGCATCAATATTCAAGATTTAAAATAAAGAGACTAAGCAAAACCAGTATTAATGGGAGAGAGCAAAAGTTGGAACCACCTCTGACCAAAAAGAACACAAAGGTAAAATGCAGATTTGGCAGAAGAAAAAAAAATCCCCACCCCCCAAAAAAACAAAAACTTGTTGATGACCCAAAAACCTTTTGAGATCATCTTCTATTTGTATGGAGAATTAAATGTTTTCAGCATTGTTTGTAGACTCATTAGTTAAATGCCATAATTATAATAATATGTTAAAGTTTTCACTTTATATATAGTATTTTGTGTTAAGTTGAATTGAGTTAAATTGTTCGAGCTGATTTACAAAAGGGTTAACATTCTTTCTATGTGGACTAAATTAAAGAGGATGAATTGTTGTGTACTATGCCATGCAGTTGGTTGGTGTCTCTTGCTCCTTTAGGATGTGGAGTGGCCTCCATCTTCTCCGCCAGGTGGCGAGAGCCGTACAGCGAGTCCGTAGAGGTCCACTGGAAAAGTGCCTCCTCGCCATCAAAGAAGATCAACTGCAGTGTCAGGTTGGTGTTGGAGCTCTATATAGTGAGGATAAAAGGGAGGGAAAAAAACTCCTGTTACATTGCTTCTACTGTATTTTCTATAGATTTACCGCCATCTAGTGGTTCTGAGATTAGATCAATGCAGTAAAATGCATGATGTCTGTGTCAAATATAAGAAAACTGTTTGGTTGTAAAGATACTTTAAGAAATATTTTATTATGAAAAATGTAAGAACTATTACAGATTTGATTGCCTGTGAAATGGATTATAAGCTTGTTGCTCGGGGCTTGACATATTTGTACTCAGTAAATGAGTACTCTCATAGTGATTTTTGTGACTGAAAATTTGGTCCTTAGCTGATCTTCCCAGAAGAAAGCAGTGTTGCTTGAATGAATTGAATGTTTGACCATCTGAGTGTAGTGAATTATTTTTTTTCTATTCATTACGGCTCATCCATGCCCTGTTTAACTGTAAGCAGACCACATAGCTATTCATGACTGAATGCAGAGCATATTTCTGTTTTTTTTTTTTTGTATTAGAACATGGTCTGTCTCAACCTGAGTGGGGGAAAAAGTGCTGACAAATTTAAGATTTTTCTCAAGTCCGTCCATCCATCCAGTATGTTTAATACCTGCTGAAATAAATGCTAAAAGATTAGCTTCAAAAGCACTTTTAATCTGACAAGCAAGCCTCATCGGAAGGCATATTATGGTTTATTGAGCACGACATGTATTTTAGGAAGCTGAGAAAACAACAAGAATATCCAATTAATTTTGGACCTAGTATTTTTTAGCATCCTATTTTTGAAACAAGAATAGCATGAAATCATATCAATGTGTTTAAAATCTTCACTTCTCTCAAATGGCCTAATCTGCTTCATTTTTGCTGCTTTTCTCTATTTCTCCCTGCTTTTCTTACTTAAGTCATTGATAATAATTCACCAAATACCATTGGCTTGTACACTGCGGAAAACTCTACATTACTAATAATGAAAAATATAGCATTTAAATAAAACAGCTGGAGGTAAAGTATACATCCTGATCTGTTACCTTCTGAGTTTTCAATTCTTCGTCCAGGGCGCGTGCCAGCTCCAACATCATGGAGCATGGGACGGCAGAATCAGTGGCGCCTTGGAACTCCCTTCCATGCCACTGAGGGGGGTAGTACTTGGAGTCGTAGTGACAGGCAAGAACCAGGTGACGCTTTGCCGACGGGTTCAGTGTGGCGACCAGGTTGGTGAAGGGCAGCAATCCATAGGGAGTTTGTGACTCAAAACTGTCTTCTGTGACTTCCCAGCCCGCTCCGAGGGAACCAAGGGTTGTTTTGATATGCTGTCAACACACAACATGTTTGTAAAAACTGGAGTCATTGTAAATTAGAACCAAACTGCATTGAAACATTGATATAATTCTAATTATTTTAATCAATTATTGTTTAAAAAAATAAAATGTATTATTTAATCTTTTGATCCCATAATTGCACATGAACCACTTAAACATTGACCAATCAAAAATTTCTTTCTTTCAAATGACCTAGAAAATCTAAAAGAAATAGGCTTTAACTCTGTGTCAAAGTTTTGAATCCAACATAAATCAAAGAAAAATGAATATTATTCCCACTGCTGCAAAATTACTCACAAATTGTAAATCCTCAAAACAAAGAAGCAACAAAAAAAAAAGCAAGATAAATGTTGGTCGCAACATGGTGCTGGTATATATGCCGAATAGTTTTTCATTTAATGAGTAGAAAGCATAGATATAGTAGGGATGCACCGATACCGATACTGGAATCGGGTATCAGCCCCGATACAGTCTAATTTACATGTATCATGAATCGATACTTAAAATGTGGTAAATCTGCAATAAATTCACAAAAAAGGTAAATTTTTCACTTTAAATTTTTGTTTTGTAGTGATTTTATATTTTACATTTGTTAATGTGTCTTAGTTATGTTTAGTTGGTAAAGTCTGGGGCCTTTAGTCTCTTCCAAAAAGTCGTAAGGTGGGATGTATAAAGCTAATTAATTCAGCAATAGTGTCGGATCAGTATCGCGTATCGACAGATACACAAAGCCCAGGCAACGGTAACACAACTGAAAAAGTCGGGTCGGTGCACCCCTAAAATATGGTATTGAAGTGGATTGGACCCAAATGCAGAAAATTACAATATTGTAAAACTTTATTTAAGTAAGACGAGTAGCAAATGTATGTAATAGACTCATTACATGCGAGTGAGATATTTTAAGCCTTTATATGTTATGATTTTTATGATCATGGCTTATGGAAACCCCAAATTCAGAATCTTATAAATGTAGAATATTGTGAAAAGGTTCAACATTTTCAGCTCACAGTATCATACTCTAATCAGCAACCAATCCAAAACACCTCCAAAGGGTTCCTGAGCCTTTAAATTGTCTCAGCCTGGTAGGAATCACAATCATGGGGAAGACTGCTAACCTGACAGTTGCGCAGAAATCTATAATTGACTCCCACCATGTGGAGGCAAAGCCTCAAAAGGTAATTCCAACAAGTTGAATGTTCCCAAAGTGTTTTATCAAAGCACATAAATAGAAAGTTATATGGAAGGAAAAGTGTGGAAGAAAAAGGTGCACAAGCAGCAGGAATGACCACGACCTGGAGAGGATTGTCAGGAACATGCCATTAAAAAGTGTTGGGGATCTTCACAGGGACTGGACTGAGGGTAGGGTTAGTGCATCAAGAGACACCACACAGAGATGGATCCTGGATATGGGCTGCAAATGCTGTAGGCGTCTTGTCAAGCTGCTCCTGTTCTGTTTCTCAGGGGTCCAAATATATCTCTTCTGATCCGAGCAAATTTTGCATCTCATTTGAAAACCAAAGTCCTAGAGTCTGGAGGAAGAACAGTGAGGCACACAACCCAAGATGCCTGAAGTCTAGTGTGAAGTTTCCAGCCTGTTATGATTTGTCATCTGCTGCTGTTAGTCAACTGTGCTTTATTAACTCCACAGTCAACACAGTCATCTACCAGGGCATTTTTGGAGCCCTTTATGCGTTCTTCCACATTCATTTTCCAGCAGGACTTGGCACCTGCCCCCACTGCTGAAAATACTAAAACCTGGTTCATTGACCTTAATCATCTTTGGTAAGTTCATTCTGTTTCCATTACTATATTATGTATTTTTTATTTTTTTTATTTTATTTTTTTACACAAAGTGGCAAACAGCTTGTTTTTATCTTACTTTTGCTGATAGTGTCGACCTACACTATATCCTTCTTCAGAGCTTCCATAGGGGTTAATGTGGCTTCAATAAACAGCAGAAATTGAAGCCACATTAACACCTGTGAAAGCTCTGAAGAAGGCAGCAGTGTAGGCCAAAAATGTCAGCAAAAACAAGGTAAAAACAAACTATTTGCTACTCTGGTTCAATGACCACGGGATTACTACTGTGTGCTTTATCGGCCAGCAAACTCACCTGATCTAAACCCCATAGCATCTATGGGGCATTGACAAGAGAAAGATGAGAGAGGGAGAAAGAAAGATTAATAAATTAACGAATTTAGTTGCCACTGTAACTAGTGGTACAGCAAAATTGCCTTCCAGCACAACCGTTCCAAGAGAAAAAAATACGGACACAACCTACATCACAAGGTCAGGCTGCTGTGGGAACTTTTGCACAATATTCTAGTTGTTTAAGTGTCACCTGTATTCTTGAAGTTGAGAAAAGTTAAATTTATAAAATTTTCTAATTTATAGGAAACAATGTAACATACACTACCATTCAAAAGTTTGGGGTCACCCAAAAAATTTTGTGTTTTCCATGAAAAGTCACACTTATTCACCACCATACGTTGTGAAATGAATAAAAAATAGAGTCAAGACATTGACAAGGTTAGAAATAATGATTTTTATTTGAAATAAGATTGTTTTTACATCAAACTTTGCTTTCATCAAAGAATCCTCCATTTGCAGCAATTACAGCATTGCAGACCTTTGGCATTCTAGCTGTTAATTTGTTGAGGTAATCTGGAGAAATTGCACCCCACGCTTCTAGAAGCAGCTCCCACAATTTGGATTGGTTGGATGGGCACTTCTTGCGTACCATACGGTCAAGCTGCTCCCACAACAGCTCAACGGGGTTCAAATCTGGTGACTGCGCTGGCCACTCCATTACCGATAGAATACCAGCTGCCTGCTTCTTCTCTAAATAGTTCTTGCACAATTTCGAGGTGTGTTTTGGGTCATTGTCCTGTTGTAGGATGAAATTGGCTCCAATCAAGCGCTGTCCACTGGGTATGGCATGGCGTTGCAAAATGGAGTGATAGCCTTCCTTATTCAGAATCCCTTTTACCCTGTACAAATCTCCCACCTTACCAGCACCAAAGCAACCCCAGACCATCACATTACCTCCACCATGCTTAACAGATGGCGTCAGGCATTCTTCCAGCATCTTTTCAGTTGTTCTGCGTCTCACAAACGTTCTTCTTTGTGATCCAAACACCTCAAACTTGGATTCATCCGTCCACAGCACTTTTTTCCAGTCTTCCTCTGTCCAATGTCTGTGTTCTTTTGCCCATCTTAATCTTTTTCTTTTATTGGCCAGTCTCAGATATGGCTTTTTCTTTGCCACTCTGCCCTGAAGCCCAGAATCCCGCAGCCGCCTCTTCACTGTAGATGTTGACACTGGTGTTTTGCGGGTACTATTTAATGAAGATGCCAGTTGGGGACCTGTGAGGCGTCTGTTTCTCAAACTAGAGACTCTAATGTACTTATCTTCTTGCTCAGTTGTGCAACGCGGCCTCCCACTTCTTTTTCTACTCTGGTTAGAGCCTGTTTGTGCTGTCCTCTGAAGGGAGTAGTACACACCGTTGTAGGAAATCTTCAATTTCTTAGCAATTTCTCGCATGGAATAGCCTTCATTTCTAAGAACAAGAATAGACTGTCGAGTTTCAGATGAAAGTTCTCTTTTTCTGGCCATTTTGAGCGTTTAATTGACCCCACAAATGTGATGCTCCAGAAACTCAATCTGCTCAAAGGAAGGTCAGTTTTGTAGCTTCTGTACCGAGCTAAACTGTTTTCAGATGTGTGAACATGATTGCACAAGGGTTTTCTAATCATCAATTAGCCTTCTGAGCCAATGAGCAAACACATTGTACCATTAGAACACTGGAGTGATAGTTGCTGGAAATGGGCCTCTATACACCTATGTAGATATTGCACCAAAAACCAGACATTTGCAGCTAGAATAGTCATTTACCACATTAGCAATGTATTGCGTGTGTTTCTTTAAAGTTAAGACTAGTTTAAAGTTATCTTTATTGAAAAGTACAGTGCTTTTCCTTCAAAAATAAGGACATTTCAATGTGACCCCAAACTTTTGAACGGTAGTGTAGATTTGAGGAGGAAAGATTGAAAAACAAGCAAGGTATGACTGAATGAGAACTGCTTAAATACCAAGTAGGGCTGTGAAAAGCTGCCAGTATTTGTATCTATATTTGTATTTGTTGAGGGGGGGGAAGTATTTGTATTCGAGTAAAATTCAAAATAGGCATAAAAATATATATTTTTTGTGTTACACTTCTAATTTATGCTATTATCAATTTTAATAGTTATGGATATGAAATATTAGTTGATCTCCCATAAATCCAGTGATGGATATGTAATGGGAACGTCATTGAAAAGAGACCAAAATAAAGACCACTGTGGCCACAAAACCTTGAAAAACAAACAAACAAACAAAAACTGTTGGGGGATGGTTTTACACCCAATGACTTTTGGGTAATATGTTTGTGTTAATTGTAGAAGATCTCTTTTGTACTTTATAGTTTGTGTTCCAAATGTAGCTGTGCTCCTTAGATGTCCTTTTGGTTATGTTGTTGTCAGTATTTGGTGGTTATTGTCTGCGCACCATCATAGAGACAGCGGTCCACGGGAGTTATGTCTCTTCCTTGACCTTGTAGTTGTGTGAACAAGATTGTTAATACGTTTAAATGCACAGCTAAAGCAAGCTTTTCAGAGTAATTGAACTAAGAGCTTCCCCCTTTAGTGAGCCCAGTCACAGTTTACATGTCAGTCAGAAAATCAAATTATTAAGTGAAGTACATTCCATTCCCCAACGATAGTTGGCGACATGTGCCCCTACGTGTTAGCCTTATAGCGGTTAGCTTACAGCTGCATTCAGGCTGTAAAAAAAGGCTGGCAGAAGTGAAGCAGAAGGAGTTAAAGCATGATATTCACAGTAACAATGCATCGCTCGCCTCTTCGTAAGTCCAAACGTGCACTGATTGGCCACTTACGTTTGTCTTAGGCGCCATATACCTCTTATAACACTACTGTTGTTATTGCTTAGTTGCATTTCCGGCTCTCCTAACTTCCCAAGGGGGTGCGCGAGTGCGGGGCGAGGGGGCTGTATGCAGAGAGGTCCGATTCATTCGCATTATCCAGCAAGAGAAGCTGAGCTTCTGAAACTCCAGTTCGGTTCGACTCCAGCCGGACTAAGGTGTATACATACATTTTAAAAGTCTGATTTCAGTTGTACTAAGGCAATAATTCAAATGTCTCTTGCCGCATATTCAGTACGTTTATATGCAGCAAGAGAAATTCAAATTATCGTCTTATTATACTCGCAAGGAACTCAAATCACAGATAACTGCAATGCAAGAAATAAAGTAAACCAAACTAACAAAGGAAAATGATGAGATAAGAAAAATGACCGATAAAAGTTCAAACAAAAAAAGCACTGGGAGAGTAAAGACCACAGTCAACGCAACCCCACCACACTCACAACAGTTATCCGGATCACCCCCCAAAAAATAAATTACTTGTTCCTGGTCCCACTGTAGACATTTTCAGACAATTTTAGTAAATAACATTGTCAATAACATTTTGAGTTATGCTGCTAACAGACAGAAAACCAATCAAACAAACCCCGGCGAAAAGATAGTCTCCTTAACGGAGGTAAAAATCTAAACATAATGAAACAGAACAATCATATTGGTCCTATTCAATAAACTATATGTTCCAAAGTAACTTGTTTATGTAACCATAAGTATCTCCTGAAAATAACGTTTAAGCAGGTAATACACATACTTTTCATTAAGCCCCCATGTTTGTATTGAAAATGTATTGTAAGTCTGATTAAATATTGTAATCCTAAATGCTGTGTTTTCATTCACTTCAAGTAGAAAGTAATTTAAATGAAAAACCACCACAACAAAAAAGCTTAGAAATAGCATGCAAACATTATGTATTCTTCATAAACTTACGTCCTTAACTGCCTGGCTGCCAGCAGAGCCTGGGTATCTGGTAACCAGCAGCGGCCTCAGGTCCCTCTGCCACATTTGCTCCAGATCAGTGTGAGACAGTGCAGCATGGATCTCATCTTCACTTAGTTTGAGCGCACTGTGCCTGAGCTGGAGAAGGACCCAGTCAAAGGAGGGATACGGTTAATACTTAGGAAAAAAAGAAGAGTTTAGGGAAATGTTGCACCACTAAAGTAATACAGCAAAACCTGAAACCATAAGCAGAATAAACTAACTATGGCTCTGATTGATCATGGGCCGTGGCTGCTGAATGGTTAGGGCGCATGACTCTCATCTGGGAGTCATGGCCTGAAATCCTGCCTGGGCCCTCATTGTGCACCTCACCACATTATGTTGATGCAAATCATTGTTATACTTGGCTCACTACCTGTTGTCACATCAATTGTTTTCTTGTGATGAGGTGAAGTTGGGAAACAATATGAATGAAACATCAACCACAAAACTGCTGATCTCTGTGTCTCACAATAGCAACTACTGTTTAGACCAACCCATAAAGCTTTAGGGGATTTTTCATACTGTAATCATCTGAGAAGAAGAAAAAAAAAACACTGTTTAATAGATTTTTACCTAGTGCATAATTTTAAAAAAGAAATTTGGAGGGTAATAAATAATAGTCATCAACATTACAGGATGGATAGATGGAAGCAAGCAAGCAAGCTACATAGCTAACTATGGTCTCCAGAATCAGGATTTCATCAAACCGGAAAAACCTCATATTATCTTAAGGGAGGTTACAGTTAAAAACAAACTTCCAAATCATTCTGCTGTGTAACTAATAAAGCAAGCAAATGTGCATGAGTGTAACTTTGTAGAATTTTCCCCTTGTTAAAACACAGTTTGGTAACCAGAGAGAGAATTGAATTGATGTATTTAAATTGGCAAAGTTTACAAATACATTGGATGTTCGTTTCTACCATAAAAAATATTTTTAGAAATGTTTGCATTTGAAAAAAAATAAAATATTATTCCTGGAACATAAAATTTGTTAGTTTTTATGACAAAACAAAAACTTTTTTTTTTCATGACATAGGCTACATAATTTTAATTTCAATGAAATTCTTTATAGTTATGAAAAAGAGATAAATGCATAGTTGTCACCTGAAAACAGAAAGGACAGACCAAAAAACAAAACAATTGGAATTGTGCACATAATCCTCTAAAATGCATTATTAACCAAAAGTTGTTTTTGTAAAGAATTGCACACATTTTATTCATTGAATTCTAATTCTGCCTGCATACACTTTTCAAATTGTTGGGTGTTTGAGTTTTAGCAGTAATTTATGTTTGCTTAATATATCTCGCCGTATTCAGTTATTAGTATTGCTTTAACATTCTTGCCATACATGTAAACTCTTTTTGCATTTCGTTTAGTAATTTATTCTTTTGTCCTGTTATTTGTGTTTTTGGATTTTTTTTTTTTGGATTAGTTTTAGTCTTCCTCCTTGATTTGTAACTTTTTTCTATCCTAGTTCAGCCTCTCTGGGTTTATTATTCACCTTCTCAGTCAGACAGTTTGTTCCCCATCACCTGATTTACTAAAATGCATTCAATGTCATTCTCTCTTCTTTTCTCAGTGTATTAATTGCTCTCCAGTTTCATTGTTCATTACTGGTTCCATCTAGAACATGATCTGTCTACAATTGCTGTTGCCCTGGTTCCTTCATTAAACCCTGTGTCTGGTTCTTTTCTTTATAAAAGTTATTATTTTAACATATTTAGTCTCCGGACTTGGGTCATCTTCAAAAAAAATTAAATATGTCATTAATATGTTGTCACTCTTTCAAACTAATTGTTTTCTTCAAAAACATTTTCTTCTAAAAACATCTCCAGGAGCAAATTACAGCTGTTTGAATGGATATTGATTATTATTGGCTTTAAACACACCCACATGAACACAAGATCTTATTTAATGAAAGACAAATATTACTTAATAAAGGAAAAATTCGGTGAACCTGTGACAATGAAAAAGAAAAATCTGTGATTTCTATTTTACGAGGATACAGTCCTGTTATGTTAACGTAGGTCACTGTAAAATGACTTTTATTCGACAAAAGAAAGTAAACATATTGATCCTTAAGTCCTATGGCTCTTTGGTCCCAAAGTTCACCTGAGAATTCATGGTTGTCCTGGAAACATATCATTGCATAAACCAGGAGTTGAAAAGCTGAACGGTAAGCAGCTGAGACCATGCAACCAAGTCACTGTCTCTGTATTATCCCGCTGCCTTCTTTCTTATATATTTCAGGTGTTTATTAGGTTAGAGATAATAGAGAATCCTTAGAAACAGCTCTTAAGCATGTATTTCAGAAACATTTTGGAATTTATAATATTAGAAATGTATGACTAAATTAAGCATTGTAATGATTTAATTCAAGACACAGTTAAGGACAGTCAGCTCTTTTGACTTGACCATGCACAGTAAAGAATTTGACTGAGAAATGAAGAAAAAAAAAGGTGTATTACCAGCATCATGCTAAATAATGTAATGGCAACCTATATTAAAAGCAAACATTTGAGCTACTTAAAAAAAAAAACTGTAATAGAAAAAAAAACATCTCCTTTTTTGCATTGTTAGAATACTCTGTGTAAGTCAAGTCAACATTCAATCCTTTCTCGGGTAGAAATGGCATTTGGGCCCTATTTCTTCCGCATTAACAATGAGCTGCAAAACCTGTTTGAAGCTTTACTTGGACGCACTCTGGCTGACTCATGCATGTGTCCCGTAATTGTAACGCAGTGGCACATAAGGTATAATTATGTGGTCAGAGTGGCTGAATATAAGGCTGGAGTCCACTGAGCTCAGAGGGTTAAAAAACAGGGTCTATTTAAAGCCTATATATTCAAACACCACTTGGGGGATCAAAGAGGATGACTGTGCTGCCATAGCAACTAGTTAAAGGGGAGAAGAGATGAACACAGATAGGGAACATGAACACCAGATATATTCAGGTGGATCTTAAAAAACGATGGTGGAGGAGGGTGGATGAAGAAGCCTTATATTTGTCAAATGCTGACCCTTGTTCTACATATTGTGATAGAAAATAATGGCATAAAAAATGCAAGTAAACATGTCCACAGAAAAGCAGAATGAACAAAAAGACAAAAAGATTTTTGTACAGAGCACAGATGCTTTTAAGTGGATGGAAACTAAACAATTAAAAAAAATTAGAAGGAAATAATGCCATACAATATTCCAGATTTTAAATTTTTTTTTAAAGATAGATTTTAAAGCAGTTTTCTGACAATGTAAAATGTTATGAGAATGTTACACACAGCCAACGTGTATGCAACAACAGTAAAACGTGAATTAATCATATTTAATTGATTTACCTTTTCCTCTGTCCAAGGGACTCCATGAGTGTGAAAGACGAATGTCAGACCGATTAATGTAATATACAATGCACGCATTATGAAGAGCCTTTGGCTTTGCTCAGCCACCGATGTTTTCGCTCCTTTCCACATTCCTGTCTCTATCTCAAAGAGAGCTTTCAGATCATGTGAAAGGCAGGAGGGGAGTGCCTGCGGCTCCCAGCTCCAAGTCGCGTTACTGTGAAACCACACACACACACACTCTCTCTCACACGCACACACACACACGCACACGCACACACACACACACACACACAATCACATCTGTGTGCATTCGTGGTCCACACAGAGAGCCTTTAAAAATGTATAATAAATGTGTAAATTGTAAAACTAATTGCTCGTGAATATAATATTTTTCCTTTTATTTATCTTTATATTTTCTTTCTGTACAAACTAGTGAATACACTACTTTATAAAAAGAAAACGAACAACATGTAAATATTAAATAAGCTTATTGGCAAAAAAAAGGGAAAAAAGTACTCCTCTATTCGGCTCACACTCCTGCACAGTAGGTGGCGGTAATGCACCTTAAGTTGGTTGCCACCCGCCAGTTAAACAAGAAGAAGAAGAAGAAGAAAGGGGAAAAAAGGGGGAGAGTGAGGAGGGAAACACGTCACTAACCACGTGGTCAACCCGGAAGTTTTCATCGTGTGCTTCATGTGTCAACATCAACATCTGTCGGTGCGAGTTCATTTAGCAGGCTGCTATAGGCGCTTTTATACTGTATGTAATTGCGCTTTCTTTATGCTTATCTGAAGCGATGGCTCAGGAAGTGTTGATCTTGAAGGCGCAGCTCGAGGAGAAGGAAAAAGAGATCGCTGCTCTTAGGAATAAACTGTCGCAGCTCGAAAAGGTAATGAAGTATTAAAAAAAACAAGATTCTATTATTTTCAGGGACATAATTGTATGAATGAGAGGACATCTTTTATTGTGTTAACTTATTGTAACGCTGCTATAATAAAAAAATATACGGTGCTCTTTTAATATAACTATATTCATGCAGTTTTAGAGTACAGTAATCTGTTGCATCCGTTCAGGCGAATTTTATTAGAAGCACCACCTTCTTAGATATTTTAATAGCGATAAATACTTTGTTTTTCTACTTTAAGTAATTAAAATCTAAAACAGCATTTGTCCACTGCGCCTCTCTTATCAGATCCTGATAAATCAAAGTTTAATTATCTTAAACCACGCCAGATTGACTGTTGGTGCAGTATGCCTAATTTACTCAAATGTATCTAGAAAAAAATATAAGTGATTCTTCAAACGCTGAAAGAGTTCCCCCGATGGAAATACCATGAATATTGTGGATTATGACGCAGATAACGTTTAGTGTTGGAGTATGACGCTTATCATGCCATTATCTAATCTAGGTTTGAATTAGTCATTGTTCCTTAGGCCCATTGAACTCAATAAAATTAATCTTTGAAGTTGATATCAATGCAAAGTCACGATTACATCTATATTTTGAAGGCATGTGAGGTAAATTGGCTCTTTATTATATTGGAATCAAGTCGTTATGTTTGTTGCATACAGTAGCTGCACAGTTGGTTACACTGTTGCTTGGCAGGTTCTGGGTTTAAATCGACTTGGGGTCTTTTTGCATGGAGTTTGTAGATTCTCCCTGTGTATATGTAGGTTCTCTCTGGATACCTAGAGAGTACTTGACTGGCTTTCTCTCTAAATTACCCTTAGGTATTGGTGCATGACTGTTCATTAGGTGTGTCTATATGTTGCCCTGTGATGGACTCGCCCCTGTCCAGGCTGTGCCCTGTCTCCTCCCCTCACCATGAGCCTACAAGGATATGCCGATTTAGACGCTTTAAGACGCTGACTGTTTAGAATGCTCTATCCAACTATGAACAAAAAATTGAGTGGAAGGAAAACGTGTGGTTTTAAAAAAAGTGCAAAAAGCACCAGGAATAACTGAAGCTTTGTTTCAATTGTAAAAGAAAGTACATTCAGTGTTTAGACTATGGCAGTATTTTGCAAAGTGAAGATCCTTTTAAATAACTCATTAGTAACTGGTATTTTTTATTTGAATAACAGATGATGTAATAATTGCAAAAAATGTAATTTTATGTAGATACGGTTGCCTGCGAGGGTCATACTGTTATTTCACAGCCAATAAGATGTAATCATTATGACACTTCATTAAAGACAATGTCTGAAGTAGGTATTCACTTTTAAGCAGGTTGGATAACAGTTAATTGTTTCGCCATGCACCTGAATCCCTTTTTATATAATGCATTTTGGAGGCATAAATCTCTCCAAAATAAAATAAATCTGTGATCTTGCACAATAACTGTGTATTTGCACAATTTGCAATACCTTTGTTTATTACCATTATCAGTATCTTTATTATCCTTTCTCATTGTTTTCTTTTTATTTATTTATGGCTGTTAGTCTAGTCTTATCTTTTATGTGTTTTTTTTTTCTATCTGGAGCCTTAAAACACACAAAAAAATAAAAAACTAACATACCAGTTGATTACATCCATTATATAAAACATATTGCCTTGAGACTGATATCAAGGCATTTCTATCCTAAAACATGACTGCATTGTAATACCCTGCTCGTGTGTTGGCAGAGCCATGCCTCAGTGCTGGAGCTCCAGGACAAAGTGGCACAGCTCAGTGCCCTAACAGCCAAACCAGCACTCAGCAACGAGGACATCATGCGGTACAGCAGACAGCTCCTCCTGCCCGAGCTTGGTGTAAAAGGTACCCATACAGACAGACAAGGAGGTTCTGACACGTGAAGTTAATGATGAGATTGACCAAGCTGAGAGATCCTGTATCCTTTGCAGGCCAGCTGAAGTTATCCGGAACATCTGTGCTGATTGTGGGCTGTGGTGGACTAGGTTGCCCACTTGCCCAGTATTTAGCAGCGGCAGGCATTGGTAGGTAGATCAATTGAGATTGTGACTGTAATACAGTAAAAGTCTTTTTCCTCCAATATATTTTGTTGTGAGATAGTTTTTAACACAATATAGAGAGTAATGACAAACTGTTCCCTGCTAGGACGTCTTGGTCTGCTGGACTACGATGAAGTAGAGCTCAGCAATCTCCACAGGCAAGTTCTTCATGGAGAGGAGAATCAGGGCCAGGCCAAGGCTCTGTCTGCTGCTAGGGCAGTTAAAAGGTAAGGCACAAATAACTTTGGAAGGTTTTTTAAGCTTTTCTGTGTTACATTGTCTGCATGCTATTGCTGGTAAAATGTTAAGCAGCTGTAATAATACGTGTCATTTTGTGCCAGCTTTCACCCTTTGCTTGCAGTGCAATAATCCTGGCGCTTTACAGTCTCACCACAGGTTATACTGGCCGTGCATTTCTCCACAGTCCACAAATATTTTCTAAACATGGTATTTTAGAGGCTTGTTTGTGAGCCTTTCTAGCTCAACAGTGGGCCGACTGTAGCCTGCACACATGCCACATCAAGTCAGCCACTTGAGGGCGACAGTTTTCACACTAGCCATTAACCTAGCACTTATTAAAATTACCTCTGAATTTATGCGATACACTTTGTGAAAGTTTGATGGTTAACTAAAAGATCCAAGATTTCAAGTATTGTTTTCTTTCAGAGGTTATTTGCTATTTTACTTATTATACTGAAAAACAGAAACATCATTTTGACCTATTTACGTTCTGTGGGTTTTGGTAGTCCAAACCATACTCCCAGTATAGATTTTCTTGTGAAATGTAATAAAGCGGAAATGTTGAAAACAAACGTCCTGCTTTTGTAAAGAAGATGAGAACCTTAATATTTGTTGTCTGGATTTGTCTCTGCAGGATAAATTCAACCGTGGAGTGTATTCCCTACCATCTGCCGCTCTCACCAGAGAACGCCTTGCAGCTCATTCAACAGTATCCTCAGGCTACATCTGTTACCTGCCAAAAACTGAAATACTGTCAGCATAAATCCTACTTGCACTTTCTGTCACAAACGTCATAATAATCTGGGGCTTTTAATGCTGTATCTGAGCCGTTGTTTTCCCAGGCTGGAATGATTATACAACATACAGTAATGAGTTTTATCTAAGAAGAAACGGAATGTACAAGTTTAAATTTATTGTGGATATTCCACATACTTTGTTCAAACTTGGTCTGCATGGTGGCACAGTTTGTAGCACTGTCAACTTGTAACAAGAATTTCTCGAGTTCTAATCCCGGCCTCTGGTCTTTTTGCATGGGGTGTGCATGTTCTCTTGTTTGTTCAGTTTGTCTCTGTGTTGCCCTGTGGAGACGGATTCTTTGCTCTGAAGTGTGGCACCAGCCCGCATGGTAAGGACAATAGATGGATGGGTCCAAACTGTTCATAAAAGCCCAGACAAATACATATGCTTCTATTAATATTTTTATTCTTGTTTCTTATCTCTTACTAGAGAAAAATTTGTAGTGTAATTATATCTAGATATTTGAACACTCTTCTTGGCCGAACCGATACTTAATCTAAATTTGTTGGTTTTAAAGACACACTCCGTAACTTTGCAGAGATTTACCCTCTTTCGCCCTCTCAAGGCTTGTGGCGTAACGTTACTATCATTAAAAAAAAACAATCTATGGTTTTTATAGAAGGTCCACAATTTTTCTTAAGAGTTAGAGTTACTCAAGAGGCTTATCAGCCTTCTTTATTTATTCTAAAACCAGATTTAATATGTGTTTGAGAACATTGTTCTGTTGGAACAATCAAATTTGTCCAAGTCTCAACCATTTGACCCAAACCGTCTCCCTTAGATTTTAGGAAAGTGTTTTAGATGTTTAGAATCCACCAAGGCACCATGTTATTGGTTAGAATCTGCTGGAACTTCAGTATTACTGTATAAAGTTAAGCACATGTAACATCCAGCTGAACTGACAGGTTTTAAAGCAAGAAAATAAAGCCCCTGCTTCATACACGCACAATTTCAGAGTCTGTTGTTTAATAGTTTTGTGGTTAGACGAGGCAAAGATTCAGATGTTGGCCAAAGTACAGGAAATATTTTTAGAGGAATCAAAGTTTGACTGAAAGGAAAGGAAAAACTTTCACGCATAGTGGGAGCAGCAACATACTGTGGGACTGTTGTGCTTCTTTTGGTACTGGTGTATTACTGAGAGGGACATACACCATTCAAGAAGAGAGACTACCTCTGAATTCTTTATATTTACATCATCAGCTAGATGGTTGAAATTAAGTCACAGTTCAGTGCTTAACTTATCTCAACTTCAGCCTTAGTTAAAATCTGTGGCCTCTGATTAAAAGCCATGTTTGAGCCACGAAAACAACCAGTGGGTAAGAAAACATTGTATTAAAATTAGTTTTCAAAATATATAAAGTTTATGTATACTGCCCGTTCTGAAAAGAATGACACACTTTATTGTTTGATTGGGCTGCCTTTAGCACATTTCAGTGTGAATCTGCAAACCCACAACATTTATTTCAATTCAGAGTTTTATACATTTTTTGCCAAGATCTTTTTGAGATGATGAGGAAATTTGTGCCCACATGTAAATTCGTCTCAGACACATCCCGAAGATTCTCAGTATGGTTACAGTCTGGACTTCTGTGGCAAATCCGTGTGTGAAAATGATGTCTCATGCTCCATGAATCACTCTTGCGCAACTTAATTCTTCATTAATCCTGGCATTATCATCTTGGAAGAAGAAATTCACGAATGGAATAACCTGGTAATTCAGTACATTCAGGTAATTGGCTGATCTCATTCTTTGGTAACTTAAAGTTGCTTAACCTGGACCTAATCAACTTGCAACAACCCCAAATCATTGCTTGCAGTGCCCCCCACAGGCTTGTAAAGTAGGCACTAGGCATGATTGGTGCATCATTGCATCTGGCTCTTTTCTTAGCCTGATGCACCCATCTCTTTGGAAGAGGGTAAATCTGGACTCAGTAGACCACACAACCTTCTTCCATTGCTCCAGAGTCCAATCTTTATGGTCTGTTGCAGATTATAGTCTGTTTTGCCATTAGGCACCTTAATCAGGTGTTTTCTTAAAGCTACGCAGCCGTTTAGTCTCTCGAGTTCCCTTTGCATTGTCCATGAGGAACTGTTCTTTCTTTGACCTGTCCAACATAACTGTGAGTCCTGTTTTTTTCTTTTTCATTTGCAGTTTTGTTCACCGAATATTTAATTTCAATCTTAAAAAAACAACAACCATATATCTACCACATATGTGATGGTTGCCTTTTTATCCTGAAAGGTATAATAAACCAATTTGTTTAGTTCCACAATATCTTTGACATTTTTCTTTGACCCTCCTAAAACAGATAAACAACCACAGGATATGTCTTCTGTCATAGTTACTTAAGAAATGAAAAGCTAAACACTTCATCAGTTAGGGTTAAATAGCTCGTTACCTTGCCAACTATAACATCATAATCTATTCAGTAATTATTTAGTGTGAGGCTCTTATCGGGCGTCTTTGTTAAATCCAGCTTTTCTTCTGTTGGACAGGCAGTGAATAATAAAGGCTCAAATAAATCATGAAAACCCTTCAAATTAATTGCATACATGCACATACGGGCTGAATGTTAACCGGGGATGAGAAATGTAATCTAATCTGTAAAGTCTTAATGAAATTCATGATTAATTGTGCTGCACAGGAAGAATTTAACAAGCAGTACGTTTTATCATACTAATAAAGCTTGAGTAATTTGTGGATGATACCTTGACTTGCCATACCTCATATATGACATTGTGGCTGACTGTTCAGACAACGTTCCCACCCGTTATCTGGTAAATGACGCCTGCGTGCTCAGCGGCAAACCTTTGGTGTCTGCCAGTGCTTTGCGAATGGAAGGGCAGGTAGGTTGTGCAGACGTCCTCGTTCTCCATCACTAGCGCCGTAAAATTGACTCCATTTCTATCTGTGTACATGTGCGTGCAGTTGACGGTGTATAACTACAGCGGAGGCCCCTGCTACAGATGTTTATACCCACTTCCCCCACCCCCAGAGACGGTAACCAACTGCTCGGATGGAGGGGTGTTGGGAGTAGGTGAGTCCTGCCACCCCACCGCCACTTTCTTTAATCTCAATCCATTAGGTTTGTGATTGTAATAAACACTTCTTTTGCTAAATGTTTTTTGAATTCCAGTTCCAGGTATAATGGGCTGCTTCCAAGCTTTAGAGGTTCTCAAAATTGCCTCAGGGCAAGGTTGTATCCTTTATTTTTCCATTCCTTTGTCCTGCTTCACATCTAGAACCGTCCTTTGCCATTTTGTGTCTTTGTTTCAAAGTTTTTTGCCTTTTCATTGGTATATGCCAGAAATGAAATACCAAGAAAGATCCCATTGTAATCTGCCTTCTGCTTGTCTGATAAGCAAACAAAAACATAAATATTATGTGTACATTTTCTAGACTCTGCTTTCTATTTGTTACCAATTGTCTTGTTAAACTGCAGGGATTTATTCCGACTCACAGCAGAGAATAGGCTTGCTTTATCCTGCCCTTTGTGTTGCATTGTCAGCCGTATACTAACACCTGGCCATGATGCGTCATTCAGGAAAGTGTTGCATTTTTTCCCCACCAATACTCCCTGAATGTTGCCATGCTCTTACTGCACCAGTGGGAGATATGTTAGGCAATTCACTGAATCTTGTTCAAAACGTAACCTTTCCCTTGACTGGGCGTGCCAGCTTCCTGCGGTCAACAGCTGCTGATGTTTGACGCTCAGGATTTCAGATTTAGGTCCATCAGGCTGCGGCCCAAGCAGGCCAACTGTGCGGTGTGCGGAGAAAGCCCGAGTGTGACGCAACTGATTGACTATGAGGCTTTCTGTGGGTCTACTGCCACAGATAAGGTTGGTCATTAAAAGTGTTATCACTGGGTTCCTGTGGAGTCTTGAAAAGTGTGGAATATTATTGTCCTTTTCCCAAATCTCTAAAAGTATAAAAAATATTACCTGGAGTTTCAAAATTATATCAATTAGTCCTTAATTATTTACCTAATAATATATATATTTTTTTATTTTAGTCTTAACTTTGTGTCCTCTGTAAATACCAATCATCCACTTATATCTGCAGATAAAAAAAACAACTTTTTCCAGAAATTCCTCCAGCATGTTTAGCCCTAATGACTAGCTTTAGCTATGACTTGTCTCAGGCAAGGTAAGGCAAATTGTATTTGAGTGCAGCTGCTATATGATAGTGTATCTGCGTTTGAACTTCCCTTTAATCTTCCACATATAGGTCAGCATGACTTTTTGGGCTCAAACATGTTTTGTTTGGGGGGGGACTAACTGCAGTTGGAACTATAGAGTTTAAGTGGTGCGACAGATGGCGTTCGCAGATTGTTTTTGCCATTGCTGTAGTGCAGTTCAGCCCTCAAACACACTGATTATGTTGAGAAAAGTGAGACAGAGGGATCACATTTTCGGATATTTAAGTTTAGATTTTTTTTAATGATTTGTCAAAAAAAATATGAATAATAAAACTCAGTTGGGGAAATTTTGATGCTGAAATGCCCAGCAAATTCTGCCAATGATTGGAAGGTTGAGAAAGTTAAATCTGGAAAAATATCGATTATTGAAATAGAACATTTGTAGGAACCCTGTCATTAGTTACCTCATTTTTCATTACCATTTTCCCTAAAGGTGATTGTTCTCCTGTTTTATTTCAGTGTTGTAAGCTTAACCTCCTGTCCAAAGATCAGCGGATCACGGTGCAGGTAAAGTGTTGCACACTCTTCAGAACAGTTAGGTCATTGCGTGACTACCTATATTTACCTCCATTTATTCTGTGATTACTCACAATTTTCTCCGTTTTTATGTGCATTCATAAGATTCATAGATTACATCTCAGCTCTGACTCAGCCTCAAATGGGAAATGAGTAAATATGTGCATGTAGATTTTCTAGCAACATTTTCTCCTTGGCACTGAGAGTAGTGGTAGCGAATTGCATCTGTTTATATTTCTGCAGAATTGGCACTTTGAATCCCACTGAGTCATTAAGGGCAGAGATAGGGATCATGATTGATCGGGGTTCAGCTGTAATTATGCAAGGGAGTCCATTTAGAAACAGTTTTGCTTCCTGTGATTTTAAACCAAATCTGTTAAACTGTTCAATTATCTTCAGAATTGCAAATCCAGGCACATTGTTAACATTTACTGAGTAATTTTGGTTCTACTCTTTAACTTAAGATACAAATCAACGTACTTTACTTTGAAATATTCGAGCCACCAATCCGTTGTATTAAAGCAGTATTAGTGTTAAGATGCATCTCAATAATCATAATAGTATTTAAAAGTTTATTAATTCAGACGGTAATTCATCAGCTATTAAGTTAGCTGTCTTCCCCATAATTATATAAGCCATTACATTTCTAAATTAGACATGCTACTACAATACAACATTATATTTTTCTGAAACATTGAAATTTGGGTTTTTATTAGCTGTAAGTGATAATTGTCAAAAATAACAGAAACAAATGCTTGAAATCTTTTTTTTTTAGAATAAAGTATTTAATACAACTCACTTTAAATTCAACCTTTCTGATAAAATCACATTTTGAAAATATGAACATTTATAAAGATACATATATATGCTTTGCTAAATGTTTAACTTTCATTCCAGGAATATAAATTGATAGTGGATAACTCAGTACTTCATATCTTGCTTGATGTCCGCCCTCTTGTGGAAGTGGATATGTGCCACTTGCCTTTCTCTCTCAGTATCCTTTTGTTTTGCAGTGGAAACACACCATTTAAAACAAATATTCCTGTCTACTGTTTCTGTGCAATTCTTGTCCTTAATTGCTACCAGATATTCCCCTCTCCAGTTTAGAGCAGAGAAAGAGTGAAGATATCCAGTTACTTCAGCAAAGAATCATCCAATTGAAGGAGCAGATGGCAGGTGACCACCAGCCGCCAGGTACAATATCGTTTATGATCTGCGTCTGTGGTTACAAACAAACAGGCTCGCCGAGTCACTTTCTCATATTCATGACCCGCTGTGGTCTCATGCTGCAGGAACAGAGGCTCTGTTTGGTCGGGTTGTAATGGAGTTGCTCGGGGACTTTTCCAAAACAACTACGGTCAAACTGAGTTGTGCCTCTACTTTAGAGGAATGAATATTTAAAACATTATTTTGGGGAGTTTCTTATTAAGTAAGATACATTAAGCTTTTTGATGTTCATGTTAGCTTTAGTGTTTCCAGAATTTTTTCATATTTCTAGAAAATGGAACCTATTCATATTCTGAGATGACCTTGCTTCCTTGCAGCATATTAAAATTAAGCTTGAAATCATAATGAACCTCAGCATAGGTTGTCAGGTCATTGATTTTGCTTTGTGGTTTCTTCTAGTTTATGTCATCTGTAAGCTTGGTAACGACTCTCAGAAGGCAGTGCAGGTTTTGGAGAAGATGAGTGGGTCAGAAGTGGAACGTATCACAGTGAAAGACATCTGTGGAGGACTCATGTCCTGGGCAACGAAGATCGATCCAACATTTCCAGAATATTAATGCATTGTTAAATGATTTGCTTGCAATAAATTAATGCATTTTCACCCTGTTGAATGTTTTTATTCATATGCTGATTGTTTTACAGATGTGTCTGTCATGACTCTTGCACAATCTTTCATATGGAGTGCAAGAGTGGATTATTTCCCTCAGCTTTAGTTCTGTAATAGTGTGAGTAGGCAGCTGGATTACTTGTATGGATTGTAATTGCAAAATCAGGTTTCTCTTCCTTTTTTTAAAGCCAGTGTTTAACAATAATTCTTAACAACTGTGGCAGTTAAACCTTTTATTTATCTCAAATATTTTTTTCTAACATAAATTATGTCACAAACATGTTTGTTCCTAAAAAAGATGTACAATATGGGTGTATTGGATATATGGAAATATACAGGTAAATACCTTTCTACTGATTGTGCTACAAAATTAGTTTTATTTTAGTTGATGAAAAGGAAAACTCCCAAATACTTATGACATAATTTTACCTACGGAAAAGCTATAAACTTGTTTTTATTTTATGAACTGGTAAATTGGAAGAAAAATTATGCATGGCTTTTACAAATATAGTAGAAAAGTGACTTTATTTGCATTGAGCATCCCTGAGTTAATACTTTGTAGGACCTGAAGCTGCAGTTACAGCTGTGAGCAACAGTCCCATAACAATCAACCAGTAGTTGCAAACAGTTTAAACCACCTGAGCTTTGGATTGCTGCTGCTCCTCCAGAGTTACTATGAACCTTTTTGTTCCAGCTGGGAGTAATACTCCCCTTGCTTGCATTCTCACACCAGGTTGTGCACACTAGGTGCAACACTCCTTTTATTTTGAATTAAGAATTGAATAATGCTCAATAAGAGGTTTAGAGTTGGATTTTTTAAAATATGCTTACCCTGCTTTAAATGTCTCAAACTTTATCCCTGTTTTGGTTTTCCAGACATTTTTGTTCAGTTGTGTTTTCGTAAACTAACGGGCTCTATTGAGCAGTTAGCTGGCATGTGAATCAATGAACTAGGTTTTATTCAGTGGTATCAAAGAAAAGCGGACTGAATACAAATGCATGCCATATTTACATTTTTTCAATCATTTATCCCTTTTCTTTCACTTCACGGTTATGCGATGGTCTTTCAAGTTAAATCCAAATACATTATAGAAACACTGCACATTATACAGGTTTGCCCTTATGTGACAAAATGTGAAAAGAATCAGTAGTTATGATATCCAGTAACTGAAATGTGAAAATAATACATAAAAAAAATAATGGTGATCACCATATCTGAAATGCTAATTGTGGAAAAAAACGTTTTGATGAAAAATAACTAAAATGGCTATTGAATGGTAAAACAGCGACCTAAAACCTTAAGAACAATCTAAGTAGCTCAGACTTGAATTCCTAGTACAATATAAGAGATTAGTTACAGGTTGTTTCATTTTGAAACAAAGACTTGAAAAAGGGATGTGGTCGTATTTTATGTCAATACGGCGTGCCATACCGTCCCCCTACAAACTTGTCATTTGAAAAATCTGACTTATTTGTTCTATCAAACAGTGGAGCTTGTGTAAATGTTAAGACACATTTGAGTATATTTTCTCTGTTGTTAGTTTACATTTAATGAAGTCAATTTATTCTACATTTTGTTACAGTGAGACTTTATACACGCTTTCGTTTGAAAACTGAAAGAAATAGTATCCAATCCGGGTCACGTGGATGATTTTTCTTCTTGGCACAGTTAAGTTGAAATAACGGAAAAGGACCGCGCATGCACACTGGTTTGACACCCCCACACCACCCTCCCCTAGCGGAGGCGCCATTGCTTCACATGGACTGTAGTTCAAGTTTTTCCCTCTCCGCAAAGGGAAACTCACTTATGCAGTAATAAAAAGACTCCAATCCCCAGCGAGGAAAACTGCCCTCCCTCTTCATTTTTTTGTTTTAAATTCTCGTCAAACAGGAGGGGGAGTAGTCACAGCTGGAAGGATAATGAGATGCGCATGAATTTACAATCTGGAATAGGAGATTAGATAAACTAAATGGACCGCACGGTTCGTCTCGGCGAGCCTGAATGAAGAACTTCAGCTGGTGTTCGTTAGTTGTAAAGCAACGACGCTGCGTCTTTTTATTGCGTGTGACGTCCAAAAGAAAAGACCAAACTTCAGGCTTCACTTTAGTGGATGGAGTTGAAAAGTTTCATCTTCAGTTGTCTCACAATGGAAAGACAAGCGCCCTTTTCTGGAAGTGGAGGTAAAGTGTCATTTCCTTCGACGGGTTTGGGTTGAAACAGGTTTTTCAACGCAGAAGGGGGTTCCGGAGCAAAAAAGAGGGTCACAAACAGCACATTTGGCGGCTTGTATAACTTGTTTTGCTGCCGCTCGGTTTGGGTTCACTTTTACCAGCGAGCCGATAGAAAGTGGGAGGGGTGCAGATGTTCTGAAAACTTTAGGTCCAGATGTTTATGCGGTTGCATGTGGACTGAACATCAGAATTAACTATGGAGCTTTGAGGAATGCAGTAGGAACTAAAAAAGATACAAATCAATTCAGTGGCTCATTTATATATATATATATATATATATATATATATATACATACATACAAAATAATTGATATTTAACAAAACTGCAAAGAAATAACACGCTTTATGTTATGTATAAGGTTAGGGTATTATTTTTATTATTATTATACTTTATATAAATGAAACTGAATAGCAAGAATGATCATGGTTAAGCATAGGGGTGTGAGATCCAACCAGTGATTCCCACCAAGGGGGGGCCCTGAAGAGGTGAAAGGGAGGGTCTTGAATTGTCAACACATAAACATCCATAAAAGCAATAACACAATAAGACACTAATTGCATCATAAACTTCTTTTACAGGCATTTATCTGCCTTTTACAAGTGTGTTCATGAAAGTAAAATAAATAGATGCTTTTTGTTGCCTGTTGGACTATTAAAACTCGTATTCACACTCCACAAAGAGATCAACAGGCAGATTGAATCTAACATTGCGGAAAAACAGGAGCCATGAGGTTAAATATGGCATAGCTTACTAAAGAAGTACAAAAGGACAACATTTTTTTCTGTTTTTCTGTTATCATCATAGAAATGTATAATTTTTGAAGAGTTTGGAAACCATTGAGGGTATCAAAACTTTCCCCTTCTTTAGTTTTCAGTGGCTGTTTATTTATTTTAGAGATTTATACTTATCATGTTATACATCATTGTCAGGAGCAAAGAATACTCAAATTGATGATGTTAAACTGGCAGAATGATTTTGATTTTTGCTTTTGCTGTTATGAGCTATTTCCCCCCACTCAATTTAACAAGAGTATCATTAAATATCAATGTATTTGAAAATATGTTTAGGCCTGAATGTCACACACTGTTCTCTTGCTACTTCTACATTCTACGGTGGTCCTAGAACTTGATAGAATACTAAACACTTTCACAAGCTTAATTTTTTTGTTTTTTAAAACTAGAATAAATATATAATTTATCTTGCACTGTGTTTTAAATAATCATTGTTCAGTGTACAACTATACGTTTGAAATGTAATCAAAATATATTTAGTTTTTGAACTAGAACCAGAATAGTAAAACAGAACTGTGAAACAGGCCTTTATTTTAATCAACTTGGCCCATGTGAAAAACTAATTATTGATAAATCTAAGAATTGCTTGTGCCATTTTTTCGAGCAACAGCTGTCATCAGGCTTTTGCAGTAACTGACCATGAATCTTTTACATCACTGTAGAGGAATGTTGGCCCACTCTTCTTTCGAGAATCCTTTAAAGTCGTCCACATTAGAGGGTTTTCGAGGATATATGGCGTGCTTATGAACACAGCAACTTAATTGGATTTAAGGCCAGAATTTGCTTTTTGAGATCTTTCTGCCCACTTCATCACTATATTTGATTGATTCCTTGAGTTTGCATCTCAGACTGTAATCAGGCGTGTGAATCCCTATTAAGACCAAACTCCACATACATAACAGCTGCTTCATGATTAAACAAGGCAAGGTAATTGTATTTTAACATAAATCTATATTTTTATTTATTTTTTGTGCATAAATTATTTTGTCGGTTATGAAAAATATTTTTATTTAATCAGATTTTTTTTTTATTATGTCAAAATGAGTTTGATCGGAACTATTTAACTATGAAATTTAGAAACAGTAGAAATCAGTAGGCAGGCAAATAGTTTTTCAAATCACTGTATACTTCTTGAAGTCTATTTTGGAGCCACTATACTGTATAACAGATAGTACACTTTTTGTTAGTATTTATCAAAAATATATTTGATTTAGAATGTCACTAGGGAGTATTTGCTCTTACCCCCCCCCCCCCCCCCCCCCCCCCTTCTTAATAAGCCTAAAAATAATAATGCCAGCTGCAGGATTGATAGCTGTTGATAAAGGATTTTATGAATATGCAATAGAAATGTTCAAGAATTAATTAACAGTGGACAAAAAAGTACATCGTGTAGCCACGATGAGAGGTCTGTATTTTTCATCACTGTTACACTTAAACTGTGAGAAACCACAGTAACCAATGTTACCCTTAGTAAAACACCACACTCTCTGACCCTCAGTCTTTGACTTGTTGCTGTCACAGTGGGGGGGCTTATAATCTGGCAGTGCATAAAGGTCCCCCTGCTTAAACCAGCACAAGTCCAGGTCTGTCTAAAGTTTTCCATTGACCATCTGGATGATCCAAAGGAGGATTGGGAGAACGTCATGTGGTCAGATGAGACCAAACTGTTTGGTGTAAACGCCAATCGCCGTGGTCAGAGGGCAAATAATGCTGAGTTGCATTTCAGGAACACTATGCACACTTTGAAACATGGGAGTGGAAGCACTATGGTTTGGGGCTGCTTTTGTGCAAATGGGACAGGAGATCTGAACCTTGATAAGGAAAGGATAAATAAAGCTATATATGATGAGATTTTTGGCAAAAACCTCATTCAATCAGTGAGAAAATTTTTAGATAAAAAATGGCTTGATCGTCCAACATGACAATGGTTCATGGGCAGGTGAACTTTTGTTAATGACCAAATACTTATTTTCTGCAACTTTGCACCAATAATTAAAAAAAATAAATGTAATTTCCAGGACTAAAATTTTTTTTTTTGTCTCTTACAGGGGAAGTAGGGCTGGGCGATATGGCCTAAAAATAAAATAAGATAAATATATATTTTTTAATTCGATTTACAACAAGTGAACCTATGATGAAATTACAGATCTCTCATGTTTTTAAGTGTGACCATTTGCACAGTGGTTGGTTTCCAAATACTTTTTGCCTGACTAGATCAGCTTTTTAATCGTGTGTGGCTTTTTTGGAATGATACAGACCACCAGATGAATTAATTGTCAAGTTATAGGTGAGGGGGAGTGCTATGATTAGGAATAACCTTAGATAATGAGATTTAGCCTCAAGGCAACAAAATGTCAACAGCAAGAGCTGATTCACTCACGGCCTTGCTTTGCTTTGCTTTTTTTTGTTTAATAATGTATGTGTCTTTGTGTGTGTGTGTTTGTGAGAACAGGCTTCCTCTGGTCAGAGTGGATTACTGACTTTCGAAAAAAGGAACAAAATTCCAGGATATGAAGTTTGTTGAAGTCTGTGAACTGATCAGAGACTTTTCCCTCCATCACCTAGCCCATCTCTTGAATGAGGCATGTTTTTTCTGAGCTGAGGTGGGTGGGTAGCATCCTGTCATCATGATATCTGTGAGTCATTAACATCTAACTTAAAAATATAGACGGCTGACTCCTTACTACTGATGAGGACAGCACATTTCCCACGTGACAAGTCCATCCACGGAGACTGAGCTGGGCTTCTCTCTGCTGGTCTTCACTGAATCCCACTGTTTAGCGTTTTCTCACGTCGCAACTGGAAGAAACCCAATGTCTGCCTCCTCTCCCCCGTCCTTACCTCGGGCCTTCCTCCACGCGCTCCATCCGCTCCCCCCACCCCAGCCGGGATCGCCCGGACAGATCTACCAGCGGCTCTCCAACGGCAGCTACAGCGCCCCCAGTCCCACCAACTCCCGCAGCTCCTTCCATGGGGTGTCCTTCCTGCTGCAGATCGGACTGACCCGGGAGACGGTGAACCTGGAGGCCTGTGACCTCTCGCTGTCTGCTGTTAAGGACCTGGTGTGTTCCATAGTTGACCAAAAGGTAAGCATGTCTTGAAATGTCTTTCCTTAAGCGCCATCCATCCCCCCCCCCCCCCCCCACTAATCAATCCTTCTCTAAAGGTTTTTCTAAAAAAGTCACACTTCCAACTAAAGCTGCTAATACAAGGTGTTTGGAGGACCAACATAATAAGGCCCTAGTGTGTGTTTTGCTGTCTCCCGCCACATTCATCTGTTCAGTTCTTGTTTTTCCAAAGCAGACATCTGTGCCATGTGCTTCAAAAATGAGTCAAACGCAGCAGAAACGTGCAGGACGGTTGCACTGGAGCTCCTCCAGTTACACGACATGCCGTCCACGTGCCAGTTGTTTACGTCCTGGTGTTTTGTTACTTGACATGAAACAAGTGCACAAACCTATGCAGGACTTTTCATGCTCAATCTGGAATCCACTTATATTTTCCATGACGGTGGTAATGTGTAATAACGACACCGCTGAAAAGGATTTCAACACAACTGCTGGCCATGTTGTTAAACATAATTTAGCATTTCTCATTTGATTTCTGTGAAAATAACATCTCAAATGAGCACAAGTAATTTTTTTCTACCTTTTCTTTACTGAGATTTGTTTCAGTCACGATTAATCTATTTTGGTTTCTGTGTTCTCGTACATGTGTGCATTTTTATAAAGTGCAAAACTATTGAAAGATTAACCATGTAAAATATTTACTTTGAGAAATTTCAGAAATAGCCTCATGGGTTGAGGTGTGTTAAACTCCTACCTCACAAAAAATCTACAATCTATCTCACATAGAGATTCACCAATGAGAGGTTTTGTCACCGATTTCTGATCACAGATTTAGTTTTTAAAGCCAGTACCCTTTTCTCATTGAGCGCCCAGTATAACAATAAAATGCCTCTGCTCTTTCTTTCTGGATTAATTGAAAATTGTTGTCATACGAAAACATTTATAGGAAGGTAAAACGATGAAGTAGTAAGTAGCAATCTCTCATTCTCCAGATGACTAAAAACTGCACTCTGATGATACACACCTGAGAATGTAATGAACACTATTCCCAGAAATTCAAGCCTTCCTAACAGCGCTGTGTTAAAAAACATTAAATCGAAAAATCGATTTTTATAAAAATTGAAACGATTTACAAGTTAAAAAAATCTGTTTAATTTTTTCAATAGTTTGCCCTTTTTACAGCTAAAATTTGAAGGAAAAGTCTAGATGGCAATTTTAAGTCTTGTTTGAAAGGGTTAAACCAGTTTCCTCCGGTGAACTGTTACTCACCCAGTGTTAAGTCATTAAATAACAGGGATATAATTAAGATAAAAGCTCCAACAATGTTTTTTAGATGTGTCCTGTCTAGCAGTATGCTACTCAGAATTGGTGTCTGAGTACCAAGTACAAGCACAACAGTTTTACTTTCCCAAGCAGAGTATTACAGCTTCGCTGTAGTAGCCACTTGATGTATATGTATGAAAAATCTTTATTAGTGATTACTGTGGGTTCAATTTCCTGACGTCATGGACACTAAACCGAGACAAGAAGGGAGAAAGGAAGAAGGTGAAGAAAAGAAACCGGACCAGCAGAGGTGCGAACCGACGACACAAGACAGGGAGGCAAACAAAGAACACAAGAAAACATCCCAGTCCTCCACCTCTGCCGGACGGCAGAGAAACAGTAATACAAAACAAAAACGACAAACTGTACAGAACCAAACCAATAGTTCGGATCTAGTAGAATAAACTAAGAATTACACATTCACTACACACAAGCATTGATTAATGAACATAATATAAATGTTTCTGGTAAGCTCCTGTGAACAACTAACTAATGATGATAACCTCAGCTTAAGATATGTCCGTCCTCACCAATGTCCCCACACCCATGTGTGTGCGAGCATGCAGGTCGGAATAAGGTTTCCCCACGCAAGTGATTGATAGCTGGTGTAAGGAACCGTCAATCCGTCCTACAGGAATCGGCACAGACATGGATGAGGCAAGAGATGTATGCATCCAGGGTCCCATAGAGTACAGAGGCCACAGGCGGATCAGCGCAGGGTCGATCACCCGCCAAGAGGGGAACAGATGGAAGCCCCAGGGGAACACCCACCAGCCGCAATGCTAGGGCCCGAGAGATCGCAGTGACGAGCCCACGGGCTCCGCCGGTAACCGGCTACGCCAGGGCGGGCCCGGATCAGGAACTGGAGGCCACGGGGACCAGGGGCACCCCGCCCCCCAGCGGGGCCCCAACCAGGGACCAGCCGACATGGGCCCCCCCGCCGCCGCCGCAGGCAAGGAGTATCCGCAGCCAACCGACGGACAACACACGCCGCCGCCACCCCGGACCAATACCCACCGCCAACAACCCGGCCCGCCTCCACACACCCACACGCCAGGGAGCCACAGCAAGAGCCACAGCGGATGTACGCCCTCCCCAGGCCGCGCCCAGCCGGCACCTGGACATCCAGATCTTCCAGCTCCCGGGTCCAGATCCCGCCCCACGTAGGGCGCCAAGATCAGGGGCCCAGCCAATGCCGGACAGCCCCACCAGGTGAACAGACCAGCCAGCAGAAGTCCTGGAACCGGCAGGAGGACTGGGCGCCAGGCACGGTCCCCACCGATCCACCGGACGGCACCAACCTGTTCTACAACCCCGGCACCCCCAGAAGAGGTGCCCCAGTCAATCCAAGGAGGACGTCGGCCCGAAACAGCGGCCGCCCGACACACCGGACCACCCAGGACCCGCCCGACATGCACCAGGACCGAGCCGGGCCGCAACCGGGACCCCCGGCCCCAGGCATCGAGAGCCATCATCAACCAGCGGGCAGGAGCAACCATCACCGACGGGGAGTGACGGGGAGGGAAGAAGATGCATCAGGCCAGAGAGCAGCCAAACACCCAACCTGACAGGTAGACATAGACAGACAGAGACACTCATACGTACCCTCCCTCTCATGCGTACACATTCTTACAAATATAGGACATACGAAAAAAGGACGCTATACACTCATTCATACCCCCCATACGTACACTATACTCCATACTCCCAGGCCCAGGGACAGACGCCCCAATAGAGAACCCTGCCCCTGCACCCAGGAGACAGACAATGCAACAATGTTTTTAATAGCACTGACCCATATCAGTATTGAACTGCATCAGATTGAATCGGATTGAATTGGATCAGATCATGATAATCGATTCTAACTCTTTAGAATCGTAATTGAATCGATACTTGACATTTGAATCGATACCCAGCCCTACTTCCCAAATTAAAAAACGATAGCATCTCACTTGATCTCACAGAGGAAAAATCTATGATTTGTTTTTATGTCTTAGGCTGTTAAATCTTAAATGTCCTTGTTGTAATTCTTCAGGCACCCCCAACTTGCCTTTTGTGAATCTTATGGTGCCTTCAGACTGCAGGCTTTGGCAGGGTCAAGCAACGCTTATAAAGCGACTTGTTCGACACATATACACTGAAGATCCATTTTTAAGCTGAAGCTTGCAAAGTTTGTATGCGGGCCTTTCTCTACTGGATGTTTTAAACACTCGTGTATCGTGGTTGGCTGGGCAGCTTCGACGTCGGGTAACGTCACTACAGTGAGTCGCTCCGATTGGTTGCCGTGCTGCATCAAGAGCGTTAGGACCGTTAAAAGTTCAACTAGCTGAACTTCTGCTTTGCTAGCGTTATGAGCTATATAATCACTAATGCTGCTGGTCTGGACGCACCGTAAGACTATTTAAAAGAAAATGTGTTCTTCATTTATTGGACAGATACACCTGCAACCACTGAATAAGGTGCCTTCATTGTTTCCTCTCATGGTGCTTCTCTTTGTGTTGTATGATTGTTCTGTCTTAGTATTAATGATTGTGTCTGAGTTTTAAGTTCTGCAGAACAGGAACTTGCTGAAAAAAATGTTTTAAACAAAGTGATCCCCGATTGTTTAAATCTTCTCCTGTATAATAAATAAATAGATAAATAAATACAATTTAGACAATTATTTATATTAGGAGTAGAGGCAGCATCACACTCTGGAATAGAAGAATATAATCATCCTATACTGTCCCACAGAGTGGAAATTTAGCTGTAACAGAAGCATTAGATTAATTCGACAAGAATATAAAAACAACAAAATCAAGAATAATATATTTACATTAGGAGTGTCTAACAGATGCTGCAAGGACAAACTCATGATAACATTTATTCTCCAGCTCAGCAACAGCTTCATGCATGAGGTGGGAGACATTGTCTATCAGTGATATTGTTTTGGCCAGAGTTTAGTTTGTGCGCAGTCAGCATTGCACAGCTCTTCTTTTGACTACTTAACTTATTTGAAAGTAAAGACAAAATTAATCAAGATTTGAGATTTTAAGTCCTTTAACACCTTATATTCACCATTAGTGTGGCTAGCATCACTAAATGTAAGCATCAGTCCCTTTGTGTCGTCACCATGGAGCAACTAGGTATTCAGAGGTAGAGTTCAAAGTCGGAAATACAGTAAAACTGTCCACTGAAATAATAATTGAGGCTGGGAAAGACAAAGGTTACATAGTAGCCTCACGCTTAGTATCCTTTATGGCTGTGACCATATAAATCACAGTGAAGTTGTAATTGTAAACTAACAGCACATCTAAAAATTTGTTGCTCATTAAACCACTGGCATTCATAAAGCTGTACTGCATCTATTTTATGAGCATGCTCTTTTAGGATTCGGATAAAGTATTGAGAAAGACATTGTTATCATGGAGCAATGTTAATCATAGTTAGCACTAAAACATATGACAGATGGCTCTGGGATTACAAATTGCAATTAAAAAAAAAGAACACTCCTCTCGGTTATGATATTATTCAGAAAAATCTGAGTAACAACTTTAAAGACAATCCAAATCTAGCATGTTCCATGTCAAACAAAACATGACTCTTCAAAAGGATAAAAATTAGCAATTTTGCAGTAATACATTCCACTTCCTGTTATCTGGAAGTCTACTGCTCTGTTGTGGTAGCCTGAAAAACTCAACATGCCTCTATATCATCTACAGCTTCCTTTCTAGAAGCTACTACTTGCCTCTATTCGTCCTCTTTTTTTAAAATTATGTACACCTGTTAAATTGACAGTTTAATGTATATTTTTAGCATCACATCATGAGTGATATTTAATACATCTTTCTCTTGATTTTTTTTTTGTTCAAAAAAAGTAAACACTGGTAATGATGTTGATGACACTTACCTTACACCTGTCTATAGTGGTTGATCTTTAACTTGTGTACTTGCTATGGAATATAATTTCTAATCATTTACATTTGTTCTACAAATAGTCAAAATAATAAAATACATAAATTACCACTGATATTACACATTTTCGTATTATATCTGATATCATAGTGAAAATAGCTCATATTACTTTTTTGATCAATATCACTCGAGAGGGAGTGTTGTTTTGCTGAATATCAGCACTGGTGTGATTCGGTCGTAGGCACAAGGCTGCAGATAATCGCACCAAGCCTGATATTGCTTTCATACAGCTTTTCTACAAGCGCATTTTATCATTTAAAAATAATAAGCGATAACAGATTTGGTTTTTTAAAATTATTTATTTAACTCTCCCAACACAAATACTTCCAACTGGATGGGAGACGGTACCTGTTAACAAACATTTCAAACACAAACATTAAAAAAGTCCCATTGCTCTTGTACTCTAATATCAGTACTCATGGAATGTCGCTTGTCCAATCAAATTACTTGGTCTGAACTAACTGTTGTATAAGCTTATTTAATTTACCCCCACAGTATATTTAAATAATATCAAACCAGAAACATGACTTCTAATCACCGGCTGTGGTGCTGCAAGCGTCTCAGTCGTGTTTTTTTTTTTTTTTTGCACAAATATTTTCAGCTCTTCAGTGTTGCATGGGATTAATAGAGAGTGAAAACCTGGTAAACAAATGAAATGGCTCAAGTGTGCATCCATCTTTTTTTGGGGCCTCTTTTGATTAATGTTGATTACTCTGTTTGGACTGTAATTATCATTGACTGAATATAGAAGAGTCTGATTAAAAAAAGCCATTTCATCAGCAGCTGGAATCTGCAGATTAAAACTGGGCAGAGCAATGCTGATGTTTGAGAAAGTGATAGATAAAAATGCAGAGGAAGACATGAGGAGGTGGCTTAAACGGCAGGAGGATGTGGAATTAGCCATCTGTACTGAGTTTGGGCCCTTTGCCTCCAATGTTTTCTGAGTTGACATTCCAGAGGAGCTGGGTAATGTTGTTGTTCTTCATGAGATCTGCTGATTCTCACTAGCTAGTTATGAGCAGTTCTGGTCCGCAGAGCAGAAAATCTCATCATCACGGACATTTAGATGGATTCTGTAACATGTTGGAGTTGTAGCAAGAAAACAGTAAGAGAAAAGGGGTTGGGGATATGAGACTGAGGAAATCAGCCAAAGCTCCTCCCAACCAGCAAATCAGCCAAGATAAAATCCAGGTTACCTTTTTCTTGTGTGCCTTTTTATCACAATAGATGGTATCTACACGTATGCAGTATAAGATTCTCTGTGCTCTTCTACATTATTGCAGCAGAACATATCCAGCCTGCTCAACTGCTTTCGTTGTAAAGTTTGCCTGCCAATTGTAGTGTGCTGCTTCAAGTGTTTAATGACATCCAGCCAAATGGTTTTGAGATCAACGGAAAATATGACTGTATCCTCGTGTGCTTTCAGTTTATCCCTGCCTTGCTTCTTGTTTTAAAATATGCATGACGGGGGGAAGTTTTTGCACAGCCCAGGTGTCCATGCCAAATTTTCCAGCTGGGGATCGCTAAACCTTGTTTGATTGTCCAGTGATGGACGTCCCATGGTGTCTCTAGTCAGCAGAACCTCAGGTGTCTGTCAGCGAAATTGAGACAGGAAAAAGATTTCAGACTTCATCTGGTGATATCTGCACGGAGATAGAAAAATGGATGCTGGTGCGCTTCCCTCCCATGGTGCTGTTTCCTCCACTGAGCCTTGGCCCGCTCCACCGAGTGACTCACCGCTCAGTCATCCGACCAACAGAGATGCTTGGTCCAACTAGAATCTTTGCAGTCTGCTGTCCAGCTTTCTGCACTGTCATCTTTTGTGAACTTTCACAGTTGATTTCAGTTCCTCCTTTACGCAGCAGACAGCCTTTTACTTTTAGACCGACATGAAGTAAGGCAAAATAGTGAAATTTAAGGACAAATAGTTTTATAGGAAATACGAAATATATACAGTACATTTTTATTTAGGCCCATTTATTCTGACAACCATAAATAAAATGCAGTTCAAAAGATTGCTTTCAGAATTCACTGAATTAGTAATACCGTCCACCTGGGCGCAATGTCTCCCTGTCTTACTATTTTCAAGTCCCATTTAAAAACTAATTTTTACTCTTCAGCGTTTCCTTCTGCTTAATTCTGTTTTTCTTAATTTTTATATTTCTGTTTAATGTAATTTTTTGTTTATTCTTAATTTTAACTGTTAATTCTTATCCTGTCTGGACATCACCTTAGTCGGCTGTCACCCCATTTTTACATGTGCCTTAGAAATAAATATAGGTATGGTATAGTAATTTAATCTCGGTATAAATACAGATGTTCGGTCAAAAGCTTCTCAGGTCTGTTAGAAAACATTAGGGAATTAAAATCCTCATAACTCACTTACTGGCAGATATAGGTGCAGCTACAAAGAGGAAAATCCCAGATGACAACCTTTTGAAGTTTCACCTTCAGCAGGTTTACAACTCTAAAATAGAGCAATAAAGTTTATGGGTTTATTGTGACATGACATGAAAAAAATGAAAGGGGTCAAAATACTTTTTCAAAGTACTGTATAAGTTTGTTTTAAAAATTCTGGAGGAAACTGTAATGATGTAAAATTAACTTCTGATCTTACAATCTAAGATGTTAGAAGTGGAAATGTTTTCCTTATTCTAAATTTTAAATGCCCACAAACTAACTTTCTAATATTTTTATTAGAACTTCATAGTTAATGTGGTTGTGCTTTTTTTTTTACTGGAAAATGGCTATTTTTTGCAACATTATTTGTGTTTTGAATGGGACTGCTGCTGTAAACGACAAATTCTACAAATACTAACTTTAGATACTTCATGCAGAGAAAGAGTGACCAATATTCTCCTTTGAGCACACCACAATGAAGTCAGAATGTTAGTATCACATCTGTCTATCGCTTTCTTCTTTCTGCCCCTTCTAACATTATTTGAGCAATGTATGTGGACAACCAAAATAACAGATGTCTCTTTTCATTTATGTAAGCGGAGGTTTATTGGCTGAAGGCCGAATCTCAAATTAACGCAAGTCTTTATTAAAGTGTTGCTTTCAAAGCGGTTGTATTTTAAACTTTCTCTTAGTGGTGCTTATTTCAGTTCGGACATGTTTTTGCTTTCTGACAACAGAAATGTATGTGAACAAGAAAGGTTTATTATAAATAATACAATACATCATCTACCGTACTTAGATTTAATAGGTTTTGTAGAACTGTGTATTTAATCAAATCTAAATGAAACTTAACAAATATGAGCATGTTTAGCATAGAGTTCTGAAGTGAACTGAATTTTAATGTGGTGAATAATAAAAAGCAGTTGTTTCAGTTTCAATCTGTTTGAGCTGAACTTAGAAGTGTTGTCTCTAAAGGGGGACTTAGTACAATCATCTACCGTGTATGAATTCGCAACATGAGACTCTCACGATATAAAAATATGGTGTTATTATTACAGTTTCACAGTAATTACAAAAATATTTAAGATTATCTAATTGATTTATTTAAAACTGAGAAGCAGCAATTACCTAAATCACGTGTTAATTTTCATCAGAGATGCATCGATTTGGCTTTTCTTTTATAGCTAACTAGTAATTACAAATTTAATGAATTCTGGCTGTTTTTACAGCTAAATCACATGCAAGAGAAAATGTCACAAATATTCTTTGATAGAGGTAGTAGTTTCAAATCTGACAGTGTATATATATATATATATATATATATATATATATATAAGTGTTGTCTGTTGTTGTACTAATAGACCAATAATGGTGTGAGTAATTAATCGCTGTATTTCACCAACCCATCAGAGCAAATTAACAGAAAATTGGCCTATTCCAAACTTTTACTGTTTGATTGTTGAATCTCTTATAGTTAATTTATCATTTGGAGTTTGAGGGACTGACTTAAGCAAAAAATACAACAAGCTGCTATGTTTAATAGTAGTTTTCAAGTTAACAGGGCTTTTGTTTGGAATATTTCAGCTTTATGGTGTTCTGCTCCAGTAACAACAGTATAACAAGCTCATATTAACTTGTTAATTATTTAACTATCTGTTTGGGAGACCAGAATACAGTTTATAAAAACAGCATTATGTATGTAGAAAATATGTGTGCACCTTTCAGTTATTTCTATCTATATATTTATGTATTATATTTTTTCACCCTGCTAAACCCGCTAAGCCCATTATTATATTACAGTGCAATGTAAAGACGCTGAAATAAAGGTGTCTTAATCACAAAAGGAAATCGAAGTGTTGTCACCCTTGCGTTTAAGTACAATATATGACATTTTTGCATAAACGTATGACTGCATATGTGCACTGCTTTGTTGTTTATTTTATACATTTTAGCTATCTAATAGAATGTGCTTTGAATGGAAACTAGTTAACAAGGAGCTGGATAAAACTATGATCAACATTAGTGTATACAGGGTTCCTACTCAGTCTAAAATGAAAATATTTTCTTTTTTTCTTCTTCGCTTTTCTCAAAGACAAAAGTCTACTAATACTAAAAAAATAGAGTTGTTTTACCTTGATTTATATTAATTTCACATGTACATCTGTTTGCGGGACTGATGAGCATTTTTGTCCGATTTCCCTCTGAAAATCAACGCGAAAAACGTAGGAGATTGAGGGAAATCAGGAGTTTAAACCCTGACTCTGCAATAAAATCCTGGATTTCTGCAGCAACTGACAGTTTGTAAGGGGTCTTCATAGCCCTTCATGTTGTGTGCTTTAAAAGATCCTCATATAACAGGGCCGCTCTCAATGCAACCCAGGTGTTTAAGTCACAGCACGACATTGGTTAGATTTTAGCTTTGAGATGTTGCTCCTGTTCGCCAGCAGTCACATGCCAACATGGTGACATATTAGGGTAATTCGGCCGGCACAGTGTGTCTTATGAATGCACCGTGGCGGTATGGTGAGGTGAGGATATTGCGGCATTCCCGCTGCCAAAATTGATAGTAATGTTACCGCAATATTGCTGCAACACTAGACTTTTGAATTTTTTGAACTTTTTTCCTTTAACTTATTCATTTAGTTAACTGTAATCTGTGTGTAAAGTTGAAAATGTCTGCACATCTGTGGTCAGGGATGAGGAGCTTTGCTGCACTACATGGGCTCCAGCCATTCAGCAAACCCCATAGTGCTTGCCAGTAATTTTGATGAAGAAAGTCCAGGAACTTTATCCTCTCTGTTGGATGAACCAGCAGCAGGGAACAAGTCAGTTGATGAGGGGAAGCATAGAATAGGTCACATAAAAAACTCCTAGTGGCCCCCTTTTTCCCCCATTGCATAATCATTTGTGTAAAACACCAGACTGCGCCAAACTTCCGCCACAGGTTGACCACTTATGAATGACCAAAGACTCCATGACGCCACCTCGCCTTAATGGCAAATTGGTGGCCTTGTTTTTTGGAACAGGCTAGTGTGTTTATTCGTTTAGTGTTAACTAGTGTAGATCACAAACGAGTTCAAGCTCCTAAAGAGGATCAGGAAAAAAATTAAAAGTGTTGTTTTGCTGGATATTCACTCCTTTTACAAAGAGGAAAACAGTTGCCACTGCAGTGTGGGTATCATAACAATCTGCAGTCACATTCTTTTGGTATCATCTTAAATCTTGTGACCATAGCTCAAGGACAAACAGTTGATTTCTTCCTGATTTGGATTATTTGCTTTTCTTAAACATTGCTGGTGTTTTTAAGTCATTTTTTTTTTTTTTTCCCACATAAAAGCTTTAGCTCATTTGTCATACCAGAGAAAAACTTCATAAAAGTGCACACAAGTTGTGAAATCATCATATTGAAAATGCACACCACACAGATTCATTTAATATATCACTAAAGTGGTTTGGCATCAGAAAAACTCGCAGATGTTTGCAAGTGTTTGCAAGGTTGACTTTTCAAGTTTCTCCTTGTCTCTTATGTCTTGAATCTGTCTCATTGTTGGATAGGGAGTCATGCAGCCTTGTCATAATAGGAGTGCATTGTATAGATTTTGTGTGGCTCTTTCCCCTCCCTGTGAAAGGCTCAGCCACATGACTTGGCCTGATTCCACTGAATAGATTTCCTTTCTGTGTTCTCTAAGCTGATCTAAAATGTCTCTTTTGCTAGTAGTGGTTTTGAACACAATAACCAGTTCTAGTGGGTTAAGGTCAGCCTTCGTACAGAACAACCAGGTCTAATAGGTTCAGGCTCCTGCGGTCACAACTCCTGAATGCTTTAAAATCACTTCTCTTAGTGTCCCCCCTCCGGAGGCAAGCCAGGCTCCTTGAAGGCCGTGAGAAAGGACGAAGGCAGACAGCCATTGGGTGGTGGAGGCAGATCAAATCCAAGATGGCTTGTTCACATCCCAGCTGTGGCTGTGCCGTGACTCCAAGCCGGGAGCTAGCTGGGCTCTGATTTCTACGTCTGGTGTTTTTTTTTTTTGGAGGGGGTGGGGTGGGGGGGTGCGCTTGATGAATGGCGCGAGATAAACATCCATAGCTTCCACTTGTTGAGCACTTCCTGTTTGGTGTCGCCCAAGTCCTCTCTTGCAGCCAGCAAGGGAGCAGTTGTAGGACAAAAGTTCACGACTCTCTGAGAATGACTCCCAGAAAGCCAGCTGGTTAGCTCGGACCGCCAGCCAGATACAGAGCATTCCATCTTCACCCAGGCATATTTGGAGGATGATGTGATGCTGCTGCTGATCATGGGTGGGATCAGACTGTTAGGACAGTTAAGCATTTTAGTCAGACACTTGCTGGATGCCTTGCAAGAACAGTTTTGCATTCAGCACTGTGTTTTTTACTATTGTTTTATTTATTGTAGATGCAGAGCTTACTTCATAATGTCACTTTCAGTTTCTCAGAATCATTTGAAGAGAAAATAGTAAGGGTTATCTTAGTATTACAAGTGTTCCTGCTATGTTCATTTCATGAGGTTGCTTCAGTTGCAGTACAGCTGGAGGAGCTGTGAAAGGCAGCTGCCTTAGCCACAGGTTTCCCCACTGGTTTTGTCATTGCTGTTAACTCCAGGCTTTGGTTGAGGTCTGTGCAGCTGCCTCTGTAATTACCGAGACAAAGGCCTTTTTGAGTCAAAAACGGGTTGGAGACCAAAAGGGAATGGCAGAGCATTATAAGATAACATTGTGGAGTGCTTTAAATATTTTTTAAAAACATATCACTTGGAAAACTGGATGATGGATACTGTTCATTGCAGCTTTTTGTGTGCAGGAATGGAGTTTAACAAATAAAAGCAGAATGGAAAGTACCCTAACCATCACTTTAGGAGACATTTTTGTAGTGAGCAATCTGTGGAAAAGAGATACATTGGAGAAGACATACATTGGAAATTTCTACAGTTTACAGACACTATTAAAAGGACATTGTTTTGTGATAATGAGACAAAGATGAAACATTTCATAACTGGTTCCACCTTTAACGTGACCCATAAGCTATACAACTGAATCAAAAAGGAAAGTGATTGCTTTAAGGTAGAAAAGAAAAAAAAACATATTGGATTGCAGTGCACAGCCTTATTATAATACTTTTTTTGCATCACATTTTGATTTATCACAGCATTCCAAATTTTTGGGTTTTAGTCTTAACAGTGTGGGTCATTTTAACTCTGTAATAGTTGCCTACTCTGCCAAATAATATCCACATTTGTCAGGAAGATGTACCTTAATCTTAAGCCTGAAGGTTCAAGGCCAAGAATGACTGGCATTTATAACTGTGGATCATTTTCTACACATTGACCGCAGCTGGGCCCAACTCAAGCAGAACAAGACCCATCCCAGACCTTAATGCTGCCACCGCCACGCTTAACTGTCTATGTTGTTTTTGCAGTTCTGACTACAACCTTGGTTTTCTAATCAACCAACACTCCCCCCCGACTTAAAATGGGATTTAACAAACTTTAGTTGAGCTCAAGTACTTACTTGAAAAGAAAAAGGATTCCGTCTTGACATGGCCCTGATTCCTGAACAATCCCTGCAGCTCCTCCGAGACCTCCCGGTAACCCTCCGGACAAGTTTTCTACTCATTTTCAAAGTTTTGGAGTGATGTCAAGTTCTTAGTAATGCCAGTGTTGTGCCATTTGTGTACAGTGTCTACTGCCTTGGACAGTCTTTGGTACCCTTCTCCTGAAGGCTAGCAAAGAATCAAATGTCTCTCTCTGGACCAGTGGGTTTAGCAGTATGACCAATCCAGGAAAAACCTTCTCAAACAGCTGAACTTTATTTTAATTAGAGGTTTTCTTCCTCTTAAGAGATCAGTCTGTCGTTTCACTTAAATGTACAGGTTATTTGTCACATTGAAAGTGGAAAAAATTATGTTGGCCTAATTTCTTTACATCACAAAGCTCCCTCATTTTAATAGAAATGTGTAGACAGTTTTTTCTTTGTAAATGAGAGGAAACAGTCACAGGTGAAAAATTCACATGGCACACTTCACTATGACCAACTTTGACTGAAACACAGGAAAAAAAATCCCCATATACCTCCCCTGTACTTTTTAAGCCAACATGTGCATCTTCCTTTGAAGCTGGTAAGCGTGTTTCAAGAAGCCGTCCCGATAGCAGCAACTTAGAACTTTGTGTGATATGAAGCCAAAACTTGTCTGGAAAGTTCATTCGGCTTCTTGTCAACAACAAAACCAGTGACCAGTGAATCAAAACAACTGGTATTGGTTTTAAAAGACATGGTAATTGCTCCTTTTATACATAGGTTTGCCGTGTTTATTTTCAGGCTTACTGATGTATGTATTCCAAAACCATGGAGTTGACTTAATTTATATCACAATGAGGATTGATGCACTTCCACAACCTAAAGCTGTCTTGCACACGGAATCTATCAATTTTCCTGGTCTTGGAGTAATTTGTGGAAAATGGGGGAAAAACGAAAGGGGGAAAAAAGGGGTGGGAGGGGTATCTCTGAAGTTAAGTGAGCTAAGTAATTTCTACCATCTGCAGCGCACATTGCTGCCGCCTTGCTTCCCTTTAGATGTAAAGTGGCAAGGCAGAACACAGGGCCTGGCCGCAGGAGTCGGAGAATGACAGAGTGGAGAAGTTGGGATCTCTCTGGAGAAAGGGGGCTCTTTGTGGAGGTGGTTAATTTTTATTTATTTTTTTCCTTTGCCAAAACCATCAGAAGAAGGCTAGTTCTACCACTAAACGTTGCTTGTAGTTTTCCCGAATGTCCTCCACCACACTTGACTTCTGCCAGTTATGAGTTTATAATCTTGCACCACTCCAATATCTGCTAATGCTACCTGAAATAGCTTTGATTATTAATATATTGAAGTGGTGGGGGAGCATAATGGTACACCCATTTAATACCCTTGCCTTTCAGCGATTTTGTTTCTGTGAAGCTGAGCACGTGTTGTTTGGCATTGCTTCCACCGGTTGTTGCTGATAAATTTGTAACCTTAGGTTGCCATGGTTCACTGAAAGAGGATTTCTCTTATTCCTTAATAATCTACCTATTAACAATTGACGCTGCCTGGCATCTGTCCTTAATTCACCTAGGTAATTTCAAGCATGACAAATGCTGAGTAGAGACAGTCAGACTGACATTAGTGGCACAATGTTGACCTTCTTCATATTAATGCATCCTTGTTCAATTAATCAAGTTAATCTTTGCTGACTAGAGGAGCGGTTTGGAGAACAATTGCCAATGCACTGCAAAGTTTTTTCCGGTGACCATGGATGAAGTTCACGTGATGTCTATTGTCCCTCATTCATGTCAGCGAGGCAATATTGATCTCCACAGCATTGAGCAGGTTGTAGATTGTCTTATATCTACGCTGTTTTCTCAGCACTGTTTGCCTTTCCTGTCTCTTAGTGCAAAGAGTGATCTGTCAAACTGATAGGAAGGTGGCAGAGGAAGTGAAATTACATGTTGGTGCAGCAAGAAGGTCTTTGAGCTTCAGAGGGTAAACAACTTGATGAAAGTTTAACTAGCAACACTTATTATAATGCACAAAAAAGAAAAAATAGGAATTCTATAGCTGCTTAACGTTTGTTTTAGTTTTAAACTAAAAAAGCAACTCTGCATGACTCCTGTCACTGTGTCTCTTTATTCAGCCACATTGGCTGGTTAGCTGGCCTCAGAGCCGCTCCCAGTTTCCATATTCCCTCTGCTCCTGCTCTCCAGTCGGCTGTGGTTGGCGGAGCCGCACAGCCTGTTCGGATCTGTGTGAAATTGCTTTTTTTGTGTGCTGCCCCTGCCATTTTTCTTGTCTGTCTTTATAATCATTTAGAGAAATTACCTGTTAGTGTTTGTGTTTTAAAAGGAGGCGACAGCACAAAATAGTACCAAACTGTGAAGCAAGTAATGATTTTCAATATAAAAAAAACCCTAACTAAATATCTACAATTGGTGTTATACATTGGTATACAGTACCCTCTATTTTGGTATCCCAAAATAAATAAATAAAGTCCTGCACAGCCAATTTGCTTCTGAAGCCCCCTTACAGTAAATAACATACATTTGTGCTTTTCTTCAGGAGAGACGGGTCAAAGCTGATGAAGAGGATAGAATGAGCTACTTAGAAGAAGAAAGAGTGTTAGAGGCTGCAAAGCATTTGAGAGAAGTTAATTTTCCAGCAGATGATGGCTCTAAAAACACAGCCAGAGCTAAAATTAGAAGGTTTAGATAAAATCATGTTCATGTTTTTATATGGGTAATTCAAAACAGACCTAAACCTAATTCAGAATCTGCAGGAGGAGTTGAAAGTTACTTATCAGACACCCTCTATCCAGTGTCATATGTTTACTTAATTTGAGAGCCATGTTTCCTTCTCTTTCTACTTAAATTGGTGAACCACTTTGGGTTGTTCTATCACAATAAAATGTCTTATACTGGTTTACCTTTGTAGCTGTACTGTGCCAAACTTGGAAAACTTCAAGAGGTATGAACACTTTTGTAAGGCACCATATATCGTTAGGGCAGGGGTGCAGGCATTGGATCGTTGTGCAGCCATAAGTCATCAGCTGTTTACAGGGGCCTGGCCAAGCAAGTCTTAGATCACACTGCTGTCCTCCCACAAGGGCCCTAGATCCTTTCACTCAGCCTTCCTCTGCTCTGCTTGGACACTTATTGCCTGTAAAAAGCCATGCAGACACATGCATACACAGATACATGACACCATGTGCACATAGATACATATGTAGATCAGTGAAAGGGATGTGAAGCTGTTTATTTATAGAAAGGTTTTGCACTGTTGGACCAAAAGCCACCTGGTTGGATTAGCCATACAGTAGTTTGTAACTAAACAATGACCTCACCTCCATGATCTCCTCTGCACTTCTATGGCTTTTGTACTTTTCGTCAGAGGATTGTTTCTCAAGATCAAAATAATAATTATACTAAAAAAACTGACAGACTTATTGCAGGATTTCTTCAGACTGCTTGTAGATTTGGCTGGTAACCATTTGCTTTTGTGGTTGATGCAAAAAAGGTAAGCGGTATAGCTTTCTTAGTCACATGTTGAATGAATGGCGTCTGGAATGACAGGTGTCTACTGTCCTGTTAGACTGTGGTCTTGCCAAGGCTGTACAGCTAATCGTGGTGGTTAGACTACTGAGTCCACCACTTCTGCGCTAGTAAAAAAAAAGAAAGAAGCAGACTTACAAAGCTGCATTAAAACTGGTAAAGAAAAAATTGCACATGAATGCTTAGCACTTTTATAAGCTCAGGCATTTCTCATCTCACGTCAAAGTCGAACTACAGTGATCAAACACCTGTACAGGTTACAAATGAGTGTCCATATTGCATTTTACCTCCTTTCCCAGCAAATCAAGCCTGTGAGCATGCTGGTGCTGCAACGAGCTGTAGGTTACTGTTAGGATTTTGACCTTGTTTTGCATGTGTCACATTGTAGTACCACATTCATATGGAGCAGAGCTTTACTCCATGCTTTGGTGACACTTTGAGAGTTCAGAAGCATCAAATGTCATTCAGAGTGTTATTTTTGAGGGGTTTGCAGCACGCTGCTGTATTCTGTAATGACACATTGAACTCGTACAGTAAAAACTATGAATGAGCAGCGAGACCTATTCTCCCACATGGAAGAAAACGCGTTAGTCAGCCCTGAGAGTGAGAAAGTAGCTGCTTCTATTACCACTAAGCCACCGCATGAGTTTCCTTTCTGCTGCATGTGGCTGATTGAGTGAGACTTTTCCTTTTGCAGAGGAAAAATGGAGATGTAATGAGGAACATACACAGCAATTGTGCTTCGGAGCATGATGGGATGGGTTTGCAGAATTCTGGAGGTGTAGATATATGAAGTATGAGGCAGCTATGCATACCTTACCCCCACTTCTTCTGCCTCCAGCTGTGGGGTGTTTTTCTTGGCCTTAGTCTAAGGCTACGTCCACACTAAGCCGGATAAGGTTATACGGGGAGTTAGACGCCTAATGTTATCCACTCAACATGAGCATTTACGCCCCGTTTAAGGTCCGTTTAAGGTCCCATGATTGCGCAATCCAATGCCGACCTATGCATGTACTGGGCATGCGCGGGAAAAAACAAAAAGAACACAGATTGACTCGTATAATCTACGTCACTGTCGTCGCCTCCTGGGTTGCATTCTGTGTCTCCTTCTCATCCGCAAGTAGGTTAGGGTTAACTTTGCAAACGTCTGAATTTGCAAAAGAAGCAGTAGCATAGCGAGACTCGTCTCCATCTTTGCTGTTGTCATTATATGCTGTCGCGTTGTTGTCGTCATCAACTTAGGACGCAGCATTTGATTGACGTCGCTGCTCTGATTTAGCCGGGGACCGGCTAAGTTGCGTCCAGACGTGCTCATTTAGCCGTTGAGATAACAATTAGATGGCTCTCTTATCCGGCCACAGACCACAAACAAAGCCGCCTTAGTGTGGACGATAGGGGGGTGTAGACTAAATACTTATACATATTGAAGGCAATATCCGGCTTAGTGTGGACGTGGCCTAAGACAGAAGCAAACTAGTTTATATTATGTATGGTGGAAATGAAGCATGCATCATGGAGTGTGCCGGACAGAAAGAGAGGATGGTGTGTACCAGTTTGTGACGTTACCAGAAAACTTCATTTTTCTGAATATTAAGTGTTTTAGGGATAAAAATCTTTAAAAACTGAGTAGCAAAGCTTAGGAACTTTGTGGAGCTGTTTTAGCAATAAAAGGTTGAAGGGTGACTTAATACCTCTGACTCAGTAGCACTAGCTTTATTTTATTTTTTAAATCAGCATTTACAATCTGTAATTTTTTTTACAGTTTCTCCTTTAGTTTTTGCTTTTAAGAAACTAAGAAAAGTGTGTTTTCTCGGAAAACAAAATGGCTTTTCTTTAAAGTAGATCCTATTACAGGATCAACTGCATATTGGAAACTTCTCTTTGAAAACAAGTTTTCTTTAGGGCGATTTAAACAGAAAGATCATCCAAAGAGATTCCATTGAAACAAAAAAAAAGGAGAAGCCATATGATAGTAATAAGGAACTGTTTGGCAGATTTGTTAGCTCTGATTAATTTAAACTGAAGACAGACTTTTAAGTAACTTTTTTCTTTATGTTTTAGTTAGGATTTAGCTCCATTTGATGTATTTAAGTACTTTTGCATCTGAGAAATCTAGGATGCATGTAATTAAGTTCTAAAGGTGGAACTACTGTCTAGAGTGGGAGCCAGTCCTCTGCTAGTTTTCAAACGAAAGGGCACATTCTCTAAATGCTGTGGTAGTTTTATTATAATGCTGTGAGGCAGAATACCAGCAAAAAATGAAATAAATAGGGGTTTTAAAATCTTTTTTTTGTATGCCATTGAGTGAAATATGCGCGACCTAGGAAATGGTGACTTTTTTGGCAATCACAGCACTGAGGCGTTATCTATAGCCAGTCACCAAGTTTTCAACACATCTCAGGAGAGATTTTGACCAGCTCCTCTTTACTGAAACTCTAAATCCTTCAAGGTTGTTGTCTGCTGCTGAGCAATTTAAAGCTTCACCTCCCCCTACAGATTTTCTTGGAGGTCTTAAGACTGACCTGGCCACTCCATGACCTTAATCTGCTTCTTCTTTGGTCATTCTGTTGTTTTCAGTGCAGTGTAACCTTTGTGTCATGCTGGAACACTCCTTCCCAGCCCCTCTTTAGTGTTATTCTCCTAGATTTCACAGTAAATGACCCTGTTCATGGGGCTCTGAAAAGTCGCCCTGTTTCCATAGCAGATTCGATTCCTCCTCAGCATTTCTTATTTTCTGAACACAGATTTTGGTTTCATCTGACTTCTGTCTGTTCACTGGGCAACTGGTGTTTACATATACCTTTTTATAAACCATGATGTTAGACTTCAGTCCCTTACAGAGTTGTGTGTATTTAATGGGTTCCTGTGCAACTGTGGTCCAATTGATTTCAGATCATCAACAAGTTCTGTAAGTCATTACTGATTGTCGAAACGTTACACTGGATCTTAGCAGCTTGCATAGTGTATCTCTCCAAATTAAATGCAAACTTGTCTTTCATATGGAAAAGGAAAGCTATAACACCCAGCAAAAGCCTAGTTTTTTTTTTTTAAATAGCCTTGATAACACTTATGGCCTTGTTTTAATAAGTAGTTTAAAGCATTGGATGTGACAATGCAAGCCTATGTGTCTTGGTTTTGGTGGCTCTTGAAGCATTCTCTAGTTACACACCATGTCTTATGAAACAACACCAAACTCTTCTCCAAACTTTCACCATTTCTCTGCAACTCATGAGCAAATTTTTGTATCTGCCCTTGATGTAACGTGGAATTTACATCAGTTACCCTAGACACTAGCGAGAACATGCAGCTAGTTTTTCCAGTGCCGTATTTTGACAAGCTGATGTATGAAAGCGCATTTTCCTCTTTTGTGGGTGGTAAATTACCCCTCGATGCACAGTTTAGATGTAAAAAAGTGTCCTTTCTAAGAAAACTTTACTGTTTCATTGTAAAGCATGTATATTACATAAACAGCATATTAAAACAGATCCTATTAGTTGCCTTTTAAGACCAGAAGCTTGGTTTAACACACAAGAAAAAGTAAAACATCTTGTTTCTTTTGATGTAGTTTCTCCAGGGTGTATGGTCCCCTTTCTTGCACAATTAAATTATTTCAAACTTATAAGTCAATAGCGTTATTTATCTGTTGAATAAAAGCATCTTTTATCACACACTGATCCTGTGACAGCCTTAATCTTGCCACCTCAAGCAAAATAAACAACGGCCTTCCACCTCCTGACTGGCATTAAATGTTTCACAAGAACTATGCACCTTGATTAAAAAAATATTCAACCTTTTGGGGGGCTTAATAATACTTAACTTGCATACCATGTTTTGATTGTTACATTGTTACATTTCTACAGAAACCCAGATTTACATCTATCTTTTTATACCGATTTGGAGGAACAGCTGTTTTCTGCAGTGTGCTCGATATCTGTCTAAAGGGTTCAGTTTCCAACAAAACCTTAGGAAATGGCAGCCATAAAGTGGTAAAGACGCTTTATTTTTGGGTTTGCCTCTGCATGAAATGACATGTCATTACTGAAGCCTTAACGGAGAACTGTGTTGTTTTTAAATAATGACAGCTCATTGCATTTTCTAAACTAAATGTTGTGCAACTTTAACCTTTGCACTGTGGGTGTCTGGCTGTATCAGATTAGATATTTACTGTGTAAGAAGGAAGAACGGCCTAATGCAGTGAAAATTCTTAAGAAAAAAAAAATACCCATGAAAGTCGGAAGCCAGAGGTAACAGAGCCTTCCTTCCCTTCGCCATTTTAGGAAAAATTGGGTCTGGGTTTCTTAATAACTCTATTATTGGAGGTCATATCACACTAATAATAAATGAGACTTGTAGCAAAAGTTAACAAATATATCCTTCGATGATTAAACTATCAAACTATCGATGGAATAAAAAGCACACTATCTCAGAGTTAAGGCTTTATGCGTTATTCCTGTTTTTAGTTTTTGTAAATTTGTCAAAACAAAACGATCTGGTTCCTGATATAATTTATGAAACCATTATAATTCCTTTTTTATTTTTACAGTGTGTTTATCAGTTAGTAGATGAACATATTTTAGTCATCCTCTGCTTATGTAGAACAGTCCTGCACATCTACTTGGTCCTTTGCGAGGTCATAAAGGTGTAAAGCAGCCTGACATCCAGTGGCATATGATCTTTGATTTGCAAAACCTCTTTACATTGGGCACATAAAACCACAAACTTCGGTCTATTTTTATTGGTACTTTCTGTGATAGATCATGACACGTATGTAAGAAACATAGATTAATTTCAATCAGACTTTTTTTTAGATGCGGAACACTGAATTTGTATCCTGAGCAATTTGAATTTGATTTTTTGTTTTACTTCAAGTTTGCCAAATCAGAATTTTTGCTGGCAACTTTAAAGTCAAATGTAAAGAAGTCATTCTTCTAAATTCAGTGTCTAAAAAAAGTCTGATCATATAGAGGCTGTATGTCTTCCATAAGGCTGTGGTTAGTTGTGAAGTGAAGGGACATGAAAACCTGAAGCCTGTGGTGTTTATTCAGGCACATTCTGTGCATTAAATACAAGCAACCCTCTTCATGTCAGATAATGCTGATAAGCCTATTTCTTACATCAGACAGACTCTGGAGGATGATATGAAGTCAAATTCTGGGCAAACATGTGGACCGAACAGCTATTGATGTTGTATTTGCTTTGCAGTATGTCTCACTCATTCTGCAACCTATTCTTACCCCTTACAGCTGATATCTGTTAGGAGTTTTTACTGTGTTTCGAAGCATAATGTTTTTGTCAATATCAACCCTCCTTTCCTTGTCGGGACCTTTCAGTTAACCACAAGATGAGATAACCATGTGTACCGTAGATTGCCATATGACGATCTGTAAAATACTTTATCTTTAAGTTATCGTTCTAGAACATAAAATCTTCCCTAAACATCTCCACAACCTTGTCCCTGACCTGATTGCTGTGTGTTTTTGTCTCAGTGGTATATTTGTTCATTATTCTTTAGCAAACCTTTGAGGCCTTCACAGATCAGCAGTATTTAGGCCTACGTGAAAATCCCTGAGCTAACAGGTTGGGGCCATTTACTACTTTGGGGACTAAAAAAATAGGTTTGCATTGGAATTTATTTAGGGGTAACAGAGGGGGCTTACAGGCACACATACTGCAAATGCTAAATATGAAGTTTGTGGTTGTAACATAAAAGGTGAAGAAATTCAAGTAGTTTTGCAAAGCATGGTATACGGAGCATTTCTTTAATAATTTTACGAAGATCAGTTTAGATGCAGTTTTCTTATTTGTCATGACTATAAGAATAGAAGTATCTTGGAATCTTAATCGATAACTGCGTATCGTTCTGGATTATTGTGACGTATATATGAATGCAAGCTTTACATGCGCTGGACACTGTTTTTCATTAAGCATTACGTTTTGTCACAAACATGAGGTCAGTGCCTCACCATTGTGTCCTGTATGCCCGTGTGGGCTGGTCTTCACTGTCTTTTCGTAGATTTAAACATTTGTTTCTTTGATTTACAAAGGTATTGCTGGATTTTTCCCTCTGCATTTGCAGCAGCTCAATGAGCTGAGGACAAGCAACAAATACAGTCTGCGCTTTCATGACTTTCTTTTTCTCTCTGAAACCAGAATGTGAACAGAAATGGGTAAAAAGGCCTTTCGGTGTGCGGCACCACACTCTTGGAATGAACTACAGAAGGATTTTAAATTAATTGATCTTGTGTCTCCTAATATTTTTAGATCACAACTGATAAATCTTGAAAGGAAGTTTCTTATCTGTAGATGTTTTATTTAATGTGGACTGTATTATTTAAATCAGTGTGATATTGAACTGTTTTGAATTGATTTATGTAATTTTGTCCTGCCTCTGACCCAGGAGTTTTATCCTTAAATAAAGGTTTAATAAAAAAAGACAAAAAACAGTTAAATTAGCATCAGACATATCCCTGTCATCTCTATGCTATACATCTCTTTCCTCCCCTGCCCCTTGCTTCTCTTCGTTACAACAGGATTTAGCACACCAATGGTGGATTAGTTCGTTTAACAAAAGCATGCAACTGCAGAGCCCCTCTGCACTCGTCTTGCACTCGTCTTTCTAGCCTGACTTGTGGACCTCAGACACAGCCCCCCGGTCTTTGGTGTGTGTGTGTGGTCGTGGGTGCTTGGCTGAATGGATCTTCGTTTGAAGACGATAAAAACTTTGCTCGCCTTCAGAGATTCATCCAGTCATGTGTGTTCTGTGAGATTTAATTTGCGCGAAGGCTGCGCAACGGCCAAAAAGAGAAATTATGTCAGTCTGCTTTACACATCCGTTCACACACAATTTAGCCACCACGAACAGTTTTATCAGCTATTTCTCAACAACAGACTGCTTTAAGGTAAAGTGAAATGGTTAAAATAGTGTCTTAAACGTGCCAATAATATGTGCTTGTACCACATGCTTCCTCTTTCTTGGGTGTGAAAAAGTTGTGTTCTCTGCCATTGTAGCCATTACATATATGCCTGCAGATGCTCCTGCTACAGAGTTGGAAAGTGCTTCACAATATGCCAATAGGAGGGAGCTCAGTTTGGAGAGAGTCTAATTTTTAAGTGTGCATCTGAGAGCCAGCTTGTACGGATGGCGGAGGAAAACCCCACAGCAAAAACGCAGCCAGCTCAGGAAGGATGCTCCCCATTTTTCTACCACACAAGCGGCGGCGATAGTTCATGCCACATGGTGTTAATCACCTGAAAGCGTGACAGGGTTTAGGAAGTAGATGTGTCAGAATGAGTGGGTGAGCTGGAAACATTCCATTAGGCAGGCACGTGCCTTGTACAGCCTACAGTGCAAAGCAGAGCTGTGTCTATGTAGCTGTGAAAGTTATTAATTTAGCTTTAGCTCTGATGATGACTCAGATTTGCTTTTACTGCATTTCAATAGGATTCTACAATCTTACAATGGCAGCTAAAAGTTTTGAGAATGACAGAAATCTTGTTTCTTGCAGGCATTGCTGCTTAAAGTTTCATGGTGGTAACTTGAATTAAGTCTGAGATGTAAGGAAGGAGACTGATCAGATGAGATAAAATGAATTGGAAAGTCAATAAAAGTTCATAAAAACAAACTTCACTAAGAAACTACTAATTTGCACTGTTTTAACCCAGCCAGAAATGCCCTGAAAGCGCCCTTTCAGTGAGTTCAAGGAAAAGTATTAACACGGAAAGGGCAGAAGATACCAATTTGTGATTTGATTGTCAAGCCATTAGTGTGTTTCTTTTATGTTTATATTTGCAATTCATTTTTTAAAAAATCCGAAATGGATCTCTTGCAGACGTTGTGATGTCTTAAATCTTAGAAACAATGTTGACAAGTACAGTCCATCCCGGGATGGTTCTCCCAATGCAAATCTGTTGAACTTTATTAGATTTTTTTAACCCTTAGTGTCAAGGGGCCACACTAACTCTAGAGATATTACAGAGAGTTGCCCTGGCGCCAGGCTTAATGGGGAGGCTCACATGAAGCCGTTCTGGCTGACATACTGGGTGAAGTCAACCACCTTGCCGCTGTGGGGTATAAAAGAAGCCGAGCCTGCGCCCACGCCCTCCTCCACAGAACCTCCCTCTGTTTCCTCTCTTTCCTCTGGTGAAGGAGGTGGAAAGAAATCCCCCACCTCACATTGTTGTTTTGAGGCAAAGGGGGTTGTAATGCACTCCATCTTTCTCACAGTCTTTGCCGCTACAGCACCTTGGCTGTCAAGATGTCAATCACAGCCCAGACCATGCCTCTCCTCCCTCGAGTCTGCTGGACCGCCAGGCAACACATCCCTTTGGTTGTCCGTTTGGCCTTGAGTGGGTTTGTCAAACTCATTTCCATTCAGGGCCATACATTTAAAGGGCAGGTTGTGGCAGAAAGTAATGATGAAACTGTTTTTAACAAACTGTTAAAATATTAATAAATATCTGTTTCTGCATTCAACAGTACTTATTAAAATTAAATACCATTGAATATCTTTTCACAATGTTGTGATTAAGGAGTATTAAAATAAACACTGATTTGATTTGACAGATAAAATAGTATTTAGGGATTTTGTGTCCTGTACTTTATTTATTTATTTATTATACATTATGTACATTGGGCGTTAATGTTACTTCCTTCACTGGTTGGTTTTGTTGGTGAGTGCTGTTGTATGTTTGTGTCTTATGTGGATGCATTGCTGCAAATCCAATTTCCCTTGTGGGACAATAAATGTACTTTGAACTTTGAACTTTGAACTTTAGGGATGCAACAATACCACTTTTTTCAAACGGATACAATACCGATACTTGAATTTGAGTACTTGCAGATCCAGGGTACCAATGTCGATACTTGTACCACAGTACTGAGAAGAAACAAGTCAATTGATTTCTACTTAAATTCTGTTTCATTTTGTTGGGTTACGCTTTATAGAGATCCCTAAGACATGTGACCAATTAGGTGGCAACATCATTAGAACACAAAGAATTATGGGTATGTTTGGCCCGGCTGGCATAGCAGACTAGTGTTCTGGCATGAAAATAATGAAAAATTGACCAACAAAATGCAGCGGACTAAAGTAAACATGTTTTTTTTGATAATGTATGTGCTGCGGATTCCCAAAATGCTTTGCGTTCACCACTGGGAATACGTCACATTAGCAATCTGTATTGCTGATGATCCAAACCACTTTGTAAAGTGATGGAATAAAGATATTTAACACAAATTTTGTTTAAATATCTATTAACACAGTTCCTAAGGACATTACTCTATAAACATACACTTCCAATACAGAGAAAGAGGGAAATAATGTGAGTGGCACTCCTTGATTTTGTGTGTCAGATTTGTTCACAATCATCGTTGAAATACCTTTTACCTTTCATTAGAAAATGTATTTGGTTGTTGAACTGATAGGTTTGGTTCAGTACTGACCAAGCTATTCCATACCAGGGAAAAATACAACACTTTTGTTTTTTTGAGTTTTGTCTTTGTTTATAGTTCACCTGCAAAATTTGTGTCTCTCTGGTGACCAAAGACCTTGGTATCTGTCTTTCTGGGCACTTCCAAAGACCGCAGGTGTCTTATGTGTCCTGTGCCCAGACAATGTGCCAAGCTCTGCTGCTCCCAGGCCATGTGGATATTGTTCTGCACTGCCCATTGTGCATGACCCAGGTTCAAGGGGAAACAGCTGGCGTATCCCTCAGTATGAGCATGCTTGGCATCAACACTAGCCTGATGTCATGGTGTAAGCCCCCCAGTTCCCACTTTGTTACAAAACCATGAAGAGTGGATTCAAACCTCTCAATGGTGTTGATAGACATTTTCCGTACTGTCAGGTGTGCAAAATGTGTTGTTGTTCATAGATGAAAAGAACTCCCTTGAAAAGAATGGGAATTAAAAAGTGGTCTTACATAATATTAATAAAAGGAACTGGTTCCTAAAGTCACTTAATCAGTAAATCAAGCCCATCCAGGGTAAATTTTATTACTTTTTAAATATGGCTGTTTTGTGAAGGCCTTACAGGTCTGTTAGAGAATATTGGTGAACAATCAATATCAAGAAGACCAAGGAACACATCAGCCAAGTCAGAGATAAAGTTACGTCAAAGTTTAAAGGCATTGTGCCTGAATATGACTTTCAATATGACTGATTTTTTAGTGTAGCATAAAACGTTTTTGAAGATAAAAAAGATGTTATGGTGGTAAAGTCATTAGAAAATTACAACTACCGTAAATCGTCTAGACATCCGCTAGAAGCAATTTTTGTGGAGATGAAATAATGAATATATTTTACCTTTTGCATGTTTCCCTTGTTTTATAGCTTCTGTGGCACAACGGCAACAAACAAGACATTCTACCCTGCGGTGTTGTAGCTTTTTGATCCATTCCTGTTCCAACGCACCTCATTGACATACTATGGAAGGTCATTTGGGCATTCTATTAAGGTATGAAAAGGGTTTCACTAGAGTTGCTACTAAAAGATGGTGACTCTCAGGGGCTGGGGGTTGAGAAACCTCACCTAAACTAACAGACAGGGAGACCATTGGTCAGATGAGAGAATCTGTTGACAAGTCATGGATTCCACAAATCATAACCCCATGCATGATGGGGAGAAGAAAGACAAGTGACTTTAATTTAATGTAAGTCACAAGAGGTGCTGTTTCCCCACAAGCTATGTAGAGAACACATCTAACATCTGGTGGAATCTGCTAATTGTGAGGGTTTTACTATGACACATTGTGGTCATAGCTTTATTCCTTAGTGGTGCTTTTCTTAAGCTTATCAGAGTGAATGAGAAGATGCAAGGAACTTTTTACAGGGCAGTCCTGGATGAACACCTGTTGTCTTCAAGACTTGGGACTGGAATGGAGGTTTACTATCTAGACACACAGCCAGAGCCACAATAGAATGGCTTTAATCAAAATAAATAATATTCTTGTGGTATATTGGCCTAAACAAAGTCCAGTTGGGTAGCTTTTCAGAGCCGCTCTTCTTCCAATCTTTCAGAGATTGAGCTATTTCTCAAGGAACGGACAAGAACGTGGAGACATACTCCATAAGACGTGCTGTCTTAACTACAGCACAGGGGGATTATACAACTGAGAATTGTACAGCCGTTTCAGATTTTATTTGGAATAAAAAACATCCTTTCCACTTTATTCCCATGCAGCACCCTATGTTGACCTATTTAATAAAACTCAAACATAACATACTGAGGTCCCTGGTTGTAACATTACAAAATGTGAGAAGGTTTTAAATACAGTATATGAAAACTTTAACATGCCGCTGTAAATGGACTGAACTTATATAGCACTTTTCTAGTCTTACTGACCACTCAAAGCGCTTTACATTGAAGCCACATTCACCCATTCACACTCGCATTCATACACCGACACCCAACATGGCTCGGTAGGACATGCTGTAGATTTTGGGGGTTAAGTGCGTTGCCCAGGGGCACATTGACATGTGACTGGAGGAAGCTGGAATCAAACCTACGACCCTCCGATTGCAAGCCAACTACTCTACCACTGAGCCACAGTCGCCCACCATGCTGTGTATGTTCATATACAATAGGATGACAACATTACTCACTTGGAGGTTATGGGGGCAGGAAGTGACTCCGCAGTGACTGGAGTTGCACTTCCTGTGCTCTGATTCTCCTTTGCCCCAATCAGAATGTCTTTGTCCTAATCTTACCTCCTATAGCAACTAATGATCCTTTAACTTATTCTTGGCTTCAAGTTAGCTCACTATAGTGAAGGTGTCTGCTAAGTTAAAGGTTACAGCAGTATTGTCACCTAGATGATTTTTCTTTGGCAAGATAAAGATCTGCTCATAGAAAAATCAGACATCCAGCTTTTATGATCTGATAGCTGCCCTGAAAACGTGAGCCCTTTGAGTAACATTTCCTCATACCTTGTAGTGTAAATTCCTCTGAAATGAGGAAAGGAGGCCTGAGCAGGGGCACATTTCCTGAGTCATCGGGTTCAGAATATTCCTCTACCTCTTTAAATGGTGATGTAAGCCTATGGAAATGGTATATATGATTTTCTGTGCTGTTGGATGATTTTGGGAGCTTCACTGTAGTTGCACGTTGCAAGAACGAATCAGATAAGCCAGACAGATCTTTATCTTTCTTTTTTCCGCAGAAGTTGAAATATATATTTTTTCAAGTATATGCACTTGTACATAAAAGTAAACATTACGGATGAGTTTTGCTTGCATAATTTTTCTGATCTTATATCTTCATGTGTCTTTAATTGTGTTCAGTTCCCGGAGTGTGGCTTCTTCGGCATGTATGACAAGATCCTGCTGTTCCGCCATGACTTAAATGATGACAACATCCTGCAGAGGCTGACCTCTGTAGAGGACATCCATGAAGGGGACCTCATTGAGGTGGTGCTGTCTGGTATGTATACAAACAATTAACGAGGATGTGAAAAGTTGTGTGGTTTTCTCCTCTTATTAGTACCTCCGTATTACTAGTGGAGACATACCCCAAAATGATTTGCCGCTATGTTGAGTACGAATGCATTCCAGACTTCAGATTTCTTTGTTGTTGCAACTTTCGCAAATTGTGTTATTTTCCTTTCTCTTCACATCTATGGACTACTCTGTGTTTGTCTAACACAGAATAGCCCTATAAAATACATTGATTTTTGTGGTTAAAATGTCAAGACATGTTGAAAATTCAATGGGGTGATAATACTTTTAAAACTAGTTTCCTAGCTACCCTGGATAAAGCTGAAAAAAACAAAACAGATGGAGGCCAGACCAACACATTTGAATAGCAAAATCAAATTCAAAGTTGTTGACATCATTTAAAACTTAATTCTGATACTTGGTCTACTTTATGTACAGTTAATAATACTTGGAAAGTAGCAAAGTTTTGGTTCGGTCTATTTTTCTCCAAACAAACTTGACGTCATGCTTCTACCGACTTCCAATTTAGGTGGAAAGCGACGCAAAGGTCACAGAGCTGTTTAAACCAACTATTTGAAAATCCAAACAGTTACTGGAAATGAATAGACTCAAAGGAACTTCACTTCTTTGCCATAAATGCGCACACCCCTTCCAGAAAACACAGCTTATTTTTAGATCAACAGCCTGAACCGACTTTTAATACTTTTCATACTTATCAAAACTAGCTGCTTCAATAAATAACTTCAAAAGAACCATAAAAGATTGTTCTGACCACTGTAGCCAGTGCCTTTGTGAATGTCATTATTCCTCACCAGTTTGTCCACCTTTTTAGTGGCTTCACAGGTGTGAGCCTCTTTTCTTTCTCATTTCCTGTAATGAATGAATCGGCTTACTTTGCAAGTACTGAGACTATGAAAAATGGCTCCAAATACCCATTCTGCTTTAATCTGCTGTGCAGCTCCATCTGTCTCTACTGGGAAGCACCTGATACCACCTGTGCTGCATATCCCACCGTCTCCCCTGGGCTAAGGGGGTTGTTTGCATGGATTTAGGCAGTGGATGACTGTATAGGTTTAGGATCCCAGGATTCCTTGGGCATCAGGGCTGAGGAATGTAGACTTAAGACTCAAGAACTTCCTCTTTTTCTTTCTTTATATCTGTGTTTGACTTTTTTGTTTCAGTCTGTAGCTGTCTGCCTGTTTTCATTCTCTCTAGTCTAATCCATCCTACTCCCTTAAACTAATGTGCAGGTGTAAGCACTGAAAGTTGAGCTAGGCGATTTCTGATCTGCCTGATTAAAACTCCGGGGGAAAGTCTGCGTTTTCTATACACCAAATTTAATCCAGTTCTTGACACGGAAAGAAAAGCTCCACATTCCTAGGCTATGCATTTGATTCAAAAATATTGTGAACCTTTTCTGCCCCACAATTTGTCTCCTGTCATCTTCCGCTCATTTTCCCTCCTCTGGTATGTTGTTGGATTCTGCGGCTGTGGGAGAGGGACGATCTGAATATCTTCCTCTCTGCAGGAGAGAGCCAGAGGTTGCTTTTTCTTGGCCGGCAGCTCAAAGAGAAAAGCGCTTGTTTTTCGTGCAGTAAGTGATTGTAGTAGACCCGCAAAGTGTAAACAGGCTCTGATGTGCAGGGTGGCCCCTGGACACAGCGGACACTGTGCAAAGCCCTCTTGGCCCTTGAGGTTTTGTCTGACTGTTTGTCCCTTTGTTCTGGTTTTTAGCTCCCTTTAAAGCTACCAGCTGAACTTTTCTGTGAAATCAAGCTGATTTTACTTTAGGTATCATCACCCAAAGAACTACATGTCTTTTTTAGTTTTTCTATTTTTTTATTTTATTTTTAATCAGAATAAGATCTACCCTCCCAAGAACAAGCTTCATATGCTTCTGGTGAGATCACGTAAGGCATAAGGTAACCAATTATATTTAAAAATCAGACAAGCGCAAAATGTTTTTGATCTTCCTCTTCTAATTTTTAAGTTTAAATGATGCCACCCAAGTTCCCATGTTTTTGTTTGAGTTCATCTACATTGATTAAATCCAACAACCATAGCAAAAATATTTAATTAAAGGAGTCACGGATTTCCACTTGCAGCATCTTTGCTGATATTGACGGAGAGTAAGAACCCATCAAAGACTTTTTAGGAGATTTCAACCAGTAAAGTTTAAATGTTTTTTAACGTTAATGTTCTGATATACATAATAAAGCAGACACAACTGCAGCTGATTGTTGATCATTTACTGATTCTAAGTTTGAACGCAGCAGTTACTGTTCCTAAGAGATTCAATTATTAAAGCTCTGTGGATTATTACAAACCTCCTCTAAAACATACGATTTGAATTTAGTTTCAGAGTTTAACCGCTATGGTAGTTCTAGATTATACACCACTTTTCCCTTCCTCTGACAGGTGGATGTGGGGATCTGCAAAGATAATTTAAATTCTATTCTACATATGTTTTCCCTCAGTTTGGAGTGTCTGTGGCTTTTAAAGAATCTGAGATTAATGTTGTACTAGTCTCACCTTTGTAATCTCACTTTTAATTTAGCTGTTGCTGTGGTGGAGATCTGTTCCCCCAGATCGTACTCCTACTGGAGGAGGACCCACTCAGTGCCATGGGTCATATTCTACAAAATAAAAAAATCAGAAGGTTGAGGAGAAAAAAACATTCAGAGAACCTATAGTTAAAGCGTACCTTAGATTTGACCATCCTTTTCAGTTTTTCTTGTTGGCTTTCCTCATTTTTACTTGTGTTCTGAAAACGCAGTGGATCTCAGTTAAATTTGACCATGATAAACACAAATAATTTTTTTTTAAGAGAGACTTTCTGTGCCTTGCAAGGTATTCATTTGTTTAAACTTTTCTACAGCTTGTCATGCTAAAACCACAGTCCTCATGTATTTTAGTGGGATGTTATGTGATAGACAAACACAAAATACTGCCTGTTTGTGAAGTGGAAAGAAAATTATGCTTGGTTTTTAAATGTTTTTTCAAATAAAAAAAAGAAGAGAGGCATGCCTTTCTAATCAGCCCTGTAATCAAATCTCAAATAAAATAATTTCCAGCCAATGGCCTTCAGAGTCAACTAAGCAGTGAATAAGTTCTGCAACTATTATACACTCCACATATCTGGCCAATATGAAAGATTAGCAAGAAAAGAGTTGCTTCCAAATAAAAAGTCTGAGGAGGTCCAGTTTTCACAAGCTATTTAGGAGACACAGCTAACTTATAGAAAGGAAACTTAGTTAAGACGAGAGTTTACCTTTTTTGCTGAAAAAGCAAAGCAGTATATGTGGTTGAAGGCTAATTAATCCCACCAATCTGAATTACTATAGTGACGCATGGTGGTTGCATCCTGGTGTGTAGATGCTTTTCTTCAGCAGGGATAGGGAGGCTGGTAATAGTTGATGGGAAGATTGGTGTAGCTAGATCCTTGGAAATGATGAAAGAAAATCTGTTGGTGGTTGCAAAAAACCTGAGATGGAGGCTGAGGTTCATCTCCTAACAGGGCAGCCACAGATACAGTTGTATTTTTATATACTGTTTATTTTTATTTTTATATATAAGTATGTTCAGGTGTTAGATTGACCCAGTCAAAATTCAGACCTTAAATGAAGCGAGGATTTGAGGAATGACTTGAAATCTGATCTACACAGATGCTTTGACTCCTATCTGATTAAACTTGAGCCAGTCTGTAAAGAAAGTATAGGTTAAAATCTAGATTTGCAAAGCTGTACCCCAGGAGACTTGCTAGTGTAACTGAAGTGAATTATGGTTTTACATATTATTTACACGGCACAGATGAATATGCAAGCCACCCTTTTCGAATGTTAGTTTGTAATAATTTCTTTTGAAAATAATATTCTTTCTAATTCACAATTAAGCACCATGTTTAGGTGTCGCCTATCATATAAAACCCTTATGAAACGCTGTAAGGTTTGGGACTGTGATGTGATACAATGTTAAAAAGTTCAAGCAGTAAAACTACTTCAGCAAAAACCTGTTTACGGAGTCCCACTGGCGTCATTGGAGTCATTCTCTTAAACATATAAATTATTGATTCCAAATCAGTGTTACAAGCTGATAAATGTTGGTTCTCCACAGTATTTACTGTTACTAGCCGATCATTCTAGCTCCTTTTGTTACGTCATCGACCCAAACACAAACCTCTGAGCGCTTATTAACAGCTTTATATTTTCTGAAATCTTGCAGTAGAGTTCCATACTTCTTTATCCAGTTGTTTTATTGTCATTGGTTCTTAATAGAACAGGAAATGACCCCCAGCTGGTTATTATCATTGGCGCTCCAACCACTTTCAGAAGCTGTTTAGTAATGCCCATGTGAGAATTGGTTTTGTAATATCTTTGGTTATTCGTAAACACCACACACAGATATCAGATAGAAAGTTGTTTTTTCTTCTTCTTTTAGCTGGATGGCTCATAGGGAACAGATACTGTATTCATTCTTGTGAGAAATTCCCTAAAAGAAACAAAGTCATGTTCATGTTTGGTGGTGTTTGTTGCTATTTAGCAGGCAAGATGTTGGACAACACTGAGACTGCTCTAAAATGGCCTGTTTGTGACGCTGCTATGTTCTGCTGTTGACATGTGAGCTGCTAGACTTGTTTCTTCTCGTGTGTGAGTGTGCACTTTGTATTTAATTCAATTACTTATTTCATAATTCATGATTCAGGATTGTAACATTAAGAGGTAGAAAACTAATAAGTGTGTTTTGTAATAGTTTTAACTCTGAAATAGACATAAAGCTTTTTCCTTTTCAGCTACACCGACTTTTACTATTTAACGTTGGTGTAAAGATTAACTGTCCCTAGTTGGACGCTGTGGCTGTATAAATAATTGCATGGGAAAAGCACTGAGAGAAAACAGAAGTGTCAGTCACACAAGCACAGAAAATGGGTTTAATAACTTCTCTTCTTCAAATGTATGATTATACACAGCCATGATTAATTAGGACTTGTTCCCTGCAATGAACAAAGTGTTCACTGGGAAAATAATGAAGGACTGAGGAAAAGAAAATGAGAAAGGGCAACATATTTGAAAGTATGCTAGATTGGATTTAATCCTCTTTGATAGGAAGACTGATTAAGATGATTTGTTGTTCACGAGTGGGGCTTTTGAAATGATTAAACCGAGTAAACAGGATTTTTTGATGCTGCAGATATGACGCCCTCTACTGCAGCGATGAGGGTATAGTAGCAACGTCTGTAGATCACCCTCTTGTTTGATCTTGAAGAGAGTGTACTGTGTTCTTCCATCAGACATTGACACATCTTTCTGAGGTTTTATTTTAGTCTCTCACATGTTTTGACCAGATGCAACACAGAACTCTTCTCCAACCTCTCTCAATAGCTTTTTGCATATAACTTTAGGTGGCATAAGAAACCGGTAATTGTTTCATCCCTATTCCAGTTATTGTTCCTCTTATCCAACAATCAGTTCAGGTCTTACACTGAGATTGAATTACACAGGTGGACACTATATTTACTGTTTGGTTGACTTCTGAAGACAGTGTGGTGCACTGGAGTTCATTTAGAACAGAGTAGAGAGTGCTGAATACAAATGTAGGCCAAACTTTTCAGATTTAATTATCAGGTTTTTCTTCTCTTTAATTAGATTGTTATTGTTGGTTGTAATATGACAAAATGTGAACATGATTAAGGCTAACTGTGTGAAGACTTTTGCAAAGTACTGGGGAAAGCATTTGTTGGTGTTCTGATGGCACATTTAAGTCTGAAGTGAAAATAGCATGTGCCGACTTTTGTTTAAAATAAAAATAAGTCCGATTTCTTTGGCAGATTATTAAACATTAGACTAAACAGGGCTTTATTACCTGAAGTTGCAGAAGCTGATGATGGCAAGGTAAAAACAGACTTTTATTTTCCCACTGCTGTTATATAGAGTTACTGCAGTTGGGAGAAAATGAAGAATCAAAAGACCCTTTATTCTACCCTTTGGGTAAAATACTGATTTCTACTCAATATAAAGTGCCCAGATAGTGAGAGCCTTTCTAGGCAGAAAGGCCTTGAGTAAAAAGCAAGGATTTTTTTTTGTTTTTTTTATTGATGGGTGGAGGCTTGAGAGGAAATATTTCATTATCTTTTTCTTCCCCTGATTTCGACTCCTTTTCACCTGTCTTTATGATCCATTTTCTGTTATTTTCTTTGCTATCATCTACATTTGCTCAACTTTAATTGATAAAACCACATCATTTAAATTGATTTCTTTATTTCTAGCTCAAGCCACAGTTGAGGACTTCCAGATCCGACCTCATGCCCTCTACGTACACTCCTACAAGGCCCCCACCTTCTGCGACTACTGTGGGGAGATGCTGTGGGGTCTCGTCCGTCAGGGGCTCAAATGTGAAGGTTGGATGCACACATGCAAATCTGGAAGAAGACTTAAGCTGCATTCACACCGCACATATGGTCTGCGTTAGCTGCGGCAAGATTACATGTAAAGTCTATGGTGGAGTACGTCAGAGGTCCGTCAAGGGCTCTGCGTTGCGTTGAGTATGCTGGCTCCGTCAACGACGCTTGTGTTCCATACGGCAACGTACCAACACATGCGTTACAGAAGTTCAGCAAGCTGAACCTTTGACGGATCCAACGCAGTTAACGCAGTGCGGCAACCAATCAGAGCGTCTCACTATAGTTATGTCACTATAGGCCGTATCTTGAATGAAGCGCGGGCCCAGTGAAAACATTTTCAACAAACGCAGATTTAAAAAATCATAAATAATACTTAACGAAGTCAGATGGACAGGCGCTCCTAAAGAGGAACAGAGAACCTCTAGTTGATGTCCTGGTAGGAGATTTAAGCTCCGATGCGGCCGCGGAGGTCGTAAAATTAGGCGCGGGACAGACGGAAGTAGCACTCCCCGAACTCAGAACGCATTTGAATAATGGGCACTGATGCACCCGATGTCAACGTTTTCTAGCTTTATCTAGCTAATAAAGCCAAGCCACTCTCTCGTTACAATCCACCATAGTGCAGAACGTGCGGCAACAGAGGAAGCCCCGCCCATGCGTTGTTTTTTCCTCAGAAGCAGGCTAAGGAAGCCAAAAAGTACATACGTCAAACTTCATCCGTTGGATGCGTTAGTCGACGTATCCAACGGATGCGGTCTGAATGCAGCTTTAGTCAAGTTCAATCCACATTCTCAAACAGCTTTAAAAGTTTTTTTTATTACATCTAATTAGTTCAGTCTTTTTTAAATTCAGAATGAAATTGAATTATAATATAATTGCAACACTTTCCTATCATCATTGAAGTTTTTTAGTTTATTTTTAAAGTATATTCATTAATGCTTAAAATATTTGTTTTTGTAGTTCCACAATTTTTTTTTTTTTTAGGAAGGAATGTTTCTTGAAGTTTAAACTGATGAGGTCTTTTTCTGTTCCTTTTTTTTCCAGGATGTGGGCTAAACTATCACAAGCGGTGTGCCTTCAAGATCCCAAATAACTGTACTGGAGTCAGGAAAAGGCGGTTGTCCAACGTTTCGCTGCCAGGACCTTCTCTGTCCGTGCCGAGAGCGCTACCTGCCGAAAATGCGGTCGTTGTTCCTGATGAGGTTAGTTCTGATCGCATGAAAGGGCGTCTTTCTCACCTCAAATTATGCATAGTACTTCTTTATTTCTCAGAGTGAGGTGTCTTTTTATGTTTTAAGAGAAACAGAAAAGCCAGATGAGTTTCCACTTGCAGTTAAATGTTTACAAACTTCAGATTTGGTCCCTTTTCAGGACCACGTTGTGGAATACTACTGATGCAGAAAATTGAATTTAGCTGCACTGACTCAGTGTGAAGCTTCTCTGTGAGGTCTTATGAAACACATTTCATATAAAGCCACAGAGAAATCTTTCCTACTGTTAGTCCACGTCAAAGGTCATAAGGAAATGTAATTATGTTAATGATATTAAAAGTCTATTGAAGTCCAGAATTTCGCAACTACTAGTTTTGGTTAAAAAAAAAGAAAGGAATGTGTGTTGCTCCCTTTTCTGCCAGAAGTTTCCAGACTGTTTGATTTATTCAAATAAAACGGGAACTATATGCTCTTATGTGGTAAAACATGGCAATCTTAATAAGCTTTTTTTGTGGATTTGGAAAGTCCTTCAAATAAGTGTAGCATGAATGTTAAAACTTAAAAATAAAATTGCTGGTGCATAATTGTCATAATTCGTTCACCAATGACCTGGATGTTTCTGGCTTTGAAATCAGAACCAGGCTGCTTATGCAAAGATAACAGTCTCAAAACCTTGCTGAATGCTCTAACTCATGTCCAAGATGTGAAAGCAAAAAAACAGCTTTAAGAAAAGATTTAACCAAAAGTTTACTGCTAAGTGTAATGCCCGATTCAAAACAAACTGTTACCACAACCAGAGCAAATGTCTTGGCCACAAGTTTTTGTTCAGGAGTTTGGTTCTATTTTTATCTTCCAATAGAGAGCAGCTTCCTGAAAATAACTTGTTGAGAGGTACTGGTCATTGAGTCAGAAATGGATCTTGGTATAACTATGGCTACAGGTTGATGTGGAGGATATATTACATTACCAAATTTTGACTTTCATTTCAGTGAGCTTGACAATGTTTTTGTTGAACATCAACAATCATCTTAGTCACACACACTTGTTATCAGCAAAACAGTCTTTTTTTACAAGAATGAATTTGTTTTAGAAGCCGGCTTGATATTTTTAAGGCAAAACTAGGATTTTATTTTGACTTGATCAGAAAATGTAGCTTTCCAGAGATAGTGGGCAGGAAAGCAAATAAGTCAAGGACTAGAGAAGAATGGTCAAAATTCAAATTTTGGTTCATGCTACACTTATTTCTCCTTTATATCTCTGTCCCTCAAATCTTCACTCTGAGACTTTCCAACTCTATTCCTGCTAGTGGTTTTAATTCCTTCTGTTGTCCCTCCAACATTTTCCCTTTTTCTGTGTCCATTCAACCTCAGCAACAACGGTCGCATCAGGAGGCGGGGAAGCGCATCCTGTCCTGGAGTGGTAGGCCTATCTGGATGGATAAGATGGAGAAGACGCGGGTCAAGGTGCCGCACACCTTCGCCATCCACACTTACACTCGGCCAACCATCTGCCAGTACTGCAAACGGCTGCTTAAGGGTCTATTTCGCCAGGGCATGCAGTGTAAAGGTACTGTGTATGAAGATGTTGGCCTTAATATTATAAAAAAAGGAACGTAAATGTAAATGCTCATCAAATTTAATGCTCTCCAGACTGCAGATTTAATTGCCATAAGCGGTGTGCTTCAAAGGTACCAAGAGACTGTTTAGGGGAGGTGGACTTTAACGGTGGTAAGTACTACCTGAAACTTAAAAATTGTCACATCTCTGACTTAAAATAAAATTGTTCTTATGATTGATAATGAAAAAAAAATTAAGCAGTTAAATAACTGAGTCAGAAATGTTTACTTGGTTTATTTTATTTATTTAATTATATTCCTGCATGAGTAACAAGTAATTGAAAGACGTTGAAATATTTTTTTCTGTAGAGGTTTTAGTCAAATCAGAAGATCTGCATAACTCCACTCTGTAATATTTCCTAATCACAAATACATGCATTTGATGTAAATGTTTAGAGCCAGCCAGCCCTGGGCCCGATTCTGATACTACAATGGATATGATGGAGGTGGACAGTAGTGATATGGATGGGGGACGAAGTCTGGACGATCCAGATGAACCGTCCACTCCAGACGGAATGTTTGGCATGGATTCTCCCTTCACTGAGAGAGAAAAGGATGAAGAGCCTATCAAAACTATAAGGTATGCCAAAAACAATCTCTTTGACAGATGGTTCTCTTCTGGCTTATGACATAAATATTTCTGTAGGTGGCAGTATTTGCTTTGTTGTGTCAGTGCAAACTGGTGAGTTCGTGTGCATTATTGAATTTTTAATGAAAGTTTTAGTAGAACATGACAGGAATATAACTGAAACTTTAAAAGTTCAGTTCATACATTATACTGGAGTACCTGTTTTGGATTGTGTGGTGCTTTATAAATGCTTTTGCATTTTTTCAAATTTTGTGACGTTACACCCAGAAGCTTCAATGTTTTTTTATTGGGATTTTATCTCCGACAGTGGGGAAAAAAGGATACATTGTTTTCAGAAGTTTTGCAAATAACAATCTGGAATCTGTGGAATTCAATTATACTCTCCTCCCCATTGTCAGTATCTTGGTTTGAAACAAGTCTCTTACTACTTTGGCGTATGTATTGTCTAGTACTTCTTGAGACAAAATAGCTCCATCTCAGTCAGATTTGATGGGAAGAATCTGTGAACATGCATGTTCAAGTCTTGCAGTAGATCTTCAGTGGTGTTTAGGTCTAGACTTTGTCTTGGCCATTCTAACTCATACATAACTTGTATGTTTAGGGTTTGTTGTCATGCATGAATGTGAATCTCCACTCCAGTTTTGTGTTTTTCCCAGCCTCTAATAGGTTTGAACAGATTTCCCTGTATTGAGGTCTATTTATTTTGACCAGATTCCTTCTACCTGCTGAGAAGCTCCTCCACAGCATGAAGCTACCACCCTACTCCTATTTAGTGTCATCCTTAAGGCGGTGCGCAGTGTTAGTTTGTTGTCATATGTAGTGTTTTGTTGGCCCAACAGTTAAAGTGGACATATCTGCAATTCTTATGTCTGAATTCCTCATTATTGTAGCTCAACAGACTCCTCTTCCTCTGCTCTTCTGAGGAGTCTAGATTATAAATCGTTTTGGTGTGATCTCTTTAGATCCAGATGGGGGCGCTGCTTACCCTGCCCCCATCCAGGTCACAGATCCTTCCACTCCCCCCGGTCAGACATTTTTGTAGTTTTATGGACATATCGCAATCTAACAGTGCAGAAACTTTATATTTGCAAGATGTCAGCAGAGTTGTCCATCCAGCTACAAATTTTTGCCTAACATACCCACTAACTACATATAAGATGACTGTTTATGGCCCAAAAGCTCATTAAAAATCTTCTAAAACACCATCACTAACACAATACTGTGTAACTTCAAAGCTATAACAAAGAGGCATTTCTCGTGTGTTTAAGCAAGCGCACTACATGAAGAATAATAAAGAGAAACGTTAACAATTTTACAGTAATATATGCCGACCCCATTGCTGACAATTTAACAACAATTTAACCCAAACTACTTGGGATATACCACAAATTATAGTAACGCTACTATAATGAGATTAATACGTCTTCAATTCTATTCACTTTATTTATACAGGGCAGAATCACAACAGATGTTCCACACAAGACTCTGAGGTTGTTTGAGTGCTACTGTTAGAGTCATGCTAATTTCACTGAACGTGTTAGGACCATGTGTTCTCCAAGACTAAAAAAATTATCCAATATTATTTCTGTGATAGTATTATTTTATTTTATATTTATAATTTTATATTAATTAAGACGTATGTCATCAGGGAGCTAAAATACAGAGCATATAGCACTAACATAAGCAGGTTTGATGCTAATGCTATCCAAACAATGGCTGAGAGGCAATAAATGAATGACTAAAATGAAGTTTGCTGTTATTCTAGTGTTATCTGAAGAAGCTTACCGCTTTGCTGTGTCCGCCATTTCCATTGTCAGAAGGAACTGACCCCTCAATGAAACAAAGTATTTCAGCAAATCCTTCTTGATGCTGGCGGAGGTTACTGAAGCTCTCTTCTTTCTCACAAACAGAAAATACTTTCCCCACAGGTGTGGGTATACTACCGTCAAAAATTAAAACTTATCCAGGCAGTTTGCAGAGGTTCTGGTGCTGGAGGACGGTTTAAAGAATCGTATGGGTTAATAATCCACAAACTAGACATTATAACTGCTCAACTTGTACCTCCAGCATTCTTGAACTAGGACTACAAACTCGCATAAAGAAATAAAGATAGCTGATTCACTCAATGTTTAGTAAGAAGTCTGTTACCTTGTTTAGCAGTTCCAGTGGGAGTACTGTGACATAATAATATAGAAAACATAATCAATAACAGAGAATACTGAACGGCTTGAAAAATGTGACCAACACAGTATACAAAAATATCTCCACAAAGGCTGGGGTGACTAATTTATGCATTTGTGCATTCCTGTTGACCCGAAATGCACAACACACTTCATTTAAGGGCTCAAATTTTTCATGATACATCCCCTTTAAATTTTGGTCTCATAACCTACTCAATGTGTAAAACATTTGACTTGTGTGAAGAGTTATTGAGGCACATTGCTTTGTGTTGATTCTTTCTCTTCAGTGTACTTAAAAGTAGCCTTTAAATAAACTGTGATCTAAAAGAAAAATGGTTTTGTTTGTGTAGTCCTTCAACCAGCAGCAACATCCCACTTATGAGGGTGGTCCAGTCTATCAAGCACACAAAGAGACGAAGCTCCACTGTGGTAAAGGAAGGCTGGATGGTTCATTATACAAGTAGGGACAACCTGGTAAGACTAATACCCCTGAATCAGAGTAACCAGCTCCATCTATTTTTACCTGCATGCTCAGAAAACTGAGTGAATAAAATAACATGTCTTTGTCATGTTATAGAAACATGTATCTTCACCTCTTTTTTAAATTTTATTTCTGTTCTTTTGTAATAGCGGAAGAGACATTATTGGAGGCTGGACAGCAAGAGTCTGAGTCTTTTCCAGAATGACACCGGAGCTAAGTTCTATAAAGTAAGCTTCAAAGCATGATCTTTCTTTTATTGGAAAATATTTCCGCCTGATTCAGTAAAGTGAACTACATCTATAAAGTGCTTAGTAAAGTAGCACTGGGTTTGAGTAACTTTAGAATGACACGTTATATAAGCATCTTCATACTTGTGAAGTACTGTATTTAAATCAAAGCCAGTGGGAGTCGTGTGACTCAGCTTCAGAGACGTCTGTGTTGCAACTGTAAGGTCCGTGAAGCCCACTGAAATTTCCCCTGTTCTTTTTCTTCTGACAGCCCCGTCTCTTCCTTGCATGTTAAAGAATCACATAATCAACAGTTATTTGTTAGCTGTTGGTTCTCATTTAGGACATGTGAGATTTGAAGCTTTGAAACTTCAGAGGGTTTGGACTTTTAGACAATGAGATTTCCCCTTTTTGGATTTCCAAGCTTAGTTTAAAAACAGTGGCGACTGTGAGTGAGTGACTGTAATTTGATGTGCAGAGATTGTGTGACACTTCCCTCTCAGTGGCCAGCCCAGTAGTTAGTCATTACTCAGCCACAGGGGCTTAATAAAGCAGTAATTACACACCAAACGCTGAGGGAAGGGAACTACAGCCTGGACGGTAAAGACTTCCCCATGTCTATTTGCGCTTAGTAAGAGATGTGTGTTTCTGAGACACTGACACATCTTTGAGTTTTGGTCAGAGATATTTTGCAGTGAGATGCTGTGTAGGGCGCAGAGTTTACAGATGACTGTGTGAAACAGGTGGTTCCATACATGGCTGTTATATTGAGTCCTATGTTTTGAATTTATTTGGGTTTACTGATTGAAAAAGAAGAAATAAACACGATGGGGGGGGGGGATCCCTCACTCTCCTCACTCTCCTCTCCCAATTATTCTGTCACACCCTTCATCTTCTGCCACTAAAGCCCCAGAGAGGAAACCTCAGCGGGGACAGACTCCTCAGGGTGTGTTTACTGTCGACTTTATGTGGTTCTTTATTATCAACTTGGCACTCAGCTACATTTGAAATCCTTAGCAGGCAAGCAAATTGAAGGGTTACTGCAAATCTCCATATTTTTTTCTACACCTTTTTTTTTTGTTTTAACGAATGTTGGACTTTGTTCTACATCAGTAGATTGTTCACTACACTTTTATTCTACAAATTTTATCTTACTACAGATTTATTAGTATTCTCTCCAAAAATTCATAATATAAAAATGACTTTACATTATGTACAAAAACTTCTCTACACTAACTGAAATATGGAAAGATTAAAACAAAGTTGTCTGGAAGAATGCAAAACTTCTTGCTTCAGTCAGATTTGCTTTGATGATTTGTTTTATGGTTTAATATGAAAATTTCAATTATATAAAATTAGTTATAGCAATTATACCAACGTCTTACTCAACACTAATACAATTACATTTTACCAAAAAATATGTTTTTTTTGCCATCTGAAAATAATTTCTTGAGTTTTAACATTTCAGCAAACCACTACTTATACAATGTTTAATATACAGGCCCTCCTGAAAAAATTAGCATCTTGCGATAAAGTTCATTATTTTCTGTAATGTACTGATAAACATTAGACTTTTATATATCCTAGATTCATTACACAAAACTGAAGTAGTTCAAGCCTTTTATTGTTTTAATATTGATGATTTTGGCAAAAACGTAAAGAAAAAACAAAAATTCCTATCTCAAAAAAATAGCATATTTCATCCGACCAATAAAAGAAAAGTGTTTTTCACACAAAAAAAGTCAAGCTTCAAATAATTATGTTCAGTTATGCACTCTGATAGCTAGCTGCATTGACCCTGCCCCTGATAAAACACAGTGGACCAACACCAGCAACTGACATGGCACCCCAGACCGTCACTGATTGTGTGTACTTGACACTGGACTTCAGGCATTTTGGCATTTCCTTCTCCCCAGTCTTCCACCAGACTCTGGCACGTTGTTTTCCGAATGACAGGCAAAATTTGCTTTCATCCGAAAAAAGTACTTTGGACCACTGAGCAACAGTCCAGTGATGCTTCTCTGTAGCCCAGGTCAGGCGCTTCTGCCGCTGTTTGCCATTTCCTGCACACGCCTGTGCACGGTGGCTCTGGATGTTTCTACTCCAGACTCAGTCCACTGCTTCCGCAGGTCCCCCAAGGTCTGGGTGTCAATGATGGCCTTCTGGACAGCAGTCAGGTCGGCAGTCTTACCCATGATTGCGGTTTTGAGTAATGAACCAGGCTGGGAGTTTTTAAAAGCCTCAAGAATCTTTTGCAGGTGTTTAGAGTTAATTAGTTGATTCAGATGATTAGGTTAATAGCTCGTTTAGGGCACCTTTTCATGATATGCAAATTTTTCTGAGATAGGAATTTTGGGTTTTCATGAGCTGTATGCCAAAATCATCAGTATTAAAACAATAAAAGTCTTGAACTACTTCAGTTTTGTGTAATGAATCTAGGATATATAAAAGTCTAATGTTGATCAGTATATTACAGAAAATATATATATGATAATCTAGTATGAGTATAAGAAAATAAGTATTTGGTCAATAACAAACGTTCATCTAAATAATTTGTAATGTAACCTTGGAGCACATTGACAGAGGCCAATTCCTGTTGCTCTTCACCAGGTTTGCACACACTGTAGCTAGTATTTTTGAATCATTCTTCCTTGCAGATCTTCTCTAGAGCTGAGATATTTTGACTTTCAACACCCTCTACAGACTCATTAAGGCTTGAGGTCTAGAGACTGGCTAAGCCACTCAAAAAGCCTGAAATGCTTTTTACGTAGCCATTCGTTTGTTGCCTAGGCGTTGTGTTTGGGATCATTGTTACACCTGAAGATGCAGAAAAATCTGACCTTCAATGCTCTCACTGATGGAATGTGTTTTTTTTGCCAAAAGTCTCTCTGTACCTGGCTCAGTTAATTCTTGTCTTACTACGAATCGGTTGTCCTGTCCCCTGCAGAAAAGCAGCCCCAAAGCATAATGTTTTTCCCCCCATGGTTCACAGTGGGTATGGTGTTCTTAAGATGCAACTCATTATTCTTCCCCCTCCAACCATGGTGAGTGGTGTTTCTACCAGAAAGTTCTATTTTGGTCTCATCTGACCACATGTCCTTCTCCAATCCTCCTCTGGATCATCCACATGGTCTCTTTTTGAAATTTTAGAAAAGGCTAACATGTGCTGGCCTAAACGGGGGGACTTTTTAATCCATAACAATGTAGTGTGTTACTATTAGTGACCTTTGTTACTGTGGTCCCAGCTCTCTTCAGGTCACTGACCAGTTCCCTCTGTGTAGTTCTGGGCTGTTTACTCATCACTTTCAAGATCATGACCTTTTCCAATGGTATTTATCTGGAAATACACCTGATTGACAAATTACAAATTTTATGAAATTTATTTTTTGCAATACCTTTGCATTAATTCTTTCCAAAAGATGCTTTCTTTTTACTTGTCCTCCAATAGTTCATCCATCTTCATTTTCACTTCTGTCCCCAAGACACATTAATCATATAAGTTCTAAGATTCTCATTCTCAACTACTTTGATTAGCTTTTTTTTTTTTTTTTAGCAAATTTGGTCTTACTCTCCCTGAAATAGGAGGTGTGTCTATTAACTCTTTTTAGGATTCTCTAAATATGCACCATGTTACCTATAGCGTCCATCAGTCATGTTTTTAATCGTTTTTTTTATATTTCCTTATCATGCTCATATAGATAATATATGATAAATTCATGTATTTGAAGTGGAGAATGCCATTTTTTGATTCTTATCTGATCAGTAACCAGAAAAGAGTGTTTTTCTTTTATTTCTCTGAAGTTTCTCTTGCCTGCTGCTCATCAGTGTATGGCCTCTCTCTGCTTTCCTTTATACCTCCGATCTGATTAGTGGTGGTCGTGTGGTGGCATGGCAGCCATTTTCACCATTTGGAAGCCATAATGGCTCCTTGTTTGAAGATGAGACCCCTGTACTTGTGGCTTCCTCTGAAGAAACTCTTATGGGGGTTTAGGGGGCTTCTCTGTGTCTCAGTGCTGTCACTCTGAAACATTGGACCCCAACTCTCTCCTCCCCACTCACACTCCTACTCCAGTTGTGGTGAGGGAGAACAGTAGTTTCCTCGTCCTTCATCTCAGTGGCTCGTGGTAGCGCCGGCAGCTCTTGCTCAGATGGGACCCCTCCGGCAGGCCCCTGCCTTGTAATTAGGCAACCAAAGCACTCAAGCTGCCACAGGGGCTGCTCACGTGACCCGGTCCCCGCTAACCACAAGCACTTCATCGGATACTCTGTGGTGAGCCATGTGGAGGGGACAGCATGCGCCTCTGTGATCCCTCATTGGCTGGAAATTCTCTGTGTTTTTCTCTGCATTTGGTCCTCCCTCTTTCTCTTTGATTCAATTGAGAGTTTAAAGGGGAAGGGGGAATTTTTAGTTGTGCCGAAACTATCCTTTCAGTTTGTGCTCATAAGGGAGAGAGAAGAGGAAAGTAGAGGGTTTAAGTTTGGACAAAAACAGCGTGAAAGGCTTGTGGAGTCAGTAAGTCTGTCTTGCTTGTTAAGCTTGCATTGTCTGTATTGTTTGTTTTTGTATTTTTCTAAATGAGCCAAATTTATTTTAACATTTAGAGATGTGATTTATTTTGAAAGTTAGATTAAGACTACCATATTTCATTTAGTTTTAGATTTTGTCAAGGTATGTTAGATTAATTTGTTCACAAAGTATTAACATTTTTGTAACAAACTGTATTGGCATGAGTGAAGAGCATAAAAAACTTCCAACTCCACCTGTAGGAGATCCCTCTGTCCGAGATTCTCCAGGTGGAGCCGTTCAGAGACTACAGTAATCTGGCACAGGGAAGCAATCCACACTGCTTTGAGATCATCACGGCCACCATGGTCTACTATGTGGGGGAGAACAACGGCAGCCACTACCACAGCCCTGCACTGGCTGCTTCTGGAGTGGGCTTGGAAGTGGCCCAGGGCTGGGAGAAGGCTATCAGACAGGCCCTGATGCCCGTCACCCCTCAGCCGAGTGTGGCCAACGCAGCCGCTCAGGGAAGAGATCACAGTAAGGAGAATTTATTGAATCTCTTCTATTTGTACGTTGATCTCTGTGTCTCTGCCCTATCCAGAGTTTTCAGTTTTAGCAACTTGCAGGATTTTGTGTGTGCCATATTACTAAGGCTCTCTCTCTGTCAAATTACAAGTGTTACTCATATTATGTGTGTTGAAACTATGAGGTTTGACAAAGTGAAATCTATTCACATTTAAGGGAAAGCCCTAGTGTGTGTGCTTGTGTGTGTTTATAGTCGGGAGGAAGCAAGACTGTGAAGTCATTGTTTGGAGATAATAGGGTTGACTAGTAGAGTAACGTGACCAGATAGAACTGAGTTTTTAAATGGACTAATATTATTGGTGTCCAAGAGAGGCTGTATGTGTATATATATATATATATATATATATATATATATATATATATATATATATATATATATTATTGATTTTTTTTTGGGTGGGGGGTCTAATTTTTCTTTAATTATAAAGTAAAATTTCATTTAGACATTCAGTCTCATTTTCAGCAAAGGCCAGTTTCAAACAAAACTACATGGTAATGGGACAAGAAGCAAAAGGAAGTGCAACACACTTTCTCTGTTTGAGTGACATCTATGAAGATGGATGCAGTGATAGTAAAGCAGTTATTTAAATTAACCAGTGCAAAAAATCTGGTCCTTGGTTTACATCCTGTGATGAATCTCGGTGCTCCATCAGAAACGGCGTCCAACGTCTGTAAAGAGTTAACATCTGTTCTCACAAATTATTTTACTGAAGATTGCTGCAAGTAATTTCTATATTTTTTTTTTTTAAAGCTGTTCAAAATGTTATTTCAAAAAGGATGACATTGATTTAAATATTAAAATATTTTACTAGAAGTTAATCTAATTATCAATCTTGTTTATACTAAAGACCATAAAAAATGTTTGTCCGATAACTAAATGTCTGTTTTCTTGTTATTGTTTTTTTATTTGTTAGTTTTTTAGCTTGCCCGAGAAGGTTGTTCTCACTAGGGGTGCACCGATCAGACTTTTTCAGTCATGATACCGATCCCTTGATTTTGTGTATCTGTCTATACCGATCCGATACTATTGTTGAATTAATAAACTGTATAACTTCCACCTTTCTTAAAGAGACTAAAGGCACCATACTTTACTAACTAAACATAATTAAGACAAAAAAAATGATTTAAAATATAAAATTACCACAAAAAAAAAAAGTCAAGTAAAAACTTTTTTTTTGGGGTGAATTTATTGCAGATTTTCCACATTTTGAGTATCGGTTCATGTACATTAGACGGTATCTGGGCTGATACCCAATACCAGTATCAGTATCGGTACATCTCTAGTTTACATCAGGTTTTTCTACTTTCTGATTGCTTTGGGCCCTCTGTCTTTTTATTAAATTTACCCTTTTTATGTTGTATACTGGATGTTTTTTTTTTTGGTACAAAATCATGGCAACCTCTCCATAACGTTTCATACTTACTGTGCACTAATTCACACCAATTCACACACGCCTTGACAACTAACTAATTGGTACCAGGCACATTGCACTGGGCTTTTTTTTTTTTTACACTGCTTAATACCAATTTGAGGTGGACCAATTATGACTAAATGATGTTAAATGAAACCTGCAGACAATCAAACACTAACATCAACATTCTGAACCACATTATTAATGTAACTGTAAAAAGCTTTTACTCTAATATAAAGCCTGGAGGGACATCTTTTGATTACAGAAAGCCAACTGAACGGAACATACCGCTTATAAAAAGGGAGCGAATATGAAAAAAAAACTTTAATCTGAATTATTGATTAATTCAAGGTTAGTAATTCATACAAAATTATTGCTAATAAGCAGTAAAAGGAAAGTCTTTTAGACCAGAATAAAGAATTTGCTTTAAAAAATGGGAATTGGAAACTTTCATTAAAAACAAGTAATTGTTTTATGGAACCGTGATTCTGATTCATGTGGTTATTTCTTTTTTTTTTTTTACAGACAATAAAATCTGTTTCCTCCTAGGTATTTTAAGTTGTTCAATAGCTTGTTTTCAGTCTTGCCCCTGTGGCAGTCCTAATTCTCAATTTGAAATGGATTGCATCCCCCACTATTTAGTCACCCTCTTCTCTCCGGATTGATTTAGTTTGCCAATTTCTTGTGTAATAAAATGCCTCATCATGTGGGTCTCGCTACATGCAGCTGGTAAATGATAGGATGCTCACAGGAAGAGAAAATGGAGAAAGGCTAAAATGTGAGGAATGAATTCCAAACTTGACATATTCAATGATTCACTTGTTGCTCAATGCAAGATAAAATTGTGTTTTTAGTGCTTCAGGGTGGAAAAGAAATCATGTGTTTCTCTCTTTCAGAAGAGCTGTCCATCAGCATATCTGTGTCTAACTGCCAGATCCAGGAGAATGTGGTAAGTGTAGGTTCTTTATTTTCTTTTCTACCAGAAGCAATTGTACAATTTCCCAGCACAGCTTACAAAATCATGCATATGTGTGCTATTAAAGTAGCTGTTGTGGTCAAACCAGAAATTGTATCTTACTGCTGCTTTTATTAAAACATTGAGTGGAAGCTTTTTTTCCTCTATTCACAAATGAGGAACTTTCATTTTCCTTTTTTTTCATCCTTTTTGGTCATGGGGTTTTCGATTCAATTTCACTTCTGCATTGAGTGAAAGTTAAATATTTGGCAATACCCAGAAACATTTGGGAAAAGCAACGGTGTTGCCAAACCATAAATGATGTAATTGTTGATGAGTCCAGTTCCAGTTCGGGGAGCTGGCTTTTCCAAATGTAAAATTTAGCTATTAAGTGATATTGAAAATGCTATCTGTGCAGGATATTGCCTCGGTGTATCAAATATTCTCTGACGAGGTGCTGGGATCAGGCCAGTTTGGCATTGTGTATGGAGGTATGTTGTTCTTATTTTATTAAATCTATGTAATCTATGGTGTTGTTTAATAAAGCATTGCATTACATTTTATTGTGTGGGGTTGCTTACATGTAGGAAAGCACAGAAAGAGCGGCAGAGACGTAGCCATCAAGGTTATAGACAAGATGAGATTTCCTACCAAGCAGGAGAGCCAGCTAAGAAATGAGGTTGCTATATTACAGGTAATAAAGGAATAATTTGATAACACAACCCATGTTAAGGGTCATGTTAAGGACATTGATACAAAATGTTTAATCTTAACTTAAATGTTGTCTCTTTTTCTTTAGAATCTTCATCATCCAGGTATCGTTAACCTGGAGTGTATGTTTGAGACCCCAGAGCGAGTGTTTGTTGTCATGGAAAAGCTGCATGGAGACATGCTGGAGATGATCCTGTCCAGTGAGAAGAGCAAACTACCAGAACGAATAACCAAATTCCTCGTCACACAGGTTTGTGTTGCTCAAACTGGGATCTCTCTTAATTTTCCAATTTTGTTAATATAGTTTCAAGCTGATGTTTCTGTTTTTGTGCTAACTAGTATTTCTCTCTAACCTGCTCAAGGGAGAAGCTAATTATTGACTGTATTTAAAGCATACAGTGCCTCCCAAATGTATTCAAAACCCTTGATCTTTTGTCATGTTAAAACTAAAAATCCTTAATGTTATAGACCAACACAAAGTGAACATAATTTGGAAGTGAATGAAATAATTACTTGTGTTCCAATTAAAACAAAAAAAAAATCTTACAGTTTGGTGGGCATTTCTGTTCATCCCCATTTACACTGATACTGCTAATGTTACTTTTAGGCAGTTGTTATGAGCCATAACTGTGGCCACAAGTTTTTTCTTAAAAAAAAATACAAAAACAACTGGAAGCAACTGATTGGCCTTTCAAAAGCTTAAATAATACCTTAACTATGGCCAGAAATCATAGGGGGAAGCTTCATGGATGCAGAGCAAGACCAAAAAACAGAGAGAGAAGGATGTTTTGACCATCTCTTCTGTCTATCACATACGGGAATGATCATATCACGAAATTTGACGTCTCTCTGCCTGGCTTTCTAGCCAAACACTCAGACAGAGACTTGAAGAAAAGCTGCAAAAGCATATGAGGTGGATTAGCAGTGTTTTTCAACAACTGATGGTGTTTTGTCCACTACATGTTACTGTGAAATATATCTACTGCTGTCCAGATATTGAGCTGTTAGTATGTCATGACAGTCATTATATTGTAATACAGCAACAGTGTCTGCAGTCAGATGCCTACTAAGATTTGTTGCAAGACTAACTGCTACCAGATATTATTCCTGCCTACAGCATCACCTTCCACTTTTGTTTGAAATTATTTGGATGTAATGAGTTACAACATTTAATTTTCCTTTGGGATAAAAAAAAGGATGTTGAATTGAAGTAAATACAACATGCTGCAGACCAAATCCTTCTGAGGTGTGTTAACTGGTGAACATTAGTAACAAAGAAAGGTCAGGCATAAATTTGTGGAAAGGTTTCAGATTCTTGTGTGAAATAAAAAAAACATAAATAAATCAATTTTTCTCCTTTGTGTTTCTGTTCATGTTTTCTCTCACAAAAATCTAAACTAAAATACAGTTTGCAGTTTGTTTTTACTGTTAGAAAAATAATATTTCTTGAGAATTTAAGGCACCTTATGTCACATTTTGTGTTCTGTCCATTTCCAGTCTTATTAGTGTTTTTTGCATGTTTTATATTAATTTGTTTTATCATTTCTTTGAAATTTCTCCGCTCTGTTTTTGGGTGTGATGACCCTCTGCTCCAGCTTTAGAGGCTGTTTATTCCTGTTGTGGTAACCTTTGGTTCCTGTTGGGGGATATGTTTATATGGCACTGGTCCACACGGCATCTCGGCCTCCTGCCTGACTGCCGATTACAGTTTGCAGTGCACTGGTGGCTTTGTGGCTTGATTAAAAGAGTTGTGGGCCCCGGGGTCTGCTTAGGTTTTTGGTCCCAAACAGCAACAGAGGCCATTTACCACGGCCCCATTAGCTTCAGCAGGGCTTGGCTCAGATGTGGCCAGAAGGACTTCTGTTTAAGCCAGGGCCAGGACTGGGGGACCGAGCGGATTGTGGTTTTGGTACAGAGCCACAGCCTGAAATTTGTACTGCCTGAGCTTGTGCAATGATGAATATAGATGAGCTGATACTGTGCAATGTGAAAGTATTTAAGGGCATCTGTATGCTCAAGTTGCAACAATTTTGTCCCCTTTGGGTGAAAAACCGAAATCCTTCAAAGATAATAGTCAGATTTATTATAGTTATAGAATAGTTATAGTTATAGTTATAGAATAATAGTTTACATGGTTATGAAGTTGTGTTAAATATGTTCGTGCTAATTAAAATTGTGCTTCCAACAGATCCTGGTGGCCTTAAGGCATCTGCACTTCAAAAACATTGTTCACTGTGACTTGAAGCCTGAAAATGTACTACTGGCCTCTGCCGAGCCTTTTCCACAGGTAACAAAGATAAATAAATCATGTTCGTTTCCATTTTCTTTGGGTCTAAAGTGGCATGTTAAGTATGATTTGTTTCTAAGGAAACAGTTCTTTTGCTCTTTTTTAAAAGGCTTGGGGCTGGATTTTCACTCACTGTCAGTATAGTGGAATGGTCTTTTACCATTTAAATCAGATCTATAAATTCTTTAGGCATTAAAGAACCCATTTTAAATTAGCTCCTTAGGCACTTTTTTGCAATTTGTTCAAATTTCTTTAGCTAAATAGGGAGTTTTGATCTAGACCCCTTCAAAAACTGTCATTAAAGTCTGGTTTATTGAAACAAAGCAGAAAGAAATCAGCAGTGGTTCAAAATCTGCATAAAAAGTGGTTAAAATGCAAAAGATTGTTTTTCTGGTGCCCCTGTACAAAATGTGTAATGAATGTGAAAATAAATGTATGCTTTATTGCTTTATAGTGTCATCATTTCACACACTAAATACTACCTAGAAGGCAAGAACTGTGTGCTTTGGTGTAAAACAAAGTATCAATATGTAAAAGTACCTAACCCCTACTGTTATGTACGGTACAGGATATGTCATATGGGCCGGTTTCTTTTTCTAGGACGTTACTTTAGAGTGCATGTCACTTTGCACTCTAAATCACACAGTCATAAAAAAACATGTCATTAGATGTGTGCTGATTATTCATCTTTTTCTTCAGGTAAAGCTGTGCGACTTTGGCTTTGCTCGCATCATTGGTGAGAAGTCGTTTCGGCGGTCAGTCGTGGGCACCCCAGCTTACCTGGCCCCAGAGGTGCTGCGCAGCAAAGGCTACAATCGGTCCTTAGACATGTGGTCAGTGGGAGTCATCATCTACGTCAGCTTAAGTGGGACCTTCCCTTTTAACGAGGACGAAGACATTAACGATCAGATCCAGAATGCTGCCTTCATGTACCCTCCGACACCCTGGAAGGACATCTCTGCAGAGGGTAAGAAGACAATTAGCAGTCTTGTTCATTTGCTCTCTCCCTTCCCCCTAGAATTTAGCAAAGCTTAATTTATTCTGGTCTTCACCTCTGTAAATGGTTGCAGAACTGGTTGCACCTGTATTCTGGTGGCAAACTGTAATTCAGATGAACTAACCCTCCCCACCTACATGTCTGGGTCATCTGAACTTTTTAAAGCTTGACTTTTACTGTCTGTGGTTGAGATGAATCACTCTCAATTCTTCTCAACTGTCCAAGCTGTAGCTCTGCCTACGTACAGTTCACTACACAGAATGATGCTAAAGTTTAGTGAGTTCTTTTATCTCCACATGTCCTTGTAAAGGTCACATTAAAATTGAATCTGGCATGATTTTAAGTTGATAAACAGTGACTTAAAAAGTATTTATAACTCAAACTTTTTTCACATTTTATCACATTATAACTATAACCCTGAAAATATTTTCTTGAAATCTAACGCAAAGTATTGGAAGATGAACGGTACGTGTTTTCCAACTGTTTGTGCAATTTAAATTCTTAAAAGTCTGGAATACATTTGACCTCAGTCCCCATGTGTCAGTATTTTGTTTAAGCACCTTTTGTGGCATTAATACCGGCAATTCATTGGTGGTCTCTGTCCCTATCAGCTACAGTATGCACATATAAAGAAAGACATTCATCTTTGCCAAATATCTCAAACGATGTTTAAAAAATATTAAAGAAAATCTAAATGAAACAATTTACCAACATCACTTTCACATTTACCTTATAATTGTGAATAATTTGCATTTAAACCCAATGTAACCTACTAACTTTGAGCAACTTGTGTGTCTAGTTTCTGTGCTTGGTGCTTAATGTTTCCACCACATCCTCTGTCTCCTGTCCTGGTTCAGTGACTTGTTTTTTCTGCTTAAGCCTTCATCATCTTTTCTAACATACAGGAAAATACATGGAAAGTTCAAATTTGATTGGGGGACATTATTTTTCTTATTTCATTATCTTAAAGATGAAACTGAACATTTCTTAAAATATATGTGATAATGCTGATCACAAAGTATCTGTACATCATCCAGGATCATAGTCTAGATGTAGCTAAGTGTTTTAAATTTTAACTGATCTTGTTATGTTCACAAGTAACAGAATAAAAATAGTGTAAAATTATCTTCACCTCACTGCTGTATCAGAAGTCTGCATTAGCATCATATTGTTTCATGATTAGTGAAAAAGAAATGCAAAAAAAATTTTTATAGTAGGAGCCCTGGACATATCGCTTCATTCAATTATTCTTCACCTATAACAAGGCTGCCCCCTGTTGTAAATACCATAAAATACCTTATCCAAGATTGGAACCAACTACATTACCTTCGCAATACAGTAGACAAACCCTGCATAATTAAACTAAAATTATGTAAAATGTATCTTTCTGGTGGTTGAGACATGCTAGACCATATGTTTTCCTTACTTTTAGTTTATCTCCCCCAATTTATTTTTTGCTGCGATATTTTGGTCAAGACTCAGCTGTATATTTCTCTGTACTTTGACTAGGCCATTCTAACCCATTCATGTGCTTTAGTTTAATTCAGGCCATAGTAACTGTAGCTTTAAGGTTAGGCTGTTAGTCCTGCTATGAGACGACATCCACATCAGCATCAAACCTTTTGCAGTATTCCTCCAGGACTGCCATGTATTTAGGCCCATCCATCCTTCCATCAACTCTGACAAGCTTTCCTGTTCCTGCTGAAGAAAGAATACCCACAGCATGATGCTGCCATTCCTGTGTGTCACTATGGGAATGTTTGTACGGAGTGTAGTGTTTTGCACGGAGGCAAAAATTTTTAATATAGCTACATCAATCATACCTGCTCCTTTTCTTTTGTTTGCTGTGTCTTCTGGGCTTTTAGAAAACTACAACCTGAACTTCATATGACTTTCTTTCAACAGTTCCTTTTTTTCTTTATACTCTTGCTCAAAAGCCAGATTTTTATAGTACACAACTGTCCATTAAATAAATTCCTCCCACCTGAGCTGGGGATCTTTGCAGAACCTCCAGTTTTATTGGGTCTTCTGAGACCGTCACAGAACAGAGGTATCAGATTAATAACATACCCTACTTTAAGGATTTTTATTTGTAGTTTAGAAAAAGTATCTCTTTGTTTCCACTTAACATAAAATCCCTTTATTTCTGTTTGTGGTTCTAATGGAAGAGATTGTGGAAAACATTCAGGGGTGTGAACTTTTGCAACGTTTCTGATCAGTGTGTGTTTCTGGCACAGCCACAGACCTGATCAACAATCTCCTCCAAGTCAAAATGAGGAAGAGGTACAGTGTGGACAAGTGTCTCAGCCATCCCTGGTTACAGGTAACATACTTTTTACTTTTTTCTTCCATTTAATCAGCCTTCCCACTAAGTTGTCAGACTGATGGGAATAATATAGCAACAGAGCTTTAAAGGTGAGTGTGTTTCACAGGATTACCAGACGTGGCTGGACCTCAGAGAGTTTGAAACCCGGCGAGGCGAGCGCTACATCACCCACGAGAGTGACGACGCACGATGGGAGGAGTACGCAGACGAGCACAGCCTCCTTTACCCCAAACACTTCATCATGGCTCCTAACCTGGATGACATGGATGAGGACCCCTAGTGGTGAATGAGTTTTACTGCATTATGCATCCTCATAAAGGAAAGGGGATTGTCACTGGGAACTTTTTGAGTGAAAACACAAAAAAGCTTTGGGAGCGGCAGGTTTTCCCTCCAGAACTGTTTGTTGTGGAAACAAAGCAAAGCTGACCGAGTGGAGAGCTTCACGTCAGGAGCAATTACAGTGGGAAAAACCCAACTCATTTTGTTGCACAGGAAGGAGGCGAAGATGCGTGTCACAGAAGCGCATTAAAAAACTGTCTGCAACGAGGATGGCCCTCTCTTCCTTATTGTAAAATTTGTCAAACATTCCCAGGATTTCCTGACTTTGGTTCCTTCTTCAGCACAAGCTCAAGCACAAAACTGAAACTGATAAGTAAAAGTGCTAATAGATCATCATGGATAGTGGTCTTTATGTATAGGAGATGACCAAAACAGTCTTACATCACTTTACAGCACCTTTCACAAGGGATAAACAGCCTGAGTCTGAGTTCTCTTCTGAGCTGTTTGTCCTTCGGCATGAACTGGAACCATGACTTTCATACGTTTGTTCATGTCTTTACTAACTGTTTTAGGTTATTGCACTATAAAGCTATTAAGAAGAGCAACTGAATAGAAACACTATTCGCTGCTACAGAAAGCAAACATTTTTTTACAATTTCCAATGAGCGTGCAAAGTGTCTGAGCAATCAGTGGAAAGTCTTTGCAGCTCACATGGAATTAGCTGCAGGTATCAGTGTTTTCAGGTCTGACAGTGGCAGCTAATAGTGTGAAAGTGTGATTAACCTTACCCCTGCAGAAAAAAAGGTCTGAAAATTGGTTACAAATATTGTTCCAAACAGTTTTATTTATTCAACATTGTGAATTTCTTTGTACGAACCAGAACCCTGGACATTCAAAATGCAAAGATGAGTTTAAAACAAGCTCCTATATTTCTGCATTCTCTTTTTTTTACTTAATTTTTTTGCAGATTCTGGAAAATACTTTTTACTGCTCAGCAGGCATCTGTAGATATCTAAATAAAGTTTCCAGAGTCTTTGTTTGTTCTCTGGACCATTCCTACATTGTTACTTAGAAATTTCAACAGAATTGGATATAAACCTGGGTATAATCAGAGTTAAATTCAGGAATTATACTCTAGTTTTGTACTTTGTGCTGTATTTGCGTGGTTTGGGAGCGTGTTTCAGTTTCTATTTGTAATTTTTCCAGTTTTCTTTTTTTTTTGTTGCCACTGGATTGGCAGGTGTCCGTGTTTTGTATATTTCAGTACGTACCTGATGCAATAAAAGAAAAAAGAAGAACACCTTTTTCTTAATTAGAACTTTTGCATTAGCCATGCATATTCAGAAAACAGATGAGGTTTGATCTATGTGTGAGATGCTTCAGTGTGTATGATGGGTGGCTTGTTGTGGTTTGCGATGTTGGATCTTATTTTCAGCAGCTGGGTGTGATTGGTGTGCCACAGCGAGCATTTAGTGGAGCCAGCTGCTCACCACAAAGGAGTAATGACAACAGAAGAGCCAGCAGGCAAAGAAGGGGTTTGAGGAAGACCTTGAAAACAGTCATGATAAAGAAAAATTGTCACGAATAAATATTTTGAATAAAATAGCCTTTTTCCTACTGTAATTTTGAAGAAAAAAAATTGTTTGGTGGTAAGCTTTGAATGCTTCTTGGTGTCACCACACACTTTCACAGTTATTTTTTTTTATGTTCTACATATCAAAATGAGATTCAGGTAAAGATACTAATAAGTGATAGTTATCCATTAACGGTAATTTGCACTCACATGTGTATCACTGACAGCTTTATCCTATTATTGTCACTGCTGTTACAGAATTCACAACTGGAAATACGGTGTTAAAACCCTTTTTCTCAATAGGACAATCTTTTTTTGCCAGGTGTTTTGGATTAACACCTTTTCAGTTTACAGATGATATTCTTCATATTTTAAATTAAAATGTAATATGTGAGTTCATAAAGCCCTGCACAGTAACAAGGTTCCCATTGGCTTTGGAGGAGAAACGACCACAGCATGAAAGATCTTCTGTGGAACTGCATAATGTAGTTTTCCATTTGTTCACCTTTTCTTTCTCTCCAAACCTTATATTTTTGCAAAGAAAAGCTCAGTTTTTGCCTCATTTGACCATAGTACTTGATTCCAGTGAAAGTCCCACTAAACATTTGTAAACTCTGGATGCATTTTACATTTGTGATTATTGGGAAAAAAGGGATTTGCCTTTCATGCCCCCCTAACAGGCAGTTAGCATGTCTGAAGTTTGTTATAAAGACATGACAACGAAATGCTATTTTTAGCTACAGTTATTGAAAAGAGAGGTTTGTTGATTTTGTTACCTCCCTTACTGCCCTGCTTGCTGTGAGTAGTGACGGATTAAACCTGGGTCCTTGTTCAGCTTTGTTTCTCACAGTTCCAGTTTTGTTTTTTTTCTTTTCACATATTTGTTCTGACAGACTTAGCTGAGTAGCTATTTTCTTGTAACCGTTTTCAGATTTAGGAAGATCTATATTAATTGCTTCATTTGAACAACATGTTCTCTTGTGGCTAATAAATATGAAGCCATGTCATATTTATTGCCAAGGAAACCAGATGCCACGGATTGTTGATTAAACTTCTGTACTAGGGGTCAGAAACCTGCTGTAGAGCTGTACAGTATGTGACTCATAAAAGCCTCTGTAGTTTATCTTAACTTTGGAAAAAAATAATAATCTGAGCAAAGTTTTTAAGTACAAAAAAAATTATAATTTTTTTGATAGTTTTTCTGTGTTTAAGCAATTTCTGCATAGCATTTTTTCAACAGAATTACAATTAACATATTTTATTAAGTCAGACTTTTTTTTTTTCAAAAATTGAGAACTAAAAAAAACAAACATTTACACTGTTCATAAATTTATTTTTCTCCTTTATTCTGAAATCAAATAAAATGTCTTCCTTGATTTAATCATAGAAAAAAATGTATAGTAAATATTTAGAGCAAACTGATAGATTCTGGGGCCTTTTTTTTCAAACGGTGGTGGCTCTGGAAAAACAAATATTTAGCTATATACCAGGCAGAAATGGGCCTTTGGTTGGTAACATTTGGTGAGTAGAAGGTGTGTTAGCTTTTCTACCCTGTAGGACCGATGTCAACCGTTTTATTAATTGCAAGTTGAAACACTGAATTCCATTCTAATAATTCATGTGTATTGTATTAATCGTAATGGATTCTAATAATGATAATAATTGAGAGTAAATGAACAGCACCCTGCAAATTAAAATCAGATGGAACAGCTGAGGGACAATGTATTTAAAATGCACATATGGTTACCTTCAGCTGTGGAAAATGTACACACGTGTACAATTTGACAAATGTTTTGTTAAAATCACAGGTGTCAAAGTCGAGGCCCGCGGCCGAATCCGGCCCGCCATAGCCATGGATGTGTCCCTCAAAACTGCAGAGGACCATACAGTATGCATAGAACTTAATTCTAGTTCTATACACCTAAATAATCTTTTATCACTCAAATCAGTGTTTATTTGAATAGTCCCAAATCACGTAATTGTGAAAAGATGTTCAGTATCATTTAATTTTAGGAAATGCTTGTTGAGATAGATATTCATGTTTGTTAAATATAGTTTTATCAACTTTTTCTGCCACAAACGGCCCTTTAAGGACTTTTATTATCTTTATGTGGCCCAAAATGGATATGAGCTTGACATCTCTGCTTAAAATGGTTAACACTGCATATGTTTAGCGGTTAACGCCTCACAGTATAATAACAAAAAGACTTAGAAACTATAATTTCAGAGGTATTAATAGAGGTGCAATTAAGTTCGGCCCCAGTGAATGATTTCTTCATGTGGAATTTTTTTTTCCTGATCTGAAAAAAACTAATTAACCCTTTTGTCACATTCACATCATACTTGTTAAAACACGGTATAAGGCCACAGCATATGAGCAGATATTATATATTTTAAGACAAATATTGAAATTAGTTTGATTAGGAAAAGTAAATAAGCTGGATCTATGCTCTGGTTTCACAGAAGTAATAAAGGTTCGTCATATTTTCCTATAAAGACAGTTATTACAATAACATTACAGTATCTACAGGCTACTTATGGGAGCTTAAACCCAAAACATCTGCAAACCCAAAACATCTGCTAAGCATATTTTCATTATATGACAACACATTTTACGTCATTTTGAAGGGTTTCTTGCATTTCATTTCTGTCTTTTAGTATAGCTTAATACTGTACATTAAAATGGTTCCAAGTCTATAGATCTATATTTTATTGTTATAATATACAAACATTGTTAATAAGCAGCATAAAAACAACAATTTCAACTTCTATTTTACAATATTTTTCATTTCTGTTAGTGAGGTTGATAATATGACTTTAGCAATCCTTTTTGAATATAGTTTGATTTTTTGGGGAAATTTTTACTTCCCAGTAAACGTATAGGGGGGATTGCTTTCTCAGTGGATTAAATAGTTGGCTTGTAATCATAGTATGGTATGTTGTCTGTTGGACAAGGCACTTAACCCCAAGTTGTCAACCAATCTGTTTTTCTGAGTATAAATGTGTGTATGTGTTTTTGAGTGTTAATGAGTGAAAGTGGCTTCAATCTAAAGTGTTTTGAGTACTGTGTGTGAATAGAAAGATGACTATATAAGACTATGTAAATTTAATCCATATACCCACTTTCCAGACCTCAGCTTTAGAATTTGCTGCTCTAAAACCAAGGCGTTACATACAACAGTTTAGATGGCAGGCAAATTTTTGTGTGCAATGTTTGTCTTTTTTGATGTATGTATAAATATTCTTTTTTTCAAAGATTCAAGAAAATATATTTTAATTGGAGGCCATACTTATTTAGCAAACATGCATTAGACTTATAGAGTAAACTGTATTTCGGGAAGAAAACACTTCTCTTGGACACCAGAAGGTGTCACTCTACATTGGTTTTCCTGAACAATATGCAGTAGAAACAGTATTAAAAGAGAGACGGTTTGGTCAAATTGAATATTTCAGAATGAAATCCTGTGCAGACATTTACATAACTGACTGTTACCGGTCATATAAACAAACCTATGAATTTATCAAATGTTACACCTTCAGACTTCACATGTACAGACTTAAAGATGAATACAGAATGATCAGAAAGCCACGTTTGTTCAGTCCCATGATCCTGAGGTCTCGGTGTATTTGTTGAGCAGCTTTGCTTGGTAGATTGTCAGCAGGTTTCTCGTCAGGACACAATAAACGCTGAGGGAGGTCTGTGTCATTCCCCCTTATCCTTCCACCCTTCCTCCATATCCACCTTTTTCCTTTTTTCCTATACATTTGATATCCATTGGCTGCAGACCAAACAAGCAAACAAACAGAACAACAGAAAAAAAACCATCAATCAGACAAGGTTGGGCTGGGCTGGTGGGTGAGATGGGGAGAGATCTTGTTTGCTCTGTAGGCCAGTTCCATTTCACTGTGATGGCAGTGGAGGCCTCCCAGGACATGGCTATACCCACACTTGTGTTTGACTTCCGCGGAGGGGGATCAAGGCAGACCTCTGTCCATACTGACACATCATCTTCTGATCCAATGGGCTGCCAGCTGCAGCCACAAGCTTGTAGCCTTTACCCAAGCTGGTCCATTTCTTCTCTATTTGAGAGACTTGGTGTGCCATTTAACTGGTGACCTTTTATCCTCAAAAGGCTGTATTCTAGCTATAGACAGTGAGAACTGAGAATCATTAAACCTTCTGAATTCACAGTAAATCTTGACTGTAATTACCAATGTAACATCTACTGTATGTTAAGTGTTTACTGAGGTAACAAAGGAAAATGTTATTGATGTATGTAATGTGCATTTTTGGGGTTTTCAAAAATAACAATTTTCTACTTCCCTTTGCTTGGAGCTGATGGTGCAATGTAAAAGTATTCACCTCCCTTGAATCTAACAACGTAAGAGCTATTCATCATGCACGCCACAAACCTGGCCTTTGAAGAAAGGGTTTCAGGAAGACAGGCAGGGTTGATAGAAAGCTATAAGAAGCTGCAGTTTGCCACAAGCCATTTAGTTGACAAGGTAATCATGGGAGATGTTCTGGTCAGATGAAACCAAAGTTCACATTTTTGGTCTACATGTAAATGTGAGTCAAAAAGGAAAACACTGCACACACCTTCCCCATGGGGAAGCATGCTGTTGAAAGCAAAGTCTTCTTCCTCAATCTTTGTGAATACTTCACACATAATCTGCATAGAATAACTGGGTTACAGTGTTGTCCTAAGAAGAATGAGCAAAAGAACGCGACTGCACATATACAAAGTGCAAATGACATACCCCAGAGAACGTTTTACTACAGTAGAAGGTTGCTCTAAAACACTAAAAATGTTTTTAATTCACAGGAAACACTAAAACCCTGATATCTCTTTCTTTCCTCTTCAAAATTATTCTCTATTTTGTGTTGGTCTATCATATAATATCCTAATAAAGTACATTAATGTTCAGGGTTGTAACGTGACAGCACAGTAAAACTTGAACTTTCTTGTGCAATACTGTAGCTCTACTCTTCTTCACATTGCCCTCCATGATGTGTAGTCCAACACATGGACTCCCATATACTCAGAAAATTTTGAAGTGCAAAGTAAAGCATTAGCTACAAGCAAATGAAAAAGAAGGCTAATGTAATCTCTCTCTTAATTCTGTGTGTATTTTATTGTATTTGCGTTGATTTCTGCTAGTTTTATTTATTTATTTTTATTCATTTTTAACACTTTAAATTGCCCTGTTGCTGGAATGTGCTGTACAGAAAAAATTGTCTTGCCTTCAGGATGCAACATTGCGGTCTAGCATTGTTATAATCAGAAATATTTTCAAATGAGATGCCTCAATTATTTAGACTTTCCTGATGAAAAAAAATAGATAAGAGCTCTATGTGTGACAGGGCCTATTCTATTTTACTTAGAGATACAAAATAAAAGCTGGGAATGGTTTCCTAATTAAGGCAAAATGCAGATATGCCATATAGGTGTTTGACTTCTTGAATCCAGCTGTGCCTTAAGATTTCTCCTAACCCATTCTGACGACTGGTTGTTGTGTGATTCACTATGCGTCCCAGTTGCGAGGCACTCGGGCACAATACGCAACTCTCCTCCTCCTCCTAAAAGGGTCGGTCATTGAACTCTCAGGCAAGTGGCAATATTTGCTCACCTGTAACACACACATCTTGCCAATTGGAGCAAGGGTGGGCTCTGAGCCTGGGGAAGGGCTCTTTGGTGCAGCTGTGGCCCCCAGAAAAAGACCAAACCAGGAAGTTTTCTAACTGCTTAGGGTGAGGGGTGGACTCTCCTGCCAGAGACCCATTGTATCCTGAAGGAGGTAGGGTTAGTATTTGTTCGAAGCTGCAGGAGGCTGATGAGGTGCTAATCTGTTGAGAGGCTGTGTCGTTGGACCCCAGTTCCCAATGACCTGTTAGCTGTCAAGGCCCCTGTAAAGAAGGAGCAATTTATGGGCCCCAGCCCAGGACTCAGCCGTCCGAGTCCCCGGGTAAGCAAACACAGATTGGACACTTATGTTGTTCCTCTGGAAGGGCAGGCTTTAACACCGGGCTCCTGGGGTGACACGTAGGCAGCGCCTCCTCATGACTCTCCCACCCCACCTCCTCCATGTGCTCCTCTGTAAACACTACAAATTAGCCATCTGCATATGGATGGGCTCTCGGGCCATGCGGGAAGAAGGATGACAGTTCAAGATTATCCCCTCTGCAGTAATGTAGACCAGAAATACATTTTCATTTCTATCTCTCGTGAAAAAAAGAAACAGATGCCAAAGTCAGATGCTTTTGGTATCCTGTGAAACACAATGAAAGGCCAGGGGCTGCTTGAGATGGGCTCAGGAGTCGGAGGTTATTCTTCACACACTGTTTTTCTCTGTGACGGATAGAAAAGCAACGGGGACCACTTTGAGATGACAAGAGATGTGTTTTTGGTTTTTATCAAGACACTTATTGCAGTCTACTGGATGTAACTGGCTGCAATTTCTCTCACCCCATTAGCTAAATCAAAACAAGATTGGGGCTGTTGAATAATTGTTCTGTCACGGAGGGGATGCCACCGTTTGCCCCTGTCCCCCGAGACACTCAGGATTATAAAGACAATTACGGACTCTCAACTTTTTAATCATGAGGCCCAGGTTTGCTCTCTTGTCCGCACAGACAGAATCTGACAGCATGGTGGCCGTGTGTGAATGGCAATAGCTCATCATGGATTATTGGGTGGGCTTGATTGTAGTGATATTTAGCCACAGAGCTTCCCATGGGAGCCTGGCTCTTTAATTAACATAGCACCACTGCCCACCCCTTCGGTTTTTAATTGCCTTCAGTCTGTGATTAAATGTGTATTGACTCTGCAGTTGGTCCACCAATGAATAACAATGTGCTGATTTGATGATATTAAACCTTTTTGCTCCAATACACATCCCTGTGGTTCTGAGAAAGTTTTAGACATTGCAAGTAGTCACAGTAAGTGACCTGGGTCATAGTCTTCTTCATATGTAAGGTGTCTCATTTAGAGATGCTTAAAAATCAGATAGATGTATGCAGTTGATGTTTTCAGACAGCTTCAAGTAGAGAAAAACAATGAAAAAAAGAGGGATTTGCTTGAATACTCGTTCCTTACTTTGTGTTCATACCATCCATAAAAAAAGGTTCAAATGTTTTAAACCACAGATATTTTCACCGATTTTACTGTTTTGAAGTTGCTTGTTGATCAATAGTTATCCTGAAAGTATTTTAGCATTTAGGTTTTTTTAAACTTTATTTTAAATTTTCAATCATTGTGCAGCCAATTGGAAAGAAGAGAACTAAAGAGGGTGTAAAAAAATTCTATTCAAAGGAAATTATAGTATCTTAAAGTCCAGGACATACATGACACAGGACCAAGAAAATGCAGCATTCATCAATTAATTGAACTTGATTCAAGTTTTTAAGACTGTGTTGTCTTTGATAAGTGTCATGGATAGAAATCTCTTTAAACCTAACTGATCCACTGGTCACGGTTACATAAAAATTATCCATGCCCTGATTTTTTGCTTTTGTTTTGCATGTTGTTACATTGGATTTCATGTGACAGATTAGCACAAAAAAGGTGCATAATATTATAATTATAATATATATAATTGTGAACTTTGAATAAAGTTATAGGTGGTTTTCAATTTTTTAAAATTTAAAAATAGAAAATATGTCACATGCATTTCAATGAACTATCCTTCCTTTTAAAACCAATAGGTAAAATCCAGTGCAACCAATTAGCTTTCAGAAGACACAGATGTTTTATAAAGAACTTTAGTGAACAAACAGCAAAATGAAAACTTCAAATCGATCTAAGACAAGTTGTGAAGAGGTTTGACCCCTGTTGGGGCTATAAAACAACTTTGAAATCGCACTGGTGAATCCATCATCAGAATATGGTAAGTGTTGTACCTGTGGCACTTACTAGGTATTGCCCTCCATTTTAACAGGCAGGTGACGAGAGCATTATTAAGATAAGCAGTCAACTGAGATGTGCTATTTATGAAGAAGCTACATGGATCTGCAGCTTAGGTGAGAGAGTTTCTTAACACAACGATAAGTTGAGCACTCCACAAAATAACTTTTATGTAAGACGGACAAGAAGAGGGTCATCATAAACAAAAATGGAACATAATGTCTCAAAGTTTGCCTCAAACAAATATGCTGAAGATTACTAAAAACTTTAACTTTCTTGCCTCCATACAAAAGGCTATGAATGAAAAACCAGGCTTGCATATCGCATCAGCCTGAACATCCAGTCTCTACAGTGAATTTTGGTGATGACAGCATCATACTGTGATGATGCTTTTTTAAAATCCAGGATGGGGAAGATGGTCAGGACTGAAAAGAGGATAGATAGAGCTAAATGATGAGAAAATATGAAAAAATTGTGACTACAAAAGTCTAAAGACGGAACATGACGTTAACCTTTCCGAATGTCACTGACCCTGGGCAGAACACATGGTCAGAGCTACAATTTGATGTTGGATGAGTGGTTTGGATCCATCTGCTAGAACGGTTCACTCAAAGTTCAGACTTCAGTTCAATTAAAATTTTCTGCTAAGATTTCAAAGTTTGTATTCACGGATGCTCTCCATCCAATCAGTTTTGCATCCAAAGTTGTGTAAAACTAGTGGTCATACATCAAAAGCCTTGTTAGAATCAGAGGACCTGAATACAAATGGAAGTAAACTTTCTGATTTTAATTTTAAACAATGTATAATTTTCCTTCCGATTCACAACTATTCTTTGTTTTGATCTACAACATGAGTGTCCAACCCCAGTCCTTAAAAGCCAATATTATGCAACTTTTAAATGTGTCCCTTCCAAAGGCATATCTACATTCAGGCAAACCAGACAACTGCTTGGAGTCCCTACCCAAGACAAGGGCCCCCAGAGTGCCAAACCAAGTTGGCACAATCATTCACTGCTGCTGTGCTGTGTGGTAGGGGCCCAATCAATTTGGCCATCTGAAATACCCTGAAGGGGCCCCCTGTCAATCTCGCCCCTGCCTAACCTCGCACAGAGGCTGATATACTCCCGTGTAAACAGGTGTTATGCTGAGAAAAGTATGCCTGCCAAAAAGGGCATCTCCTACCAAGTTAACGTCCATCGTTCAAAACTCACTGAGAACGATGAGAACACAGATGAAAATATTAGCAATGCGGCAGCTTTTAGATTGTTCATAATATAATCATATTTCCTATGCATGTATGTCCTGAAAACTTAATGTTATTTCAGGCAAATGTAAAAAGATGACGGCTTTCATCCAAACATGTTTGACTTTACTGTTTTAACATCACTGTGTATCAGACGTATTCCACAGTGCTCCACTGTTTATAGGTCACATACTCTTATATATGCTTCTTTTTTTTTAACCAACATGTAACCAACCATAACATGTAAACTTTTTAAACTAGCGATTAAAGGCTAATATGGGCAAAAACAGGACACAATGTACTGTAAGTAAGAAAATGCTCTAGCCGCTGTTAATGGCAGTGTGCACAATTTTATTATCACTTGGTCTAAAAACTCTTTAAATAAAAGCCTTCATAAATTATGTAGAAAACACTGTACGAGAGGTGTCCGTTATAAAACAAAATAAAATAATGTTTTGTTCTTGGCTGGTATTGTTTGTTATTATTCAGTTCATTATGTTTGTGCAGTATTTTAAATATTAATAAAATACAAAGAAAAACCTCTATACCTCTTCATAAACTATAAACACACCACAAATTTTCAATTCTCCATATAGTGTACCATCTCTTTTGAACCTAAAATAGTGTTTGATAGGCAGTAGAATAATTGCGCTTTCATGCAATACTGAAAGCACATGTAGGAAATACATAATGTTTAGCGCCTATGCATTAACACTAGAAAGTAGGCCTATATGTGGTATGTGGCATTAATGTTTTTTACAAAATGGCACTACTTTGGTTTATGAGTTATGAGCAAAACAGCGTCCCCTGGAGACACAGAATATGATGGTAGCAGAAAATGGTGTAATACAGGGTTAAATGTGATTTTGAAAAGAAGACTCACCTCTGGAAGACCAAGCAACCTAAGATGTTTTCTGCATCAATATTCGGTTTAAGGTCGATTTCCAGTTTGTGAAAAAACTGTAGGATAGGGAAACGTTTGCTTTTGCATTTTTGCATTGTTTGCATTTTTTTAAAATTAAAATATATGAGCTGTACTGCTGCTGTGCTATAAAGTGTGTTTATACTTGCAAACTTAGTTATCTGTGTTTTGAAATTTGTGACAGTATACAGAATTTTCACTTGCATTGGAGGCTCTTGTTTTAAAAGTGTAATAACTTCTTGCATGATATTATAGGATAATTTATATATTTGTTGGATTAGTAGTTTTTAACTTGTTGCATTTCCTGAGGGCAAGTAATTATGTGTGCAAAGTATTAAAGAGTGTTAGACTAGTGATATTAACATTTGAAAATAAAGAAAGGACGCTGCACTATGCATACATTTGTCTTTAACCACATCTATGTGTTTCAGCATTGGGTCTTCCTCAGTGGGTCCTGAGAGCCCCACACAACGTGTTGCTTGGTGTCCCTGGGGGACCTTGGGACGCCTCTGGTCCCTTCTTAAAAAAGCACCTGAATCAAATGAATGGCTTGTTACCAGGAATCAAGCTGAATAGCATGATGATGGGGGAATTAAGGCATGTGATTTAGGTCGACTGGAGAAGGGATGCATCTAAATGTCTCCAAATAGTAGCTCTTGAGGGCAGAACGTGGCCACCCCTGGTCTAAAACAAAACTGTGATAAGACACAAATCTATGTTATATGTATTTTTTTTCTGAGGACAGAATACTCTTACAACAGTCCATAGATACCTTCGCAAAACAATGATAATAATTTAAAGGATAATTGAAAGAAACTTTAAATGACCTGTAAGAAAGTATGGCTCTTTGGAACCAAAATATAAACATAAAAGAGATCCAAGACTTTAAACCAGTTGTAATCCATAAAGAATTGCCTTGTGTTTTCATGTGTTGTGATGAAGTAACAATACAAATAAGAAAGTCATCAAGCTAATTATTGATCAAACAGTTTGAATCATTTTGGTAAGACGTCTTTGTTCTGTTTAGGAAAGAGTCAAAAATCTGCTAACACATATTTTCAGAATATCAAGGAAATAATAAACGTTGAAAAACCTTTGAAGGGGTCTTATTTTAACCTGCTTTAGATGTTAGTGATAGTCTCACAGATTTGCATTCTTCAGTGTCATCTAATCTGCACACCTCTCATGATCCAACCTTCCTCATTCTACTCCTGTGGTCTAATAGATAAACTGTCACCTTGTTTGATAGATGGAGAGCAGCAGTCAACAAGGAACCCTTACCATGACAAGGGACAAGAATTGAATCTGCAATGCCCTGGATACAGTCAACATGAAACATATCAAACAGCATTCCTCACAGCATTCCTCTCAATATCAAAAGGTGCTTATTTGAGGATATCCTTAGTGCATTTACGCCTGTGTTTGCATCCTGACCCACTGGGGCAGACGCAATAACTTTGGACTCCCTCCCACTGCCCCTGACTGCAATGACCACTCTCATTTTTTTTCCTTTTTCCCTGCCGGGTTGTGTGCCTTCCCAGTCCGGCCGCTTTTCAGATTCATTTCCAGGTAAACACGGTGTGGCCAACCGCAAACCTGCAGCCAACAGGCGTTGTCACAGCTGTGGCAGATAATGGCAAGTCCAAAATGCAGCCAAGCTCTGGAATGTTTACTGTCACCACAGGCAGGTTGGTTGGCAGTAAACATCTTTTTTTCCAGTACATTCCAAGAAGAAGGTTCTTTCATTATTAATTTTATTTTGACAAATTACTCACTTAAGCTCTCACACTGTGCTGTTTTGTGTGACCTTGAGTACTCGGAGGGGAAAGAAAGGCGTAAAAGGGGTCATTCAACGTGGATCTTTTATTTTCAGTAAAAAAAAAAAAGTTAACACTTTCTCGCCAATTACTTCTGGGTGTTTGAAAGAATGCTCCAAGGGATCCGCCTTTCTTTCACAGAGCAGAAATCGCCTTGTCTCTATTTCCCAATTTTCCCCAAACCCAAGAAAAACTCAACAACTGTCAATTTAGGGATTTGTTGGCATAGGTATCATTCTTTTCACTTCTTTGACTGACTCATTAAACTTTCACCTCTTACTGGGTTCCTTTGTCGTAATCAGAGCGGTAATGTCACCTGAATGTGTGAAATGTAACACTGATCATTAAGGAGGCTAACTGATTAGGAAAGTGGCAAATCTGAATAAACTATCAGGTCTAAGTGCTGACACCTTCATGCCTGACTACATGGTTTAATGTATTGTTTAATGTATGGTTTAGTTTTTACTCCAGCAAGGGCCAACTTAAATTATTACACTGTTTTTACCTAATGCACATACAAAACAATAGTATTTCTTTGACCAACATGCTGGGTTTATGCTGTTAGGACAATGATGGTTTGCAAAGTTCAAACCAAACACTGTGTTAAAAATTGTGATCTAGTTTTTAGGTTAGAGAAGAAAATAGAAGGAGTCTAATTGTATTTCAAAGACCACCACTTCGAACTAACTTAAGCAGTGACCTGATCAGACTTTATTGAGCCTAAGACCTCCTCATGAAATAAGAAATAAGGTGAGAGGTAACAATCAATCTGTATAAAAATGCAAATCTTTCTGATTTCACACCAGAGAACATGTTTGTTTACCTAAGATAACATTATGCATTGATCTGCTAAAAAAGTTAGTACAAGCTGTGCTAGCTGAGCTCCCAGGTCACACTTTGACCAAAGAGCTGCTCATGATTTTAATAGACAGGCCAAATAGTTATATTTATTTCAACATCAACATTTGCATGCATTATTTTTTACATTAGCCTGTTATTTTTCCGAACACTGGGTATAAATAGCGTTCCAGATTTTGAAAAAATATATATATTAGCTGGTAGATCTATGTATTACTTAGTTAGTTGTATAATCTATGTTTGGGATTGTTAAAGTAAGACATAAAAAAGATCTTGATATGATCTATATCTGCATTCAATTGGTATTGTGCTATTGTTTAGACATCTGGAATACACTTATGTACCTTTAATTCAAAACCTCAAAAGGTATTTAGTTAGGCACATCTTGAACAAGGTCATTTTACCTTCTACAGAAATTCTTTGAAAGATTATTTGAGCTGAAACCTTTACTCCAGAAAATAGAAAAATTGACTTACACATACAATTAACGAAATTGATTGGACATAACAATTTAACTCAGATTACAGGTTATAATATTCAAAACCTCAATTCGTAATCAGTGCATCAAGTAGCCAACTTCACTATTTATATTTTTGGGAAAAAATCAGCCAAAATCATGTCTTGTTCATGTGAACCCAATACTGTGTATTGTGTGAGCTGAATTGATCATTGCATCCTTACTTATTAGATAAAATGAGGTTGTTGTTGTCAATGTTTTATATCTAATAAAAAGAATCTGAGGCTCAAGTACTTGAAGAGCAAAAATCAACAGATTTGATATTAAATGACATATATTTTACTTACACTTTGTTGTCTCTGATTTTGAAATACTCTTACTGTCCTATTGTTTTCCGCCTAAAGATGTAATCCTGGTGTCTTTTGAACTTGAGACCAGAAAAAGAGGCACTATGGATAAAAAGAAAGCAACTAACTAACTAACTAACTAACTAACTAACTAACTAACTAACTAACTGACTGACTGACTAACTAACTAACCTTCTACTTTACTCTCATAAATTCATGCATAATATCACATGCATTGTCTGGGTACAGCCATTTTATTAGCTGAAAGAGTGATACCTGAAACGCTATTGTTTAAAATATGAAAACTGCATCTCAGTAATTTCTCACATATGGTAGGCTACATAAAGATTAAGTGAGTTTAAAAGCTCAACACCACCATAATCTCTTTTAATTTTAGCTCATGGTAGAATATCTTTATATTTTACCAGCCTCTTCAAGCAGCAACTACTGTCTTCTTTTCTTTCTGATTAAAATAAACCATAATAATGAAAAATCTTTAATATTCATGCCTCTGGGGACACTGCATTGAATAATCAGTCAGTGAACTATGACATAGTTATATAAAAAAGCGACCTAAATCAGTCTTGTCAAACAAACAGACACTTTTGTCCTTTTGTGGTCCTAAAAACTATGCAGGCCAACGTTTTTGTGTCTCATGTGAACAGTTCAACAGTTCAGTTACAGTTAGCTGGATGACTAATATAAAAGCAAACATGTATGACAGACAGAGGGAAAGATGAAATGCAAACCAGGGAGATGGAGCAACTGTGGAAGGCCCGAGGTGAGGATTTTTGTTTTTGGCTAAATCCAAAATGTGTCCTTCACCCCATGTGAGAGGACTTTGGGAGGTTGATGATTAACTTGTTATTAGCAACGTGTCTCATTCAGAGACATTATGCCATTAAAGGTCATGGAAAAGTTTTGCAACGTATGATTTGTACATGGAAAATTAAAATGCTCCCTTTAAATACTGTTCCATAGATAAGTATAATTTCATGGAACACATAATAGTGTTTTACACATTTTAGTCATTTTATGTTTTCTTTCTATTTTTAATAAAATTCTACATTGTATAACAAATGCAAACAGCTGCGTACGTTCGTGCATTCCAACATGATTGTGACCTATTTTAGTGAATTTACGCAACAGAAATATTGGCATGAATAAGAGTGGAAATTACTTTAAATAAAAAAAAAAAAACATATACTGGTGCATGCATTTGTTGAAATTCTGCATATGCTTAGCCTTCCTATTTTATGGACTCGGAATAACTTGAAACGTGTGCATTATCATCATGTAGAAATCGCATTAAAATCTTCACAGAGTGAATTTTGACATTTTAAAACAGCTCAAGACACGGCGAAGAGACGCAGCTTTCTGCATCCCCAGCTACCCGCCGGTGCAATCCCAAATCCTCAAACACAGGGAGCTTTTTTCTCATGATCTCATTTCCAAGTTAAGCAGACTGTGTTGGTCCCTCGTCAACAAGACAGGTTTACTCGCTTTTACTAATGGGGGCTCTATGCTGATAGTTATGCTCTTGCGTAAATATGCAGTCAAATAGATGTACAACCACCGACACGTGGCTGACACCGCTCCGCAGCCTCACCTGGTTGTTTGTTTCATACAAATACTGTACGCGCTGCGAGAATTAAGGGGCCCTTTGACACTGCAGGCCTCCAGAACCCTTCTGATGGAAGATTAACAAATTAAGCACACGTCTATTACTTAAAACCTCCACACTAAGACCAATACAACCAGAAAAATGATCTATTCAACTGCACCTCACGGCCTGAAATTACTCGGTTGTAAAAGCTACATGCATTTTGTTTTCTTAAGAAATAAAGCGCTGCTTAACCATGTCTGAGCTTAGTATCATACTATTACTTAGAATAAATTCTATCTTATTTTTGTGCATGTATTAGATGTAAAAAAAAACTGAAACCAATGTCACAGAAAGTAAATTGATTCACAGTGTAATTTTAGGTGAAATAATAAAGCCAGCCGCATTGTAGCACCCGACAGAGGGCGCTATGCAGCTATGCCTTGTGAATTAAAAACTAATAAAAAAAACCCAACAACTTAAAAACAGAAATTCACGGATTCAGGGGAGAAATAAGACATATTCTGGAATATGAGCACAACTATTATAGAAAATTTGAAACATTCATTGGATTTTAAGTCAAACATGAAACAGTAGTTTCTCAAAATAATTTACAACAACAAAAAATATACTTGATTGCCATTCATGTAGACCATAAGCAGTTTATCATTGTAACCACAAATACACATATCTCGTTTTGGAAAAAGTAACCTGTAGAAAACATTTACGCCCAGATTTACATACTTAGTCTTATGTTTAACTCTTAATTTCAGTAAAATTATGTTATATTTTAGTTTTCTAATCATAAATCTCCCTCCTTCTCAAACGTCCTCAGGTTCTTTTGTGTTGCTGATATAAAATAATCAACAATTATAATACAGGTTGTGGCCATAAATTCCTTAAACGAGCCACAATAAAAATGGATTATGATCTGAGCACTGCTGAAGTGGAATAAGCTCGTTGGAGGATGTGCGTAATGAAAAGCTCCCAACATTTCTTTTTAACCCCCCCCCCCCCTCTTTCTTTTTATCCCCTACAATAAGATTAGTTCATAATGAAGCTTTTCATATGAAACTGTTCTTTTCAGTGAGCGCAGGTGTACAATTGGGGGGATGCAGGCGGAGGTGGAAAAGGTGGTGGAGGGAAAGGGGTGGGGGGGTAAAGCTTGAGGAGTCTCACGACTAGGTGCGAGCAGATTATTCAAATAGGGCCCAAGGCGTAGAAGTAGGGATTGGAGGTTTGCCTGGCGCCCAGAGCTTATATCACAGCGCTAACAGGCAGCGCGGAGCGTCATTTGGACTCCAGCCTCTGACGGGTGCATCACGGCTGGCTGCGCAGGACGCACATGCACCAAGTCCTTTACGGAGGGACGGACCGCGACCCGAATACACTAACTGGTCCCCTGTCACTTGCTATCAGAGAGACTTTTGGCTTTTTCCTCTGCTGGGAGACACGTTGTAGAAGTCCTCCATGATGCTTGGAGCAGTTAAAATGGAAGGACACGAACATACCGACTGGAGCACCTACTACGGAGAGCCCGAGGTGGGTACCTTAAATATATATATTTTTCCCCGGTCTAAAGCCGATCCCATTTTATACAACTCAATATTAGCCCTGAGATAATATTAACTTTGTGATCAAATATTGACTTGAGGCGCCTCCAAATCCTCCCCCATCTCCGTGCAGCGCGCTATCCTAACAAACTTACTTGACATGTATTGGGTGGAGGTAACTTTTCGCTCGGATATTAAAACAGATTATTGTTATTTTTTCGTCTTTTTATCACGTTTACTTTCAATAATCACCTGCAGTTTTTGGTTTAGGGTAAAGGTATTGGTTCACATTGTGTATTCGTGTTGCAAGCACACGGTAATAGCTGTTAGATGCATTTTTAAAGCCTTTGCGCATTTTAAAGCATTACCTTTTTTTATTTATCATATTTGGCTTATAAACATTTTTATTTTTATTTTGTCATGTTCAAAAATATTTTTTTATTCTTTGTTAATACACAGTTATTCTTGTATTTTTATTTCAATTTAATAAAATTTTACTTCATGTAAAAGCGTTTGTGTGCAGGAATTATTGTTCATGTTGTTTCCTGATTGTGCCAAACTCATGGATCCCCTTCTCTCTCTCCACCTCCACATTAACAGTGTTACACCTCGGTTGGCAACATGAACACCGGCCTGGGAATGAACTCCATGAATACCTACATGAGCATGTCCGGCATGAGCACCACGGCCAACATGACGGCCAACTCCATGAACATGTCCTATGTCAACACCGGCATGAGCCCCTCCATGACGGGCATGTCGCCGGGCACCGGAGCAATGAACGGCATGGGCGCGGGCATGACGGCTATGAGCGCAGCGCTGAGCCCGAGTATGAGTCCAATGACCGCGCAGCCCGCCTCCATGAACGCTCTCACCTCTTACACCAACATGAACGCCATGAGCCCCATTTACGGACAGTCCAACATCAACAGATCCAGAGATCCCAAGACTTACCGCAGAAGTTACACACACGCAAAACCCCCCTATTCGTATATCTCCCTCATCACAATGGCCATCCAACAGTCTCCCAGTAAGATGCTGACGCTGGCTGAGATCTACCAGTGGATAATGGACCTGTTCCCCTTTTACCGACAGAACCAGCAGCGCTGGCAGAACTCAATCCGCCATTCTCTGTCATTTAATGACTGTTTCCTTAAAGTACCCAGGTCACCTGATAAACCCGGGAAGGGCTCCTTTTGGACTCTCCACCCGGATTCTGGGAACATGTTCGAGAACGGCTGCTACCTGAGGAGGCAGAAGCGCTTCAAGTGTGAGAAGAAGATGTCGCTGAAGGACGGCGGGCGAAAGTCGGGCGACGCCGGCTCCTCGAACAGTAGCTCGGAGAGCTGCAACGGAAACGAGTCGCCGCACTCCAACTCCTCTTCCAGTGACCACAAAAGGTCCCTGTCGGACATGAAGGCGAGTCAGGCCATGAGTCCGGACCACGTCGCCGCTGCCGCCGCTGCCGCAGCCGCCGCCGCCGCCGCCGCCTCACCGGTATCGCAGGGGCAGCACCTCATGTCGCAACATCACTCCGTCCTGGCGCACGAAGCCCACCTAAAGCCGGAGCACCACTACTCGTTCAACCACCCGTTCTCCATCAACAACCTCATGTCCTCGGAGCAGCAGCATCATCACAAAATGGACTTGAAAACTTATGAGCAGGTGATGCACTACTCCGGATATGGCTCCCCGATGGCCGGGGCGCTTTCTATGGGTTCCATGGCGGGGAAAGCTGGCCTGGATTCCGCGTCTATACCTGACACATCTTACTACCAGGGTGTCTATTCCAGGCCGATCATGAACTCCTCATAGACCCCGTGGAGTGTCCTCACCTTAGATTTGTACATTTGTAAAAAACAAAAACGGAAAAAATATAGACTTTGTGTACAATATGTATTTCAAATATTTTTGACGTTTGCCACCTTTTTAGTTGTCAAGTTTGTTAGTAGCCTAATTGCTTATTTTGAAGGAGAGAATGTGGAAGATGATAAAAAAAATGTTGAAAATGTGACGAGATTTGTTCAGCTTCTGGACTCCAAAGACAAAACAACAAATCAAGTTGCTGTATTATAGCTGACACCCGATCATCGGGATTCCTAAATGAACTTAAATGCATCAGAAGATTTGTTCAATCATTTGTGTAATTCCTATTTATGGCTTGTATATGTGTATTCTTGTAGTGACAAGAACAGAATCTATATTAAAGTGTAATGTTTTGTTTTCTGGACATTATGTATTCTTCTTCTTCTTCTTCTTCTTCTTCTTCTTCTTATTATTATTATTATTATTATTATTAAGGGCACATATTTATTCCAACCATAATACGGGGATTTTTAGAATTTAATTATTAACTTATTTTTGAAACATTACTTAAAATATAAGCAAAAAAGAAAAGAAAAAAGAAAACAAACAGAAACAAAAAACCCCAACAACAATATAAATACAAACAAAAAATAACTAAACCAAGAGGGATTACTAAAAATACAACAAAAACAACAACAAAACAAACTATATTTTCATACATCAAGAGCATGGGAAATATGAAAAAACTAATGGCTAAAAATGTGCCTAAAATGTATTTTCTTCTTTTAGAAACCGTTTAAAAGATATATAAAAAATATTTTCAATGCTATTTTAAAAGAAAAAAATGGCAGTTTTATTGGCTAGAATAGTTTAGGTTTAAAGCAAAATATTATTGAAAGCATAAACAAGTAAGTAAGTAAGTAAATAAATAAATAAATATAAGAAAACTTCCATTAAAGTTCCAGTTATGCCACGCATTTTAGCAGAAAAATATTTATATGTGTGGTGGGTTGTACTTTTGTTCATTCAAAGTTGCTCTAAATTGTGGGATATTTTTTGTCACTACCGTGCTTTCTTATTAAGGCCTAGACATTCAGTTGACGGATTAATAGCTTTGCAGGATAAAACCAGGACAATCTTACAATTTGTCTCCTAGGAAATGCAAATATATGCTCAATAATCCCAAACAAAAATTGAGATCTTGATGCATCTATTAACCTATCACCAACTCTGCATTTGTGTGGAAGAATTGTTGTTGAAAACCTGTTAAGAAATTAGATTTTTACCGGAGACAAAATAAACTTTTTTAGTCACCACAAATAGTGCGCACCCCACAGAAGACAACATTATGGAAGCCCATGATAAAATATTGCATATTTCGCACACATACATGTAGACTTAGAAAAAAAATTGATTGGCTATAATCAAGCATTCAAATTCCCTCACACAGTGTGCCAATCAAGTACCATACAGGAAGGTCTGTCAATCTCCCACTCTAACACGTCGTCCCTTATCCCTCCATCTATCAGCACACAAAAACACGCAAACACACAAAACACACGCAAACACACACACACACTACAAAGTTTAGATCAGTGAATGAGATTAAGTGTCATTGTCAGATAGAACAACCTCCCGCGGCGCAGGAGAATAGCTGCTGCAGAGGAGGCCTGATTTGGGGAACTGAGCTGCCTGAATGTGATGCTCTAACTTCTCTCCCCACAATCTGGGGCTCCATTGTCTACTCCTTACTTTTAAAGTAGCGGGACCCTCCCTTCTTGTCAGATAAATTGTGAATCCAACTAAACCCCCACCCCCCCACTCCACCCCAAACCATACCACCTTCACAGACTCAAATCCAAGGCCGGGGACAGAAGCACCATTCTGCTCCCTTTATAGCCCAAACGTCACACCCTTCGAACTTCTGAACACGTAGGGGCAGAAAGTGTGCGTTTATTCTCCAGACCCTCTTTGCAGATCGCACTTTAAACAGTGTGATCTGCGAATAAACAAAGCCAGTAAACAATGGAGTGGAGGGTATGCCCGCATATAGGAAGAGTACACACTCACGCACACATGCACAAACCAAATTGCACAAGTGTAAACTTTGAATAGAACGCCCGAGGCTCTGTAAATTTACTCAGACATTAAATTTCGTTCTATTCATTTTAGACATATAATGCTAAGCTGATTTTTTATAGCGTGCTGATCGATATCTCTGTAAAATAATCATTTTTTTAACTAGCGTGGCAGTGAAATCTTTGCTTTGTAGCTAAAGTCAACAGTGACAGAGTTTGAGCTCAAATAAATGCTGTGATGTCTGGAGCCCTTTGCAGAAGGCAGAAGGCAAGCTTCTACAATGGGCTTCTGTGGGGCTTGCCAACAAGCAGCGGCTATTTTGCACAGGTATGAAGCTTTAATCTTCTGTAAAATACAGTGTTTTGATTTTGATTCTTTTACTTAAAGAGTAAAGCGAATTGATGGCAGTTCGTGTGCATGCATGAGAGGGGGAAAGCTATGATATCCCGAACTCATGGGAAAAGAGATTTATTGGATTTCGTGGTGCAAGGTTGATCTGCAGGTTGTGTGATCTAAGCAAGTTTCTGTCTCTCGAAGTTGCAAGCGTGTTGGAGAGATGTCTCTGTGATGAAAAACCCTGATATTACAAACTATAGTTTCTATATTTTCCTATTGAACAGATATACATTCCTTAGTATTATGTGGAGATTTTCTTTCTCTTCAGATGCATTTCATAAGCCAATATTTTTTTTAACCAGACAGTATGACTGACTTGAGAATGTCTACACATGTTCAGCGAGAAATGAAACTAAATGTGGACTTGAAGACTATTTTTTGCAGAGTGCGGCTGATTGATATCACGTTCCCATGCTCGCAGGCTATGTCGGCAAAGGGAGCGTTCTGCTGCTCGGACAATATATCGCTGTTATTGTAATACATTTTGTTAATGTCATATTTTAATCTAAAAAAACAAAAACAATAATTGCGTGATAATAAAAATATTTTACAGTTATATATTTGCAAAATAACCCATTCAGTCGCGTAAAGAAATAAAGATTTGATAATAATAATAATAATAATAATAATAATAATAATAATAATAATAATAATAATAATTTTTAAAACAAGTGTCTTTGCAACAAATATTTTCAACTGGCTTTAGGGAATGAAAGCCTCTTTTATATATTGAATTGAAGTGAATTCAAACATTTGGCTCTCAAAGTGGCAATACCATAGCCCTCTGAAGGTATAACCCTGGTCAAGACTCATTTCCAGCGCGCTCTGATAGCGGGAATTATGCTTTAAATCTCCGCAGATTTAAAGGTAAGAAGTTTCAATATGCTTTATTGGGGAGTGGGATGGGTGCAAAGTTTTCGAACCATTTTACATTCGTTGTCCTTATCTTAACCTCTTTTTCAAGTTTTTAAATGAGGCAAGATACCTCTGCGCCACCATCACAGACCATCGCGTAGGTTGTTATAGCAACAACAAAAAAGAGGATGTCCAGGGCCTGTTGATTCTTTTTTTTTTTTTTTAACCCGCTAACCTGTTTTCTTTGCATTTCTTGAGCTGAAATTTGCATATTTCTTGATTAGGGGCCTGCAAACCAGACCCCCATTCTCGCTGGGAGACAACACACCCAGACGCATCTTTTGCAGCTATTTAAGGATTTGGCTGCTGGAAGGTGCTTCCAGATTTGCAACATTTGATGAAGTCTGAATAACTTGGCATCGAGCAGGGATTATCAACACGTACTTCTGATAATCACAGTTGAAGATTTTTAAGATAAACTCTCCGTGTCGCAACAATGGCCGACAATTACCCCTTTTCCTCATGTCTTTTAATTGCCTCTAATTGCATCAATCTTCTAAAGCGAGACATTCTAATGCCTGAGGACGAGTATGGGCCTCTGTGTTCTAAGAATGACTCACATCATAAGCCAAATATGAGCATCCACCCATGGGCGTCAGCTCTAATGGAGCTTCCTTGCACAGTTAATCAAGGCCCGAAGAGGGGGAAATTAGAGTCATATTGTATTTTTACATATTTTGCAATAATTCAACTAGTAGAGCCTATATCATTTACAAATCTACCGTAATTAATATCTGCTTTATCTAATAAATAGCCTACTTAAAATAAATAGCTACCAAATCAATTTATGGCTACGGTCAGGTTTATTAAATTACATATTAAAGGTGGGCGCATAATGTTATGAAGCCTTCGCAGTGGAGATATTATTGCCGCACCTACATAGGCTACAGGCGCGCTGAAGCCCGCGGACTGGAACACCCAAGTAGATCTGTCTCCACGGAGACGGCGGGACACCGGTCCAACAAGCTGTAATTCTGTCTCAGCCTTTTGCAGGGGAGGGACCGTCCACACTAGCCCGACTTAACTCCTCTTTCACCAGAAATACTCCTAATCCCATATCTTAGCAGGGCAAACTGTCGTCCCTCAGTATATTAAAGGGACCACAAAGTCAGAACTTCAAGCCACCCATGGTTTCACAGCAGAGCGGCCCGTCCGGTGAGACGCTCCGTGCCCGTCACTCCATCCACCGTGCGCGCATCATTTTCTTCAATATTTTCTTTCACTTTCATGAAAAAAATAGAGCTAAATTCTTTAGAACATGTCTATAATACCTTACAATTGCCTTACATTTAACGCGTTTAATTTACCATATTTGAGGTGATTTTTATTAAAGAAAATCGAATTAGCAGTTTGTCATGACAACTGTCAGTCATTTTCTATTTTTATTTACTAGATCGTTTATTCGTTATTTCAAGATGTGCGCTCTTCAATATTCAGGTTCACAGTTATGCAGACCATTAAGATTTTAATAACCCCCCCAGCCCCGCCCCTCACCACCACCTGCATGATTAAAGATATTATAAGAGCCCAGAAGACCCTAAACAAAATGAAAAGAATATAATAGATTCTGTTAGACTACAGTTCAAATTGTAGTTATCAGTCACAAACCTAGATGTAATTGCACTTGTATTACAGATTTTCATATAAGAAATTAAAGCGAAAACGGAATGTTTTACAACTTAAATTGTCAGCCGATCAAATAATTGTTTTTTCTATCGCCTGCAAGAATGTTGCATTCATACTTTTATGAAGAGCTCCAAAATATAGATTAGTCATTTATTTAATAAATCACATTTTCCAGAATCATATTATATTTGTATAAAAGGAAAAAATAATTAAACTATAAATAAAATGCACTTTAAAAGAAAATAATTTAAACGGTCTGTTTTGGCCTTTTCACATTAAACAATTATTTTTATTTAGCGTTTATAAATTGTATTTGTTCAGCCATTTCATTATAGCTGCATCATATATTTTTTATTTATAACAAAAATACACTAAATTCTATGTCTAAAATGTAGCTTACTTTTGCAGTTTTTTTTTCTTGCTTAGTAACAATATTTTTTATTGTTTTGACTGTTTTTGAAATAATTAATTTTCTTCTTGGTTTTTTGTAATCATGGGTTTTTAATGAAATTTTTTAAACAAAATTCAGCTTTAACCCCCCCCACCACCACACATAAGACTTAATTAGTCTTAATTTGTCAAACATTTACATTTTTTAATATCTTGTCATTATATAATTTTATTCCAAAGCTTCAATGCTTGATTCTTGATTGCCACAATGAAATGAGTTTTGCATGTCAAAAAATACAGATGATTACTTAAAATGATAGCAATAAAAGGTGAATTTCTGAGAAAGAGAAAAACAGAGAAAGAGAGGGATGGCCTGATGGACAGGGTGAGAATGCGGATACTATCTGTGATGTGTCTGCACTCATTTCTGACACGACTCTGTGACATTCCAGTGCAAGACTTCTTCAAGTCCTGAGAGAGAAAGCAGAGATGGGGAGACAGAAAGATCCATCAACAATGCCCATTGAGTACTATGAGGCAACAGCTGGTGGGATATGCGTTGACCTAATGGCAATCCATTCAGGCCTGGACGGGGTGCCTTTCTATACCCTGCTGCTTTTATACTTCTGGAAGTGGATGGATGGTCAGTGTTTATTCTCATCACGCAAACTGAAAAGCAACAGTCCCAAAGAAACCAGTGAATATCAATCGTTGTTAACTAAATTTCAACTTTTGAATTGGAGAGTTCCATAGATATAAGACTGAGACACCATCAAAGCTTTTGTCTCAAAAGAGCTCTGAGGTGAAGCTCAGAAGGGAGGGTTAGATGAGCTTCTCAAGGCATCAGACATCCAGAAAAAACCAAAAGCCTAAGTTTAAGATAATAAAAAATGTGATCATCCAGGCAGAAAAATACAATATTGGATGGAGATTAATATGAAGTCGGGCATCAGCTGGAAGCATTTGTGTTCACTCGTGCTTCTAGCTCCTCTTTGACAATTCCACAGGCATTTCCCTTTGGGCCTCGCGTCTGTCTTTGAGATCAAACCTTGCTGGCAGAGGCACCATAAAACGATATGTCAGTCAAGAGTGGTAAAAGGATGCCTGCTAGACTGTGATTGATCTGCTGTGGTTTTCTTTATTCCCCTCGAGACTTGATACATGTAGGTTTCAGATTCCACTGTCTGAAGCAGGTGATGAATAGTACCACATATATATGCCTTTTTCTGAGCCGTTTCCACCCGATGTGGCACATTTAGCAGCACATGGTCATAACATGCAAGCCAAGTTGCTGCAATATCCCCCCCCCCCCCAGCTCCTGTTTCAGGAAGTGAAAGCACAGCTTTGCCAACCAATCACATCGAAGGACATCCAACTCATTAAAAGTTAATGAAACCTATAAACGTAGTGCGCCAGCGATTCATTTAAACCCCCAATCCAATCTCCTCTTTCTGCAAAGGCAAACAAGCCTGTGTGCCCCCAGTGCTGTCCTCGGAATAACAAACTACGGAATATTTTGTCCTGCATATGTTCACTCATGCAGACATGTGCGCATTGATAGGATATCTTACAATGGGACTTGTCCAATTTAGAAAACAGCTATGGTGGTGTGGTGCTAGGGGTAACTTTGCTAATCTGGTTTGGAGTTGAATCTAATGGATTTGCCTTACACTGCACTGCTTGTCAGAAACTGCAGCAACGGATATGCCATTTCGACATTTATGAGAATCACTGACATTCAAATAATGTGCCTATTTTAATACCATACATGAGTGAAAGACAGATCTGGGTAAAAAAAAAAGAAGCTGTTTATACATCCTCCTGTTCATGCAAGGGTCTTGAACTATGCAGCAAGACAAGGCCAAAGCTCTCTGTTCACACAGAACATCATCTATCCATTTCATTCACCATCACCAGATGACAAGTACTGGTCTTAATATGATAAAAAGCCATCAACAGCAATAAAGTTCCACTTTACTGGTGTCAGAATTGAAAAAAAAAACCATCATCCCTAATTGTCTTTCAGAGCTCTATTTTACACAGCTTTGTAGTGCTTCCCTTGGGGGATTCAAATTAAATACACTCCATGTATGTAGTCACTGTCAGCTTGCTAATGAATTCCCATACCCTGACTTGAATCAAATTAATCCCCAATTTAATTCCATATAAATGGCTGTGTTATTTATAAAGGGGAGACGGATGCTCTGATAAAGGATTGAGAAAAGCTGGGAGATGTCTATAGGGCTGCTGAGCAGATTATAGTGAAGGATGAATCCTGTATGTTTTCCCTGACAGCAGAGTAGTCCCCTGATACACACTATTTAACCCTCGCCTGTTTGACGCTGACAGAAACATCTCACCATTTGTCACCCAATATCCTTTCAGATTAAAGAGTCAACCGGCAGCTTTATTGGTCAGAGCCGTGGCACTCTTATCTTTAAGTGCAGTGAAAGATAAAACATGAAGGTGCACATGTTGCACAGCACGGAGTTAAATTAGCTGTCGGTATAAACACACGCCTGCACAGTTGCGTTCACACGCAGAAGGAAATTTTGCATGCTTAATTACAGGAAGTGAAGCAGTTTTGGGAACAATTCATTTTGACTACACATGCACTGTAGTAAATTAGAAGTAATTTCATTTTAGTGATTCAGTTTGAAAAGTGAAACCCATGTGTGATATGGGTTTATTATTCACAGATAAATGTAAAACCTAAATTCCACAAAGAGAATTAAAATCCTTCATAAGACAATTATTTTTTTTTTTTATAATAGTCTGCTGAAATTATGTCCATATACTGTAAAGTATGTGCATGAATTGTTGCAGCAAAGCAGCGTGGGATAGAGGCAACTAGCTTGTGGCTCTGCTGATGTGCTAAGGAAGCAGTGATTGCTTTAATAGCAGGTTTCGGTTCATCTGGATTGTTTGGTCTGGTGTCTCTCACCTTCCTCTTGACAACACCTCAAAGGTTGTCTTTGAGGATTAAGTCAGACAAGCTTCCTGACCAATCAAGTAGAGTGATCCCATCATTAATTCACGTATTTGTACTTTTGGTAGTGTGGGCAGGTGTCAAATCCTGCTGGAAAATGAAATCAGCATCTCCACGAAGCAAAATATCTTGGTAGCCAGCTGCACTGACCTTCAACTTTATAGAACACAGTAGACCAACATCAGTAGATGACATTACTCTTCAGACTCATTAGTGATCATAAATGGAACTTCACAGTGGACCTGAAGTGTTATGTTTCTCTGCCTCTCCACTTTTCATCCCAGATACTAGGGGTTTTGATTTCTACATGAAAGAAAAAAAAAACATTATAAAAGAGGAATTTGGTCCAGAGAAAAAACATTATAATCTGAAAAAAAAAGAAATTTAGATTTTCATTGGCTGAAAGCCTTCATTTTAACAAGCAGAAATAACTGAAGTATATCACTCAATGTGTGATAAATCACAAAATATGTGATTTTCTCCTTTTTTTAATCAAATACTATAATTAATATATTTTCAGTAGCAATATAATTTGCTGAGTTACATTTTATTTTGTATCACCACCTTGATTAATTGAAGTCAGGACTTAGAGACTGACTGGAGGTTTGTAAAAGGGCATTTTTAAGCAAAGTGCAATACACAATGCAGCCCTGTAACATACCACAAGCTGCATTTTGGATGCAAATATAATGGTACACTACACACACACAAACACACACACATTGGCTCCAAGTTCAGTAACTGATGTGTGGTTTCAAAGGTTATAACTGTTTGACTACCATTTCATATTCAATACGAAAACATTTCATGACAAAAAAAGCAAAAGATAAATCTGTCTTGACTGAGTTGTTTAACTAAGACTAATATAACACATTTAAAAATGTTCCGATGCCAAAAGTTTTAATTTTAACTGTATCAAAGCATAATTCTGCCAATTAGCCACAAACATATCCAAGCATTAGCTGCTGTGAAATTATATCCAAAGTTAGTCCTTAAGCGCTTCTTCCCTTGAGAGCTTTAATACTGAGTCTGGCTATATTTGTTGTTCAGTAAGAATTGTAAATTCACCAAAGCTTAGAGTGGCATAACATTCATTGCATTGTTTTCTACAGATATTGCAGGGCATTAAAGGTTTAACAGTAACAGGCTGCTCTCAGACACTAATTTGGTTCCTTATTTATAATTAGCTGGAAGTACAGTAAGTATTTCCACTTTTTATTGTCACTTTAATCAGTGACAACAATCAAGACTTAAATACTTTGACAGTACCCCAACTGTCCCTCATTGAGGTCAAGGCCTTACATTTGTTAGTGACTGGATTTGAGAATGTTTTTCAGGTGGAAGTTTTGCTTCAATGCTTGATCCCATTCACAGTGTAGAATAAAGCATAATCTGTTGTTTGAAAGACCAAAACATTTTTAAATCTAAATTTGTATTTCTCATTTGTCCTTTAAAAATGCGCAATATTTCTAATTGTGCTAATCATTTTTGCCCAAAGCCACTAGTATGTCAGTGTGTCAGCAGATAAGTCAGACTATGTAGCAGTCATTGGTGGGTGCAGCTTAATTCATTTCTTTTTCTTTTCTTTTTTCTTTTTGCAAAGTTGAATCTTAAAGTTTTGTTAAAAGACAACAGCTAAAGCTACTGGGTTTTGAGAGGATGTACATAAATATGACTTTTATCTCCATCATTAATTAAAATCTTCTTTTAGGGCACAATTTTCTTTCTCCAGCTCTACACAAATTACCCAGAAGCCTGAACATTAACCCAATAGGATGACTCCAGTTATTTAGCAACATTTCCATACTGAAATTGCTGTGTACTTGAGCAACAGAAATATGGGCATTTCGTTTGATTATTTGCTGTTTAAGCATCATTCCAAACAGGTGAAAAAAGTTTTTTATTTAAAAACATGTCTATACTCACACTGCTCAGTGAATCTGGTTATATCAGAAAAGGCAGTTCAGTCTTTTATAGTTCCATAAAAATGTCCTTAACTGCTAAACACTGATAAAAAAAGACACTGATCATTGTAGTGATAACATCTTAAGTGTTGTAAGCTCCTCTGTACGTTCAAGTTTTTAGAAATCTGAGGGTTGTTTTTATCAGGCCAATGTCACATTGAGCTTCATTCCAAACAATTAGTCTGAAATTGTTTTCATTATTTAATCGTTGTCTACTGCTGATGTCAAATGTTGACCTGATCTTGTTGGATGATAATCCATGCTTTTTTTGCAGACATGGACATGGATTATTGTCTTTTAAGATGGTTTAAGAAAAAATGATAGATCAACTACAGATTGTGTAAAATGCATTTTCAAGAATTGTAACAGTTATAAACGAAAGAGCCCACATCACCCTAGCCCAGACTTTTCTGAATTGGTTTACAGTTGAGTTGAGTTGAGTTAGTAGCACCAAGACTCTGGAATGCACCTTCTGTATGTTTTTGCTCCATATAGACTATTTGCTCGTTTAAAAAGGCAGCTGGTTGCTCAAATACAAACACCTTTAGTTAGATCCTTAAATCTAATATTTCCTTCTCTGCAATATATTTCATGTTAAGTAATTGTATTGGTTTATTTGCTGAATCTATATTTTGTATGTTATTTTGTTCTAACTGTGAAGCATGTTGTGAATTTTATCTGTGAAAAGTACTTTATAAATAAAACTTTACTTACTCACCTGCATTCATAATTTTAGGCCTGAAAGGAAAAAAGGAATACTTTGGCATATATTGTGTTAAGCATCTTCATCAAAATGTCAATTTGAGACATAACAGACAAAGAACTATTATGTTGAAACTCCACATATTTGTAGTGAAAGACACTGCACCTGCGAACTGCGAATAGTAATAATGGGTGGCAAGTTAAGTGGCAAAGGTTTGATTGGATAGTATTAAATATCAACTGCAGCTAAGTGAGAACAATGTTGGATGTAAATGTTGAGATATACAATATTATATTTTCAGCATCAAAATGAACATTTGTAGAAGTAACATTAATGCCAATGATATTTATATGTAGGATGAAAAACACTGATCCTAAGAGAGACCAGTGTATGATATATTGTGTTAAGTTATAATTCAATGATTAGCATGGGAGGAATATGAAGACGACAGACGGCTGTGAAGTCCATTTGGCCATATAGGGAATATTTAAGAGCCTTTAAAGCTTCGTCCACCAAATGTCTGAACATCTATGGTTTATTGAGGCATCTGTAGGCTGACACACTTTATTGCCAGACTTGGCTCGTGCACCTACCGTCCTGGAATAGAAGGAAACACACCCACACAAAAAGTTTTCTGTTTGCCTTCGCTCTACCAAATCCTTAACAGCCGCGCTGTAGCCAGGCACCATTCATGCCATTGTGCTGTCAACAACAACTATAAACGCATCATTTGTATTGCAGAAAACCAACCCGGTATGTATCCAATACCAAATGTTTGGCAACTCCCAAAAAAAAAATAGAAAAAAAAATGGAGAAGCTGGGGGGGTTACTGCATAATTTGGTAGAAAGAAATTTACCAAACATTTGGTAATAATGAAAAAGGCGCCGGCATTAGCCTTGAGGCTTAAAGCAATTAATTCAGGATCCTGACATAAACTCTCCAATCCTTTGACAGCTTGGAGCCGAAATAAAAATGCTAGTTCTCCTGGGAACGGCAGGAGATAGCTGGCTCTTTTCTGGACTGTTTGCTCACTGGCCCTGAGAGCAATCTTCCCCAGTCAGAATGAAATGCAAGGACACAAACAATGTACCGGCGAGAGAATAGGAGATGGGGAATGAACAGTTTGAACTATTTGCTCAGCAGAAGGGCAGCCACAATGGCCGGCCGATGGCTTTCCCATGCATCAAGCCTCTTAGTCGTAGGCCTCCCTTTGTTGCCTGGTTTCTTCTTCCCTGGCCAGATAAGAGCCCAGCTGCCTTATACTTTTAATTCCCATTGTACGACATACTGTATGGTCATTTATCTGTCTACTTTTTAGCTGTAGTGGTGGGTGTTGTCTAATTGAACAGTTTATCGCATATGTATCTCTGTTGCTTGCATGTGTGCTCGTTTAGAGGTTGAATCACCCCCACTTTGCTATAAAAGGCAGTGTTTAGATCGGGGGGGGGCATAAGGCCTGACCTTTCTCTTCGTCTTGGAGAGGGAAGCACAAGTCAAGAACAGAGTGTGATAAGATGCTGAATTTTAACTTCAATTGGTTTACCCCATAAAGCCAAATGTATCATTTTTTTTATACAACTCCTGAGACCTGAACTTCTTTAACGAAGTCACTACTTTCCTGAAATACCTTTTGGATTAAGCAAAACTATTCTTAAATATATATTTACAGGTGTTGTGTTTTTTTGGTCAATTTTTGTTCATGATAATTGTATGAAACCAAAAATTTCGATTATGACAAAAAATGAGAAAAACAAGATCTTTTAAAAAATGTATTGCCCAAGCATGCAAAAACGTTTTTTACTTAAAATAGTTGTTCTTTGGGCTTTAAAATGTTAAAGAGTTGTTATCATTTATTATAGAGTTACTGAGGTTACTGAGCAAAATAAACAACTTGGAGGTAGAGGTCTCAGGAATATATACATTAAAAAAACAAGCTAATTTGGTCTTAGAGTGTTAAGGGTGCCATCATCTTTATAATACATGCAAAATCATTTTGGATTTGAAAGTTAAATGATCACATAAGCCTCAGGTATTGAATTTAATAAAACAACGGAAAATTTAACGAAATGGGGGAAATCAGGGGATATCAAAATGTTTTGTTTGATATCTAAAATGCATACATTTTTAGAAATGTTAATTTCTGACATTTATTTCATATATTAGGCTTTAAAGAGTTAAAACGTTTTTTTGCATTTAGATTTAGGTTCATGGACAAAGGTACAGAGGACGGGTATACAACTGATACTTTAGTATCACAGGCTTAACGGTGTTGTGTGGTTTTCCATGCAAACAAAGCAATTTAGTTATATTTCATCACAACAAAATATTGATAATTATAAAAAAAGATACAGTGAAAAATAGTGAATGGTTAACAGAAAGAAAATTATATAAGGTGGGACATTTTTTACAAAGATCAGAATCTTCTAACATCTACTACTTGGATTTAGATTTAATGGGTAAAATATGTTATTTGAAAAAAACAACAACAACATAGTTTGATAAAACCTGTCTTGTTTAGTACCTATGACTTTTCCAGTTAAAAGAAGAAACCTTCAGATGGCTCTTGAGGGGAATAAAGAGACCCATAGGAGCTTTTTGTTGGTTTGCATTTACATTGAACTGTTCTCCGCCGAATGCGTATTCCCACTCCATCCTTGTAGTGTTGTCTACGTGGCAGGAAGTCGAAACAGCCTACTTTTGAGGCTAGTGCTGTGGAGAATAAAATAAGAATAGGAAAGCATAGCAAACAAACAAATAAAAAGAAGACAAGCAGTGAAATGCATATGAGGATCAATACACATAAGATGGAAGAGCGAATTCATGCATGTGAGCAGACACTTGCCAAAATACAAACACACCGAGAGACCCATCCCCCTCTGTAAAGGTTGTGGTGTCAGGACCCCTTGGGTGGTCAGACTGAGGATGATTTCGACACAATATGATGTTGTGAAGCAGCCCTTTGAAAAAAAAAAAGATGTTCACTGCCCGTTTTTACTGTCACAATTGGATGAAGCACAGATATTGTGTAAGCCTCTTTTTTTCTCTGGGGTTAAAATGTGTTTAAAGAGAGTGATGATCTGTGGTTACAAAAAGCCTTTTCCCCTCATAGATGCAGCATGAAAACTGTTCTTTTTTTCGCCAACATGAAAATACGAGTCATAATGACTCCACAATGGTTTATTCTAATGGCTAAGCTCTTAATCTATTGGATCAGATTTCAAAGTGGCAGAAGCTGTGCCAAGGCAGGTCCCAGGAAGGAAAACCCTTTTGTTGGGGGGGGGGTGGAATTTTAAATGTGGGACCAGACTCTATCATAGCAAAAAAAGACAAGGTAACGGTATGACGTGCTCCGAAAGCACCCTAAAAAAAGCAGCATCATTACAAGACAGTAAGTGCTTGTTTTTGCATCCGCCTTTGGTGCACTAACCATGCTTTGCCAGCATGTCAGACCTCAGGTACGGCAAGATAAATAGCTGTCTTATGTGTGCTTGTGAGAGCAAGGCTCCTTGTGGGGTGGTGCTCCCAGCTTCACGCTCCAGCAGCGCTGAAATAAAGCTCTGTTCGAGGCATTTCAACACCGCTTAAGGTTGTCCTTTGCCGTGTAATTTATGAGCTGAGAGGACTACGTTTCTAAAGTTAACCACGACCTACAATCTTCCAGCATTCATGGGTGGAGAAAAGAGCTGTGTGAGTCATAGGAAACTTACAACACTGCTCCAATTACCTGAAACAGTCTGAGGGGTGCCCATGTTCGCTCTCCGGTGTTTGGTTCAGTTGCTAAACGTGGAGGTGATGTGACCCAGAGTAATTGGATGTCCAGGCACTTTAACAGGTTAGCTGTTTTGTCACCTGTAGGTCAGCATAGAGGTGGCAGGATGAGGTGGGAAGAACTGGCTTCTAACCACAAGGCTCTCAGTGGGTGGTCATATGGAGGCAAACACAGAGAGACAGAAAAAAAACGACAAGCTATTTGCAAGGATCCTCTTGGTTGCAAGTACATAAAAAAATCACATTATAATAAAATATACAAATTGCAAACAAGCCGAGGACAGCAATACACAAAATTTTATAATCTTTTGTTTGAAGCAAAACTATAATTAAAAGCAGCTCAGTTGTTCATTTGTACAACCGACTGCCATTTATATATATATATATATATATATATATATATATATATAATAATATATATATATATATATATATATATATATATATGATACCTACATACACATGTACAGATACATTTTGTTCTGCAACTTGCAGTCATTTTAGATCTGCCAGTATTCACATTTACATTACATATCCCATGTTTGGCCTTTGCAAACCTGTGACTGTGTAACTAAGTTTTATTGCTGTGGTACCACATACAGGGAAATTGGACCACACATTATCAGCTAAATTGCTTTTTGCTGCATCATAAACTTACCTATCTGAGTAATTATAATTTGTTTGTATAATAATTGTATTAATAATATTATATTATTATTATTGTATAAAAATATCATAAAACATATAACATAAAATGAACTGGCATTTAATGAATGACTAATTTAATATGTGGCTGTTTTACTAAAATAATTTGGGAAGAATGTATTAAAAAGAATTGCTTATATAAAAAAAGGATCGAAAACTATTTTTTTTAACATTTTATCTATTCAATAAAAATGATTAAACTAATGAAAAAGCAGCTTTGTAATTTCACATTATAATAATTACATTTAAATATGCATGTGCTTTACTTAGAGCACTATGTTGAAAATCTAACCAGTGTGAGGGTCATTGCTTTGGTCTTGTGCAGGGTCACCCTAACCACTGGTCGGGGTGACCCTGTTTGAATGTTATTTATACTTTATTGTTAGGTTAATATATTAAAATAATTTACTTGTGTTTTCCAATAAATAAATAATAATAAACAAAAAATAAAAAAAATAAAAATTGAAAGTGAGGTAAATCAAGTAACTTGACATTTTTGAGTTAAAGTATTTTAATTTAATAATTTAATTTATTTTTTTAGATAAATTGAATTATTTATTGTGCCAGAGATTTTAGGCATTTCATTTTAAAAACAAACAAAAAAACAAAACAAAGAAATAAAGCAAAAATCATTTCCTTTTACCTGTGTATCCGTTTTTGTACTAATGTTACAGTTTTTCTGTTAAATCATCTTCCAAAAATTTTTTTGACTCAGCACACATCTCAACTATACCATTGTGTACCTTTTAGCAGTATGTGGGTGTCAACACCCAGTAAACACCTTTGACACACAGGCTTGAATGCGACGAGCGAGTTAACTAAACATTCCTGGGTGTTCCCCGTAAAGGTCTACCCCTCTTTAACTGGGCTGCGCTTGCCCATCTCACTAGCCAAACCACACTTGAGAGAGAAGTGATGAAAATACATTTTGTCCAAATTTCTCCCAGTATATTTTAAATGTATTAACAAATATTAAGATTATTGTTGTATTACAAAACATCCTGAAATTGTCTGGTAGAATACTTAACATATATGATGCATCTTTTCAGCTTTCTCACTTTAAATTAGCTTTAAAACGGGAACAGAAAAGGCTCTACAAGGAATTGTGAATTTGGGAGTATAATTTCGGCCCCGAGCTTATCTGCACACCCAGACTATTTGAGTGTTTTGAGATGCGGGCTCCCCGAGGACAGATCGAAGGCTTCCTAGTAGAACTGCACATCAAATAAATAGGAGGATGGGATTTATATGGAGGCTGCGTCTCTGTCAAACAGGGCTCTGCTGACTGAAGTGATCCCCACGGCCCGAGTGGAGGAGAGGAGGGAGAGGAAGCCTCGGAGGGAAGAGGGATCGCTTTGGAGAAACCTCGCTGACGCACTCGCACTCACACAAACTCAAACACAATGTCCCCTCTCAATCCTGGGCTGTGACCGGCCCGTGGCATTGCCCAGGTATGTCAACTATGTTTGCCAAGCCATCCATCAGCAATTCTCCTTCCCTCATGAAACAGGAACTTTTGTTTGAATCATGCACTTGTTCAGCCCGTCGTTTCCCTCAAATAATATAATTTCCTTTTAAATGAAACAGATGATTCCCTAACTCCTCTACTTTTTGTTTTTAATGATCTTCCTACTATTTCAGGCTTCACAGTGCAAATGTGCATGTCAAGGCGAGTTAGGACAGTTTAGGGACATTGATGGCCCTTATCGCTTGTGACCAGGGTTAGCAAATAAACACACCGTAGAGAAGTTGAGCTGCATGGAAGCAGGGAAAGATTTATAGCTGCATGACGCTCTCACATGACAAAGAAGTCCATCTTTTATTTTCTGGTTAAGTGCTTGGATCAAGTTGAAACAGAAAAGAAAAGAAAATGTTGGATGATTTAAAGGTGTTATTTGTTAGTTGAATGATTCCTAAATGAATAACAAATACCAGAAACCAACAAATCATCAGATTCTCCAGGTGATGTAAGCACATGCATTCACTGTTGTTGGCCAGGTTGAATCGACTACAGTCATCTAAAAAAGAAACAATGTGTTGGCTGGTATGTTTGCTAAAGCACCTAAAATTTCTTAGCTGGAGCCTTACTACATTCCCTGAAACACAACATGAATTTATCTTTTGCCTTCCACTCAGTGCCCGAGAGAGGGAGAGAGAGAGAGAGCAGATATCACTAAAAGTGCCACGTTAATGATTGACTCCTGGTGCACTGAGCATCCTGGATCGAGTGGCCAGTTTGCCTGCACTTGTACAGCCTTTTCAACTGTAAATGTTTGTGGTCTCACTATCCTCTTCAGGACCCCATACAATATTATTAGCACTGAAGGGGAGGTTAAGGTGAGGTCTAGAACAAAGTTTCAAGGAAGAACCACTGGCATGGAAGATATGAGTTTGTTTCTGACCCTTTTAGTGCTTTATATGAATGTTGTTGAGCAAACCTAATCTCATTATCCCAGAAAAGTCTGGACCTGCTTAGAGAAAGCAAGTTAATGCATTTCTAGTACTCCCCTGCTTGAAACTTGAAATGAGATCTTGACTTCTTGACGGTACAAGATGAAGAGCAAACTGAGATTAGGTAATGTTAATTAATTGCAATGTCCATACAAAAGCTTGTACTTTTTCTTGCAATCCTACCAATCCTTTATCTTTTATTTTCACTGGTGTTAATGAAGAAAAGCTCAGTTAAAATGTTAAAAGCAGTAAATACCTAAATACACTAGAAAACTCCAATAACATCCTAATTTACTGTGAATACAGATTAGGTGGTTTTGGAAGCCTAAAATAACTGCTATTAGGACAGGGATTATTATCATGACATGCTTCTTCTGTTTTACAGAAACTACAACTGCAAAAAGGGTAATTTTGGTTTATGCTACCTCCGTTTTATAAACCATTTAACAGTTGTCACATTTGTATTTGGTTGTTAATTAGGCAAAACTTGATTATTATTTGCACAGGAAATAGAAGAAGGGTGTGGTGTGGATCCAATGATCTTCCTGTATGAAACATACTGAAAAAGTAGTCATACAAAGGTCTCATACAAATCTGAAGCGGAGTAAATGCAAATATTATAGGGTCTAAATAAATACTAATGTTTATATTTTTATTATTATCAAATGAAAAGAAATCAAAATAATTCATACCTTTGCAATTAATCAAACTGCATCTGTTTTTGATACTATAAGTCAAGCCTTTTGATTCAAAAACATTTTGGTTGATCACTGATTCAGTAATTTAAAACTTTTGTTCTGGAGTCCTTGCTTGCAGCACACAAGATGTTCTACAATCAGATGCACACAGCCATGCTTTTATTCAATTTTCAGAAAAGTTAAATAAAAATAAAAACGTTTTACCCAACAGATCAAGCAATACGGTCTCCATTACTGTAAACCAAACACTGATTCAATTTGTGTGAATCAATGCATCCTCTGCATCTTCTTCTTGGTTTGCAAACTTTAGATCAACACCACCTATAATGCTGGAGTGTGTCCATCAGTATGACTGGTATAACAAAAACAAGGGAAATGAGCAAGGTGAACTTAAATAAACTGTTTTTTTTGTCTGTTCAAAATAACATTTTAAAGCTCAAGCCCTAATTTTTACCCTGGCTTACCTTTCTATTAGGCAGTTACTCTGACCAGAAACACTTCACATAAAACATTTGAAGCATGTTTCATAAGAAGATGAATATGGTGGCACTGCTTCCAAACTCCATTTCCTGCATAAATAATAATCCACCTAATTATGAAAAACTGTCCACTACAAAAATAGTAATTATCAAAGGTTTGTAGCATTTGCTTAAGCCAATGAAATGTTTTCAAGACTAAAGTTGTTGAGATTCACTAGTCGGGAGTATAGTTATTTGCTTCAGTAGGACAAAATTATCTAGATTTATTGTAAATGAAGACATTACCAGAGTTATAGACAGGTAAGACATTACTGCTTCTATTCTTCAAAGGAAATTTAAAAAAAAGCTTAATTATCTATTTAAAACTCTCTTTTCTGCAGTCTCATTGTTGACATATGTAAGAATGTGAATAGAGTTTTAGAACATCAAACATTATGTAGTGAGTAATCACATCAAGATATGACAAAGCTTAAGAACTTTATCTTCTATCAGATCAACTATGTCAAAACCAGCTAACAACCTTTAAATATATCCATAATATCTCCCTTTAGTTGTTGCTGCATCATGGTTAACGCTTCGCAAACTATGTGTAAAACAAAATGTTTGAAAAACTGAGTGACAACGCTTAGAATTTATTGGGACTTGGGCTAATTATGAATCAAGTTTGTGAATTGTTGTGTGCTTTAGCACCTCACTTTCAATATTTTGCTTATTAATAGTTATATAGTAATGCACTGTAATGTCACATTATATCTCTGTTCTTTCCACTCTCTACAGATATTCAGGGATTTTCATGTGAGGGACCCATCCTCCAATCCTCACCCTCATCTCCCTGCATCATTTGAGCTGAAAGCTCCTTCCTGTCGATGTACTTGGCTATATCTGCGTCTGACCTGTCTGCCATATGTAATATCAAAGCCTCTGTCAGCACGGAGCTGAATGGGAACAAAAGAGAGGCCTCTATTAATGATTAACTGTTCTAAAAGCCCCGGCTTTTGTATTCCCATGGTGCCCAGGCTATCTGGCCACCATGTGACATGCTCACAGCATTTTTCGAGCAGATTGGGGGAAAGCTAGTGAGCAAACACAGGTGCTTTGGAGAAGCGGTGCCGACGCTGTCAGGGACAACCACAAACAAGAGCAGCTATGCCTGGCTAAATGAATCCCCACCCCTCCCAGCACCATCACCACCTCCTCAACCTCCCGCTCTGTCACCAGCTAACTTGTTTGTTAGCTCCCTATAGCTTTCTCCTACTGCCCCCCCCCCCTCCCGTCCATGCACGAATGCAATGTTCGCTGCAGCCAGGCACCAGAACTTCTCACACTCTCCAAAAAAACAAACAAATAAAAGTGAGGACAGCCGACCACTTCTTTGAGGTGATGGCATTTGCTGTGGTCATGACTAGTGGGAGAGCAAACAAATGAATGGTGTCCGTGTTTTCACTTTCTAAACTAAACTAAATGTCTTTTAGTTCAAGTGGGGCAATACCACTGACCTCAGTGTCAAATGCTGCGTAAAGGTTGCACACTCTTGCACTTGAAATGTTGAGAGGAGGCCATAAGAAATTAACCAGGAAAGGCTATAGCTGTACATAAGTGGAACAATAAAGTAGTTGAAGAGCAAAAATGATAAACAAGTTAATGATAAAAAAAAGAGTATTTTCGTAGCAAACTACACCAAAAGGCTACAGAAGCTCTTAACCTTTTCATCACAGTGACTTGAGGTGCTGTGTCGCTCAACTTTGATAAGACAATCAGATGATAGGATGCTGTTATCTTAACACGACTTTTCTGGCTGGGAGACAAATGAACAGCTAGTGATAAAGGGAACAAAAGCTTTGCTCTTATAGGCTGGTTCCTCCAAGCAAAGGAAAAATTATCAGAGTGGAAAATTCACATTTGGTGCCTGTATTTCATTTTCAATTTGTCACTCAATTCAGGTCACAGGAACAGGATTATTTTTTGTCAGTAAATATTTCTAATATTTAATGTTGGATTTGGGGTTTGAAAAGCTGCTCTTACCTAGCTATTTACAACAGATATCAAAGGATAAAAATTACCAAGGGGGTTCATAAAAAGCTAAAGCCTAAAAAAAATAAAAAAAAAAAAAAACGAAGCAAGGCTAGAAGAGGTAAAAAATAAAGGAAAAAGAGAGAATGTCAGAAATGTTTCTTGTGTTTGAGTTAAACAAGGGCTTCCAGAAAAAAGGCTGATATGTGATTTCCACTTGAACCCTCCACTGATCAATGAAACGTCAATTTTCTCTGGGTTGTCTGACTTTTGCAGCCTATTTCCCAGTGCAAGAAAAAAATGAGCATGCTCAAAGATTTGGTTAAAACTTTTGTTTGCCCATTTCACTAAGAAATTATTGGAAAAATATTAGAGTCACCTGAAATGAAATGTTAGCACTTTGTTGGAACTAAAAATAAATTTAACTGAAAATATTGCAATATCCTGCATGAATAAAATATTTCGTGTTTTAGAAAATGTGTTGTGTGTTATTCGAGAAAAGATTTTTTGGACTTGGTTTTATTGCTTTTTGAGGTTAGCCAGTCTTTGTCTTTTGGAAGGTCAGAAAAATGCGTTAAATGTGTGACTTCATGAGCCAACGTTCCATCCAAATTTAGCCTACACAAAGATTTTGAAACGTCAGGCTTTGTTAGCCTATTTGATCAAGCCAAGCCACCTTTCAACCACATTTAGACATTGACAGATGTCTTTATGAGGAGGTCTTTTCGTCGTTCCCTTTTCAACCCTTCTTTTATTTTGTTTACATTGAAGGCAATGCAGTCTCAAAAAGTCTGGAAATTGATTTAATTCATTTTCCAAATCTTGATAAGTATTAACATTTTTAATTTTGTTTGAAAAAATTGTCTCTAGACCTTAGTCCTCACTCCATTATATTTACGGAAAAATATATTCATCTAACTGTTTTTTGGCTTGTAGACTCTGTTAGATTAAGGGTTTTCCCTATCTTAAATGAATTAAAACTGTACTTTAAATTTTAATAAATAAAAATATCGGTTTTACAGATTGCAGCAAAAAATCAGTAGGATAAACAAACACAGGTTTGACAAATCTAGGTGGAATTGTTTTTTAAATGCTAGTGCAGAAGCCTAAAAAAGGTGTAAAATATCCCTTTCTTAGATTGAAATTCAGTGTATTGTTTTCCCAAAAGAACAATATTTTAAGATTGGAGTTGACTTCTTTTAACCATTTTACCTTTTACAATTCTATGTAAAATACGAGGGGACATCTTTAGGGAGGTTCATCGTATTACTTCTTTCCTGGTAATTCCCTGCAGGGATTTAGCTTTTCCTCCTTGTGTGCTGAGTCTGATCAGAGGAGTTACAAATCCTCCTCTTCAGGAGTTTGACTGTAATTCATAGGCCTGCAGGCCACGATACAGAGTTTGGGCTCCAGCACCTCAAGAGGGATTTGAGACAACATCTTTGTTGCCTTCCCATTGCACAATGGTGAAAGTCGTCCAGCCCCATTGTCTGTCCAGACTCTTCTCAGACCTCGGCTGTAGTCAAAAGAAAAGTTTTCCAGTAATGAGGCAAAACATGAAAGCTACTCGAACACAGTGACATGTTGAAAGGGCTCGTTTGATCTTGCCATACACAATGGTAAAATTTGAAAAGAACAAGGTGTGCTTTAAAACGGCAATGCACCGCATTAACCCCTTGTCTTTTGACAAGTCCACACCTAGAAAGATGTAATACTCAATTCAATAGAAAATGTAGATCATGAGTAATGGCGTCCTTGCGGAGCGGAGTATCTTTGTGTTAGTACTGCCTACTGCCTTTATGCATCGCCTGCTCAAGAAAAAGACTGAGTTGGCCTCTGTTCAAAGCTTTGTCATATAGAAAACTCACTTGTTGTGTGTTCTTTGTAGTGGCACTTTAAAACTAGTTTGATTTTAACTGGTGATTTCATAAAAGTTGTGGCTCCCCGATTTACATCATAAAAAAGGAAGCATTTAATTTAGTGAACAAAAAAAAACCAGCCAATGTTTAACAGCATTTTGGTGGAGCTGAGAGATTACCGATCAGTCGGCCATGGCAGTCACAGGTCAGTGCAGACTGACTCTTTCTCCAGTCTCAGTTAACTAAGTGGGCTAGCACTATCTCTGTTCAGCCACCAGACAGTTTGTTGACTCCTTAAGGAATGCTAAAAAAAAACGAATCTTCTCTTTTGAGACGTAGGTCTATTGTACCAATTGGAAGATGGACACTCTGCGTTTTCATAAAAGATCTGGTTTTTAATTTGGTCTGGATGAACCTATTAATTTATAGTTATTCCCAGAAATTTAGAAGTCACACAATCTAATAATTAAAAACGAATTCAATGTTTATCAAAAGTTTTTAGTGTATATGGAAGTTGGTGACAGGGTTTTGTGGCCTCATGTTTATGCTAATGTCTGCAATAATCTCTAATGGCAAAGGGAGAAAAGGTGGATGAAATTATATTTCTGAGCCAACTGAACCTGCAACCTTTCAGCACTAGAATCAACACAAAAGAAATATAATTGAGCACCTCACTGTGGTCTGATATTAGACTATTAGTTCCAAGTGTGTCAGTTTGTTTTTAAAATTGCTGGGGACATAATTATAAACTTGAATGCAGTTTGAGAATTACTGGGGACAGTTATTAAATATTTATTTAACCTCTAAGTATTCATTCGTTTCATGTTTCATTACAATATGCACTGCAGTGTATACAAGTGGTGAAAATGACATCTTTATTAAATCAATACAAGTTAAAAGCCATAGATTTAACTGTTTTCCTTTTTAAACCTGGCTGTTGGATGGGAAGAATTATTAAAATCCACACCGTAGCTCAAAGAACAATGTTGGATATAATATGTACTCGCATAAGCAGAATGTGCAAACATGCTCCTTTTGCAACCCCAATACTGTTCTGTGTGGAGAAGCTTCAAATTTAACTTACAGCTGACAGTCCTGCAATAGGGCAGCTACCTGTGGGTGATCCACATAAAGTTGCTTCAGTTAAAAAAATAAATAAAAAGAATTCACGGCTCTGGGGGGAAGCCTATTTAATGCAAGCAGACTGGGAGTGAGACAATATTGTTGTAATGTTTTGTTTAAGAGTCCCAAAGAGGAAAATGTTCATATGTTGTTGTGGTGGAGGGAGCAGAAGGGAATTTTTCCCGAAGTTGCGCTGAAGACGCAATGTTGTTGCTATCTATCCAGCACTTTCAGCGATTTAGAAATGTGAAATCAAGGTAAATCCAGGGACTGTGGACAGTGTTTGCTTTCTGCACAGTGATTTCTGCACAATATAAATTTCAGCAGTAGTATCCAAATAATGAAAGACTAATAATTCACTGCACTGTAATCTACTTTCACTAATGGATCAAGTTATTTTCCTTTTAGATTTTTTCCAACTTTTTCACAGTTATTATATTTTAATGTTATAAAACCCCTCGCCACACACTTTTTTTTTACACTTTTCCCAGACATACATTGACATTTACTCACATTTATCACTAGTTTTAATACTCAACCCTTAAGTAGATTTAAAGTATTAATATGCAATACTTTCTCTCCGCCCCTGCAATAGCAGGTGCATCTTTCTCCACTGAAGATCTCGGAACAGGTGTCGTGTCCTAGTGAGGAACATAATTATGGGCAGTCGTTTGTGCTGCTTTTTTTTGTCTGGATGAGAATACTATTATAACCAGACACGATAAAATTGGTAAGCACAGGAGATATGACAGGAGAAGATTCACAACTGCATCCAATCACTTAGGACGTAGAAGACAATGCGTGTTGTGTGCTGTAATACAAATTATATTGTGCCATTAAAAAATACATGAAACAGCGAAGCAGCGAAGGGTGGACTGCGTTATACCAAAGGAACTGTATAGGATAATTGCATTTTTTCCATCTTGAAACTGGTAACTGTGACATTGCAGGACTCCACCCTGTGGCTGACTACCAGTCTTTTAAAACATGACATCTACTGTAGAGAATGCTGTAGCCTAGTAGATGAGCAGAAAGAAACATAACGGCATGAGAAAGTGGAGTGATTTGAATAAAATTCTGTTCAGATACTGATGCGGAAACTTTGCTGGGAGCACAAGTGGTTGCTAGATCACTGCAGGTAAAGAATTTCCGAATTAGGTTTGGTGAGGACAAACCTGTCAATCATAAATATTGCTGGGGACATGTCCCTGGCATCCCCAGTTAAAATGACGCCTATGATTAAATCATGGAATTTATAAGTCTCTATAATAATTAATTAGTCTTGCAAACGTATAATAACTTCCAAAAATAGAATCTTTACTTTTGCACAGATCTATCTTTATTTCCAAAAATTGCGGCAAGTGTGGGGCCCCTGGGCTTCCATTTTTGGGAGTGTCTGATATGGAAAATCTTTGCACAAACATTTTGGAATTTCAGCCTGAAGATTTTTCATATTGGCAAGCAGGTGGGTTTTTTACAATGAAAGAGAGAAAACAAGAATAGAAAAGTTGTTCAAATTGAAAATTTCAAACAAAATGGTAAAAAAAAATTGAATTATCATACTAAGCAAAAGACAGGTGTAGTATATAATCAAGGTTCGACACATTAATCAATAGTTACAGCAATAATTAATCATTATTAGTTTAAAAACTTTTGAAATATATTTTGATGGTTAATGTTGGGGATCTTTGAAATATTTTCAGTAGAAGCCTTTCTGTGAGCATAACAATAAATGGGTTTATAAAATAATTAATCTTGGAATCTAACATGCTACCTACTTCAATAAGGTTCTTTAAATTTAAAAAACTGCCAACAAGTCCATATGTAATGATCCAATGTTAAGTAGCCTTAGGAAAACTTGTCAAAGTAGGTGAAAGGCAAACAGTTTTAATGCACACTACACCTGTAAAAATCTAACTAAATACTCTTCCAATTATAGGTTCCATCTTAAGGTTACCCTAAATATCAAAAATGCCTAATTAAATTAGTTATTTCATTCCTGGTGGCCTGGAATGTTTGTGTGTTAATTTGCTGCCATGGGACAAAGACAACCCACTCAGGTAATGGATCAACTCTGAACAAAATCTACTCAGGTCGAAGACCTCTGCTCTGCCTTCGTCATGCCTGAACTGAAGCCAGTGACAGACATCCAGCTTGACGCCTCTCTCAAAGCAAAAACAATGTCGATCAAGCTGCCAGAGGCTGTTCCAATAACCCTCCATTCACTGCAGTGCCTGTCCGTCTCTTTTATGAATACAGCTTGTGTCCCTAGTGTTCAATTACCTGAGTCAATATGGATGTATTGAACCTCAACATAGGAGCCGAATCATAAAGTGTATATACAAGAGCAGGGATGTTATGGCCGTCTCAGTGGGGGCAGTGAAAATTACGCCAGCTCAGGAAGTAAACAAAGTGGTAATATAAGAGTGCAATGATGGAAAAAAGTGGTGATCTTGAGAGTTTCTTCCACCAGTACTAAATACGTTGATCTACTTCCGATTATTGCATCCATTAAATTTCATTCATTTGTTAAAATAAGTCATATCCCGCATTAATACCTGCGTGAAAGGGTTCAAATGAGACCTTGTGTGCTTTGCGTGTATGAGACAGCTGCTTCTTTTTGCCACATGCACACACACAAAACACACAAAGACGCGCTCAGGTAGCAGCTGGGCAGGCTCACCTGTCATATTAATAAAACCAGACAATCCCTTCCATCAGCAGCAGAGCTGCAGCAGCCCAGGCCAAAGTAGAACAAGAGAGACAGAACAAAGGAGTAGAGACACAGAGAGAGAAAATGAGCAAAATAAGTACAAAAGCGCTGTAAAATGTAAAATATATTTTCAAAAGGAGCATTCAAAGATCCTCTGCAAGTCCCTAAAAGGCTTTTTCATGTCTAAGAGTGAATATCATTGATATTGAGTTTCTTCCAGATAAGCAAAACCAAATACAAAAATTTTAATTCATAAAGAAAAAAAAAAAAACAAAAAAACAACGTGTTTCTAAAGCCCTATATCTGTTTAAAAAAAAATCTACAGCAAAATAACCGGAATCAATCCAAACTAAAAATGCATAATTGTGCAAACTGAAAAGCTGCATGGGTCTCAAAAGCCTACAGAGGGCCATTAAGAGTATAAAAAATAACACACAAAACTGGGAACTTTAAATTCTACTGCATGTACATCAGAGGGTTATCCATCCATCCATCCATCCATAATACCTCCTAAGCCTTGCAGTGGTAGTTTTTCCCTGTCTCCAGTGAGTGAGATCAGGACACACCCTGGACAGGTCAGTAGTCTATCCCAGACAAAAACAGGACAAGCAAACAGACACACTCATACCTAACAACAATTTTGAGACCAATTAACCATAGTCATTGTTTGGACTATGTAAAGAATCTGCATGCCTGGAGAGAACCTACATTAAGTTTAGTTCAATTAAAAAATACTTTATTAATTCACAGTGAAAACATGATCTAAATAACAAAAAACAAAAAAAAAACACAACAGAAACGTTTCCAAAATACTCACATAATTCATAGGAATTCAAAAATAAAATGTAGTGGAAATTGTTGCACATAAAATATTTTTTTTTGTTGCACCATGTCACACTTTGATTGTGTAGATGTTTAAGGCAGGTGCTTAGCATTTGTTTAAGATGTTCTAACTTGAAAGTTGGCATTGTAAAAACAGGTCACAAAGCAATTAGATAAGCAGCAGAAGAAAAAGATGATATAAAGCAGGTGTTTCTTATTCACACTATAAATAATTTTTTGTAGCTGTACAAACTAATTTATTGTTTAAGTAGAGAATATCTTTGCAGTGTTAATGATTTTCACAGTAAATGTAGTACATTATCCTCAAGTCTGTCCTGTATAATGTTTTTCAAGTTTTTTAAAGTTTCTATTTGTAAATTTTACACAATTTGTTTACTTCAGCGCTTATTAGTGTTATCAATATCATGCTGTTTTGAAACATTTAGCATGCCAAGAGGTCAGAACATAAGTACTTTGAAGCAGCAGATCACAGTATGCTACATGAGCAGATAGCTTGTCTAATTTACCAGCTACTTAACCAACTTGTCAGATTCTATGAAGAGTAGAACCCCAAAATGGGATAATACTTGGTGTAGTAAGCATGTTCATTCTAAAACCTCTATAAAATTCATGTATTATTTTTTTCTACATCTTCCTTGAATTACATTTTTTACATGTGTAGAAAATTAATTCATATTAAAAATAAAATAGCCTGAATCACACTGAACTTTAGACCATTACAACAGTAAAAATGTTTCTGCTGACAGCTATTTTGTGTTATCAGGCTGTAAATGTTGGTAAATGATCTGAATAGTCATTAAATTAAATGAAAACAGGCTTGCAAACTCTGTGGCAAACTTTCACTGTGAAAGATCAATCATTATTTTGGAGGGGAGCCATTTTAGTGTGGGTATACAAACGATTAAAAGAAGCTGCACAGAACAGCTCAATAAAATTACTTTTGTCAGTAAAAGTCAAGAATAAAGATTACTTTTATTAGCAGTTACCATGTTTTTTTTTTTTCAAAGCACGCAAGCTACAGTAGTCTGCCTACTCACTGAAGCAAGCATAGAAAATCTAGGCAAAACACTGAGGTGCTAACTCCGTATTGGTTGCACCCCTTACCCCCGTTTTTAATACTGCCCCATGAAATTGCCCATCTGATCCAAATAAAAAACGTAATATTACTGTAATAATTTGTGTAGACTTCAGTGGCTTCAAAATTAAACACAAAGTAATTTTTTTTACCATTTTCAATACTAAGAAATCTCTAAAAATGTTAGTTGGGGGGTTCCATAAAAGGTTTAAAGCTTTAGGTAATTTGACAAATAAAAAAATACATCTATTGCTGTATTTAAAACCTTTATCGATATTATGAAATTACTATGTTTTTTTAAGTGTGCAAGTTAGTGTCTTAGCTATCTTCTTGTATACACTGACCCACTGAAATAACTATTTCAATGAACCGGTTCACAGAGTTAAACATATACACACAGACGGATGTTTTCAAGCCTGAATTTATTATGATTTCCTATTTACAGCTGATCAAAACACAGCAATTGAGAAAAAGCTGAAAACATTTTTATAACAGAAATGTGTGCTTAATGATGTACATTGCATTCATACTTAAAGGCTGCTTCTACGGGTATATTTAATCTAACAAATGAGCCTCATTCTAATTTATTAAATAATAATGTATATGTAAATCACCTGGATTTATTTGGGTTTTATGGTCAAGCCCATCCCAAATACTTTTTGTGCTGATATAATTTTTAATAAAAGGACTAAGCTAAGTAACGTTAAAGTATTTTTTTTATATATCTAAGCTTTTATTTATTTTAATGGTGTCTTTTCTTTTCAGGGATCACTGAGTAATCAGATAAAAAAGTGATCTATGGATGATAGATCAGTGACATCACTGATAAGATAAGAAGCTTCAGCAAGTTTGGGATTGTCTATTTGAGTGGGTGTTTGTTGCCTATTTTATTCTATATCTACCTCTAAGAGAGTGTGTGCATGAGAGGCTACATGTTGCGGCTTGCTTGTCTGTGTTTTCCTGGCATCAGAAGAGACTTTGGACAGACAGAAGACAAGGCCTGGGAAAGAATAAGAGGGGGCAGAGGGAAAGACATGGTTGGAACAATGAGGGAAGGTGGAAAATGACAAGCCTGATGAAGGAGGTCTTCCCTGAAAGACCACATCTAACAGAATAGGATGTACCAAACTCCTAGCAGTTCTCCTCTGTGACCCCTCCTCTTCCTTCACTTCCATTAACCCCTGGAGTACCTGCTTGCCCAGGTAGAGATGATTCATCGAAGCAAGCCACTGACAGCTGCTCCATGGGTGGGATCCTGCCTGTTTACTTTTACCTGCAGAAAAACTCACCCCAACGCCAGTGAAAGCTCTAATGTGTCATAGCTGACAACTCAATAAAAACACTCACAGACTCGCAGGATCATCTGACAACCCACTGAGATTGAAGCTCATTCATCTAAATCTTTATTGCATCAAATATAAAAATCCAGTGATTGATCTTTTTTCTCACATCCACACATACACACCTTAAAGTTGATCTTTCATCTGCAAGAGGTCTCTTTTTTTCAGATAACAGTGAATGGCTTTGCTGGAATTTAAATCCAGTAAAAATAAACTCTCATCACAGCAGTAAGTTAGATAACTTTTCTAAACACTGAGGATTTTCAAAGTATGCAGTCATGGGTGTTTTCTTTTTAACTTTTTTGGGTGTTTTGTACTGACCACGTGTCAGTTTACACCTGGCAGGAGGATTGCTTCATTGCTGGTTTGAGTCTATTTCTTTATGCTAATCTCACTTTACTGTTAAGAAATTTGGTTTTATGACTCTAAGAATGTATTTTGACCAGCAAAAAACTATTTAGGGGTGTTTATTTAGATCAACCGTTCTTATCTTTTAAAACATCCAACAGGGCCAAACAGAAATAAGTAACCCCCCCCCCCCAAAAAAAAAAAAAAAACAACAAAAAACAAAAACTTATGGAAAATATAATGGAAAGTGCTTGGCTGGTAATATTCAATAAAGTTAGATTACACATTAGATTTAAAGGTACAATATGTAACACTGACAACTTGTGGTCAAATTGGAGAACTGCTGTCAATGAAGAAAACCAATGTCGTCCGCTCTCAGTCACTCAACCCGTCCCCTCTGTGAATTTCATGGATAGTTGCCAATTACTGATTGTCCGGAATATAAATGACAAATGAAGACAAGTTGTACACAGTAAGTTCATAAATAGATAAACAAATTTCACAGCAATATTGAGTTGGAGGTTATTGAAAAAGTAGCTTGAGATATTTTTAGAGCCAACTATTATACTGCGAGCACTGATAGCTGAATTTTAGCCTTTAGTCTAGTCGGTGACGTGTTACAAATGGCGCCACTGTTTAGTGTTGAAGACTTGGCAACCTTGCGGGCTTACATGTGATTTGCCTTGAAACCAGAAAATATGGTAGCGAGAAATATAATGTAGACAATTACTACATACTGTAGCAGCTTTTTTAAAATAACAAAAACTTACAACCACCCAACCAGCTGAGATAAAAATCTGTTTCAATGTAACCTTCCTTCCATCATGGTTGGGACATTTGACTGATGTTTGATTAATTCACTCTAAAATTCTTACATATTGCGCCTTTAATAATTTATATCACCTTTTATAACGATAATTAATGAAAATACTGCACTATAAGGAAAACAAATTGCTGAGGCTTAAGTTCAGTGGAAGTAGAGGAGAATAATATGCAATGTGTAGGTTTGACGTGAGTATGAACTGACAAGGGCAAATTAACAATATCAGGCGTCTACCCATTGTTATTGATGCATTTTCTGAAAATGCAGTGTCGCTGCTCCTTGCATGTATACACAGGTTCATGCATCATCAATGTGCACTGACCTATAAAAAGGATGAGGTAACAGATAATTCTCCAATGCTGGAATAAAAGCCTTGTTATCCATGCTGAAAAAACACAGATGATTTCCTCAAATGATGCACGGAGCAAACAAACCCTTTGATCACTGGTAATTATGCAATGTTTACATAGTTAAGCTATCGTAAATCTGGATGTGTCTTTTATTTTGGCATTTACAGGATTCTTTACATTGATACCATTGGTTCTTTCCTTTTAAGACCTATGTTAACTATTGGAGCATGACGTGTTTTGGAAGCGTGTTGCATCCAAAATAGAACTCCATCCTATCTTTAGGAGAGTGGTGCATTCAGTGTAAACCAAACCATAGACTATAATAGTTTCTATTTGCTGCAGAGACTGCAACGCTGCCATAACGGGACACTGATGCATCCGGTGTAATTTGAGGGTTAGGCTGATTACCTACATGGTTGAATTCACAAAACGTGTCCAAGGGAAGAAGTAGGAAATGCTTTATAAAGAATCTTTTGAGATAGACTGACAGGGCCCAGTGAGTGAGCACCAATTTATGGATGGCGGAACAATAAGGAAAGTTCCCAGTGTTCATCCGTGACCAGTGAATCTAAAATTAACTCTTTTTATTAGGCCGACTTTGCCTCCGTGATGGTGCTCGCACAAAGCAGCCAACAAAGAGCTGCAGTAAAGGGGGAGTTGGGACAAGATAGTGGCACAAAGAAAGAATCAACTTTCACGTGGCTGAATGCAGGCAGAAGCCTGGCCCAGCTGTTTTTAATGGCAACGCACTGACAGGAGGGCGGGCTATTTTTAACCGTGTGCACTTCTTTCAGACGGGTGCACAAAATCACCCCTTTCACAGAGCTTTGTCACTAACCTGTGGTGACCTGCATTCAAAGCTGCATCAGACGGCACTGGACAAAAGATGGGGGTACTGGGACGTCTGCAGCTGAAAATGTCCTGTCCAGAATTTCCATGTAAGACCTCAGCAGCTCCACTGACCTCCAAAATGGAGAAACCTTCAAACCAAAACATTGTTGCAAAACAGAACAATTGACATGTGTTCAGAGGCATTAAAAGCCATGCTATATTTGCTACATTTTAAGCTAAATAAATACACATAATGTCTCTGCAAACACACTTACACACATACACACACTCATAGAAAGAATGTACAAACAAGTCAGAAAACAAAGAGCTCTCGTAGCAAGGGTTGGGATCTTGATGAAAAATTCAAACAATATTAAATGGGGAGTGTCAACAGCAGACACACTCCTGCTGAGGGCCCTTCAAACAGACAGAGTTACTCGGCACACACATTACGCCACCACGATTCAGCCTCTTAGTGTAATGATGATGGCAGCTTTAAACAGGGCAGAGCTTTTAAACCATCCACTGCGAGCGCTCTACTGCAGCAGTGGCCAGACCAGTAAAAGAAGGATTTGTAGATTGTCAAGCTGCTGAGTTCAGGCACGCCATTTCCTCCAGATTTGAATGTCACAGGCCACCTGGATTCTTTGCACCTCCTCCTTCCAGCTCAGGTGACCACTTCATTGGGAGTCACACTTTTGAAACACTCAGATTAAGACATCCTTGTGTTGAAGGATTCCAACTGTCCTCTTGCTCAACATTGAGCAGTAATGCTTCCCGACAGAAGAGATTTAGGGCCAGACATCAGATTCCCATATCCATCACTAATTCTTTGTCTTAAAAAAAGTAAAGGAACTCACGTAAACATGCGGATTCCACTGTTTACATGAGGCCCACTATCATTACAAATTTTCATTTTTATTTTTGTAGTCTTGCAATTCCACAACAATCTCATATTTCAAACCTGCTATAATAAGTTTTTGAAGAGTATTGAGTACCTTGAAGAGTTTGTTCTTTAGTCTTCCACTGCTACAGTCCAAAAGGGCTCTACAAAATAAAAAAAATGTGCTTTGTAAGTAAAAATATGACTTTATTTTTATGAAGTTGCAGGTTGAACATTAGTATCTTTTTATTGCGTAACTTTCTCATAGTCTATTGCTTTAACATATCTACTGTACACTTTATGTCCTACTACCAACTGAATGCTAATTAAATGTCAAACCTATACCTGAGGATTGTTGTTGAAGATATCTGTACCAGTGTACCCATCTCTCATAGTTTCATCTCACGGGATAATACGGCATGTTAGAAATAGTCTCTGTGTTCACAAGGTGTCGATTCCAACAGAGTTTATTTGGGTAAGTTGGAACAGGAGTTTCATATCTTGGACATGCATCCATAAAAATCAAAGACTGTTTGCTTCTTTCACGTCAGCATGGACATATTCTGACACCTGGATGAAGAATCAAACCAGACAACATAGTTGCTTCATCTGTGAATAAATATCACACAAGACCTTTGCTCAAAATTTTAAAGTCGGCACAGTGTGGAACAAACTCACTAAGCTAGCAAAACACACAACTAATTACTAAGCAAAAGAAGAATGAACAATACAAGCAACTACCAAAAGTAAAAACATGTACCAGTAGAGAGAATAACCTGTAAAATGATAGTGATGTCACAATCCAGTACGAAAATGTCTGTTGAAAGACCAATGCTTGTATTGATGAGTTTGAAAGTGATAGTGATAGGACTTATGGCTCTTTAAAAGGAGCCTTTGACTTCAACGAGATGTTTCAAAGACTGAATCTTTTATATATATATATATATATATATATATATATATATATATATATATATATATATATATACATTAAATGAGTGATGGCTTCCATGTTAAAGGTGTTTAATTGGTGGCACATTCTCTCTTGTTGGTACCTCTGGCCACTCACACTCACTCTTCTCCAATTGCGACTCCTCCTCCCTGCCTCAGAACTCGGTTCCTGGTAGCTGCTCTGTCCGCAAATTTTTGAAATGTATAAGTTTAGGAGCAAAGTCCCGCCTTATGTGGAATATGACTGGGTACTGGTCCTAAATTTTACAATTCATAAATGGATCACATTAGGGTTAGCCACTGGTCCTCAAATATTAGGAATAGAAAATTAGTCAGGTTAAGGTTAGGTAATGGTCTATAGTGTTAGTCATAAATCAATCAGGCTAGCCAATCAGATGTGAGAGAGGTGGGACCTTGCCCCTAAACATGGGCATTTCCAATATTCACACTCCGTCCTCAAACACTCATCTCCCACTCTGTCTTCTTATTCAAATAAATTTCAGTCAGGCTGCACGGCAGACGGCACATTGCTGCCTTTTTCTGGTGAGGAGGGGTTACTGCACCACTCCCACTCAATCCTCTCTCCATAGTTTTTTTTTTCCGACATGGAAAGAAACTAGGTGTTGCAAAGCAGACATGCTTGGTGTGCACTGCTTGAACACCCGCCCACGAGGCCAACAACGCTTCCCTAGTTAATAGTAAAAGTTTATTTAAAAATGACAGCTCTCTACGACTCGGTTCTCATCATTCACAGTGAAGAGCCGTTCTAAAGATTTGATTCGTTCCTGAATGTCACCTCACTGGAGAGTTATTCAATTTGTGTACAAACAACCAATTCACAATGTAAAGCAGAAATTAAGACATTGCATAATTTGGTGGACATAATGTTTCATTACATGATTTACTCAATTTGAGCACGGTGGCGCAGTGGTTAGCGCTGTTGCCTTGCAGCAAGAAGGTCGTGGGTTCGTATCCCGGCCCAGGGTCTTTCTGCATGGAGTTTGCATGTTCTCCCCGTGTATGCGTGGGTTCTCTCCGGGTACTCCGGCTTCCTCCCACACCAAAAACATGCATGATAGGTGAATTGATCACTCTAAATTGTCCCTAGGAATGAATGTGAGTGTGAATGGTTGTCTGTCTCTCTGTGTTGGCCCTGCAACAGACTGGCGTCCTGTTCAGAGTGTACCCTGCCTAACGCCTGATAATTGCTGGGATAGGCTCCAGCTGCCCCGTGACCCTGAATTGGATAAGCGGTTAAGAAGATGGATGGATGGATGGATGGTATTTGTATATGTATCAGTCATTGCAGTGATTATCTAGTTTAGTATTTTGGCTTATTAAGATGGTGGCCTCAAAAGGGCTTATACAATTCTCTTTTTGGTTTTAAAATGATCTATTAAAAATTAATTTCTACTTTGAATACCATAAAAAACAATGTTTGTTTGATGGTTTGATGATTGTTTGAGTGCTTGTGTCTGCTAAAAGGGTGGGGTGCTAGCAGTGATTGCAGCTGGCAGTGAGGCCTTGTGGGTGAGTAGCTAGAGGGGGCGCAGAAAGCCACCATTAGCTCAGAAGTCGGGTTGTCCTCTCAACTCAGCAGTTTCTTCTCCTCTGGTCCGATCCTCGACAAATGGGCAGCTTTGCCTTGGCTCAACAGCTCTCAAATAGGACAGTACGGCCTCAGTCACAGAGAGAGGTTGTCTTTCTCTTTGGTGGAATATGTAAGTTAAAGATTCCTTCTGCAGTGTTTTTAACAAGTCAGATCAAAAGCTTACTCCATTGACAGGTTACCTGATCAACGATCAGCAGACGGTACATGTATTTTTGGAACCAAGGAGCTCAGATCTACTTCAGAAAGGATGAAAGCTTTCCCACAGGTCTCTCCCTGATGTAAGTTTGATGGTGACGTAGAGGCAAAAGGAAGAGACTTGGCGGAGCATTGGGCTAAATAGGGGTGATGATGCCACATTCAGGAAATATTTCCCTTTGGCACTCCAGTTCGTTCAATATGGCTGATGGCATAACAGTGATGACAAAATGTGCAAAAATGTTTTCTTCTTGTTTCATGACTAATGCATTTTCTTTTAAATGTTGTCTTAAAGGACTGACGTTTTAGGTGTGTTCGGCCTCCCACACATGGCTTTCTGTCTGAGGATGTCCATGCAGACAGGCAGGAAGCTGAAGCTGTATATGCAGTCACTGTCCATTTGTGGTTTTAAAGCTTAGTTTATACTTCTCAGTCTACGTCAAAATGGAAAGACGCAATGGGACTATCCGTCGACAAAAGGGCTCTCCATCACCTATGCAGCGACAGATCGAGTAGAGTCAATTTTCTAACTATTCGCCTCAGTCAATGGGGAGCTTAGGTCTTTGATTGCTCAGCTCAACAACAGCCAGGGATCATTTCACCAGAACGGTGCTCTATACTCGATGTAATCAGTAGTCAATGCAGTGTTTGGAAACTGCATACTTTATATTGAAAGCATCTAGTTTATCTAATATTGTCTTTTGGCAATGTTGAACACAAGGAGCTATAAAAAGTCAGCACCCCCTGCTGTCCTAGTGGGGAATTGTTTTGAGACACTGACACACCAACACTATAAACTATAAAGAAAAACGTTTCCATCAGTACATTGCGTCTGGGTCCAAATTTGCTGACAGAGAACTATAAACTGTGAACATGTAAAGATTGGGAAAACACTTGTTTTTTTTAAATCAAAACTTAGGATATCAACACTTTTGTCCGGCTCTTTTAATTGTTGTATCAAATAGTTTAATAATTTTTTTGTTTTATTTTTTACACAAGTCTGGCAGTGTGGTCTGTAGTTCAACTAATGTCATTTGTCTGAAAATGACTGTAGTGCCCCTTTTAGGGAGCACATAGAACAGCCTCCACGCATCATAAAGCAGCTAATCCTAAATAAGAGCCTTTGCCATTAAGAGAGCTGCTGGCAGCACAGTGTATCCGGCTCCAATACAGGGTCAGCAGCTCCACCACCTGTAGGTAGACGACTGCGCTGACTAGGAGGGGCAAGCTGCGGTCAGACACAGGAAGCGGAGACAGCAGGTGCGCTGTTATCACCTCCATGGAAAGGTAATGAAGCCACATCACAATCAGCAGGAAATGAGGCAGCACAGGGGACTCTGATAGCTCACGCTACAACACTGAACAATATTTTAATCATGTATATGGGCCTGTGTATGATCTTACAATTGATAATAGCTTCTTACTCTTTTACATGATCAAGATTATTCTGTTAACTTCTGCACCCAGTGTTTATGAGTACTGGTGCAACATTTACTTGAGCCCTCTTTGAAGAGTGGCCAATTGCTCTCAGGGCAGTAAAAGAGCCACCTGCCTCGCCTCACCTGCTCTTCTGTGAAGGCTTAGTGAATTAAAAAACAACAACTCAGAAGCAGCCAGACTATGCCTGGTAGCAACTATATGCAGTGCACCTTCAAAATCCCCCCAATTTTCGCTTTTGCAACAGACAGAAAAGAAGAGAGGCTGTTTTCTTTTCAGTGTCTCCCCTCTGCTAAATCTGGGGTAAGTCCACTAATCCTGCTTGTTGTGATGACTCACCACGGGTGTGGCCAATGTGTTCCCAAAGATATCTTTTTCACAGCCTGAACATAGATATGAATGTTTCTGTTGGCTGTGGGAAGCATGATTTACGGCATTCTATAGTTTCTAATACTGTGTGTGACAACCCATTCTTTTATTTCACTCACATAAAATATATGTGTAATGATTACTAATATCTGCAGCTCTAGAAGTTTTCTATGACCGTGTATGTGTTTCACAGCATATGTTTGTGTAGGTGTGAAGAGGAGAGAATTTGACCAGTTTCCCACCTAATTGTTATTGCGCATGTGTTTGGTCTGGAGACAGTCAATACGAATCAGCAGAGAGACTGGTAGTTCTGGTGGTGGTGGAGCGATCGCGGGGGCTATATGGAGCGCTGTGTCTCCCATTTCTCAGTGTCTTAGTTGTAATGCATCCCTCCACTAACAGGGATCAAAGTATTAGGGATTCAGGTTATTTGTATTGATTTTATGTGCTGTCATGCTGGGCTTGAGGACGCCCTCATATTTGTGGAAATTGCAAATTCCACCTCAGAAATGTCACCAGCGTTTAATCTCTCCTTGAGTGGTCAATATGGGACCCTCGCTCTAGACCGACCACGTTTATTAAACAGAGATCAGGCTTTCCTGTGGTTACCATGACACCATGCCAGATGGAATGAGATTGGTCCGGAGGAGATCGCAACATGGGAATGAAAAAGTTCGACTTCAGCGTTAATAATTTCTGATACGATATGAGTCCGTGGTTATGAGAATGAACGTGTGTTGCGAGAGTTGACTTTGGGTAAGCTTCATTAGGTTAGTGTGCTCACACTTGTTTAACTTACCCTTGTAGCAAAGAAACACACCTTTGATATGAACACCAACCGTTATAACTGTCTGTCAGCAGGTAACCACGAAACTGCCTCAATGAACCTTAGATTTAGTTAAAGCAAGAGAACATAAGGGGTATAATATATTGTCAGGGTGTTTTAGTAAAGCAAATATGACTGTGTATTTGATTCTTAGGTTAATAGTTAGTAAATTTAATTTAGAACTCAGGTAAGGCTTATAATGATTCCTTATGTCCTATGTCGATGTGATATTATTTTTTATATATTTGTGGAACATTAGATTTTTGCAGATTTTTGGAAGTCAACTCACCCTTATTATCGCAAATATTCTTATTGTCATAAACAAATAGGAGAGTTGGTTTTTAAACCAATAATAATCTTTGAGATAATAGAAATCAACACAAAATGAACACATATTAACTCACCCTTGTTAGGAACTTGTTGGTCCCCATGCACTAAATCTACATTTAACTGGACAGACAACTCACACCTGACAAGTTCATCCTGAAAACAGATTATTTCTGCTGAGCTCATGTAATTGGAATCAACACGATATGTTGAAAAGCTTTCTTATCCAGACCAGAATAAACTTATCAACCACGCCCCAGTTAAATTAGTTAAGTACTGTTTGGTAGTACTAGATGGAGATGTCTAAATCTTGTGTAATACGCACTAAATTCTACACTAACTATGAATATGAGTTCGCAAGCTAGTTGCCTCTGTGACTGGTTTCATTGTGATCCACATCTTGAGAGCCTCCATCTGAAGATGTATCAAAAGGAGCAACACTGCTTTCAGTCCACGGAGCAACCCCAGGATCTAAAGTACGGTGCTCGGTTTTGTTCATCTTGTTTGTTGTTGATGAAGTTGGCTGACCCAAAAGGTGTTTTGTTATCCCCATTACCTGATCTGCATGAACCTGATCTACTTTCCTACTTTTCTCTCATAGATTTATATATTATAAGCGAGAGTTAGGAAATTAGAAAATATATTTTTCATTTTGACTCTTGAGAATCTGATTAACTACTAATAAATGATCAATTTAGTTAAAAGAATACTTTAAAATAAATTCTGAACACTGACAAATATAGAATTCCTCTTTTATTCTTCAATTATTGTGTAATAGAGAGCTCTCTGGAAAGAATTTTTCATCCTTAAGACTGATTTTGTAAAGCTATGATTCTAACATATTTATAATTTAATGTATCTTTACTTCCCCACAGCAGTGGTTTTCAGTACTGAGAAATCAAAATGGTTTTGCCTTTTGAACTCCCTATGTTGGATATACTGTATACTCAAATCTTTTCCTAAATCAGGAGGTAATGAAATGTGTTAAATTGTGAATCTCATTTTCCCTTAGTATGCGTGATCGTTTCTTGCATTTGTTCCTAGTTTGGAATGATGACTTATGTAAAAATAAAAGCTACTTTTCACCCATTGACTACAGGGACAGGCTTCAGCCCCATTGCCACTGAGATCACAACAAAGCCAGCCCAGTGATGGATGAAAAGATGAATTTTCAGTGGAAAACTGAATCGATTTTCTAACATTTCTGAAAATTATTCGTCATTCAACAGTTTACCAGTTCTGCTTGTCCACTAACTGATTTCTTTGTCATTTTTCTAAAATTACTCTTCAAGGTCCATAAAAGCAAACTACTTTGTTTCATCTGCCAACATTTGCATGCCATTATCGTCTTTGCTTTATCCGTGTCATTGCAAATGTTTCTCTTTCTCCTGTGTTTACAGGAATGGCCGAGGTACCCCTCCTCTCTCTATTCACCAGAATCAAATTTACTCTGGCTTGAGTACACGTTTAGTGGGGACCATTTGTTTGAGGCAAACACTTAGGGCCCTCATATGTCATTGACCAGTGTCCACAAATATAATCCCATCAAGTTCAGTTTTAGGATATTGCATGGCATTGTTTTTGTAATTCAATAAATGAAAATAATCCCTTGCTTTAAAATAGAGTTGTCCTATTTTTGAGTTTATTAACAATTCCCTGATTTCTCCCTTCTATTTGATTGAGTGGTTCAGAAGATAAGTCATTGTTACAATTGTGATTATTTGACTGAGATCCTACTGTTGACATTAACCACTCTTTAAGTATTTACAGTACGAGTGGAGAAACCAAACAGCTAACAAACACAAACCTGCCGGTGTAGACATGGTGCATGAACGCACCCTTCCTTGCCTGTTGATAAACCCCTGCTTCTTCCAAAAGCCTTCAGTTGACATGTACCTACAGAGAAAGCCTTAACAAAACAAGCGGGACCCTTGTAAATATGCAGTGCCCAACAGTGGCACACGCAGTGTTGGCTTACATACTGCTAGTGGTGTTTTTCTTTTTTCCTCCAAATTTGCTCGGAAAACTAATCATGGTCTGATAAAGCCCATGGTAAATATGGGAGAGATTGACACCCACATGTCAAAGTTTACATAGCCAGACGAAGTGTACATATAGGGCAAGGGAACTGTGGGGCCGACAGGGACTGGACTGGCCTGACCTCGGCGCATCTGCTATGGAGAAACAGACACTTTGTGAGAAAAGCCACAAAGGAGGAAAAAGTATTGTCATAAAATAAATGTTGTGTCTCCATGTTGTGGAGAAACAAAAAACAGAAGCACAAACCTTTTCAAGAAAATGTGTTTTATACTCTTCAATGCCATGAAAAAGAAACTTATTTAACAGATGAATTTTAAGTATTGTGTCTACTTTAAAGAAATTAAAAAGCAGAATTTCTCAGAAGCATCTCTCAGCTCTCCTATTTCTTGATAATCCACAGCAAAGACAGTGCAGCTAGCAGAAAAGGTTAACCTCTGACTGATGTGTCTGATGTTAATCTATGGATCAATTAGGGAGAGGCACACTGGGTCAAGCTACAGATATTGCAGCGGCTATTAGTTCCTCTATCTGCCATTATTACACAGTCACATGCTCAAACATTGTGCTGGGTTGGTATGCTAGGCACAGATGCCTAGGGTAAACAGACCGGCCTACAAGGCTTTCACAAAATATTGATCTGACAACAGATGGGAACCTTGATATAAGCCATTCACTTTCTCAATGTCTGTATTTTGATTACTTGGAAAATTTGTAGTAAATGTATTTTGTTCCGTTTTTAGGAATTTATATGACAGCACATTATTTTAGCAGCTTAAATAATTAGACTTATCAGTAAAATTATTTAGAATGTGGGTTTAGCAACATAGCCCTTCTGCCTAAAAATGTACTCAAAACCTTTGCAGTGCTAAAAGCATTTCTATTCAGTGTAATGACCAGCTAGCAGTAACAAAAAGTAGGTATTTTTTGTTTATTTTTATTTTCCACAATTATAACTTCTAGAGTTTTAATGTTATATATTTCTGCTTTCAAATATTTTTGGACTTTTTTGAAAGATAAGATTAATTCTATTCTATTCAATTCTATAATCTGTTCTATTCTATTCTATTCTATTCTACAGTTTAAACGTGCCAAAATCCTTCAAGTTCTGGATTTAATTTTACCAACCATCATGCTCCCAGAAATAATATAAACCCTGAGTAGTGGTTCAGATCTGAAATTAGCATTTTTTAGACTTTTTTTTTGTTTGTTTTAATCCCAGGTATTTCTCTCCACCTGCAGGGATCCAAATCCATAACCATATAGTCCCTCTCAACAATACTAAACAAAGCACATAACACATGCATCAGCTTCTTTTGTTGCACTAAGCTGCATCTAAAAGGAGGGAAGGGTTGCCAGCGAGAAAAGATGGATAGAAATTTTCCATTACCTCATTTAAAGCTTCTCTTTGAATTTCAGTGAATTAGCTCAATTGTAACATAACTGGGGGGAGATGAAATGGAATCTTTTCTTCCCGCAGACAGAGGGAATAAAATTCTTAAGTCAGCTTTCTTAGAATCAGAACTCATAGATATTTTGGGGTAATCAGAGTGACTCATGCTGTGAAAAATGTCAACAGGGTTGACCCATTTATTGGAAGCGGATGGTTATTTCTCCTCTAAATCTGGCAATAAGATTGAAACATCAAATCATAATGAAGGGATCCTAGAGGTGCGTGCGCTTATGAATAGGCAATCTTTATTTATGAAGTTTTAATTTCAAGAAAGGACTGTGCAGGGTCACATACTTATTCTGAGTATCCATGTGCTCCACAAAAAAGCCAATGTGTCCAAATAACACTGATGGGTAATCCAACATTCCTCGACCCTAATATGTGAGGATCATCACAGCAGGGGTACAGAGGCATATTCATGACTAATTATGTTTCTATATCTCGCTGCTCCACCTCTCTGTGTTCACAGCTCCATGGGGATCAATCACTTTTAGCTGCCAGGCCAAACACAATTGACAAGGCAGACACAGTGCAAAGCTGGTCCAGCTCCTCCATGGCATGCCACCATTCAATTAGTCTTAGTCAGCGGGGGGCGTGATTATTCCAAAATTAGTGATTATTTCCTTGGGTAAACAGGTCAGATTGGGGTGTGTCATCCCTTGTGATCCTTGCTGCTCACAAGGCCTTCACAAAAGGGGTCTGGAGTCTGGAGAAAGAGAGCAGGGTACAGAACGCTGCTTCCCCTGAAAGAGCACCCCCCCCAATCCTCTACATACACACACACACACACACATACACACACACCCGCACTCACTCCTGCCCCATCTCAGTGAACCTGCTGCTCAACACAGCCCTCCCTGATAAAGTGGTATTTCCCGCATACAAAGAAGCCATCGGGCTTAGTCCTCAACCTACCCACACCCCCTTCATTCTTCCCAGCAAGAAAGCACAATGAGCACAGACCTCCTCTTAATCCAAAAGGTAGGTTATCACGGTAATCTGATAATACATGATGATCAAAGCCCATTCAATGCTAATCAGGATAACATAAAAGCATTATGGTCTAATTAGGGGCGGCAATTGAAGTGAAATGCTGGAGCATTGTAAATAGTGGAGGATGGCACTGAAATTCTGGGGGAAAACAAAAGGCTGAATGTAATGCTGTGGCATAATCCTTGCCAGAATTTGCAGAAGAAAGTAAATACCATGAGAGTTGAATAAATTTAAGATATCAAGAACTTGGGTCAAGATGGATACTTTGGGATTTTAGAGATCGTCACACTGGTGTTATGGAAAGAAGAAAAACACTTTACTGGTCTTATAACTGGACAGGTGTAAAACATCGGACTTTGCAGATTCCCTCCTCACATTATATATATATATATATATATATATATATATATATATTTGCAAATTTTTTTGTACTTTTTTTTCAATTTACATTTTTCAAACCATAAAACACTTTCTAATATCAGTCAAAGATAACTGAGAAGATATGAAAATGCAGTTTTTAGGTAATATACTTTTCTTAAGATTTTTTTTTATGATAACTAGAAATTATTCTTTTACATCACATTGATGGAAATTTCGCTGACTCTACTTTGCAGATGTATTTCTACATAGCCGCATTTGATTTTGTTTTTTCTCTCTAGCAAGTTAAAATGGACTGTGCAGAGAAATGGTTTGTAGTGAAAGCACATTTACAGAAAAAAATAAATTCTAAAACCATTAAATAAACAAACTGAACTTACATCAACATTACAAGACAGACTAGTTCTCCTGACTATGGTGTTCTAACTCTCTGTGCCTCATGAGGCTCAAAGAACATAACCCTCATGCAAGAGCTTCAACTACAGGCTTTATAGTGGAAGCTCCTCCTACAAGACAAACCATAGTTAATTGCAGTTTAACTGCCATAGCAAAATTATGAACAATCAAAACACAAAGAAAGTCCAGCAGTACCGAAATCTATCAACATAACTATGATGTAAATATATTGTGTGTTTACATGTGCATACATTTGTTTGTTTCTTTCATATATATATTTTTTTTTTTACAAAACAGTGTGGCCAAAACTAACACCCCGAGGCACTGCTTTAGAAATGGAACATCCCATAATCAGCTTGTCTTTATAAGGCTTTGGAGGGCTCCCACTCTCGTTTGACCTAATGCCTTGGAAAAATGCCTCGTTGGAAAAAAACAACATAAAATCTCCGGAAATTCTTCCGAACATTAAGTAACTAGCAAGTCATCCGAGTCATTCAATTCAGAGTGAAGTGTAGAGATGGTGAGAGAAAGCCTCATGAGGCATTGAACCACTTGAGCTAGTTGCTTCGAGGAAGGGTTAATCTCACAAGCTTCATGTGAACACAAATCCCCCTACTGGACAGATATATAATCACAGGCAGCTGTCGCTCTTGAAGCACGTTCACACCGTCCTGTCAGCAGGGCAGCTGGATTTCATGCAAAGTCTATGGTACCTACACAGCATGTGGGCATCAAGCTGGTACGCAAGTCATGCACGTCTTGACGGTCCATCAAGTTGTCCATGCAGCTACTGAGTGAAGTTGTGAAAATTTAACTGCTGGTCAGCAAACGCCGGGCAACAACCAATCAGCGACGAGATTCCGGCTGGAGCTACTCAATGCGGCGGAGAATGAGGGCGAGATGCCCGGCGGCAGTAGCCGCAGTGTGGGAGAGACAGAAAAAGGAGGTGATGACATAGAGATCGGAGGATTTTGGAGTGTTAGGTAAGCAGTTAAATATTTCTTTTAACTTTCTTGATATGTTAGTTAACGCTAACCAAACCTGGTTAGGGCAACTACAGTACTAAATAGACATTACTAGGAAGAGCGGAGCAGAGGGAGGGAAAGTGCAGAAATAACAGAGAAACAAAAGAGAAATCCCAGTTCGCCCCATGACAAACTGACGTGATGCACCGACGCGCTGACACAGACTATAAGATCTGCAAGCAGCTGGGTTTTAGTTTTAAAGCATCAACTTTAGTCCGTTTGAGCGTTTTGCTGCCTGGATGCACTGGCCTGTGTGAACGCACCTTTAACACCCTAAAGTGTGATGCATTAAAGTTGTAAGTCTTGTGATTGACTATGGGTTTAAAAATAAAATTTCTCTGCATACAATGTTACAAATGTGGATAGTAAAAACATTTTAATGTATTCTGTCTGTAATGTTATGGCAAGCTGTGTAATACTATTTCTCTGTAACTTTAGGCAAAATGCATAGGCTTACTCAGGAAGAGGAAAGTTAAAGTGTTTGTGGAACTAGGAAGAGGGCCCTGAATATGATTGAGTAACTTGGGCAATGATATACAAAACAGGGGAGACTTTATTAATTTTTATTCAGAAATATATGTTTTTCAACAGTTTTAGGTATTAAGCGATTTTGACACCATCTCACTAGCCGTTTAAAAACACCTTTTCACAAGTCAAATAAGGTGCCAACATTTTGAATAGAGCCTGAGTGGTTCATATTGCTGTTAAATCTAATCCACTTCTCGAAGCAGTAACGTGGTACAGCTGGGCAGCGGGGCTTCAGACATAATTGTTTTTGGCTCCTCCCCTAAATAAAGCAGGCCTTGATACGCGCTTTGTGGAAACGCCCCCTCCACTGCTCGACACACGCTTCGAAGCCTCGGCACCAGGGGCAGAGTTAGGGGGTGGCTACTTGGGCTTGAGCCCCGGATGTTTTCTGAGAAGCGCCAAATCTGGATTTCAATTTTGAAAGAGGAAAAAAAGCTTCTCTGAAATAGTTGCAGTACCAGAGCTCACCAGAGGGGCAGCAGCTACGTAAAGAAGTCTTTGTAGAGCCTCCCTGACCCACCTGAAGAAGAAAGCAGCTGCTTCAGGAGCTTCAGCAGCCTGCCAGTGTTGCCAACTTAGCGACTTTGTCGCTAGATTTAGCGACTTTTCAGACCCCTATAGCGACTTTTTTTCAAAAAAGCGACTAGCGACAAATCTAGCGACTTTTTCTGGTGTTATTGGAGACTTATCTGGTGTTTTGGAGACTCTGGCGTGAAGCACGTATTGTTCTGCAGTTACTGTCCTCAACGTGAGCCCCTACCCCGTCCCAAAGCACTTACAGGCGGCCAGTCTCACAGTAGCCTTGCGCAGCAGTCCCATCTACAGTCTATGGGCGGAGCAGAGAGAGAGAGAGAGAGGAGACCCTCACCACTCCGGACTGCAAATGAAATGCGCTTGCGCAAAAGAAAGCCCCCGCTGGCTTGCAGAGCGGGATTTAAATGTAAATGTTTCTTCGCTGTGACGCTGTCACACAAATAAATCACTGCATTTGACTCACACAACCTCAGCAGCTCAGTCACTCTGTCACCTCTTCTACTGTGTGTGTAGCCTACCTCTCTGTGACATAAGATCTTGCTAGCTAGCTCAGCAAAAAAAAAAAAAAAAAATTTAAAAAAAAAACAACTTAAAAAAAAAAAAACCTAAGTAACTCTGCCAGAGTGTGTCTTTTGGGTCACTTTGCCGGTCCCAAGCCCGGATAAAGGAGGAGGGTTGGTTGTAGAGCTAGCAATTTCACCCTACAGAACAATCTTTTGATTAAATTTGCTGTTATAACATTTAACAATACAGGACAAAACTGATGTGTGTAATGTGGATCTAGACAAAGCATTAAAATCATTAAATGTTGTTAATGTTGAAATTATTTTTGTACATTTGTAGTTCTAAACATATTTAGGGTGTTTTTTACTCACTTTTGTCTCTCCCACGACGTTATTCCTCTCTCCTACAGCGTCCGTTACAGTTATTTGCAAATTGCCAATTATGCAAATTAGGCGATGACGTCATTTAGCGACTTCTAGCGACTTTTGGGACAGCCAATAGCTACTTTCCTTACTGAGGAGTTGGCAACACTGCAGCCTGCCTGCAGGGGATGGGAGAAGAGGGGTTACCGCTGCATAAACACCTGCAGGAGAAGACTCTTGCTGATTTGGACATCAGGGATGTTTTTAGATAAAAAGTACAAATTAACAACAGCAGCTGTGAAGAAACAGACCATGATTCAGGGTTGTTAATCTTATTTTAAAAGTGCTGGCTTGATAAATGTTAATTTACTGTAAGTTTTGGTAGAGAAAATGAAACATATGAAAAAAGGGAGGAATATAAAAATACTTAGATAATAATCATTAAAAATAAGTAAATATCACAAAGGCAGATGTTTTCTGGATTATTAAGAAACAACTGAAAAAGAGTATTTTTTCAGTAGTATTCCAGTAAGTGAATAAATATAGTAAAACATTGAGGATGGGCTATAAAATATAAATATAATATTGTCTATTGCAGCTTTTATCCAGTCATACAAATGTTTTACTCTTTAGTCTTCAGCTATTAAAGCATCTATTTAATTTATTTATTTATTTTAATACTCAATATGAACAATCTGCTTGTGATCATCAAGCAGATGAATATTTGTCACTTTTAGTTCCTCCACAATGACAAAAACTACTGATTGTGGCCCTACGTATAAATAATGAAATTAAATGTGAAATGTTCAGCTACATTTGTGTAGCTAATCAAATAGTGAGATTGCTGCAGAGGTTGGTATATAAGGTTTGGGACTTTTCCCTGGGCGTTAGGATGATGTTCTGAAGGTTGAATCTGTGCTCTGCTGCAACTAGAGAAAGGGATTAAAGCCCCACTCCAGCCACAGTTTTGAAATCAGTGAACATTTCTGAAATTAAAGTGATCAGAAGTCGTAAACACGCTCCGAAGCAGCCATTCCCTGACTCGCAAGCTTCAACGGGAGAAAATACTGCATATGAGTGGTTTCTGCACCGGTGGTTACTTCAGTAACTCTTTAACCTGCTGTCAGCTCCCAGAAAGGAATACATGAAGTACCTTATTTAGGGTGGGGATTATGCTCAGATGCTGTCATGGGAATCTTTTTTTATTGATGTAGTTTCTTTTACTGTGTGTAAAGTTGAAAATATTGGTGACTCTGAAACAAGTGGTTAGGGTTGTGAAGTTTTTAAATAATGCTTTGTTATAATAAAAGCTATTTGTATGTATGTATGTATGTATGTATGTAGACAAACGGAAAAAACAGTGTATGAAAAAAAACAGAGCAGGATTAACAGCAGAGACCAGATTTATATCTAAGACAATAAGAATTTAGCAGCCCATTTGCTCCTGAGGGTTTAAGTGAAGGCAACCACTTAAACTTTTAAGACTACCATGTCCTGGATGACTGAGAATCTACATCAATGTAGCCCATTTCCTTTATATTGTCAGCTGTTATTAGATTCAAGCAGTATACCCTGGACCAGTGATCTGAGGTGACTTCAATCAACAGCTGACTATGATGCTGTTAATAGTTAAAATTGCTGATCAAAGGTTGTTTAGCTTATTTAAAGCATAGTAATTCATTATTTTTCATACATATATGTGTGTGTGTGTGTCTATAATATTTTGCAAATCAGCCATCTGGGATAAGACCCTGTTCTCCTTCGGTCCTAAATCAGCCCCTGCTCGGCAAACATTCTAACATCACTAGTGAAGTGCAACCAAAGGCCGTGCTAGAAATATTTGTGTCCTTTTTTATCACCAACAGGGTCAAAAAAATCTGGTCGCAAAACTATCTTTACCCATCAATTTTTTTTATCCTATGCAGCTTGGGAGTAGGGGGCTGGCGCATATCTCCAGCAATCCTCTGTTCAGTAGTATTTATTTTTTATTCCTTTTGAATGATATTCAATTAAAACCAGCAACACAAAGAACTACATATAAAAATTGAACTGAATGGACATGAATGAAATTAAACAATTGTACTTTAATTACAAATACTTTATGCAATTTTTGCTCCACATTGTTACGAACCAATAAATCAAATCCAATAGATAGCTGATGAGGTTTTGGATTTTTGCTTTGGACATAGGAATTCTTATGGGGGTTTAGATGGAGGCGCTGGAGACTGGAATTAAGCCCCACTTGAGCCAGTGTTTTAAAATGAAGAACATTTTTTCCAATTGAAGTAATATGAAGTCCATAAAAATCTCTGAATAAATCATTTCTTGACATGTAAACTATTTGAGGAAAACCCCTGGGAAAAAAAGCAGCAGCAGCTGGCGGTGGTTGGCACACATCAGACTCTTTGGAGTGCATCTAACCAGCTGCAGCAGCCAGTTGTGCTCCAATGCCTCAGTAACTTTTCAACGTTCAGCCAACTCCCATTTAGCGAGAGGCATATAGTTTCTAGGAATCTTTCCTTCAATTGATTGATATACCTGGAGTGTAAAGTTGAAAGTGCCTGTTCATTTGCACCAAGTGGTCTGAGGTGTTAATACTAACCCATAAAACTGTTGGACAGCCTTCAGATTTTTCCAACGCCATTCTAAAAATACAGTCAAATACCAAAAATATTCAGTTAATGCAACCCCTAAATGCAACATAAGCAAAGAAACACAATTATGTAAACTTGTCAGATGGAACGAGATAAAAAGAACTGTGTAATCAGAGGTAATTTGTCTATATTGTGTTCAATATCCTTATGTTGAGGCATAGGTTACCCAATGTCACACATTCTCTTAAACATGTTAAAGTATGGAGGCCTGTTAAAAACCTACCTTTTTTTTGTTTGAGGCAGTCAGAGATAGACTTATGGAGCACTTTGGTTCATTGTCTTGCGTGTGGACTTGAGGTTAAGAATAGAAACTGATAGTTAGCATTCTCCCTGAGGATTTTCCACCAGAGAGCACTCTTCAGGATTCAAGTTGTCTAGGTCCTGATGCAGCAGCAAACCAGTTCCAGACCCCATACTACCAAAACCATGTTTTACTCTTGGTCTTGATAATCCAAAGAATATCTTCCCAAAATGTTGAGGATCACTGATATGTTTTTGGCAAACATTAGATAGGCCTTAATGGTTATTTTGTTCAGAAGTGGTTTTGGGATTGGAACAGATACCAGTTTACACTAGCCTCTTATTGTGTCATCAATACTGAACTTTAATGAGGCAGCTGAGGCCTGCAGTGCTTTAGATGTTATTCTTGGTTCTTACTTTTAGTTCAGGCAGGCCTGCCACTCCCTAGGAACATTGACAGCTGTTCCATGTTTCTTTGCACCAGTAGAAAAAACTTGTTTTCTGGAGCACCAGCACCTTAGAAGTTACCTTGTAATTTGTCATTTCAGACAGACAAATAACTTGGTTTCTTGTCTTGAATTTCATTAGATTGGAGCTAGATGTTTTTTTTTTTTAACCTACTTCGGGTTTGTTAAAAAGATTAAATTAAGTCATTTCTTGACTCCATGATTTAGGCAGTAATCAAGTGACTATTATTTAACTCAGCTTTACCGAAAAAAGGGGTTATTCAGAATATTTGATATAACCTGGAGGTGATAAGTTTTTTCGAAAGGACCAAATAAGTTTGGAAAGCTCATTCCCTTAAAAAGGGGAAGAAATAATTTGTGTGTTTTGTAATTAAAATATATACATTTTTTTTTAGGCTCATCAAGTCTGACAAAAAAAGTAAAAACGTAAAAGGTTTCTAAAGGGGCAATTACTTTACACAGCACTGTATTATTTTTCGTTTGTTTTTACACTTGTTTGTATGCTCAATTGGTCATGAACTATTACCAAGAGAAGCCAAATCAATTACCCACTTGGTAGACGGAAGTCGTTGTTCTCCTTTAGGAGGAGCATCAGTCACGCTTTGCCTGCAGAGTCATCCCATCAACTCCTGCAAATCTGGGTGGCCGCGGCTCTTTCAAAGCCGCACAATACGGCTCCTACATTTGGATAAACTGAAGCCTTCTAGAACAATGCTTATAGCAATGGCTAATCCTATCAAAATGGACTCCTTACAGGAAAACAGTAAAAGCGAGAGGCCACAAATGACAGTGATATGTCATGCTTGGAATCCAGGGAAGACAGAAATCAGCGTGTGATGAAGATTCCTTTTGCCGCTAACGACACCCCTTCCACCTGGACCTAAAACAACAAACCTGTTTTCAGCTTCTGCCCTGTTTGGATACTCCTTAGCTACAAAAATAAAGGCCAGATGTGCTGGCAGGAGCCTCATGTGGCTACATGTAGGCTAGTTTTGTGTGATGATGAGAGGCAGCCTTGTCATCAGCCAAACTGACTTTCCCTTTCAGGCAGTTTTCAAAGAAAGGTTTAAACCTTCATTCCTGACAAAATGTCCTCACAGTTGAGTTCACATATGTGTAACTATGAAGTATACATGCGTTTAAAAAGAAAAGCGCAACATTTGCATCTTAATATTTAAGAAAAAGAGGCATGTCTAGACAACATAGCAGATCAACCAGATTAGTCATTGTAAAAATCTGATGACTTTAAACAAGTTAAAAAGAAAAAAAAGTGTTGTACAGGCAGATTAAAAGACGGCCCTACATTTCTGTTTAACCCCTAATCAGCTTCTAAGTTGCTTGAAGTTTAAACGTTGTCCAGCTCAAAGCACTGCCCCCACCCTGATTGTTAGCCCCAACTCCCACACACAGGCTGGAACAAAAAGGGCCCCCTTCGGTGTGGCCCTATCAATGTCACTGCTTTGTCCAAGCGGGCTTTCAGGGTACATGAAGTGTCTTTAGCCTCAATGAGATCAATAGCTCAGCCAACTGTGCAGCAGCTAGCGTGGGTAGCGCCGGCCGCAGAGCAGTTGTAGGGCAAGGGAAGATAAAGCTGATCGGACTAGACACATTGTCAGATCTGTATCTTTGATCTACTCTTTAAAGGGAACTTTTTAAGTCCAGTTTCTTGTTTGTGTTTGCAATGTGGGCCGGGGAATACTGCAGACGAGGTGCAATATTGATGCAGCATATTTCAATTTAGTTTAAAAACGTCCCAGAGGACGTTCTAAAGTTTTTGTTTACTCTGCTGAGCTTTCCTTACTGTGACCTCAGTCAGCTTATAGGTACACTGGCTTCGACAGGCCAGTTCCATTGATTTCCCATTCCCTCTTGGCACAATAAAGACTGTCAACGAACCACTGAGATGTGTCCTTGACTAAAGTACAACCATGCTGATATAGCCAGTCTGCTTTGAAGCTTTTAACTCAGCAAGAGCTGCAGGGAACTAGGGAATAAAATAGATTTTATTGTTCTTTGATCGTTCTCCTCTGTAAGCATGTAAACTCTAGGTGAATATATCATTATGAAGAAACAGAGACCACCATGTTAGACCTTAGAGGTTTTTCTTCTTTTTCCCAACAGAGAAAGCCCAAGCCTAATTTGCCATCATCAGCTTCTTTTGTTCAAACAGGGGCTGGTATTTGAGAATAATCCTCCCTCCATAGATGAAATAGTGTCTCAACAGGCAGTGGCAAGACTCTGTCAAAACCTTTTCCATAGCCAAATCTTTGTGAGATCTACAACGTTTGAGGCTGAAAAATGTCTTGTTAATGACAAAACAAGTGATGTAAACTTGCCACCTGGGATTTAATACAGGAAATGTGGCAGTTAATCCATTGTGAAAGAACTGAAATCCAGATATTAAAAACAAAAAGCAAGCAATTATTTAAAGTCGGTACTTTAAATGTCTTCCTATATTAGTTTCAGATGCAATCTGAAAGAGCCGTACACAAAAGGTAAAATGTGTTTTATATTCCGCCTCTGGTTATCCTTCCAAAATGCCAAGACTAATGTCATGCAATATCTGACAAAATGACCTTAATTTAAAAGGCTGCCATTGCTGTCAACACCATGTAAATACCAAGTTGCAAATGTGCATTGATTGTTTAGATGCTCCAGGTGACAGCATGCCAGCAGAGAGATAAGTTTTGTTTACTTCTCAAATTTCACAGAATGTTAAGGCAGCAAAAAAAAAAAAATGACATATTGCTTAAGTGTCAAGTCTAAAAGACAAATTGATAAAGGTTATGTAGCAAACTACATGGTCTTAAAACTGATTTTATGAAATAATGTATGCTTCTTGTGAGGGATGTAAGTTATAGCAACTTTCAAAAGTATTCACACCCGTTAATTTTTCATCATATTGTAATGTTACAGCCACTTCCTTTAATTTATTTTATTTGGATTTTATGCGAAGGACCAACACACAGTAGCAGATAACTACAAAGTGAAAGAAAAGGAACACATGGTTTTCTAAGAAACCAGCTATAAAAACTGACAAGTGCTGTACCTTTACCCAGGTACGTTTATATACAGTAGATTCAGTGAAGCCAAATTTCCTCTCAGAATGGGTAGGTCTAATGTTATGGGGATGTTTTTAATGCAGGATTACATTATATATACCAGGATTTTACAGTCTCATATTATATTATTGTGTCTATCCTCTGAAAAATATGGCACGATTGCAAACAGTGAAAGACATTTCCATTCCCCAAAGTTGACCGTCCAAGTACTGAAAACATTAACCAAGACAAGCAGCCAAGAGGCCGATGGTAATTCTAGAGGAGCTGCAGAGATCCACAGCTTATTTGGGAGAATATCTTGATATAAAACCAACAAATAAGAAGAAAACTATTGCTGAAATAAAGTCATCAGAGGTCATGTTTCACAAACTATGTAGGGGACACAACAAACATACAAGAAGGTACTCTTGTCAGATCAGACCAAACTGAACCTTTTAGCCTGCAATTACATGGTGTTGCGACCATCATGCTGATGGGAGGCTTTGCCTCAGCAGGGGCAGGGAAGCTGGTCAGAGCTGATTTGAAGATGGAGTTAAATACAAAGCAATCGTTATTCAGTGGAAGGAAAAATGCTAGAATCTGCAAAAAGAGGGACTCAGGCAGAGGTTCAACCCCATACAGTCAGAGCTCTTATGGAATGGTTTAGATTTAAGCACATTCAGAACCAAATTTGACTGAGAATCTGAGGCAAGATTTAGAAATTGCTGTTCAAAGAAACTCTTCGTGTTTTGATCTGTGGATCTTTCTGTCCTTCTGTCTATATCTTGGTCCTCTGCCACCAAAGTAAACCTTGATTCCATCCATCCAGCTTGACTGAGCTTGAGCTTTTTTTTTGCAAAGAAGAACTTGAAAACATTTCAATTTATTATTTCTTAAAACTGTTAAAGACAAACCACAAAACACTTTTAGCTGTAACTGCAGTGAAAGGATGTCATTCAATGTATTAGAACAGGGACAAGAGGGCGTTGAATTGAGATGAGCACTGTAGAAACACACAATTATCAATTGAAGTTAGTGGAGAAAAAGAAGAAATAAAATTAGAAAAAAGTCAAGATTGTATGAATATTTTAACAGGATGCTTTGTATTGGCACAGAGCATAAATCTGAATCATTTTGTCTGCAGCAATATATTCTAATTTTCTGTCTCTCTAAGAAACTGTAAGTGGATATAGTGCAGTTCAATAGGAAAAGGAAATTCTAATAACTCCTCTTTACTACGCTTTACTGTGTTTCATAGGAACCATATTGACAAGTAAAAAAACAAAAACGGAATCAGCTTTTTGTTATTTAGGATTTAAAAACTGTAAAAAAAAAAAAATAATAAAATAATATATATATATATATATATATATATATATATATATATATATATATATATATATATATATATATGTATATATGTATATATAGTTATAGTTATAGTTAGAGAATTTTTGGAATTCCTTCGCGATGGAAAGCTGTCTAATAGATGTTAGCAATGATGGTAAAGAGAATAAAAAGAATCGTCTCTGCTGAGCACAAACTGCATACCACAAATGAAAATGAATCCATTTACTCCAGCCTGTTTACTTTGTACTTTTGGCTGCAAAGGCAGAGAAAAAAAAGATTACCATTTTCATGAGGAGCAGGAGCCAAGGCCTCAGCTTCTCCTTTCACGGGCCACGTTTTTTTAGCTTTTTAAAAACTCACACACCAAGCACCCTGGCAGCCATTACTGACAAGTTGCAGAAAAAAAGTGAGGAGACAAAACCAAACAAAAAAAAAACAGTAACATCTGCAGCCGCCTCTAGCCAGACAGTTTGATGTGAATAACTCAGCACTTTGTGCCCTGACCTTGGCGAACAAAGAGGAGGCAGATGCCTCAGGAGTGGAGTGCAATGCCCTGGGAAGCGAGCATCCAGTGAGCGCTCCTGTTCGTTTTGCTGATCTGGAGTCATTGTCCCCTTGGTGGGGCAAAGGGGTGCCCACTGGGGGCATCCAGGCACCACATGCCACTTGGACTGTCATAGTTGCAGCACAAAGATGGCTGCTTGACAAACGAAGCCTCATTTCACGTCTGGGATCCCCAGGCCATATGAATGCAGATCAGGGTCAAGCAAATAACGATAGAAGTGCCTTTTAAATGTGGAAATAAATCAAAGCAAAGGGGAGAAGATGAATATTTATCATCCTGCCAAAGGATGGTAATACATATACAGATTTATTTCACCTCTGTCTAAAGTTAAAAAAGGCAAATTCCTCAACATCAAATCAAAGAGAAATGCAACAAAGCCATTGTGTACTTCAAGACTTAAATCTTACAAGTTCCTAATCCTTCTGAAGTCCACACGGGACCTTTGGTCTCCATGGCAACAGTGGAGCATTCAACCAAGTGATTGCATCCAATGAAATTCAGATAAGACAAAATGGAAGTGAATTGATGTGATTTTAATGCAGAAGTGCACAGCGGAAGGGAGGTCCACTCGGTTCATATTTGAATAAAGCAAACAGAGCAGACAAAAGGCTGACAGCCGTAAATGACATTGTCAGTACAAAAATTATCAGCCAGTTTACAATCTGTTTGCTCATGTAGAACAAACAGAATGTGTGTGGCATCCCGGGGCTTTGTGAACGGCAGGGCCGGCAGCCGGCGGCGAGAGAAAAGCAGATATCAGCTCCCCCTGCAGCCCTGCAACAATTAGATAGCAATTTGACAGGCACACTCAAAATGTGAGTTTGTTGTCCTCTTCCAAGGGCAACTCATCATTTTTTTTTTCGTTCGAAAAGGAAATTCATAATTGAAGCCCTTAGAAAAAAAAAGACAAATTGTGTGACCTGTGGTCAGTAGACGTGCAGGGTGGGATGCACATTCCAAACATTGGACCCTCAGTTACCTAGCAAGCAGTCAAATCAAGGTTCCTCTTTCTGCCTGGCCCTCCTTTGGTAAAAGGAGACCGGCATGGAGATCCTTCTTAAAGACAGCCCTGTTCACTCCCCTCTGCCCTTTGTTGCATTTTGTCACATGTTTTGTTTTGTGCTTTTTAACTTCTCTATAGCCACATAGACAAGCAGCAGCTGGTGAGCTTGCAGAAAGCTGCAACTCATCAATTTTATCCCTTGGACAAGACGCAGAAATATGTCAGGCTAGCTTCTGAAAGCACCTTCATCTTCCCACTGTAACACTGTCCCTCCAGAGGGACAACCAACCAGAAGGTGGCTAAGGATGTGTTACATTCCCCGTTTTACATATTGTTAAAAATTTTAATATAAAAGTATTTAAAAAAGTAACCCAATGTTCAAAAATGACACTCTAGCTCACCATCTGTATATTAATTGTAAAGACACAAATAGAAGAAAAACAAACATGTATAACATGACTCTGTAACAGGACGTCTCACAAGCATTGATGCCCATTAAACATTTTCACATTTTGTCCCATGACCAACACTAACTTCTACATATTTCATTGAGATTTTGTGTGACGGATCAACACAAAATAGCTGATGCAGTTGAAAGAACATCCTGCATGGTTTGCACAGTTTTGTACAATCAAAAATCGTAATGTAAATGTAGCTCAACCCTTTTCACTCCCTTACGTCTAAGTAAAATTTAGTGCCCTCGTTTAATGGATTTTTCACAACAAAATGAATGGAAATCTAAATAATAAATAAGCTCCATGTTTATTAAGTAATTTAAGTATTTTTATAAAATACAGCTGTTTTATTATTTTAGAAAGTTTCATTGCACAGTTTATAATATGGAGGTTTGTAGACAGTTTCAAGCAGAGTTATTTCATAAAAAAAAGAAAGAAATAAAAAAAAACGACATTAAATCAATCGCTAAAAGAGTTTAATGCTGTGATGCAGCCAGGACTGGCACGAGACTCATTTTCAGCCCTGGAGTTTCATAAATCAGACTGACCAACTATATATCACAACCTATTGTTATTAAAATCATATAATTATAAGCTTACATGTTAAAGCTACAACTGTCCACAGTTCTTTAAAGAGTTGTAATAAGTAGTGTTTTGTCTAAAAAATGTTCGCTTCAGTGCAAATTAGGGTTGATTGTTTCACAACGTAGATTTATTTCAGCATGTGTTCACATCTAAATTATTCTTTACAACACATCCAACAATTTCAATATCTATATTCTAAGATGTCGCCTCTATAATCAGTCTATGATTAGGTCTCCTCTCTTCCTTTAGTTGCTTCCAGCAGCTGTAGCTCAATGGTAGTGCTGTTGGCCTGTGACCCGGAAATCATGGGGTGGGGCTTGCTAAATGCTGTTCACTTACCTTGCCTACTGGTGGTGGTCTGAGGGCCTGATTACGCCAGTGTCTGGCAGCCTCGTTTCTGTCAATGTAGCTTACCATCACCAGCATGCGAATAGATAAGGTCCCCTGTACTTGATAAGGTGCTATACAAGCCCCTTCCCTCAACTCCCCTGCTTCACCTGTCACAATAATAAAAAAGGTTTAGTGCATTTGGTATGGAAAACACATTTAACTTAACCAATTAAGATATTTTTAATAGCAAAACATGCAGACTTATTCTAAATTAGTTTGATCCTATTCTCTTTCAGTTGTGGGCTTCGTGTATGTACTGCCTAACCTTTCTGAGCCGCTTAATCCTAATGGGGTCGTGGGGCGCTGGTGCCTATCTCCAGCTGTCAACGGGCGAGAGGCGGGGTACGCTCTGGACAGGTCGCCAGTCCATCTCAGGGCCATATAGAGACAGACACGCACACAGTAAGGAACATTTAGAGAAACCAATGTACCTAACTGTGGGATGAAGCCGGAGTACCCAGAGGGAACCCATGCATGCACAGAGAGAACATGTAAACGGGATACAAACCCACAACTTTCTTGCTGCAAGGCAACAGTGCTACCCACAGCACCACCATGCAGCTGTTATTTTGGGCATAGAAAGAGGTGGCCCACTTTTGAAAATTTAAAAGCTCCTGCTTCCAAAGCTTTGCTCTTTTCAGTTTCACGCCTTCTCTGTGTCATCCTCGCTAATTCTACTTTCTAACACCACTGATTGAGTTCTCTGATGTGGTTTGTCAAGGTGTGCTGGAAAAAAAAAGAAACAAGGCAGAGGCACCCCAGTATAGCAAGGTTTTGGTGTTAAAACTCAGTATTCTTAACATCAGCTGTTTTGTATGAAAATTAGCAGGGGTGGTACCAGGTCATTGCTTTGCAAGTTTCAAGTAAGTCTGAAGTCATTATCCTCAAGTTTCAAGTAAAGTCTCAAGACTTTAAATACTAAGTAATTTCAAGTCATTTTTTAAATCACCATTTTAATTCAATGTCCATTGTTAATCATAAACCAGGTGTTATTTTTAAAATCTTTATTTATTTCAATGCATGATGAAAAGAGACCAACTGAACTTCGAACATTTTACAAAATGTGGTTCTGAACTCGCACCTCTATGTTCTACAGTTAAATCTAACTTACTGTACCTAATAAGAAAAGTCTTCCTTTGAACTATGATTTCACAGATTCACAATTAAGGATGTAAAAGATTTTATAAAAGAGAATAGGTGATGTACTTTCAAGATGGTTTTTTGATTTTTACGAGTCACAGGTATTTACTTAATAATATAAGCATTAAAAACTATTCCAGTCCTCACTTCAGTCCAGAAGGTGCATGTTGTGCACCTCAAGTTGTTTGGCAACTGCCATGAGATCAGAAGAAGTAGAGTGCTGTGTTATTTGTGGGATATAATGAGCATGCTAATGGAAACTGCCCCACCTAAGGAAGGGGATCAAAAGGTTTTCAATGGCAGATTATATTGGATTTTGGACATCAGACTTGTCGTGGACCTACTGTTTTATTGGAGGACGTGAATTGGACCATTTTTGTTTGAGATGGCTCAATTCTGCGATTAAAAGGCTAAGAATCATGAATTTTACACTATATTTCTTTCTTAGTGTTTGCTGTGTGCACAGTTATGATTACATCCTTGGTTGTCATACCTTATTGGAATCACAAGAATCTTAGCTTTCCGATGATGTCAATATATATACTGTATTTACACAGAAAGAGTGTTGCAAAAAAAAGTGTGGGTACTCAATGTTTAATAAAGGGGCATGAAAATACAATTACGTTTTTCATTGGATTTAATTTTGAGCATATCTACATCAACATCATTATTATAACACTCCAAAAGAAATTAGCTGAGTTTTATACTCAATTAACCCTAAATGCTTCACAGGAATAAACCACTGAGGCTGGTAATTATTATAAAAGAAATAAACCATATTTACACAAATCTAAATCCAAAAAAACAGTCAATGGTACGCAACAGATATTTACAAAAATGTAAATCATTACAACAAAGCAAAACTAGGGTCAATCAAAAGAACCAATTAAATTTAACATGATTCTTCAAAACAATGCCCCCAAGTATGTTTCTCACTTTGGCTTCCTTGCCCTGCTGAGAAAACAAACCAGGAAGAGGTCAGCATTTGTTCCACTAAACAGGTAAAATGTTAAACCCATAAAAAATTTAAGAATACACAAATTGGCACTTGTTCAATTCAATTCAATTCAGTTTATTTATATAGCGCCATTTCACAACAGATGTCATCTCAAGGCACTTTACAAAAAGAGTTATTACAATACAATGTTTAGTGTAGAAATTACAGAACCACAGAAGATTGCGTCGTGGAATTCTCAGCAATCCCTCATACTGAGCAAGCATGCAGCGACAGTGGGAAGGAAAAACTCCCTTTTAACAGGAAGAAACCTCCGGCAGAACCAGGCTCAGCACAAGCGGTTATCTGCCGCGACCGTCTGTGGCTTGGAGAATACACAACAGAGACACAGAAAGAGCAACAGAACCGATGCACAAGTTTGTTGCAGGACGTGGAGAATTTTCCGTCACTGCAATGCCATCTTAGTCAGGGTCGTCAAGCAGGGCTAATCCGGAGCACCTACTATAATAGAAAACAGGTTAGTGCTTGAATTGACAGCACATCATGCAGTTGGGGAGAAGTAGGAGAGAAAGTAGGAACAGACCCTAATAATGTCCTCCAACAGCCTAGCCTAAAGCAGCATAGCTACTAACATTAACCTGTCTCCTAGCTACTAGGAGACCTGGCTACCAACACTCTGTCTGAGTCCTCCTGACCCGTGGACGGTGTAGGGCCGGTAACGGCCCCCGTCATGCCGGGGTCTTCTCGGAGTCGGGTTGTTTGAGAATGCAGCCCAAAGTGGGTGGTAAACTCCATCTAAGGCTAAATACCGGCACGAGACCGATAGTCGACAACTATCTTAAGGAAAAATAGACAGAACTGAGAGGACAGAGTTGAAGAGGGCGAGAAACGTTTAAGAGATAAACGGGTGGGGTCCGCACAGTCTGCCCGGGGGATTCAACCTGGCAGGTAATGGGCGGCCGCACTGTGCGGAAGGATCCCCTTGAGGGACCTCTCTCCGGCGCTGGCTGGCCCCTGTGGGGCCTCTCTCCGGCCCCTGTTAATGCATTATTCTTATACAAGAAAGATGGCCTATTCCTCTGCTTCTCAAGAATGTCTCCAAATGTACAGAACTGCAGTAAAAGAAAAACTCAAATCCCAAAATATGATTGATGACATCTCATGAAGTAATGGACCCCTTTTCTTCATCACATAAAAATATCCTGTGGTTGTGACATGGCATAATGTAAAGAAGTTTAAGGGGTTGGGCTACTTCTCCAATGGACGGCATTTTTTAACAGTCTTCAACAGAGCATTATCTTTTGTTAAAATAGGAACACGAGTGGAGATTTTCGGCTACCAGTTTTCCAATTTGGATGCATGCAACATGTTTCGAATGTTCTCAACTTTACAAAAGTGGTTATAAAACATTAACTGCCTTGAAAATCAAATATCATATGCCCATACAGGACTATGAATTGCTTATTCCCAAATATATTCTTTCCGTATAGTCTGACTGTCTTGTAATCTTTTTAAATGGATCTTGGGGTACTTTGTTGTTTAATGGTCATAACTTTTTTGAAAAAAGAAAGAAACAAATATCAGAAGATGCATCCTTAGGTTCATACTCCACTAAACATGTTTGGCAACCCTTATATCCTGCAGCAAAGATAGACATTAAACTGTGGCAAACAAAGCTGAACTGAGAAAAGTGGAATCTCTTCTTCCTGGCAGGCAGAAGCCCAGTTTACCAAGAGGCTGTGTCCTTGTGAATCACAGCTTGCCTGACAGATCTGAAAGCAGCAAAGTCAGCTGATTGTTCTTGATACTGTTTCAAACTCCTGATCACAGAGAAAAGAAAAAATTGTCACAGTGTTACTTGATATTCATCCCCAGATTCTCAACCCCGTTCTGCAGGAGCCCAGCTCTGCTGTCTGGCGGCAGAGATGCCGCTTTAGTCTTATTAAAAAGTTGTTTGATTAGCCGGCTCCGGAATGGAGGCTGTGGAAAGGTCTGGCAGCAGCAGATAAAAGGGGAATGATAAATAGGCGAAAAGCCAGCCGATTGCCAGTCAAGCCACTGGAGCATCAAAATACATCAATTTTTCTGCAAACTTGATCCAATTATTGTCATCCACTCACAGATAGCTACTATGCTTTACTTACTCCATTCCATGCTAAATTGCTCTTCCCCCTTTCTGTTTCTTTCTTTTTTTTTTTTTTTTTGCCGATACGGCAATTGGTCATAAAGGACCAGCCATCATTAGTGATGTTTGAATTGGAGCCCTATAGTGTTTGGTTAAGAGGGTGAATGCAAATTTGATGAAAGAATAAGGCTGCATTTACATATCAGTCTCTGCTCACATGGGGTGGGTAAACATTCTGTTTATCTCAAGTGTCATTTTATGATTTCAGCCGAATATAAAACCGGCCTTGGACCAGTTGAAGCTAAAGACAGGAAATTTACTGTTAATCAAACAAAACGTATTCAAGCAGATCTTCTGTGATGCTGCAAGTAAAAGAAGGATGTGAAGTTGTTTCAATGTGAAACGGTGGACTTTTTTCCTCCATTTCAAAGTGTCTCTGTTGTCATTTTTTTAAAAAATATTGTAAGATGCACAATGTAATATAATATGTAAAGTAGTAAAGAGCTGGTAAAGAAATAATAATCTATTCCACATAACTTGCAAACATAAAAAACAAGGCTTAAAAAATAAGAAATATTGTATATTTAAAAAAAAATATATATACTTTTAGACTAATGCCTTTGTATCAGCGTATGTACAGTATTATTGTTTCTACATATTTCACATCAAAAGTTAAGAATAAAGTCAGACAAAAGGTTTCTCAATGGTTGAAATACAGTCTAATAATTGAGTGCATATTTTCCACAGAAACATTGCTGGATATCCTTGTAGCCTCAGAGTGGAGGGGGCTGTTAAAAACAAGGCAAAACACTGCCATCTATGGCTAAATCCAGAGGACTGCTGGGGTCCTTTGCAGCCACAGCACAAAGGCAAGCGACGCTCCAAGATAAAATGTATTGGCTTGATATTTGTAGATACGATTAATAAAATATAATTGTAAACAAAAACAAAATAGCAAAACACATGACTGTCATCTTTCAATCTATTAAAGTGAAGAAGTGTTCTTTATCAGGGTTAACACCAAAGTTTCACTGCATCGCTCGTGAAGCTGACACGTTTTTGGCTTCCGAAATTGACAGATTAGACTGAAAGCTAGTTTTTCATCCAAATGGGCATCTGGTGGCCATATCCTTTAAGCAACACAATTCTGCACAAATCAGGGGTTCTGTCAGAGCTTTTCGTACCACCTGCTGTGTATCTTCCCCTCAAAACGATTGAGCCTGCCTTTATTGTCTCATCATAATTTTATCTTTACAGTTTATTGGCCAGAATGCTGCAAACATTGCACATTTGTACTTCAATGTGCAGAAAAACCATACTGCTAGTGTCATATACTGCATGCTGGTGTGACTTAGTTGATATTTGATGATAGATACTTTCATATCCAAAGAATTTTATTGGCAATAAAACAATATATCAGGACTTAATTTTGACTGTGATTCAAAAGCGCATTAAGGCACAATAATGAATTGCATATAGCTGCCAGACTGGGGTAGCAGGTTGGCGATGAAACATAGAAGAAAGCCAGATGTCAGGGCTTCTATAGCTTAGGCCTTGACCAGGCCTACGTCTGCGGCGGCCCTTTATGTGACGCTCTGTGAGATGCACTGGTCCCCTATGGGAGCAACGAGGCTTTACTGGTTATAAGACGCGATCTGTCCCGTCTGTCACCTCTCCCCAAGTCATTCATACACCATCCATACAGTCAGTTCTCCAAGGCCTCTAATCCCCATCTCTCGAGGTGGAGTACAGACAAGAAAACAGACAGACAGGCAGGCAGGTTGCGAGTCTGTTCATAAGATGTTTAACATGCTGAGCATGACTGAGCATTTCACATCTACAAAATTTCATCAATGCCACCAGCATGAGGCTGCAACACGACGTGCAAGTGGAGATTGCACGAAGATTCTGACAATACTGTGCACATGCATGAGTTCAGAGATGCTGAAAAGGCTCCACCGGATCTGCAACCATGAGTGTTTGAAGTAGGTCAGAGGTAATGGTCCAGATTTGAACTTATTCAGCAGCCAAATTTGCATAATTCAGTGCAAAAATATTACAACTTTTAATATGTTTTCTCCTAACAACCACAAACCCCAGATTTTTGTATTGGGATTTTATATGAAAGACCAATGCAAATTAGCTTAAAGTTGGGAAGTGAAAGGAAACGATACAAGGTTTTCAAAATATATTACAAATAATACTCCAAGAATTGTTGCATGTATTTGTGTTCAGCCCTTCCTTCTCTGATACTCCTACATAAAATGTATTGCAATGAACTAACTTCAAAAGTAGCATGATAGGCAAAACTACAACCTTAAATCACATTATGGGTCTCGAGAAGCAACCAAAAGGTTCATGGTATCTCTGGAGGAGCTGCAGACTACCCCGGGTGGGAGAATCTAATGAATGAACAACTATCCATTAAGTACTATACAAATCTGTAGTTTGTCAAAGAGTGGTAAGACAGTAAGAAGAAAGTGGTCTGAAAGAAAGTCAAAGAACATTTTTTTTATGGTTTGCTGCTACAAAGAACGTGGGAGAAGCAGCAAACGTGGAAGAATGGAAGGTCAAAAAAGATCACAGCTAAACTTTGTAACCTAGATGCAAAACTATGTGTGTTGGAACAAATATTCACACAAATCAGCCTCAAAACATGCTCACAGTAAAATGTGGTGGTAGTATTAAGGTATGGGGATTATTTGTCCCATCCAAGAGACTGGAAAGCATGTCAGAGCTGATCGGAATAGGTCAAATTGTTTGAGGGACAGAAAACTTAATAATGGACTGAAGTTCCCCCATTCCTGAACCCTAAACATGGAATGATTTAGACCAAAACATATTCATGTGACAAGATTATCAAGTCAAAGTTCAGACTTAAATTCAACTGAGAATATGTAGTAATACTTAGTTTGCCTTAGCTAATTCAAACAGAAAATTGGTAACAGTCCCGGTTTCTAGATATACAGAGCAGGTTAAGACACACCCTAATGGGCCTGCAGTAATAAACGAAATACAAGTTTGTTGTTCACTCACATAGACAACAAACATATGCATCTTTTTTCCTACCACCTCACAATATGTTTTTGTTTGTCTAAAATGATCAGTGGTTGATAAATTTTTTCTTAAATACTGTACAATTATTCATTCCATTATTTAAGATTCAAAAGTTGGTCCATGATGGCCATGCTCAGTTCATGCCTTCAAATCAAATCAGGTGGTGGGGACATTCATACAAGTGTTAGTCTGTGTTGTGAGCTACCTCGCCACCTCGATGACCACACACACAAGTGTAAATTTGCTCTGCACGTCATCTCCTGGTGTTTACAAACAAATACAAAAAGAGTTTATGTAATGCATTTATTTAAACAAGACCTAAGAAATGAGCAAATAGATCATTCTTAGGTATTCTTTGCTTTGCAAACACGCCTATTATAGATTAAAGTTTCACAGTATGCCAGACTTATCAAGGTAAACTGGAGCTGTGACTGACGACTGAAAGTGGTTCCTCTTTGTTCTTGTGTGTGTTTGTGAGAGAGAGAGGGATGGGAGAGACAGACAGAGAGAGCACGAAAAGCCATATAGAAAAAAGACTAAGAGAGACACAGCAGGTCTCACTACGTGGCACTTGCGTTACTTCCCTTCTTTCTGGAAGCACCATCAATTTACCACTCCCTTCAAGGATCAACAAGAAAAGACTGACCTGGGACAGACACACAGGGTTCACCTCAGAGCCCATTAATCAAGTGTCATGCTTGTGTGCAGATGAGGTCAGATCCTGGCATGTTGCGTTGCCACTATAAGGTCACTCACAGGGCACTGGACTGAACCCAAAACTAATATCTCCAAAATGGAGTGATAAGGGATGCTTTGTCAAACCTACAAGAGATATTGACCTCCTTAATGCAGATCAAATCAGTTATCATGGCTGAAGAAAGGTGCATGGGCGTTGTTTAGTGCGTGCGCATGCATGTGTGGGAGAAGGACCACCTGTGTGGTGAAAGGAGCCAGTACATTTGGAGCCAGTGTGTGCTTTTGTCAGTTGGCATTTGATTTGTCACTTAGCAGAGTTGGGTCTGGCCGAGTCACTTAGCAAAGCCACACCTTCTTTCCTGCATCTTTCTTTGCCTTTCTCTTTTCTTCTACCTGGGCTCAAGTTGTTTCCAGGAGTTCATTTGTAGGCCAGCTTTGTTGACACACATACCTCACTACACGTGGCTAACACCCATCTCTCTTAGTTTTCTATACTGCGCTGTCACAAGAAGACTTAACATAGAATGCCAGATTATCGTAAAAGTTTGTTGTTTATTTTTGTTTTCTAAAAGAAATATTACTGCTGCAAACTCATGGTTAAACAATTTCTTCCCCTTACAGGGTGTTTAATGGTGCTATAAAAGACATGTGACCAAATGGTGAGAACAATATGTCTATATTGTCCTCTAATCACGAAAGGTTGCATGATCTTACAGGGGTTTTTATATTCAGTGCACACCTCCCAAGGCAATGCATGCCTGAGTCTGAAATGAGAAGATCACAGTGCAGGCATCAGTAAAAGCCACATCTGAGTAGCACAACAAGGAGGCAGCTGGCAGACAGTAGCATGCTCCACTAGAGAGCTACAAGGCTTCTGCAACTATAGAAAAGATCACAGATGCACACAGAAGCCTGTTTATTGTATACACTGTGCCTTTGAGATGATGAAAAGGTCTAGTGACTTCAAATCAAACTTTGTCAAAATATCTAATCTCAATATGAGTTATTGCAGTATTTACACAACTAGATATTTATTTTCTATTTTGCTACATTACAATCCCAACATTTTTTTTTTTTGTGGGATTTTAATATACAGCAAGACAAAAGTACAAAATATGAAGTTGAAATAGCACATTTTTTTAAGAATAAAAATTGTAAAAAAAAACATCAAGCTTAGTCTTGTTGAATGGGATGTTCTGCTACAAATGTTCAATTGGGTTTGGGCCTGGTATTTGACTGGACCTCTTTAACACATCATGAATATGTTTTGATCTAAACTACTGTATTGTAGCTCTGGCTGTATGTTTCAGTGAACCACCCTCCCAGGCTTAAGTGTTTTGTTGCTTCTAATTGGTTTTCTTTGATGATTGCTCTGTATCTGTCTCTATCCATCTTTGTATAAACTTTGACCACCTTCCCAGTCCCTGCTGAATAAAAGCCTCCCCACAACATGATGCCATCACCTTCATGTTTCACCCTTGGGGGTAGCGTATTCAAGCTGATTAGCACTGTTAGTCATCTGCCACAAACACTATTTGGCATGTAAGCAGAAGGTTTGATTGTGGTCTGATCTGACCAGAATTATTCTCGCCTGTTTGCTGTCTCCTATTCATGGCTTGTGGCAATCTGCAAACTTGAATTTCTATGTCTATCTCAAAACAAGTGATTATTTCATATCACTATTCAATAAAGTATAGCTTTGTTGAGTGCTTGGCAAACAGTTGTCATATAGACTGATTTTTCTATCTTTGCAATTGATCTCTTCAGCTCCTCGAGAGTCACCCTGGGTCTTTTAGCTGCTTCTTTTCTTCCCTGTCTGGCTTGTCAGTTTATGTGGACTGTCACATCCTAACAGTTTTCCAGTGAGGCCATACTCTAGTCCAAAGCTTTGGATGTTTATATTCTAATCACTCTATACAAAACTTTACCTCTAACCTTTTTGTGTGTATTTCTTGGTCTTCGCAATGCTTAATTTTTGGTTGCTTATGTTCAGTAACAAGCCTCTGAAACCTTCAGCTGTATTTATATCGAGATGCAATCTCAGAAAATGTATGGCCTTCTAAAGACTTTCAAGAAACTGCTAAAGCTGCAAACCAGTAACAGAAAACTGTTCTGCAGATAAGGTTTAAAGTGATGACTAAGAACAGTTCAAAAAATAATTTCCAAAATTGCTAATGCTATTTTATTATAAATTGCTATTTCTATTATTTAGTATAATATCATAAAGCAAATTGGAATGATCAAACAGGGAACAACTGACAAAAAAGTCAATAATAACACACTGAGGGAGTAAAGACTGCACCCAGAGTAAATATGATGATTTCCAAACTTAGAACAAGATTCAGTGTACCTGATCTGCAGACAGCGACATCAACAGCCAAACTTATCTAAACATAAAAGACCACATGATAAGAAATTAGAGCAATAACTCTTAACCAGAATTTTCTAAATTAAAACCCTAATCAAAAGGAACTACAATAAACCTCCTTTGTGTTTACTCGAACTCCCCTTTCAAATAGTTCTGACATTTGCATTTTATATTAGTATTTTACATAAAATGATCTCTACAATTTAAATTAGTTTTAACATAACTTTAATATAATTTTTTTTTGCATAAAAATATGTCCAATTTACAGGGATAATATGCAGCACAAATAAGTCAGTCTTACAGATAAAACAGAACAAACGTTGCAAAATTCCTGGCTGAAGTGCCGTTTTGACGCAGCTTCAATGGGTTCATTCATGAACTTTCTTGAGGGTGTGGAGCACAAACTGAGGCCAACCACATCAAACACCTGATTAATAGAGGATTTGATGCCATGAGTGCAACATGAGTTTTTGCAGGTTGTTTAGTTGGGAATTCTTCTTGAATCTTTATCCCACGCAGTGCTGCAACCAACCTAATTCCTGATCACTAACTAGCAGCACTCACCACTCCTTTTAGAAACAAAGCCTGTCTGTCTGTAGCATGGCTGTGTGACGATAGGACAAAGCCTGTCTGCATTGCACTGATGGAAGTTTTAGCTCTGAATGAGTAAAAATCCCCAATTATATCTTAAGTATCCCATGACGTGGAAGGGTGAAGTTTTTTTCCTGTGCATTTCTTGCTTTAGAATATATAAGAACCTAACAAAAATATCAAAATAAAATACGCAAGGTCAATAGCTCAAAGCATGTTTCCTTGGGAGAAACTTAAAAAAATGTGTCTGGTTTCTCCCTCTGTGAGGGAAAAACCAGACTAAAGACTAAAGAGCTAAATGATAGCATGGTTCAGACAATAGACGGGTGCCACACAGTCACATTCCTCACATGCCAGTGAGTCTGTCAGTGACCCTGAAACGGAACCCACTTTCCCAATTAGGGTCATTAGTATGAGCTACTAAGTGCCCCAGTCACACATGGCTGCAAACCAGGCTCACTTTGGCACTGTGGAAAGACCCCATGCAAAACGGCACAAAAGGAGTGTTGCCCAGGAATGACTATGAAAACATTCAGGGGTTGTTTATTAAAAATCTTGGAGAGATTTATTCCCAAGTTTCTCCATCAAAAAGGGATCTGTACAGTTTTGGCGTGCTTAAAAAACCTGGGCATTTTGTATGAAAGATCTAACAATAAAATTAAAGTGGGATTTTAGGCTGAGAAAAAGTAAATGAGTCAGATCTTGGTAGATGGAAAGTCGCTCATCTATGATTTCAACACTGACAGTTATGGCAGTTGCCTAATTGCAGAGAGTATAAAAAAACCACAAGATTCACCTCGCTATAGTGTGTTTTCAGGAACCTGAACCAGCAATACACCTCCCAACCGCCGTTCCATTTCAGATTATCTGCATGACGGGGAGGGCCTATTATCATTCTTATGTCATATGGAAATAGATATTGATTTGATGAATAATATTTTCCTATTCCTTACAATAGTAAATCTAAAGGATGGGACCATTTTTAAATCTGGGATTTAAAAAGAAAAGAGGAGCATTTGAATCTGCGGCCACATCTTTCTTTAAAAAAATATTTTTGACGTTAATGTATAGCAGATGTTGTTGCTCATTTGACTGCCTATTTGGTTAAACAATTAAAATGCTGCATCGAAACATCCGTTTATGGATATGAGGGGGAGGCATGTTGATGAGCTAGCATCATCAGACATGGGTGGCCGTTGGAAGACACCTGGGACACCTTTTGTTTGGCCTTCTTACTTCTGTGGCATTACCTAGAGCATTTTATTTGACTTTATTGTACTATGCCGATTTACAAAATTAAAGCTGCAGAGTCCTCTGAAATGTAATTACTGATGATTTTTCAATCATGGCGCCACTGTTTTTTATTAAACGGTCTGCCGCAATTATAACCACTATTTGGGGAAAACACTAACAGGTAGACTTATTTCTATGGAGTTACAGCATGCTTCTTTAGAGTGCTCAACAGGGCCATACAGAGGCCTTGTGCAGGGCAGGTGATTAGAGTTCAAAAAAGGCACACATAGCAAGATTATAAAAGACTAAAATAACTTAGTGTATCATCCCGAATAGCAACAACCAATATCCATCAATAGAATAACTGAGTATCACAATATATCAATGTCACTAGTAGTGGACCATGCAAAGCCAAAGTACCCTGTTTTTTATCTGAAGGGGTACAATATTGCTGTTGAGAAGGTGTGTCTCAATAAATACACCCTCATATCTGACTGTTTAACCTCCACAGCAACTCAGGTGCAGCTTTAAAAGAATATTCCAACCCTAAGTAAAAATTTGGATTTTGCCATATTCCTCAGAGTTAGATAAGTGATAAAAAAGCATTTTGTAACAAGCCCAGTTATTAATATGGTCTGGCAGCAGTCTGTTTGCTTTAGCTTAGTATAAACCAGTGTAAGTGAATCGGAACTACTAGCATACAACTTTTTATATAGAGGTGGAGTATGAGATCAGAACAGCTCACTTTTCTATAGTAGTGTTGGCTACTCTGAGGGATTAGATCTTCAGCACATAGCAATGAGATAAAATATTAATAAAACTACAAACATTTTAAATATAAAAATAATACATATTCATTTGGATACGTTTTTTTGTGTTTTTGCATTTATATATATCAATTTTGGGACGTTTTGATTTGTTGAGTTGTGGTGCGTTTGTTCTTCCATTAACAACACCCAAGAACACCTAAGAGCTCAAAATTAAATAAATAAATAAATCCTTGTGAAATATGTCTACATTAATAAACAAGAAAAAAATATATAATGTGAAACTGAAATTGTGAAAAAAAATTAATCTCAGGTCCCACCCTCTGATCCCAATTGGCAGATGTACTCACTCACCTGAAAAACATCCTTTTAAAATTAATGTTATTGGGAAAAACACCATGAAATAAATGCTAACTTTGTGAAAAAGATGTTTTGATAAAAAATAGTGCAAATAAATAAAAATGGCTAAAAATTATAGGTACTAGAATTTTTTTTACAGTTGAATTCTCAAAAATGAAAGATATATAATACTTGGGGCATCATGGAAAAAGTGGCAGTTGCCCAGGCCCCCTACGCCCCCCTCTGCATGTGCCTGGTGCTCAGTGTGTTTTAAGAGTGCATCACTATATCTTTATAGCTTTAATATTCATGCTTGAATTCCTTTTTTTTATCATTTGCATTAAGTATTCTGTACACCTGCAATAACTAGTCATCACCTGTGTTTTATTTAGAGATAAGGCATACTGAGAGATTTGAAAGGTGTCAGAAATCTAAAGTAGTCATTCATCAAAGTCACATCAGACAAATAACACCAAAAATGACTCCAACCGAAAGCTGTGGACGGGAGGATTAGTGCTGGAGGTTGCCAGGTTTGACTCGCAGCAGGGATTTGAGCAGATTAGCTCAGATAGCAAGGTGAACCAGCTAGCAAGGTGCTGAAAGGTGCTAAAGCCCATGCAGACCAAAATGGCACTTCGCTATGTGCTGTATAAACACTTAGCATTGCTCATACTGCAACTGTCAAGGTAGGAATTAAGTCGGCAGCTTTTAACCTTCTGTGAAACTTTTTGAAAAGAAAAATGCGGCATATATGTTCACAACAGGAAATAAAACACTGTATTATGAAATACACCCCTGATATGTAGATGATGCTCTTAAAGTTTTTAAGAGACTACATTAGCACAATATTTATTGTTGAAAGCTTGTATACTTAGGTCAATAAATTCTCTAATAACAAAAGTCTGATGGTACTGAGTGAGTGTACTCAGTACCTTTAGTATGTTTGTTTGATGAGTTGTCTGGCTTGTAGTGTCTGAAGCCACTCACCTCACTCTCTGTCATAAAGAGCCTGTTTGCACAGAGATCCTCAAATCTAACGTGTGTTCACTAAAAAGCACAGCACTCCAAAAGCTGCCTGTTGATCTGTTGATCTCGGCGGCATGTTGGTAAATCAAATCAAAAATAATCAGAGGGTCCTGTTTGTACAACCTGCAAACCAAACCAGCCTAAGCAAGACAGCTAATGTTCATCTGAAGGTGCTGTTTCTTCTATGATTTTATTTTCTGTTCAATGGAAATAATCAGGCCTCCTACACCCTCATGTTTTTTACTACTTATGAAATTCCTTTACTTTTTTTTTTTAGTTAGAAATATAAAAAAAAAAATAATTGAGATAACCTTCAGAAAATGTTAATCATTACAAACATTAACTGATTTAAACATCTTCACCCAAGCTTCACCAATAGTTAGAGGAGTTCTTTTGTTTGTATTGTGTCTTTTTTATCTCTTGGTCACATTTTGAGAAAATATAGCACATATTTACAATCAAATTATCATGACATCCAGCTCAAATTTCAGTCTTCCAACTTCTTTTTCTGTATGTGATATCATCTTCCGGCGGCAGGTATAGTTGGCTGCAAGCTCCCACTCGATTGAGTCTATTTTTTTCTTTAAATATACCTTCTTCAACGTTTTTGTGTGTCTCATTATCGTTTTTCTATTGTGGACTGCAATGGAGCAAATAATCTTTTGGAAAATCGTGTTTATTATTATATTTATCAAGGCATTTGTGTACGGAGAACGTGTGGATACCCAATCGGCCATTGTTTACACCAAGGATCAGCTGCTAGTTCTCGGTAGCTCCGCTGCACTGCCTACTGCTGAATGAGCCAACATCCCCTGCAAGCTGAGCAGGAAGAGATGCAGAACTTGCATTGGGCTTCGCTGCAGGCAATTCTCTCTATTCCCTCAACGCAGCTCGTCACCTAAAGCGGATGAGCTGTGGGCTCTAACCTGCCATCAAAGGAGCTACAGGGAGTAAAGCCTGATGTGCTTCATGGAGTCAAGGCTAACCGCATTAACTCCAGACTCACACTTTCACAAGTAGGGTATTCATCTGCTCCGGGCCGAGCGATCATGAAGAGTGGTGAGAAGAGAGAAGGGGGGTCTGTCTGTGTTTGTGAATGATAAATGGTGTAACTCTGGGCATTTATCTATCAAAGAGAAGCTATGCTGTGAGGACATTGAGCTGTTAGTGGTTAGCATGAGGCTGCACAATCTACAACACTATAACGTGCATAAACTCATGCACGTTATTGTGATAGCTGTGTATATCTCACGTTCTGCTAATGCTGCCGCAGCCTGCGATGTCCTCCACACTGAAACCAGCAGACTCCAAATACGACACCCTCAGGCCCATTTTCTGATCTCTTAGGACTTGAACTACATCCCCCTGTCCACACCAGAGACAACAAAACACTGGACTTATTTTATACCAACACCAACGAGGCATGCAGCTCATCACCTCTCAGATCACAACCTGGTTTATCTCCAGCCTGTCTACAGTATAAACCTCTTGTACACAGAGAACCAGTTATGAAATGCATTAGGAAAAAATGTTCAAAGCAGATTGAAGAGGCTCTGAGGGACTGTTTCAGTTCTACTGCATGGGACAACCTCTGTGACCCGACCCTTTGAGGGACGACATCAACAGCATCATGGACTGCAATTTGGACTACATTGGCTTTTGTCTGAACAACACTGTACCCAACATAAAGGTAGAGTGTTTTCCAACAAAAAGCGCAGGATTAACCCTGAAATAAAGGCTCTCCTCAAGGAGAAGAAGAGAGCCTTTACATCTGGAGACAAAGAGGAGCTGAGAGCTATTCAGAAAAAGCGGAAATCAAAGATAATGCAAGGGAAGAACCTCTACAAGAAGAATATGGAGTACAAGCTGCAGCAGGAAAACATCGGAGCAATTCAAAGACAATTTAAGGGAACAAACCACATCATCAGCTCCAGGCTCCTGAGGCGCTGCGCAGATGAACTGTGCGGCATCCAGGAATATCTATTCAACCTGATACTAAAGCTTGGGAAAGTACCACAGCTGTTGAAGACCTCCTGTGTGGTACCACTACCAAAGACTACATCCGAAGGATCTCAGCAACTACAGGCCGGTCACCCTGACATCGCATCTCATGAATACCCTCGAGAGGTTGGTTCTCAACCATCTTCGCCCCCTGGTGAGGTATTCATCGGATCCGCTGCAGTTTGCCTACCAGCCTGGCATCGGAGTGGAGGACACCACCATCTACCTCCCCGAGCTCTGACTTACCTCGAGGATCATATTGTCTGAACTCTCCAGTGTTCTCAACAGCATCCAGCCGGGACTTCTGAGGGACAAGCTGAAGCTGTCAGGAGTCTACCACCACATGTCACAGTGGATACTGGACTACAATACAGGATACCCACAGTATGTGAGCGAACAGGACTGTGTCTCCAACAGGCTGGTCTGCAGTATGGGGACCCCACAAGGAACTGTGCTTGCACCAATCCTCTTCACCCTCTACACTGCAGAATTTTGCATCAACTTGGCACGCTGCCACCTTCAGAAGCGCTCCTAAAGATATTATTTGACTGTGTGGTGGCATCAACCATCTTTTATGATTTTGTATGTTGGAGCAACAGGTTATCTACAGCTGAGTGGAAGAGGTTGGATAAGCTCATCAAGAAGGTCAGCTCTGTTCAAGGGTGCCCACTGGATCCGGTGCAGGTGGTGGGAGACAGAAGGACCCTGGTCAAAATAACATTGCTCTTGGGCAGTGTCTTCCAGCCCATGCATGAAGATGTTGCTGAGCTGCAGAGCTCCTTTAGTGACAGTGACAGCTGAATATATGCATGAAAGAGCGTTATCAGAGGTCCTTCCTCCCTGCAGCGGTTAGCCTTTAAAACAAAAACTGCTTGCAATAAATGTAAATGTTTACATCCCTGTTGTAAATTGCACTAACTTACTAATTAACATTTCTGCTGCTATTATTTTTCCCATTGTTTTTTCACAGTTTATATATTTAAACTATTGTAAATAATACACTTAATTTGTAATTCACAAGTACACATTCACATTCTGTACATATATTTCAAAATATTTTTAATTATTTAAATATTGTTAAAGTATCCTGCTCCGTCCCACCTTCAAATCTGGTTATGCCACTTTTTATTTTTTATTTTTATTTTGAATGGCTCCACAGTACTCTGGTTTTATAAGTGTGTCTATAATGTACATACATATTATTTTTAACTCTATTGCACACTTTCAACACAAGGCAATTCAAGGTGCCTTACATGATCACATAATATAAAATATAATATAAATTACAATACAATATAAAAGAAAAACTGATGAAACGCAGGTCTCAATTAAAACATTTAGCAAAAACACTAATTAAAACAATTAGTGACTGCAGCATAAAATAAAATGTATCTAAAATTATGAAAATCAAAAGCAAAGAAAAGAAGAATGAACACAAAGCTGTATCATTTACTCATAAGCAAGTCTAAACAGATACGTTTTTATTTTTTATTTAAAAGAGTTAATTGACTCTGCAGCTTTGCATTCATCCGGTAGTTTGTTCCAGACGTGGCGGGCATAGAAACTGAAAGCTGCTTCTCCACGTTTGGTTCTGGTTCTAGGGACACTCAGTAGACTAGAGCTGGAAGACCTGAGTGACCTGGATAGTTTGTTCCGAGATAGCAGACCTCTAATGTACTCTGGTGCCTACCCATTCAATGATGAAATCTATTCTCTGAGATACAGGGAGCCAGTCTAAGGACTTTAAAACTGGGGTGATGTGTTCAACTTTCCTAGTTCTGGTAAGAACATGAACAATAGAAAGGATTGTTCTATTCTATTCTATTATATTTCATGGTTGTGTGCAGTGTCGGGCATCTTAAATTAAAAAAGTAATAAGTTATAGTTACAAATGACTTTTTTCAAAAACTCAGTTACTACACTGTAAAAGTAATTAGTTACTCAGCAAAGTAACTATGGCGTTATTTTTATGTTCTATGAGGTACATTTTATGATATCTGTAACATTTTTATTACTGAATGACCAATTAAAAAACATTATACACTCAAAAAAACTTGCTGGATGAGCATAATAAAATTATGTAAATAATTTCCACCCAACTGATTTGGGTCAATTTAGTAATAAAGAATTTTGTTGAATGACCTAAATGTAAACATGTTGGGTGAACTTCATACATCTGGGTCGCTATCAGGCTCAAAAATAAAAAAGCAGGGGATGGGACTTAAACTCAAAAAAAGGGCCTCTGTTTTAATGATTGCCCAGGGCCTTTCTGCATGAGATTGCATGTTCTCCCCATGCGTGGGTTCCCTCCGGGTACTCCGGCTTCCTCCCACAGTCCAAAAACATGACTGTTTGGTTAATTGATCACTCTAAATTGTCCTTAGGTTTGTGTGCGTGCATGGTTGTTTGTTCTGTCTGTCTCTATGTGTGGCCCTGTGATGGACTGGCGACCTGTCCAGGGTGTACCCTGCCTCTTGCCCATTGACAGCTGGAGATAGGCACCAGCCCCCCCGTGACCCCTTGATGAATTAGCGGTTCAGAAAATGGATGGATAATATTATATTATCAATATTATATTTATAATATTAGAATCATTTTTAGTTAACAAAACTAAAGCACACAATTTTGTGTAAAAAGAAAGAAATAAAAATCTGTCAATTAAGTTTTTCAAATCTATGCGTCTGTAATATTGCATATTAAATAGAGCACTATTTATTTACCTGTAGTAAGACATTTTAAGATTGATTTGGTGTCACCTGGTCACATGAGCTGGAAGCTAATAAAGAAAAATCATATTGAGGAGCAAGCCTTTGGAAGCGATGTATCCACTCTCTATCAGTGCAGTTCTGAAGCAAAGAGCTGCAAAGTGTGCAGCGGGAGAGCAGGCATTGGAAATTAGGGATGAAACGTTAGAGCGGGTCTCTCTCTGCTTTAAGGAAACTAATGTCCATCGGATATCCAACTTAAAACTGTTGTCTTTACAGCACACAGTGAGACAGCGAGAGCACTAAAGGTATCCGCCCACCCGGCCTGCAATCATCACCGACATCTCATCTCTCTCCCTCCATCTCAGGAATCCTGACATCGCACATTAATGTTGTCAGGTCTGCATAATTCCATTTATGTAACATTAGTTAGATACAGATATTCCTTACAGTTCACACCACAGTTCTTCTTTGTCTTGGTCTGCTTGACTCTTGCAGTTCTTCCCTCACACACACATCAACCAGTAGTGCTTGGTAATATTGTCTGAAAGTGATGACTAGGCACAATGTCCACACTTCGTATTAAATAGTCCTCACTTTACAAGTTAAAAAAAAGTTATATGTTTGAATTCTAGACAAAAAACAAACAAATAAAATTAAGATACAAAAGTAAAGAGAACAGTCATTTTTTTGTACCTTGGTAGGCAAAAGAAGTACCTGCAGAGGCTCTGTGCGCGCACTCTGAGAACATACAAACTTCATGTAGAAAGACCCCATGCCAACATTTGAACCAAGAACCTTTTTGCTGCTGGGACAACAGTGTTACCAACTGCCCTAAAGTGAAGCCCTACCAAATGTACAGTGTCATGAAAACCACCGTTGCAAAGCGCAGGGACATGACAAAGCTCTCGAAAATACACCTATATCCAAGTTCCTAAATTATGCCATATCACAATAATGTTAAAAATTGTTTACAAAACCCGAAATTTACATTAATTAAGGGGAAATGTCACTGTTGGCGACATCGTAGCAACAATTTACAATTCTAGTAACTCACAATTCTAGTAAATTATAATAGCCCAGAATCACCCACTTTAGACGCAGTAGACCTACCAGTTTCCTGGAAGAATTATTTATTTTTTCTTCATAATCCTCTGGTGTGAAATACTCCTCGGAAACCATATATTAATTTTCTCTACAAGTGTTGTTGGAGGAATTCCCACTGCAGCCAGCAGTTGTCTTCTTTGTTCCACATGCAAGGGAATTCTCCCACCGAACATTTTTTGGTCTAAAAGACGTCTAATTAACGTCTATATGGTCCTTAGACGTCTAGGTTATAATCGGTCTACCACTGGTCTAAAAATGAACGTTTTTCAGCCGTCTAGGTTTAGACTAGCCGTCTACTACACGTCTAAAAGACGACTACCTCTATACGCCGCGTCTAATGCAAGATGTTTAAATAACTGTTAATGAGCGTCTATTTATAGACATCGAAAGTTATACGTTTGCCAGACGTTTATTTTTATTCCAAATTTATACACCATCAGATAATCTAGATGTCTTTTAAATGTATTATAGCCTAATGATATTCTAATAAATCCAGCTATTACAATCTATTAAATTGATCACAACAAACCTATTAAAATTACAGTAGATTAAAGTTGTGTAAGTGAATGTTCAGGTTCTCTAAAAAAAAAAAAAAATGGGGGGGGGGGGCACAATTTAATCCTAATTTAATCCTAATCCTAATTTAATGTGATCCTTTCCTTTATGTCGTGGCACAATGTTATGACAATAATATTTTTAAAAGTTTCAGTAACACTATGCTTATTTTAACACTGGATATGAATACATCTCTTGATGTTAACATTTATCAAACTATCGTACTGTAATGTAAATCAATACATTTTTCAAACATTATCCAACCATCACAAACATATGAATGTGCAATATACATGTTTTTAATTTCAACACATTTTTAAACATACCCTACAATAAAATAAAAGCACAAACTCAAATATATTAAGTTACTAGAATAAAATAAAAATGTAGGTATTTCTATTCAAAACATTTACAAAACAAAAACAAAAATTAGGCCAAAACATTTGTTTAAATATACAAAAATCTGGGAAACTACATAACCTAAACCAAAATGTAAAAATAAAATTATACCAATGGTGTCCTGGGCCTCTTATAGCCTCCTCCACCACTTCGAGCTGGGGCCTGTTTGAGATGTGCAGCCATTGTGAGCTGATCATATACTTTGTAGCCTATTTGAAAGTTTTCTGAACAGATTCTGCAAACAAAGCAATAGAATAAATTAAGAAATATTTTAAGCCATGTTGGAATAATGCATTACAGGAAGTAAAAAAACCCACCAACAACCAGACAGTAGAGAGGGATTATTTGTCCATCATCACAGAGGATACAGGCACAACCTACACCCAGTTCCAGTTCTCATTTATATTATTCACAGTTTTCCTGCAGTTGCAGTGTTGGTTAGCAATATTAGCTTGTTAGTCATAGCTCACCTGTTAGTAAGATCTGCAGACTGTTGCATGTTTAATCCTCGGTCCAGTCGCTTCTTGTGATTGTTTGAAATCCAAAGACGTCTTTATCTGTTTTTGATGACAAAGTACAGCAGAGCAGGGAGACTAATAATCCCTTTATACTTTTTTAAAGTGAGAAAACAAAGACTAAGCACATTTTCTCAATGCATTCTGTTCGTATTAGTTTTGTGAACACTTGTCACAGTTTCAATTCAAATTATCTTATTTATTTATTTATTTCAGTTAACAAAAATTTTTTTTTTACTTGTAGTTTTCATTATTTTGGTCGTTTTGTTACCAATAATAACCTTGGTGCCAATGTTAAAAAGTAATCGCCTCCTAAACTTCGTAACTACCATCAATGCTTTGTGATCGCTTATACCCATGTTTACATTCTAAGCTAGATCTTATTCATCTTACCTGGTAAGAGAAAGGGGCTTGAATGAATCTGTATGGAGGAAGTGTTTCCTACAGCAGAATTATTTTATTTCGACCACACTGGAAGCTTTTTGAATGTGAACAGCTACTTTAAAGACTTGCATCACATTTCAATTTTATTTAAGTTTAACCAGGTCACTTTAAAGCCTACCTTCTGTTTTTCTGGGGCACTCGGAGCTGGACATACTGATGAGTTTTGGATTATTTCATTGCTGCATAATCCAATTGTGTTTACGACTAAGGTAAAAAACGGAAAGCTGTACCTTCTACCTCAGGACTTTTTGGTAAAAAGTGAAATTTAGGATTTAATCAATTAAAGAAAGTCATGCAGGTTCTGAAGTAGCAAAGCAGCTCAAGAACACCACATAACGCTAGTTTTGACTTTAATGCTGTGTTAGTTTTAAGTTAGACCTTTTACAATGTTACCTTTTTTTCTGGAGTCAGTCAATAGGGCTTGGGATCATCATCATTGGTGTCATCATCACCTGACGCTGCCGCCACTCTGGTAATGTCCTAAGAGCAACAGATGGCTGTTTACAGACCTTTTCACTATCTGTCTTTTGGCCTAATTTTGTGTATTTCCCATTAGATCTACTATTAATATTACTCAACCATGGTAAATAGTTGATGTGCTCTTGGGGACCAACAGCACAACTCATGATCGCCAGGAACAAAGATGGAGAATCGGCTAACTTTTCACTGTTTTCCTTCTTGGAGGCATTACCATGGACTATCCAGAATAACTAAGTGTTGTCAAATCGCTTGGATCTCACCTGTAGGTGGCCAAACATAACTCTTACTGTACGTACACACCAAAAGCGAATTAAGCAAGCGGCGAGTCAGGTGTACATGTTATGTCAATGGTGGAGCGCGTTGAAACGCGGCAGGGGGTCCCGCTTCAAATCAGAAGCAGATCTGCGTCACGAAAAAGCTTTTCTGCCTGATTCGCGCGGAGGATTTGTACGAACGAGGCGTTTGCAGCGCGTCAAAAAGTCTGCTCAAGTTGAAAATCTCTGAAGTCCAGCTTCAATTCGCGCCGCATCAACCACTCAGGGGACCGAGTTTCACTGATTCTGTGACTGTCATGGAGTCACAGCCTCAGCAGGAGATGGAGGAAATAATGATAAACATCGTAGCTAATCACCCCAAACTACATGACACAAGCTGTTTTCAATACAGACACAGGAAAAAATAAATATTATAAATAGGTTAAACTATTTAGACAGGAATGCTCTTAAGAGGTTTGTGGGTGGCTCTTAAAAGAGCCGTTGTTGCTGTAAAAGCACCTCGGCATAGAAGTGAGCCTTGAAACTGCCTCCTCACCTGGTTTCCTGGTTGCAGCTCCCGCACCACGTCCCACGCTGCTCAAATATTATAAACTTTTACGAGCCGCAGACAGATGGACAGCTGCTCAGAAATGTAGTTGGTGTGTCGGCAGGCGAAGCTTGGAACTTCACGGCACAAACTGGGCGAGCAGGTCACGTTCTCCAGGCGGCGAGGAGCCGGTGTTTATGAGAGGCTCGCTGCTGTTTATGGATCCCTCTGCCGTAGCTAGACTGTATCTGTAGCTCACCAAACCCCCAGTGGAGCGGTCCCCGCTCTACCGGAGGCAAGGCCGAACACGTACAGTAATCCACTCTGTCCTCCGTCAGATCGAAGACCATAATCCATAATCCACCCGCAACCGCACTCTAGCCCCAGCTCCACTGAAGCCCGGGCCGAACACGCTGTCCTCCATCAGCTCGGTCCATAATCCACCCGCAGATGCACTCTGCCCCAGCTCTGCTGAAGGCCAGTTCGCGAGTGAAAATACCATATTTGAAGCGCGTCCAGTTTGCTTTGTATATGCTTCAAGGTGCGAATGTTCAAGCATCCAGCTGGGGGCATGTGGCGCGTTTTGACGCTTTTGGTGTGGACACAGGGTTACAGAGTATCCTGGTGTCGATGAGAGTGTGTTCTCGGCATTGACATTCTGATAAGCTACAAATTGTATAGCCTATGTTTTTTTATTGGTCTTTTTTTCCTTCAACCACGACATGCAAACCAAAACATAGGCCACCACCAGTAGCCTAATGCAGACGCAGTGAAAAACAACACAATTTCTGATACACTTCTTCTATGGGATGACAATTTTGATTTTGACTACGAAAACCAGCAAATCAAATGTACGTATATCTCTGATTCGGATTGGGAAATGAGATACCTCCCGCCTCACTGTATATAAATAACATCTATATAGAACAGTAGCATATAACATTTAAGCACTTCTGAAACACATTCTTAAAAGGACGTGTTAATTTTGTTAGCCCTACGGACACTATGGCAGAGCAGTTTATATTACCTTTGTCTGGATTATTGTGTTCTCAGAGTTTGCACCTGAACCCATCCATTTAAAAACAGCACAGGAGACTCTAACTAGTAGCTTCTGAACTGTTCTGAAGTTAAGCGATCACACCTCAAAAAAGGCTATCTAAAATATCCGTGATGCGCAACTGCAGCAACTAGTCAGTGCTCCAGTCTTAATTCGATGTTGCATATGGATCCATACCATGCCAACTTTGCCCATCTATTGGTCCCTGGCTTCTCTATTTAGTGTATCCCGTTTGTTCCACATCCTTTTCTCGGGATTTAACATTTTTACATTACTTTATTTCTCCAAACTCTGCTTCTGCTCTGCAATGTCCTGTGTGTTTCTGAAGCGAATCTATGCTTGTTTATATTCGTTGCGCTACCAACATGTCCGCCATGCCCCAAAATGCAAGCAAAATCCCAAGCCCTTTAGAGTATGTGACATCACCCAGATCTTTTTTAAAAAGGTTTGAGTGATCATTGTGTTATTTTTGAACTGCAGTAGTTTCAACTTGAAATGTTCTTGTTAATGCCATGTTTGGCCATTTTTTTCCCCATGTTATATTAACATGTACACTGATCTTAATTTAGACAAGAACGTCTGAAGAGCTTTTCATGTTCTGGGTTCTTGTTCCTATAAGAGTCCTTTGTGAGGTCCTTCTGTAATTTTGCTATACCTGGCCTCTTCTGGGTAGGTTCCTCACTCCTCTGTGTTTTCTACATTTGTGGATAGTTGTTCTCACCGTGGTTTGTTGGTGTTCCAAAGCTTTTGAAATGGCTTTGTAATAATTTCCAGACTGTCAACAAATATTTGTCATCTACTCTTGACTTTTTTAGGTTGGACAGTAGCTAAATTTACATGTGCAAAATCATATCCGATCATAGTTCGGATTAGAATTTGACTGTGTACATGGGCCCTGAAGAAATCTATCTGTTTATGACAAGCTTTTACATCCACTACATGTCTGAACGGAACAAATCATTTTGACATGCTAAAACACCGGAAACGGCCATAGAAGAAGAAATAGACTTCCGTTTTAAACAAACATGGTTGCACCCATTTTACATGGAGGACTGCTATGATACTCAGAGCATGCTTTTATTTATTTTTTCTGGTCACAGTTTTACATCCACAAGCCTTCATTCTTATGTACACAATCGAATTACAAAACAAATCCCTTTAATTTTTTAGGCTGATGTACTGTACGTATACGCATTACTTATCAGACATGCGCAGGAATGACTTACATTCGAAATAAGAGTTTACATGCACCACGATCAGATTAATGCTGCTATCCATTTGTCTTGGACACTCCACGCTATCAGAGCAGTAGCTGTAGTGCTGCAATGTATTTTCCGCACAGCGAGATCGTGCAATGTATAAATCGGTGACCGGATTAAAGCAGCAATGTAGTCAAGTGTGTAAGAGCATTTAAAAACGACATTGAAATAACCAACATAGTATAAATACAAAGAAAACAATTTTAACAACGGGCGCAGCCATCTTTGTTCTCTGAGTTATCCACTCTACTCGGTCTACAATCAAGAGCGGGTCGTGTCTTGGTGAAATGATGCGAGGAAACTGGGACATTTCCCACTTTCCAAGAGTTAACTGGATCGCAACGTAACCATCGTATACACCACCCCTCTCAATCAGAATGGAATTTTGACTTTGATCGGGTCACAGTAATCTGAATGGCATGTTTATGTGAAACATTTTTATTCCAATCAGATTTTTAATCCGATTACTTGTTACCATGTAAACATAGCCAATGATGTGTTAAAATTTTCAAGCTTATTTCATGCTGTGATAGAGGTTGTATTTTAATAGGCTCATAATTTTACCGGTCTGGCAATAATCAGGCTCAAGGAGTTTGTGTGAAATGTAAACAAAAAAAGCATTTTTAATTTTAGCTAATTCTTGGGATTCACTCAGCATCGGTAAAGGCTTTTTACATAGATTTTAACTGACTTTGGAGAGATCTGAGCATGCTTCTTAAGATTTCCAACATCTTGAATTCTTGTAAAAACAGTCATTGAAATTAAGGTTCTTTCCCTACCTTCAAGTATCTCCATGACTTCACACCATCAAAACTCTCTGATCTTACTGATTTGTGGACCCCGAGATCCACCTGCTCTCCTGGCTTGTGTTACCCTTAAGAGTTAAGAAAAAAACAAAAAACATGTAAAATGTAATGTAAAAAAAAAATCCTGCCATCAAATGGATATCCAAGATCATGATTATGCTAACTTATACTGGAAAATAATCGTCTCTCTGTAAATGTGAGACAAAAAATATATGCTAACATAATTTCCTGTCTGCATGAACTCAAACAAACCCCACACATGCAAACCCAGCATGGACACCATCATCTTAACTCTGCACTTTATTATTATGACCACAGCAATTAACAGTGATTGCCAGTCTCCCATTGCACACAATCCCTCTTACTTGTCTTATCAATGTTCCGACAGGTGGTCTTACCTGGAAGCAGGCAGATATGAAGGGGGATGTGTGGAGCAATAAAACCATAACTGGCTGGTAGTACAGGAAGGGACGTTACATACAGAACACCACCTGCTAGATGAGAGGCCTTTTTTATTTTATCACCAGCTGGACAGTGTTTTATAGCACTTGTTTTACAGTGGCTATGATTAGCAGAAAAGGTCACAGGGGAAAATGGGGAAGCAGTCTTGTCGTTTGGATGGGTGATATAGAGTTCTTGGGCTGTTAAAAATGGGCGTTAGACTCTATCAAAGTGAATTTATACTCTGTTCAAGACTGTTTGAGGGATACAGGTCATGTTATACCTAACTTTGTACCACCACCTGCTGTTCAGTAAAGTGTACTGCAGAACCCCACATCCGCTCCCCATCCACGGAAGTGAAGTATGGTAATAAAGATTTTACCTATGTTAAACTCTACAACGATCTAATTCTGAGACACTATTTCACTGTAAGCAAATAATTTTTTTCCCCTGCAGTCAATGATCCTATTTACCAACAGTGACTTTAAAAGCACATCTATTAATATTTAAATAAAATGTCTGTGTTGAGAACAGTTATAGTGATAGTACTGCAAACGAAGACCACCAGCATGTAAAGGTTTGGCAGGGCCTTTCTATTACTTTCACAAACACACAGCAAAACAGCAACTAAAATATTCTTTTTTTCAAAATGCAAGGGTGCATTTTGCAAACTTTTATTGATATTAAAGTTGATGGAATAAGCTACAGCCCCCGTAGAAACCCTGTAGAGGACAATGCTAGTACTGAATGTGGAGTGATTAAAGGATAAAAATATAAAATTCTTGATGAAGTTGCTGGTATATTGGCTAGTTTTTCAACAGGATTTAGTTATACCATATATATTTATTTCATAAAAAGATGCATCAGATTTTCTATAAATTATTTTAACATACTGAGCCTGAAATATTGTTTAAGTACAAGTAGTTTCCACCTGTATTTTAAAGCATTTCTGATAGTGAAATAAAAATACAAATACAAAAAAAGAGATTCACTGGTTGTATTTATTTTATTGGTTTTGAAAAGTCATCTCAACACTGACAAACTGTGCTTTGTATTTCTTCAGCATCACTGGTCTAACACGGTATGTGGGTAGATTATAATCAATATTTTTAAGTATAACATTATGTAGGTTTAACAGTTAAAATAAGTAAATAAATCAATGCAAGCCTCTCTTTTTCAATGGCGGTCTGCTAGAAACAAGATTTTTTTGACTTGGATAGATGGACAGTTTTAGCAGTGTAGTTTAAAGAATGCTAGATTGTAATTGTTCATATATAAGCAATGTATTAATCCATTTGACGTTTCACTACAAAATGCAGTGCAGTGTAGGCTATGTATTTTCTGTATTCAATCAATAAAAGTTGAAAGACAGCATGTCTTGTCTAGTTTTTCAAACACCACTGAAAGGAAGCAGGCTGTTAGCTTAGAAGGTTAATTAAAGTCCACATTCAGACATCTGACTTTTGAAATGCATGTATACACCTTAGGCCGACTTCAGTTGAACAGAACTGGACTTTGAGAAGCCCGACTAAGCTACACAGATAATGCAATAGGAGAATCAAATTTCTCTGCATGTATAGAGCTCCGGATGTCACGAGACTCAGAGCATAGGGGCTCGCTGGCAGGCAGGAACGTAATGAAAATAAACGTCGCTGGCCGGGGTTTTACACCATCTGAGTTTACTTCCCCTTTCAAAAAAGAAGATATTATTGTATATATTGGGAATATAAAAGATTAAACATCTCCAACCATTATCATGCCCCTGAGATACTTTTTAATAGTTTAGAAGCTGTCGGAGCAGACCTTTTACCAGACGTAAAATTCCCTTACATGCAATTTCCTGATCAATTTTCCCTTGTCCTACTCCGGAGCATCACTTAAAGCATATAAAAGCTTGGAGATATATAAATTGACACAATCAGGGCTTGTTATCAAGATCCAGATCTGGAATCTTCCTGCAAAGGACTGTGTGATGGGAGGTTAAGTGGAAACTTCCTCATTTTAGCTACCATGAGCAACGGGCAGCTATGTTATTTTTGTCAATATCAGACAATTTATCAATCATTGCTTCAAAAAATTTAATTACACCATAGTCTGTTCCTCGTTATGATCACAAGACATGTAAACAGCAGCATGCAGACATCACAAAGATTATGATTCTGCAAGGTTTTATGTGATGTTTACTTGTTCTGTGTGAGCAAAAAGACAAAAAAATCCATGGCAAGATAACTGTAGGAAATCTGCTAAGAAGCTTAATAAAAGCATGTAAAGATACTATATAATGTTGAGGAAACGTTGGTTTATGTACCTGATATGAAGTGGTCGTCACATAAGCATAAGCCCTTTCTCGCGGGGGTCCCACAGCTTCATTTTAGCAGACCATTAGCGCATTTCATTGCAATAATCCTACGTTTTCTGCGTTCTACATCCTTGGGAAACTCGTTGAACGCTCTTCCCTTATCTCTTCCGCGTCTGTTATGGCATCCTGGGGAAAAACAGGTATTCACCATATTTACCGTTTCTAAGTTTGGGTTGGCTGCATGTAATTATATCTATAATGTAATTGTGGGAGACTGCCTGCCACTATGGTGCTGATTCGATTTGAACTGTCGAATGCTGGGAGAAGTTACATCAACTCCAGGAGTTCTATATGCCCGTCACCACTAGCTGAGCTTTTAGAAGCCTTGGCACTCACACTCAAAGAAGTGATGAGACTGCGGAAGTGGAAACAGCAACAACAGACAGAGCAGCAGCAACTGTTATACAATCATTGCAGAACTTACAAAATATTCTGTGCTGCAGCATTGTTGTTTTCCATTACTACGCTCAATGTGCACATCCTGCTTTTACTCCGTGTGCTTCACTGACTTTAGTATTTGTTTACATCTGTGTGACTCAAGTCCAAGGGGAGAATGTCAGGGTAAAAAGGAGCATGTCCCCATCTAGTGTTGTGGTGTGGAATGCACTTCATTCAATAATTCAATTTCCTAAATGACTGGTAAACTGGGACTAAACCCTCAAATCTGCTAAACCATTAGTCCGATTTCTGCCAAATGCTCGGTTTAGATGTGCATGTAAACATACTGACTGTAGTGCAGAGGACAATGCTGGCTATGTTAGTAGTATTATTCTCACAATCTACAACCGGATTTTGGATCTGGATGACACCAAACTGTTCATACTGTAGGCTACGTGTGTTTGCAACAGATCCCAGTTTTGAACTTGGGACTACAAAGAGACAGAAGTGAAGAGACACTTGCTGAAGAAGAAAAATGTGCAACAAAAAACACATTTCCTTGACTACCCTGGTCTTTCTTTGCAAAAAAACTGCAGATTCACTATAGTTAATGTAATTTTATTTTTGTTGCAATTCTCTTGTTTTAATGAAATATGTGTGAGAGATCGAATTAAATCAAACCTTATATTCTAAAGCTTTTTCATGCAATTGGCTTGCGGCTTTGAAAGCATCTGAAGTTAATTAAGTCGAATTGGCCTGTTCCAATTTCTATCCTTCTTACTGATATGTCTGTTTTCAAACAATAAACATTTAAAACTAATATTTTTATATTGCTTGGAGATGCAACATTGTGAATGGATGCATGGGGCAAATTAGGCTGCATGTATAGAACACCATCAATTATCAAGAGATAGCAGTTAATCAGTCACCCTTTGATACTGTACTCCCTTCAAATGTCTCATGTTAGCAAGGGACAAGTCACAGTAATATGATGCCTATGAGTAAAATCATACATCGTGTTCAATTTGTTTTCTCAGTGTATCCTAATTTCGGAATGGAAATGGAATTAAGAGTTTAAATTTACTTCTCTTTTCCCTTTGGACTTGCCTATAAAAACATTGCAGCTTTGCTCGTTATGTTTTCTCTACATGACATTTAAACAGATTTTGAAATCAAGGGACTTGTTTCAGTGAACGGTATACACCCACAAAGGCCTATCTCCATGTTTATTTGTGATTGCACACAAAGTGTACTGAGAATGGAATATGTGTTACAAAGTTTCAATTAGCAGAGAAGCTAAACCAGCAGTCTGGACACATCCAGTGCCAGCATCCGAATGTAGATTTTGAGAATACTATTTACATTCTACTCTTAATACTATTACATTCTATTTACATTGTCCTCTGTGCTGGCTTTCAATGCTTTTTGAAAAACTAGACAAAAGAAGCTATCTTTCAATTTTTTTTGATTGAATAAAGATACTATATAGCTTGATTGCACTGTATTTTGTAGTGATTAATACAGCACTTATATGTGAATAATTAAGAGTAATTGCCCTCCACATTCTTCAAACTATTCTTCAGTTTATAGTTCTTCTTCCTAACAATAAAAAAAAAATTATGCCCTTGTTTATGCAATATAAGGTATCTAGTGAACAGGTGTGCACGAGTTAGTAACTGGTGTGCACGAGCTTTTTTTGCCCATGTCCCCTTAGTCGTTAGGGGCTTATTGATTAAAAATAATTTGTTATGAAATAAAGGGGCTAATTCTACATTACTCCATTTACTTTGCATCATTGAACATTACATTTACAAACCATTTTAAATAATTGGTAAAATTAAATATTTTCTTGAATTTCATTTAATAGTTTATTCTAACATACACATTGCATTGCAACCTGTACACATCTTTATGAGGTCCACAGATCCCAAGCAGTCCTATAGGACCTTATATTAAGACTGGCCAGCCAAGCACCTCCAACCCACTTCAATGGGCTCGCAGTGGGTCTCCTATCCATTCTTCTGAAACTCAACCCCAAAGTCTGTGTATTTGCAGCTTATGCCAGTTTCAAACATACAGAAGCTGATCATATTCTAAACACTAAAAGCAATCAATTGTAATCCAAATTGCATCACTATCACATTTTTGCACAAGGTGCTTTACTGTGACACACCTATGGTCAATTTTAATTTAAATGGGTAAGAACTGTAACTGATACCTTCTACTTTTCCTCAACCGCTTGTTTTGAAAAAAGTGTTGACAAAGAACTGGATAACTGTCACGTATCTCAGTTGGCAGCATTTGGATGAAAAGGGCAACACTTTTACTGGTGGATTTCCAGTGGAGCCTCACTTTTTCAAGAAAGTAGAGGGAGAAGTCATATCTGAAACACAGTGTTAAACCTCCAGTAGATAATCATAAATGATTAAATAAAGATTCAAGCTGACTTGTACGCATCAGATAAGGTGGGCCTGGCCCATTCTGATTAGAACTCTGGTTCTGTTCAACAAATGGCAGAGAACCTGGAGTTAACCTTTGAGAGGGAAAAGATCACTCATGATTTGATAGAGTTTTTCAAGGATTGGACATCTCTAACTGTGTTTCCACACCAGAAGCGTCAAAACGCGCCACATGGCCCAAGCTGGATGCTTGAACATTCGCACCTTGAAGCGTGTACAACGCGAACTGGTCGCGCTTCAAATATTGTATTGTAACTGGGCTTCAGCCGAGCTGGGGCCTTCAGCCGAGCTGGGGCTACAGTGCAGCTGGCGGTGGATTATGGACCGAGCTGATGGAGGACAGAGTGGATTACGTGTTCGGCCTGGCCTCCGGTAGAGCTGGGAACGCTGCACTGGGGGTTTGGTGAGCTACGGATACGTGGTGCGGGAGTTGCTATCAGGAAACCAGGTGAAGAGGCTCTTTCAAGACTCAGTTCTAGGCAGAGAGGTGCATGCTTGTCTAAATAGTATTTTTTTTTTTTTCTGTCTCTGTATTGAAAACTGCTTGTGTCATGTAGCTCGGGGTGATTAGCAACGGTGTTTATCAGTATTTCCTCCATGTCCTGCTGAGGCTGTGACTCCACTACAGTCACAGAATCAATGAAACTCTGTCACCTGATTGGTTGTCGTGGCGCGATTTGACGCTGGAGTTCAGATTTTTCCAACTAAAGCGATAGATGCCATGAGCGCGAATGCACAAAATGCACCACATAAAATGCAGCGCGAATTTTCCATCTCATCTGTAGCGCGAATTGTTCGCGCAAATTAGGCACAAATCTGCTTCTGAAGTGTCGCGGGACACCAAGTCACGCTTCATCACGCTCCTCCATTGATTTTAAATGTAAACCTGAAGCTCTAGTCGCTCCTATCGCATTTGGTCTGGACACACAGTAAGTGTTGGTGAGTCAAGTAAGTGCTTCTTTTGGCCACGAAGTGGCGACATAGAGTCAATAGCGATGCATATTTGCGCATCAAATACAGTCAAGTCCAGAGCTGGGAGATCTTTGGTGGAGAAGACAGCACTGGAAAGGTTCTCAATTTCTAATCTTTTTTTGGTATCTTTAGGAGAAACCAGGGAAGACTGAGTGTTGATGTTTGGTATCTATCAATCAGTTGTGGGAATAACTGTTTCTGTTTTTTGTTCCGAAGGGGAAACTACAGAAATGCTTTCCAAATCTGTCTTATTTTTGGAGTGAGGATGCTGCTGGTGGGAGTGATTAGAATTTACCTGACAGGTATCAAAGTTCTCCTCGCTTTGGACTGCAGACTTATTGACCTCAAGTGCCTTCAGAAATTGGACTTTATGTTCAGCATGCTTGAGTTTCAGCTTCGCTTGTGAGAGCTTCTGCAGTCTGCGCTCTCTATAATGCCATCTGGTGGTCAATCTGTAACTAGAGAAATCTTTCATTTTCTAGTTTTGACTTAACCTGGTACAACAATGTTGAATTGCAAAAAATCTCTGAAATCCGCAAAACCAATTAGCAATGCAAGAAAACACAAAGCATTATTTGGATTAAGACATGTTATGTTTTAAAATTTTCTGGATAAGAGTAATTAACCTTTGGAGAATTACTTAATTTATGGCTTGATCACGACAGTAAACAATCTAATTCCTGTATTTTGACCCAATAAGGGGGGTACAAACACAGCTAATGAAATTAGTTTCTGTTCTTAAACAATCTATTTCTAAACCGTGTTCTGTTTGAACCGTTAATAGCAATCTTTCTTTATGAAAAGCCGGCCTAAACCAACACATGGGCTTCCTTAGCTGTAGCTCTCTGTGAAGCACGTGGGGGGTTTAGAGTGGCTCAAATACATTTAGTAAACATTAAACAAAAAAAAAGGGACAACTCCTGTTTGATTGAGTAGCTCAAATTACAGGATTTCCTCTTTGTCAGGAAAAGTCTTTTAAAAACACTGATTAAAACTTCAGGCCGAGAAATGGTTAATAGATAGCACATGAAACTTAAAAAGTTAACAATAAAAAAAGGAAACACTTTTAAAATTAGTTATTCTAACTAATTTGCCTCTGCCCAAACAGAACGATTAAAGCTCTCCAAGCCTTCCCCGTTGTGGATGGGTGAGGGGCTCAGACGACTTTAGCCCAGCAGGCTAACACAGGGTTGGTAAGCTAGTTAGCAGGCTGGTAGCTCCTGGAGCTTCCGATTAGGATGCCGTTTCCCTCCTTTCTGGGTTCAGCTGTGTGATGGATGGCCCCGACACTCACGAACAGTATCTCTGGGATTCTCCAACCCAGCCACTCTTATCAGTCCCGTGTCGGCAGCTCGATGCGGCCTTTGGCATGAAGGGATGCAGCCTCCGTCAAGTTCAGTCATGCAGTTCAGGCTGGGTTAGGTCCTCTACCATGTGTTGTTCTGTTTCTCAGCGGTCGGCAGCCTGAAACTCAGAGGGGTTTCATCGGGCTCTGAAGATAAACGATGTCTTTGTTTATCAATATTTAGCATTCACCTGCTCGGTCGTCCATTGGTGTTGCTCGAATGAGCCCCTCCTCAAACTCAGACGTGTCTCCTTCACCCACGAAGGAAGATTCTTTGTGTCTTGGACCTTGTCTTGCTGGCCCCGGTCGGAGGCTGTGTGGCTGAGAATGATCAGCTGGGTGAGCAGTCCTATTTATAGATTTCCCTGGCCGTTCTCCCGGTAGAAGGGAGCAGGTTAGAAACTTACACTTGCAACATTTACATGACACACGCACATGTAGGGACCTGGCGGTGGGTGTGCCTCGGGACTGGAGGCGGGGCCCCTTATAAGGGGCCTTGCCTGTGGTGCCGGTACCCACTGTTTAAATGTATATAGACACTGAGGGCCCGGGGAGGGAGATAGGGGTACCCGGCAGTATTCCCGTGTCCCACCCCTCTGTTTTAAGTGCACATTAGAACAACACGCAACAACACCACAATTGAGCAGGGGGAGAGAGGCTGGGGGTCTTTCCAAACCCCTGTTCGTTGGACCATCAGGGGTTGGAGCCCGGGTGGAATATCGGGCCGTCTGGTCGGGGACCTGGGCTGGTGTATGCCTGGCTGGTTCTGGGTGGGCTGGTGTGTCGGGCGGCCGCTGTTTCGGGCCGACGTCTTCCTTAGATTGACTGGGGCACCTCTTATGGGGGTGTAAAGTAGGTTGGTGCCGTCCAGTGGATCGGTGGGGACCGTGCCTGGCAACCAGGCCTTCTGCCGGTTCCATGAGTTCTGCTGCCCGGATCGGTTCATCTGGGGGGGCTGTCCGGCATTGCCTCGACCCCTGATCTTGGCGCTCTGCGTGGGGCGGGATCTGGACCCGGGAGCTGGTAGATCTGGATGTCCAGGTGCTGGCTGGGCGCTGCCTGGGGAGGGCGTACATCCGCTGTGGCTTTTACTGTGGCTCCCTGGTGTGTGGGTGTGTGTGTGTGGGGGGGGGGGGTCGGGTTGTTGGCAGTTGGTATTGGTCCGGGGTGGCGGCGCGGTGTGTTGTCCGTTGGTTGGCTGCGGGTCCCTCCTGCCTGGCGGCGGGGGACCCCTGTTGGCGGGTCCCTGGTTGGGGCCCTGCTGGGGCCTCTCTGTTCCTCTCTTGGTGGGTGATCGGCCCTGCACTGTTCCGCCTGCGGCTCCTGCGCTCTGTGGGACTCTGGATGCATACATCTCCTGCCTCCTTCATGTCTGTGACGATTCCTGTAGGACAGATTGACGGTTCCTTACACCAGCCATCAATCACTTGCATGGGGAAACCTTATTCAGACCTGCATGCTGGCACACACACACATTGGTGTGGGGACATTGGTGTGGATGAACATATCTTGAGCTGAGGTTATCGTCATTAATTAGTCGTTACCAGGAGCTTACCAGAAACATTAGTATTGTGTTCATTAATCCATGCTTGTGTGTAGTGAATGTGTAATTCTTAGTTTATAATACTGGATCTGAACTATTGGTGTGGTTCTGTTCAGTTCATTGTTTTTGTTTATTTTGTTTTACCGCTTCTCTGCCATCCAGCAGAGGTGGAGGACTGGGATGTTTTCTTTTGTTCTTTGTTTGCCTCCCTGTCTTGTGTCGTTGGTTCGCGCCTCTGCTGGTTCTGTTTCTTTTCTTTGCCTTCTTCCTTTCTTCCTTCTTGTCTCGGTTTCGTGTCCATGACTTCAGGAAATTGAACCCACAGTAATCACTAACAAAGATTTTTCATACATATACATCAAGTGGAGTATTACAGCAAAGCGGTAATACGTACAGCAAAGCTGTAATACTCTGCTTGGGAAAGTAAATCTGTTGGGCTTATACTTGGTACACAGACACCAATTCTGAGTAGCAAACTGCTAGACAGGACACGTTAAAGAAAAACAAAACAAAACAAAAAACAAAAGAAGGGAGCAGGTTACAGCCACCAAATGGCTGTGCGTGACTCAACAAATGCTTCCTTTACATTTAAATTTGCAGTCACCATACACAAAGAGCTTGCAAATTTGCAACATACAGCTCTTTATTAACCACAAAATAACAATTCATGTAAAGTTCCCTGGTCCCACTATACTGCTGCGGAGAAGATGTCTCAACATGCAAAACACAAACACATTTCTTCCTGAGGCTAAAACAAATTATATTGCAAACCTGAGAATGTAAATGAGTGCATGTAAATTTAGTTCCTGAAAACTGAATTCAACAAAATCTGTATGGGTATTTTAGTAAGTGTGATCCCTTTGATACTAATTTAGAAATAAGCAATATTTGCCTATATAATGTTACTCTGTAATAATCTTGTTCATGCTGCAATATTGCAGGTAAATAAATAACATGATGTTAATTGACATTACACTCAATGTTTCTATAGCTTTGGGACTGGAATATGCCCTAAAAGCTGAATCTGCACTGCACAAACCAGTTTTTTTTATATGAATATGAGGGCTCACTGCCCATGACATCATTGTACAAGCTCAGCTAATCCTAAAATGTTTTCTAATGTTTATTATAATTTAAACTAAACTCATTTGCTCTACATTGTCCACAGTGTACATACTGTAAGAAAGAGCCTGGCATATAAAATTTATATCTAATTCAGTATTCCTATTGAGTACTATTCTAATTACTTTAGGTAAACTCTGATGAATTTGATCAGCTGTAACTCAAAATATGGTCAAAGTCTGTTCCTGTGTCATTCTTGTGAACCCAATATGGTGCACTGTACAGTATATACTTTACACTGTATGAGGAGTTCACGTGGTGGTATTGCTGGATTAAGTACTACTGCACAAGCTGCTGCAACTGTTCAACACACCTCTTTAACAATCAAAATACTGTTAGTCTATTCCCTAAACATGAAACAAATATCAGTTAAAGATATACTTAGTGCCTTTGATTTATTTCTTACTTACATATTCAAGTGTCAAGTCCAGTCACAAGAAAAAAACAAACACATTAAAGGTGCTATACAAACCTTGAAATAGCAGGTGTGGAATATTATACTCTAACCACAACTAGCACCATTATTTACGCCATTGTTCAGGTACACAATAAAGCTGTGTTGACTTCTAAAGGTGGGGCTGATTTCTCTGAAAAGCAAACCTGCCACTCTAAAAAAATATCAAGCGCAACATCTAAAATTCTGATGTCACCTTTTCATAATCTCAGTGGCTTTGAAGTGTGTAGCTGTCACCTTTGAGAATTTAGAATAAAGGAAGATAATATGCCCTCATTAATTGCTCAGAACAAAGAATTTGAAACTGTTACATTTAGTTTTAAGACAATATTTGCCATAAGAAGCATATATGTGATGTCCTGAGTTTAGGATCATCTTTGAATTCTAATCAGTATAAAGCAATTATAAGACTTCCTTGTTCACCTCCCTTCATATTTTTTCAACAGGCATGTTCTGCTAATAGCTTTGGATAATTTCTAAGCCTTACTGCAAATGGCTCCTAATCTAGAGGGCCTGCATTTGGTTACCTGAGGGAAATACTAACCAAGCTTTCTGAAAACCCCTCCAGCAATTCTCCAGATTAGTCCAATATATATTAATCCCTCCATTTATCTTTGTCAACTAAAGGGCAAAAATAATTTGTGAGTGAGTAAATAGAAGGGTGTGCAATAAAAGAGGCATGCCACAAACAGAAGACAGGTGCTTGCCACCTCGGATTGTCAATGGAATTGGCTCCTTAATGAGGCTCTCCAAGTGGAAAATGTGCCGGCACTCATTTTGCTCATCAACATTTCATGGGTGAGGTGATTATCCTTTCAAAGCAAACATGGGATGTTTCAGAGTTTCTAAAATGGAAAAAAAAATCATCAAAAACACAAGACAAGCAGCGGTCTCATTGATTTGTTTTGGAGAAAGCTGCAGACAATTTGTAAAAAAAAAATAAGACAGCACCTTACAAAAGTGCCCTTTTAACTTTTTCACAATTCATCAGGTTACATCCACCAACATGAATGTATTTTTATGTATTTTATTGGGATTTTTTGTGACACAAAAACACAAAATTGTGCCTGACTTTGAACTGAGGTGAAGTAAAGGATTAGGAAAGGGATTTTTTTTTAAAACTTTTTTTACAGATGAAAATATAAAAAGTGAGGGGAACATTTGCATCATCTCTCTTTACTCTAAAAACCCTAAATAAAATCCAGTTCAACTGGTAGTAACCTAACTGGTAAATACACTCCACCTGTATGTAATTTGATCTCAATATAAATAAAGCTTTCTGTATTAGAGAACACTGGGGAAGAAAAGGCATTGTGAAGACCAAGGAATACACTAAATAGATCAGGGTTGAAATTAAGGAGAGTTTAAAGATGCGGTCCAATGGAATATTGTTTTCACTAACAAATGTAAACGTATCATTAAAACACATTTGGTAAAAAGTATAACTTTTTTGCTTTGGAATATTGAATAAACAAGCTTTTTACCAAGTGCCTTGAAGAAAAAAAAAGGAGACTCTGTTTTGTGTTTATTTGTATTGATGACATCACAGGAGGTACAAAAAGCAAGCACTTGGATCAAGCTGTACAGTTTGCTTTGGGGGAACTCAGTGGTGGATAAGCAGCTTTTTACATTTTTTTAAATATTGTGTGCAGCAATTGAATTTCATTTTTGATTCAGAAGATGCCAATGAATGCTTGATGTAGAGTTTGACCCTGATGACTCCAATGGGTATCGCAGTGAATGGCAAAGCTGAAACATAACAGCATGAATGAAAATGTCTGTCTTCAAAACTCTAACTGATGTAAATCTATTTTTTCTGTGCAAAATTGACCATTTAAATTTTTTGTGTGTTAAATTACTAAAGTCAGGCAGTCAGCCAGAGATACAGTGAAATAGTTTAGATCAGGAGTCTCCATCTCAAATTCTTTAGAGTTACTGTCCTGCATCATCCAGATGCATCCATGCTCCAACACATCTGAATAAAATAGCTAAATAGCTCCTCAGCATGTCCAAGTTCTGCATTTGCCTGGTAATGAGACTCATATTTGATTCAGTCATACCCTGTGTATTTGCTATTTAATTTTTTATTTGTAGAAATATCTAAAAACTACGTATTACCCTTTCACAAAACTCGTATTTGTCTGCCTCATAAATTCTAAAAAAAAGGGTTTTTGTAACATGAAAAATGTTAAGAAAAATTCTATTGTAGCTAAAGGTTTTTATTTTCGGAACCCTATCTTGAGTTAAAAAAGGATTTGCCCTGCACTTGAAAACAACAAAGGAAAGTGCCTAATATTCAAACTATCACAGCAATATTAGACCTATTCTGAGCTAAACCGTTAAAGGTCTCGAAGGTTTTTCTCATGTGCTAGTAACTGAACCCTGCTTTGCCAAAAAAGCTCCAATAACACTGTTGGTGTGATTTCAGAAGGTGTTTTTTTTTTTTTTTTTTTTTTTAGCTGCAGAAATGTTTAAACTTCAGTATTGAATCTGCAGCTTCTGTGAATGTTTTTTAATGGACATGTATTTGGAAACAGTCAACAGTCTCTCCGAATCCATATCAGCGATGTCCTTCAGCTCCACTGGTGGAAGTTATTACAGGAGGTATGCTTTCTCAACACACCCACTGAGACACTGCTGTAGCCGCATGGTTTCAGTGACAAAGTGCCGATTTACCATCAAAGGATGGGATATCCATGTAAAAGACCTCATGAGGACCAAGAATGCAACTAGACTTTGCTTTAAACATTTCATGGTCATTAGATTGACTCAGTTATTTCTGATGGATATCAAATTTCCCTTTGAATATTTTTTCTACCCGCACTGGAGGATATTTGAACTGATTTTCTTAATTTAGTCAAATTAATAAAAATACCTATACATGTAAATACAGATTTGATGCTTGTTTACAAATACAATTAGGTTGCATTTTACAGCTTAGTTAATCAAACACATTATTTGCTCTTTCTTTATGGAAAAAGGCTAACATTATTTACTCTGTATCAAGTAAATTAAAAAATAGTCCCTCTAAAAAAGACAATTCTTCCACAAACTTTCTTTTGCTCACGTGTTAACCAAAACATGAAAGCTTCACTGCATTAAAACTTTACTGGGTCAATGTGTCAAATGTCCACTTGTAATAAAAGGCCACATGAAGGGAAAAAACTATAAAAGACCTTTCTTCTCTATGGGTGAACTTTTATTGGGCTGAGTTGGAGAGACCAAAGAAGTCTGATGGCTCCTGGTTCTGACATACAGTACCCCAGGTTGAAGATTTGGAAAAAGGAAGAGGCTTCAAATAAATAAAAAAATTATGGCAGTAGCAAAAATGTCACAATTAAAATCTTTTGAAAAAATCCAACCTGTAATAGCACATTTATTCAGTGGTGAAAAATTAGAAACCAATGTTAGTAAAGAAAAAAATAAATGCAACTTTAACAAATCCTTTTTGAAAATGTTTCTGGTATTGTTTATAATTGGGCCAAATAAGATAAGATCAGATAAGATGAGCCACTTTGAGCCTCTTAGCTGTTTCATTGTGTACAGACAATGTCTGCAAAAGATTTACTATTGTTAGAATATAGAGCCTTCTGACCCGCTTCATCACTGTGTTGTCAGATGAAGAAGGCACCACCAAAGATAAAAGCATCTCCAGAGAGTAATCTGGACCAAAAATCAGCTTGTCAAAGAACCTTTAACATCTCTGCAGGAAATACATTCAAGATTACTAGACTGTAGAACCAGCTTTTTCATCTGTAATTGTCCTCATGCCCAGCAGAGCTTTTTTTGATATTCACACCATCAACCTCAGAAATGTAATAGTGAGGAATGAGTAACAGTTGTGTCTGCATGTATCCTGCAGAAATCAGGATGATGAAATTCTCCAAACATCCATTTCAGAAACGCCTGACTATAGTCACACTGGTTCTGTTCAAATCTGAAACAGAACCAATTGCACATGTGAAGAGCATATGTAGACGATTTGCAGAATGTTTAAAAACCTATTAAATATTTCTGTACATATTGTCATATTTTATCACATTTTTCACTGGTTCTTGAATTTAAGGTATAATCATGTTGCTTTAGTGTGAAGGAGAGAATTAGGTGTTAGTTAAAACATCTGCACCATTTCTCACCGTCATACTCCACAGTGATGAGGTGATGAAAGACCAAAATGCTTTTTTTTCAGTTGAAAACTTGAATGAAGATCTAAAACATTAATGTGTGACAAAAAAATAAAAACAGAAGAAATATGTGAGGTGCCAATGTCCCTATGCCAAACCACAAAATTAAAATAGATATAAATTGTTTTCCCTCCGACAAACCCAAAATGGCAGCACATTTTCCAAGAAACCTTTTCTGGGAAAGCAGAGAAGTAAAGTAACCTCATGATCTGATGTGTATCTGACATTTTCAGGGATCCAAAATAGATGTTTTCTGAATAATTCTCCCACAGGTTCTTCTCCATTTGTTTCCATCAAATTTGTTAAGCTTTTTTCTTCATATGCGATTTATAAGCTTCCACAAGCCAGTGGGCAATTCTCAGCCAGATTATTTACTCAAAGAAAATATGGTGGATGGTGAAAAATTCATGCCTACGTGTCAGTCTGACCCCTCTCTCTCTCACCTCCGAGATGAGAAACGACTCTCAGAGCTGATGAGTGATGAGGGTTAGAGACGAGACAGAGCAGATGCTCACTTCTCTCTGGCCCTTCACCTCCACTGCTTTAAAACCCGCTTGGAAACACGGATAGGTACTAACAAAATGCATATACCTTCTGTGCCAGAAATGTTAGCTTTATGATCTGCAAAATTGTAATAGCTTAGACGAAATTCAGGCCATATTAGGGATTTATTGCTGAAAGATAGTGCTGTACTCCTGTGTATTATTTCACAATAAACAGCCAACGTTATAAAACTCATTTCTCTTCTTGGTGAAGACAGAAGGAAGTTAGCTTTGGGACTTCCCTCAAAAAGAGAGTGTCAAGTTCACAAGGAAGTCAAATATTCAATGTGAAGAGTGAAAAGTGAGAAAAAGGGAGCTTCCTGATCTTTTGTTGTATTGAAGTAAAAAAAATAAAATCAGTTGTAGCTTTGCAGTAATATTTAAGTTTGGTTTTACAGGAAAACATAAAAATACTGAATCCAAAATGTAATTATGAAAAGAAAAAATGTCATGACAAATTAGTCAGAGCAGCATGTTCCACCTTTCACTTCTGGTTAATATCTGTTAATATCCTCTGGGAGGGAAATCCGCCAACACTTAAAGGAGAAGACTTGAGAGATCTGTTTTCCCTCGCACAGATGAGAAAGTTAATAGGTTCTATCTTTGTCCTCAGCTGGGATTGCCATTTCCTCCCCTGGTGACCTGTACATGAGACAGTTGATTCTTACAGGAATCAAGGTGAAGAAGAGCAAACACAAACACTGGTATCTGGAAGGCTTGAGGTCTTGGGCCTGAAAAAGGAGGTGGTGTGCAGCAGCTGCTCTGAGCTGCCCGCCAGGCTGTGAGGAAAGATTGGAAAAGTCATCAGCAGGCCAAGAACACAGGGATGGCTTAAAATATGGGTGGCCACCACACAAAGTCTCCAAACAAATGGATTTACATGATGTGATCGCTATCGTACGCAATGCGAGGGAGGGTGAAAGCAGCATAAATGGCATTTTCCTGTTGAAAGAGAAATTGTGAATGATGTTATGGTGAAATTTTTTTTATTTTTATTTTTTTAGAGCAGCCAGATAAAACACATGAAATGGGATGTGCTTGTCCGTTGCTGCAGGCAGGATGTTGCAATGGAGATACCTTCGAATCTTAAAAGGCTTCAAAACTGATGCAGCTTTGGAAGCATTTCTGTTTATAGGTAAGACAGACATATATTCAATAAACCAAATCAATAAAATTTATTATTAGTAAAGTACACTATCACATCCTCTCAAATCACAGATGACGCATGTGACCAATTGTGGAGGTGGGGCAAGAGGGAGTGGGAGGAGGGGGTGCTTTGGGAGGGGCCTTAGTACTTTAAATTCAGAAAAATCTACCTCGCTCAAAAACTTCGAAGTTCAGCTTTAATGTCGAGTATCAACAAAACAGACATAGTTAAAAATTCTATAGGAAGCCCAGTTTTTAGTTTGCCACAAGCCATATAGGGGACCCAGATAACATGTGAGAAGGGGATATCTGGTCAAATGAGACCAAAATTAGTATTTTTGGCGTTTCAAAATAATATAGGTGACAGGAAATTTAGCATTGCACATATGCCTGAACAGATAATCTCCACTGTTAAAAACGGTGGTGGCAAAATCCGAGTGAGGAAAAACTTCTCTGAAACAAGGACAGAGGGAACTTGGAAGACAACATTTTAGAGGCTGTAAAAAAGCTGAGACTGTGGAGAGGGTTCACCTTCCAGTTGGATCATGACCCTAGCTCTACAGCCTGAGCTAAAAAAAGGGATTGGTTCAAAGCATACTTATACTTGGTCAGATAAAAGTACAGCCCATGATCCAATTAACAATCTGTGGCAGGACTTCAAAATGACTCTTTACATAAACACTATTTAGTCTGACTGAGCTTGAACTATTTTGTGGAGAATAATGGGCAAATATTTAGATCTTTAGATATGTAAAGCTTATAGAGGCAAACCACCAAAAATTTGACCATGTAACAAAGGGTTTCTCTAAATCATTACATGCCACACTTTACATTTTACTTCTGCCTCAAAGGTATTCAATACTTTATGTTTGTCTAAAACATGAAATCTGGTTAAAATATATTGATGTTTGTAGTTACACTGTGGGAAAGTGCTGAGGAGGTATAAAAACTTTGGAATGGGCAGATTGATAACTTATAAATGTATAATTACCTATATACCTATGTATGATTCACAGGCCAAGATTACCCCAGTTTCTGCACTTCATGCCCAATATCCTGCGGTGTAGAATATGTAACCACTGATCTGTAAACCAGATCCATATGGCACTATTTTCAGGAAAACATAACGACCACTAGAGGTCGCAAGAGGCAAACTGCTGATCACATGTTGAGCCAATACAAGATAAGCCTTCCGACTTTCCTCCTTTGTTTGTATGACTCCTTCCTTTGACTTCTGATTGCTTTTAGAGTAGAATACGACTGCGCTGAATACATAATTTTGGATTAAAATTTCTTTATTATGTGCTGACAGAAAAATAGTTAAAAAAGCAAAAATGTGTGTGACTTTTCTTAATTGGAGATAAATCCACATATTTTTTTACCTAGCACCCAAATTTTGTCGATCAAGCTCCAGCTGTCAGCTGAAGCCCTCTATAAGGACATAACCTGCCAGCTGCTCTTTGTGGTTCATGTCCCTGACTGTTGGTCCTAGGGTCAGACCACTAATCCCTCAGAGGGGACCGTCCTCACCTCGCTCCCTTTAAAACAACAGCAGCAGCCGGGTCAGGGCTCTGTTTTTTTACATTTCCTTTAGACGGCAACTGGCAGGAAAAACTGCAGGTAAAGAAATAAACACAGCTGGGGTGATGTGTATGTTCTAAGATCAAGGTTCTCAGATTGTGTTACAAGTAGCGCGGTATCCTTTAGTTATAGCAACCATGTACAAGGTAAATACTAAGTCAAGAAACAGCCAAAAAGTTAAGTTCAAACAAAAAGAGTTTTGCTTTAAGCAGAATGAATACAAAAACAAACGAAGCACCATGCATCCAGGGAACTCTTAAACTGAAAAAGAAGGCAGTGAACAAAATATGGAAGTTATAGTTGCTACATAATTATTCTGAAGAAAGAACAAAGCGTAGGAGCAGCACTGAACAACCTAACCATGTTCTTAGGTTTATTATTCCAGGTACCGATATGGTTTAAACTGGAGCCATATTAGATCTTAAAGTCTAAATTGGTAAGAAACCTCTAGCCTTATTATTCTTAATTTCAAATTAGTGGACAACTTTAATATCTTTTAAACATTGCTTTTAATATATGAAAAAAAAAATCTATGTTTTGTTGTGCTACTGTTTTAAAATGCCAGTCTGTACTATTAACTAAGCCTTTGCTACAGTGGTACTTTCTATGTAGGATTTGGGATCTTCTAGGTCTGAGACATTCATCACAACTACTGTATTTCTCCCCTTGTAGCATTTAGAAAATGTTTAGCTGAATACACAAATCCCTTCTTGCCTCATCAATTCAAAAACTTTGTGAGAGAAGATCACCAGTACAGCCAATTGCAGGATGTTTAATTTTCTGTTTTGTGAAAATAAGAAGATTTCAACACATATGACTGGAACAGTTTGACTTTCTTTGTCTTTCCATCATATGCACACACACCCCTACACACATATGTAGAGAAAGATAAATATGTTAGCCCTGCTCTCTCTTATTTTTGGAGGCTGAGAAGGGCCTTTTGCCAAATCCAGCTTTAAACAGCCTGGCCTCCAATCCAAATGCCTGTGTAACAGTTAAGAAACCTCCATGGGCCCTGAAAGACCAAAAAGAAACAAGGGGAAAAAGTGAAAAAAGCAGCCAACCACACATATTGACTGAGCTCATCCCACCAGGCAGTAGTAAATCATTCTGAAAGAAAAAATGAAATTGTGTTGGACACTATCATCTAAGACCAATAAAGCACATACTTGCGTGAGCAACCTTAGATTCAGCTGTCGATGTTACTGTCAAGCAGCATTTTTTTCCAAAGCATGACAGGTCAAATGTGTACAAGGATTGGAAGAATGCACATAAAAACATCAGATTTTACCTTTCAGATACAGGAACGTATTTTTTCCTGGTCAAGACAGGATGTCCTCAATGGACTTTAAGCCAAGTCCAAAAGGCTTTAAACTTCCTATTAAACAGTTTGTATATCGATATCGATGCCAATCTGTTGCAATGGCTTAAAAAGAAACACACATCCAGTATTTATACCATTTTTTCTATGTAGGGTTGCGGGGTGCTGGTGCCTATTTCCAGCAATGATCCGGCAAGAGGCTGGGTACACCCTGGATTAAAGGGCAGCACAGAAACACACAGGACAAACAACATTCACGTACGCACTCATACCCAAGGGGAATTTTGAACGGTCAATTAAACTAGCAATCATGATTTTTAGACTGTACAGTAGAAGGAACCCACACACGCACAGGGAGAACATGTAAACTCCATGCAAAAAGACCACAGGTCAGGATTCAAATCATGGGCCTTTGGAGCCGATAAAAAGAAACAATGCCCTATAAAAATGATACTCCATTATTGCATTACTATGCATGTGACACATTAAAATGTACAGTCTGAGATGACCCAAGTGCCACAGATGTTTATGGATATGTCAGAAAATTCTTTGTTGTGAGCACTGTGCCTTCATACAGTATGTATAGCACACAGGCTATATTACTGCTACAAAATCAATACAACTGCAACTCAAATATTGTTTCGCCAACACGGCAAACTGAATGTAAAACTGACAACTGAATTTAAATATGAAAAAGAATGGTAACATCACTACTGTTGCAATTAAAACTACACCACCCGAGACCAAGACATTTCCTACACGGAGAAAAACCAAGAGGGAGACAAGGCCAGGGTCTGGTACTGTTTGTCTCCTGCTTGCATAGCAGTGATAAATAACTCAGTATCTTTGGACACCTTCTTCCTCCTGCCTAGGCCAAAAGGAACAAGTGGAGGCAGTTGATATAGAAATAACCATAGATAACAGGTATGGGCGAGTGCTTTTCTAATTGGACCGGTGCAGGAGCACCCAATGGGAAAACTGTAAATTGGTGCCTATGGCAGCTGTCAGCTGCATTATGGTAAAATTTTTACAGTACCAATGATTTTAAGATGTTATTAGCGGTTTTTGAGAGGCTCCTCTTTCAGTCTTGTTAGTAAGGCATCAGCATAGCCTATCAGCAATGGTATCAACCGGTCTTCCTTGAAAATCTCAACTCCAACCTGTGCGAGACAGAAACAAGGCCGATTAAAAATGCACTCAATACCAAGAAGAGACCAAAAACCAATCTAAAAAAAATATTACAGCCAAACCAACATAACCTACCCTGATCCATTGTGAATTCCCCACCCTTGATCACAGAACACGCTTTACTGAGAAAAGGAAAGCATGAAATACACATTCTTCAACGATGAGACAGGCTATGATTTTTCCAAAACTGCCTTTAATTACCTAATTTTTAGACCTGCATAAAACACATTTATTGAAAGCATACACTCCAAGAAAGGAAGCAGTATGACAGCAGTTTTTGTAACCAGTGAAGGTGTTAATGATTACTACCTCTTGTTGATTCTTTTAATCTTTAGGTAAAATGTCAGGTTTAGAGTCTATTCTAAATAATCTTAAGTCCTGGAAATCCTTGTGATTTTTCCCATTATTTGACAAAATCACTTGATGGAAAGGCAACACATTTCTCCTCTATGTTGATTTTGAAAAAAAATGTGAGACATTTCTGATTGTTTTTAGAATTGTTATATACACATTTTATAGTTTAAGTTTTGCTACAGACATCTAACAGATATTTGTTGAGAGGATGTTCACTGCTCCTAAAAGTAGGATGGGAAATATTTTTTTTTTTTTATGCAACACTCTGGAAACTTAACTTGAAAGTAATTTATTTCTGTTGCTTAAATGTGAATTTGAAAGACCTCCTGTAAGAGGCCATTTGGATTGCTTTCCTCTATGCTCCTGGGATATTATCCTCTTCATGAAGGTATGATGACCAAACAGCCCAAACAAACAAAATGAGAGGATATGAGTAAGGAACTATGGCATGTGGGACACAAGAGATTTAGTTGTACTTTGTTTGCTTGAATTCACTTCTCTTTATAAAGCAGTAACTTGAAAGGGTTCCCACTTTTTGGGACCCACCAAAACTGAAGCTTGCCTTATTTTCCAGCATTAAAGAGAGGAAAACAAAGAGTGTCATCCTATGACAAGGGCATCTGTAGGCACTTCATTCCCTCTGGACCTTGCTTGGCCTTCAACTCCTGAGGGGTGTATAAGCGGTATAACTCCCTCCAAGCTGAATAACGTACACAAGGCGTTCTTGATTTCTACTGGCATTTATTGGACGTGGATGCCACCAAACATGCCGTGAGAACTGTACAAAGAACATAAAATTATAAATTTCTGTACAGTAAGGCATTCTCATAGAGAATAGACAACAAAATCAAATCACTCAACAAAATCCATAACAAATCCGTTATTTGACTTCTACAAAATCTTGACACATTAAGAATTACATTAACAGTAATTTTTGTGAACATAAACTCAAGTTGGTCAAAGAAAGACATCTTATTTTACAATACAGACAAAAAAAAATAAAATACAAATTAGCATAACTCATTGCCTCATTAACTTTGAAGGAGTTATTAAAACATCTTGCAGTACTGTTTTGATGAAAAACATTGAAAATGTCCCATGCACCCATCTCAAAGGCTTTAACCCAGACTAACAGTGGAAAACCATGCTGCCCTCTACTGAGTGTGACGTGCAACTTTAAAAACTGATCAGACCAAAACAGCATACTGAACATTAGTTCCACCATGAAAACATTCTGCAGGACCTTGAAAAGAGAAGTTTAAAACAATATATAAATTAAAGTATTCCTTTTTAAACAACTTACTTAACTTATTTATTACAACTTGAACAATGAAATTAACTTAAACTGCATAACTGACACTGTCAGCCACACTCCCACCAAATCACTGGTGATTTCACTAAGCCTGAATGCAAAGAACTTATGTAAATAGTGCATTAAGTCAAACATAAATTAAAGAAATCATAGCACTGAGCTACTCTGCTTCAAGTAATGTAACCGTTTTGTGGATAGGCCTCTCAAGATACACTGGCTTCTTAACTCTTTTTCCTTGGTCATCCAACGTTGCATCACTGATTAATAGCTCGAGTTTCCTGACAGTTCCATCGTCACTAGGGTATACCTTAGTGATTCTGGCCAGCTTCCACTCATTTCTGGGTAGACCCTCGTCCATCAACATCACAATGTCATTGATCTTGGCATTTCTCTGTGTCTTGTACCATTTTCCTCTTTGCTGAAGATTCAGTAAGTATTCTCTTTTCCATCTGGTCCAAAATTCATTGGCCAGGTATTGCACCTTGCGCCATCTCTTACGCAGATAAAGATCTTCTTTCACAAACTCACCAGGTGGTGGTAAAACCACTGAAGACTTCATGGTCAGGATGTGATTCGGCGTAAGAGGCTGTGGAGCAGTGGGATCATTGAGCAGGTGAGTTGTCAGGGGCCTACTATTTATGATTGCCATGACTTCGTAAAGGTAGGTACGCAATGATGGCGTGTCAAGTCTTTTGGATGAATGATCCAAAATGGATGTCAAAACACTTCTGATTGTCCTGATCTGTCTTTCCCAGACTCCACCCATATGGCTGGCAGAAGCTGGGTTCATGACAAACTCACAACTAAGTTGTTTTAGGCATTCTTGGTCCATTGTCTTCATGCACTCTAAGAACTCTCGTCTTGCTCCAACAAAGTTGGTTCCCTTATCTGATCGAAGCTGTCGGACATTTCCACGTATGGCAATTAAGGTTCTAAGTGCATTAATAAAGGCATCGGAAGTCATGTCGTCAAGGAGCTCTATATGCACAGCACGAGAGCACAGGCAGGTGAATAAAAGACCGTAGCGTTTAAGCTCCTTTCTTCCCTCCTTAACATAAAAAGGGCCGAAGCAATCCATTCCACAATAAGTAAATGGAGGCGATGTTTCAACTCTTTCATGTGGTAAATCTGCCATTATTTGTACTTCAGTATTTCTTCTTAACTTTCTACATTTTACACACTTGTAGATGTAGGATGATACTGTGTGACTACATCCTACTATCCAAATACCGTTTGACCGCAGCGCATTCATAGTCATCCCACGTCCCTGGTGGTAAACCTTTTGATGAAAGTGTTCGATCAGTAGCTTTGATATGTGGGTTTTGCTTGGCAAAATTGCTGGATGTTTAATGTGTGGGTGTAAATCAGCATGTTCCAGCCGACCTCCCACTCTTAACACACCCCTTTCATCCAAAAAGGGATTTAGTTTGTGCAGCCTATTTGTGCTGTCCTTCATTATTGTCTTCTCGGATTGTAGATCTTTAATTTCTTCAGAAAACACTTCCTTTTGGACAGTAGACAGGATGAAAAGTTCTGCTTCCTTTCTCTCCTCAAGACTGGAGACTTTATTAGTTCTGGACTGCAAACCCTTGATCTCTTTGATGCATCGTATAAGTCGTGCAATAGCCTTAACCAGTCTTGTCCAGTTTGAGAACCTTGAGAAACAATTGAGCAGCGAATCTGCTTTTGTTACCGTCTTATGGACAAAAGTCTTGCGAAGTTCTGGATCTTCTACTTCCAACTCTCCCACCTTAATGTCATGAGGAGGAAATGTGTCATGCCAGAGAAAATCTGGACCCGTGAACCAGTTGGAAGTAATTAGTCCCCTTGCTGTCAGACCCCTCGATGCATGATCAGCAGGATTGTTCTCAGAGGTCACATATCTCCATTGATCTGGATCAGAACCTTCCTGGATACGCTGAATGCGATTTGCCACAAATATGTGAAATCGTCTGGCGTCGTTGTTAATGTATCCAAGGACGACCTTTGAATCTGTCCAGAAGAATTCTTGGGCTTGAACGTCCAACTCTTTTTTAAGCAGGTCACTTGTTCGAACAGCAATAACAGCTGCTGATAGCTCAAGCCGGGGTACCGTGGTGATCTTTGTAGGAGTCACTCTGGCTTTTCCAATAACAAGAGAACAGTGGACTTGGTTTGATACACTTATTGCTCGCAAATAAGAACATTCGCCATATCCTTGGACACTCGCATCTGAGAAATGATGCAGCTCATATCTTTGAACTTTCTCAAAACCATCTGGAAGATAACATCGTTGAATTTTTATGTCAGCCAGGTTCTTTAAATCTAACAACCACGACTCCCATCGTGGTTGGAGATCTTCTGACAATGGCTCATCCCATCCAACCTTGTCTCGACACATTTGTTGGAGTATTTGCTTCCCGACCAGGATAAATGGCGCCACAAAGCCAAGGGGGTCATAGATGGATGCCACAGTTGACAGAACTCCTCTTCTTGAAAGTGGTCGCTCATCCACAATCACTCTGAAATGGAATTGGTCAGAAACAATGCACCATTTGATTCCCAGTGCTCTCTCAATCTGCAACTCACCAAGAGCTAAATCACGATTTCTTACTGAATCCGCACACTCATCCACGGGAATGGATGCCAGTACATCATGGTTGTTGGAAATAAATTTGTGAATTCGCAGTCTTCCAGCACTGCAAAGTTGTCTTGCTTCTTTTATCAACTTTATGGCTTCCTCCTTTGTTGCAACACTGGTCAGCCCATCGTCCACATAAAAGTTTCTTTCAATGAACTGAATGGCTGCTTCACTGTAAAGACCGTGTCCCTGGGAAGCAACATGCTTTAACCCAAAGTTTGCACAGCCAGGCGAAGAGGCTGCTCCAAACAGGTGCACTCGCATGCGATAAACTGATGGTTGAGCCTGGAAGTTTCCATCATCCCACCAGAGAAATCTCAAGTAATCCTGGTCCTCTTGTCTTACATGAAATTGATGGAACATACGCTCAATATCACACATTATTGCAACTTGTCCCTTGCGAAAGCGGCAAAGAACACCTATCAGGCTGTTTGTCAATTCTGGCCCGGTAAGCAGATGGTCATTCAATGACATGCCTTCAAATTTAGCTGAGCAGTCAAACACGACTCTTATCTTCCCTGGCTTGTGTGGGTGACACACTCCATGATGAGGAATGTACCACACAGGACTGTTGTCAATTTCTTCCTTTGAGAGCCTTTCTGCATCTCCATTTGTTATAATTTCATTCATAAAGGTTGTGTAATCTCTCTGATATTGTTTATCTCTTTCAAATCTTTTTAAGCATCGGAGCCTGTGAACTGCACATGCCTTATTGTCTGGGAGCTTTGGTCGACCTTTCTTGAACGGCAGTGGCATTTCACAGTGACCGTCTGTTTTAATTTTGATTCCTTCTTCCATTATCGTTATGAAACGCAAATCTTCCTGGGATAAATTTGCATCGTCAACTCTTCTCTCATTGAAGTCAGACTCAAGCATCCTCAAAACATCTGATGGAGAAATGAACTCCTTAACCTGAGTTCGGCATATGTATTTCACTTCAGTTGTGAGCTGCTTAGATGTTTGAAGATTAGGTTCCACTGACTTCATAATAATCTTGTGACTGCTTCCAATGGAATCACCATAGTCGAGAAATGGGCTAACACAACCAACTATACTCCATCCAAGATCTGTTTTTTGAGCAAATGGTTCATTGTCTTTACCTGGGACCACTTCTCGGGGTAACAAAGCCTGTGGACAGTTGTAACCTATGAGCAGTCCTACGTCACATTCGATCAATGGAGCTATCTCCTCAGCAAGATGCTCTAGGTGTGGCCATACTCTAGCAGTTTTGGGTGTGGGAATGTGATTTAGATTAGCAGGGATGAACTCTCTTGAATATGTTACAGGAAGAGGAATTTTCTTTGGTGAATAGAAACCTCTCACCTGCAGTCCAACTAATCTTTGACTTGGGATGATTGTATTTCTGGATGAAAGTGTGGAGAGTTTTAACTGCACAGACTCTCCTTTCATTCCCAGAGCTTCTGCCTTGTCTTGCATAATAAATGTGGTATCGCTTTGGTTATCAAGTAGTGCATATACAAGAATTTCATTCTCTGGATTACTTGATGTAGATAACCATACTGGAACAACTGTAGAGGAGTACATGTTGTCGTTCCTTTGTACTACTCTGTTTGATGTAGCTTTGTTTGAAGATTCAGGTATGTGTTTGCGGTCCGTTTTTTCCTTTGACTTAGTATTTTCAGAGTTTTTACAATCTCTCCATGTTCATCACTGCACTTCTCTCTTCTTTTTATTTTTTCGCGATCTTCATGTAAACACGTCGGGTGTTTTCCCTTACACGTTTCACAAAGGTCTCTTCTTTTGCAGCTTTTTGAATTATGTCCTGTTTTTAAACATCCGAAACATAATTTCTTATCTTGGACAAACTTGAGACGTTCTTGAAGTGGGTTTTCTTTGAATTTCCAGCAGGTTTGAATGTTATGATTGTATTTTTCACAGAAGGTGCATTTTTTGAGTTCCGTATTCTCCTCAGAGCTGCTCACGAGCACCTTTGCACCAACGCTTCGTGCTTTTGTTGTATTTAGTTTTTCACCATCGCTTGACTTCAAGGCATGAAGAGAAGTTACTGGATTGCAGGCTATTTTTGCTTCTTTTATGATGAATTCCACAAATTGACTGAACGTAGGAAAGATGTTGCATGTTTCTTCTACTTCAATCACCTTTCTGTTCCAACTAGCTACCAGCCAATCAGGAAGCTTTGTGAGAAGCCTTTGGTTTTCAGAACAGTCGTTCAGTACTTCTAGACCTTTAATCTGGGACATGGCCGGCTGGCACCCCCTAAGGAAGTCTGCAAAATCCCTCAGCTCGACACTGTCCTTGGGTCCGATTTTGGGCCATGATGCAAGCTTATCCTTGAAGGCTTTAGCTATTATGAATGAGCTTCCAAATCTTTCTTCAAGAATATCCCATGCTGACTTGTAAGCTGCATCTGTTCCTAAAAGGAAATAACTTTCAATGGCCCTTTTTGCAGGTCCACTAACATATTTACAAAGGTAATAAACCTTTTCATTTACTGGAATGTTTTTCCTGCCTATTAGGGTTTCAAATGACATTTTCCAGTCCTTGTATCTTAGCGGGTCTCCAGTGAAAACGGAAGGTTCGGGTACTGGTAGACGGCTTACATTAATTGACTCTGCTATAGCTTCAGCAAGAACTGTGGCGCTGCCTGCTTGGGAAGTCACCAGAGTCTCAACTGGACTCTTTTTAGCTCCTGGTGTTCCCTTTTGTTGAACTGCATTGTTATGCAGTAACTCTGTGATCTCGTCATCTGAGCTTGTTTCTTGTTCATAAACTTGCAGCCGTGCCTTTGCAGCACTTAGCTTCTTTACAGTCCGAAGGCGCTCTATTTGTCTGCGCTTCTCTTCCAATTCTTTTTTTCTTGCCACATTTTCTTCCTCTTGTAGTGCAATCTTCTTTCTATTTTCTTCTTCAAGATTTTCTAGTTCCTTTTGTTCATATTCTATCTCTTGCAGAACCTTTAAAGCAGCCTGCGTTGCAGCTAGCTCTGCTTGAGCTTCTTGTCTCTTAATGGAAGACACACTTGAGAGTTGTGATTTTATGTTTGAGCTGCTTGTAAAGCTGGAACTTCCTTGAGACCTAGTACCTGTGCGTTGGGAAGATGAAGATGAAAACACAGAACCTGATTTAGGCCAGACAAAATCCTCTGTCTGAACATTTTTCCTTTCTTTTTTTTTTTGATAAGTGGATGCATTTTCCAAGATTATTTTAGATACAGCATCACAGGTGTCAACTCTGCGACGGATCTCACTGTCTGGGGGTGCATATTTGCGCAAGTCTTCATAGCAATGTTTCACATCTGCTGATGCACAACTTATCTTGATCATCAACTCCTGCACATCCTCCGTAGGTGGGGATCCCTTTATCACCTTCTTAGCTTGTTTGGCAGTTCCTTTCCATCTATCGTACGTTACAGTGAAACGATGCTGAAGTTTTTTGGATTTATTATCATGCAGTTCTTGAGCTTTTTCAGTAAGTGTTCGACTTCTCTGACTTCGTCGTGGCTCCTCTTCAGTTTCTGATGGCTGTTGTAGGTCTGCCGCATTACCATCATCAAGTACGTCACCCTTTTTTGTTTCGTGCTCAGTTATTTGCTCCATTTGCAATATCTGCTTATTACGTAGCTCAAATAAAGTATTTTTAAATCAACTTCTATCTTAACGATGAAACAATTTAACTTGAATAGAAATGTTAGTTAAAAACAGATTTCTCACAGCACCTCAAACCTTGGAAAAATATTTAAATGGGTAGCTCTTTAAACTGCATTAATGTGATGATTTGTGGTCTTTAAACCAACAACACATAGCACTTAATACTTTAACACCTTTAACCTTGAAATAAAACAAATATGTATTGAGAATTCACCTATACAGAACCTTAAATTTAGAAAAAATGTCCAAAGCACCAGATTACTTAAATTTTCAGTACTTGCAGTGTGCTTTTAAAGTAATTACCAAAGTTGATCCACTTCTAACATTTTACTTGTTTTAAATGTATCACTTGTTGGATCATCCATGTAAAACTTCAAACTTGCTGCAAACTGCAAAACTGGCATAAGCAGTCTTATCTGTCTGATGCTAAAGTGTGACGAATCTTCGTATTTCCTTGCTTCTCAGACAGGTGCAGTTCCTCGTCTCCTCACCTCGTGTTGAGCAGACTGAGTTCTCACTATAACTCCCTCCAAGCTGAATAACGTACACAAGGCGTTCTTGATTTCTACTGGCATTTATTGGACGTGGATGCCACCAAACATGCCGTGAGAACTGTACAAAGAACATAAAATTATAAATTTCTGTACAGTAAGGCATTCTCATAGAGAATAGACAACAAAATCAAATCACTCAACAAAATCCATAACAAATCCGTTATTTGACTTCTACAAAATCTTGACAGATTAAGAATTACATTAACAGTAATTTTTGTGAACATAAACTCAAGTTGGTCAAAGAAAGACATCTTATTTTCATACAAGACAAAAAAAATAAAATACAAATTACATACCTCATTGGCCGCATTAACTTGAAGGAGTTATTAAAACATCTTGCAGTACTTCTTTGATGAAAAACATTGGAAAAATGTCCCTGCACCCATCTCAAAGGCTTTAACCCAGACTAACAGTGGAAAACCATGCTGCCCTCTACTGAGTGTGACGTGCAACTTTAAAAACTGATCAGACCAAAACAGCATACTGAACATTAGTTCCACCATGAAAACATTCTGCAGGACCTTGAAATGAGAAGTTTAAAACAATATATAAATTAAAGTATTCCTTTTTAAACAACTTACTTAACTTATTTATTACAACTTGAACAATGAAATTAACTTAAACTGCATAACTGACACTGTCAGCCACAAGCGGTTGTGGCAGGCTTAAAACTCATAGGGCTCTGCCACTGTAAGTTCACCCCGGTTTAGAGACACTGACTACCATCAGATGGCTTCTTAACCAAGATGGGAAGGGTAGGAAAATTAGTGTGATTCAAGGGGATTGCAGTTGGGCTGGAGCGATCATACTTTGCGCTTCAACGTTCTGTCCAGGGATCTGGAGGCAAGCTGACATAGCAAGGCCCTGTCGTTAGACCACAGTTTACTCTTTGAGTTAGGAAAGGTGACGTGGCTATGCAACAGTATTTACTTCATCACTGACTTCATGTGGGTGGTCCCCCGCCCCTTTGTGTAATACAATGGCTGCACCAGACAGTGCACACTCACATACTGTCCTGCCTCATTGGAAAAGCCATAAAACACGAATCATCAGAGCTCCCAGGCTGTGAATGATATATTTTTTTCTGTTTCCTCATAGGTTCCCTTACATTTATTAGTCTTTTTGCCAGAAGAATGAAATATTTTATCCTTTTTCTGAGAAGTGGAAATCAGCAGAGCTCTCTACTATACCTGATTATTAAACATCTAACACTTTCTTCATGAAAAGCATCCTGCTTCTGATAGTTTGAAAACTCCACTGGGACATTTTAGCATTAGCTTGTAATGAATCCCTTTGGTTGCTGTAAACCTAGAGGATTATGGATGTTGCCAACAAAGTGTCTGTGATGTAATTTGAATGTGCGAACAGTCTGTGTTTGACCTCAGGATGTGACCTGTGGTGGTGGAAATAAGGCAGACTAGTTTTGTAGTTTTTTTTTTTTTTCAAACTGACATCTGGTTGGATAGTTTAAATTATTCTGCTTCCATTTTTTATGCCTCAGCGGAGATGGAAAGCTGCAAGGACAAATTATTAAAGTGTTTACTCGTACATGCTGAAAATATCTAAATAAATGCCTGTCACTTGCACATTATGTCAGCAATACAAAACCGTATGGTTAACACATAATACTGATTCTTTAATTGAGAAATCCATTGAATTGAATTACTTCTCATATTATGTAATTTTGTTTAACAAAAAACAGGCTTTTTAATAAAATATATAAAAAAGCATTTAGAGGTCAAATGCTAAAACACACAAAAAGGTGCTGGATTGGAGATGTAACTGGAAGAGTTTTCACAGCATATGGATGCCATTTGCAAGCTGTACTGAGAACATATAGGTCAGTCTTACCCTTTGGTATCTCTCTATCCATCTGTTTTCACATTACTTGCAAATTATAGTGTCCTCCAGACCCAAATGAACATAAATCAGGCCCGCAAAAGAGCAGGAGTTTTCCCATCTGTCATAAAACAATGATTTAAAGTACGGGTTGTCAAAATATGGTGCTGTGAATTCGCCCCGCTCCCCAGCAGTAGGAACACAAAGCACCATCTCATCGGCATAATTTATGGCCTCTGAGGGAATGGAGGGTGATTAGGGCTTGGGCCACCAACAGCCAGAAAAACAGTAGGAGCTCCAAAAATGATGGCTGGAAAACCTAGACCAAATTTATCAAACAATTCAGCAAAATCTATTTCTATTTGGAGAGGAGACCGAGATATATAGCCTGTTTAGTGTACTGGTACATCTTTGGAACATTTGGTCGTGAGGCATTTGTGAGTTTTGGAGATTCAACATTAAATAGTCGAACCGGAGAACATGGGATGTATTGGTCAGCTGAGGTAACAGAGGCCAACTCAAATATACAGCGGGATCTTCTTGGACTTTAAACAGAGTGTTCATGTAAATGATGTCACCACATCCCTATAAATTGGTTTCAGTTCTGAAGGTGAAGTTTTTGGGGTGAAAGCAGCTGCGTTAAACAGAGGCTCTGGGTGTTTGGCATACAGATCAAAATGGAATTTAAAAAAAAATCCACCTTAACCTTAAATGGCCTTTAAATACTCAAATGCATACAAAAGGGGAATAACAAGACAATAAGAGTTTACTTCGTATGGTAAGTTAGGGTGCTATCTCGGATGTAATTCTCTCTGTAAGCCACAGGAAGTGTCCTCAAATAATGCTCTTAATAAAATAAAATAAAATAACCCCGGCTTGGTGTATATATTATCCTTTATTATTTACGATCTGATATTTATTTGTATTTTTACTTATTTTTGTTCATATTTTTCTTTTTTTTCTTTTTTCTTTTATTTCACTTATTCAAGTTCTGTACTGGAGGAAAAAGTTTGCCGGAGTCAAATTCCTTGTATGTGACATACTTGGCCAATAAACTGATTCTGATTCTGATTCTGATTCTGATTACTGTTTGCAAGAAATGGGAGTAATAAAGTGAGCCCATAATTAATCAACCAGGGCTGCAAAGACAGATTAATGCAATTGACAATGTCAACTATATTAACCTAGACATGCAAAACACCAATATGTTTAAACATAATTTAAAAGGAAATGGTATTTTCTTTAATAAAAAGTTTTCCCAAAAGTTACAACAGTTTTTCATCAAATTCAGTTCAGTATGGGGAGAGTCCCCTTGATGCATTTGCAGCAGTGGATGTGTACATGGTGCATGCACCCGCCATGTTCGGCTTCAGCCACTGGCTGGCTCTGTTTAAGCAAAGTATTAGAACAATTATGGCAGGTAAAGAGTTTGCCCTTTTCTGGGCTAAAGTTGGGAGGAACTTAAGGTGCCCCCATACTAGTCTCTAGTCTACAGATTTATTAATGGTAGTTATGGTTTTAAAACCACAAAAAGTTACAGTTTAAATTATTTTTATTGACATGCCAGAGAAAGCTTTGGAGGAATGAGTTATATGAAACGGGATGATGATGCCTCTCTCCCATGTATTGCTGTACAGTACTGTTAAGCTGGTTGAAAGAAGGCACATAAAAAATGTATCAGTTCGAAAATAAGCAAGTGAAATAGCCCACCTACAAAGTGAGGTAAATTTGCTTTTGAACTAGAATTCTTATTTATGATCAGAATTTTTGTAAAGCAGCTGGTTGTAGGCTGATTAACTGAGCCACCTGCTAAAGTAAATAATTAGCTAATATTTGCATGTTAGGCTTGTGTTTCTCCATAGGGATCAGAATTGCATAAAGTTATAATAATTTCAGTAATATACTCATAAATCTAGAGAGTATTTAATGATGTATTTGTAAGTTTATGGTTCAGAATAAAAATTTAATAAAAAATGTTACAGCTCACTTTTTTGTTTGTTATAACTCTCGTGCTGCACAGTGGTCCGGTTGGTAACCAAGAAGGTCCTGGGTTTGTATCCTGGCCTGGGGTCTTTCTGCACTCAGCTTACATGTTCTCCCTGTGTGTTGGGGTTCTCTCTGAGTACTCTGATTTCCTCCCACAGTCCAAAAACATGACTGTTAGATTAATTGGTCTTACTAAAGTGTGTGAGTGTGTGTATGGTTGTTTGTCCGTTGTCTCTCTGTCTTGCCCTGTGATGGACTTGCGACCCATCCAGGGTGTAACCCACCTCTTACCTGATGATTCTGGAGATAGGCAAAACCCCTCCTGCAACTATGCATAGGATAGACGTTGTAGACAATGGATTTATAGTTATAGTTCACATTTTTAGCAGTAGCAATAACTATTGCTCTTTGTTTAACATATCATTTTATACATTTTTTGTTGATTTAGATGTTCACTTGAAACGCACGTGTCTTGCTAACAAACTGATTTCCTGTCTGGTAACACAAAGTATGACCTGGTAAAAGAGGACTGTCTTTGTTTCATAATCCAAAGTTGCAGAGTTTTACATCTCTCCATATCACAAATAAAGTCACAAAGACACATTTAGTCTAGAATCAATTCATCTTTGCTTGCTTCTTTCTCTACAACTCAGACATCTACAATGACTGGGCAGATGTTTGGTTTTCATCTATTTTTACAAGTGCTCTTTTCAGGTCCATGGCCAGTTACTGCCTCTGTGTGGATCCAGTCATGCCCCTGGCCCCCACACAGTGCACGATGTTCAAGATGTCTCCAAGACCTACAGGTGTTTTGCCAGTATGGTCTCTCCGGGGTGGGAACCTACTGCATTTATATCCAGAGGAATCTAAAATTCCTTTATACATCACCATCTGCAATGTGCTTCTCATTACATCTGCCAAGGAGGTTACTGTATGTTTTAACAAGAGTTTGTTTGTTTGTTAGTTAGCAACATAGTCAAAAAGTTGAAGGTGGATTCTAATTAAGGTTTCAGGAAATGGCTGCAGTCTGTGTGTGTGTTTGTGTGAGTATATATGTGTGTGTGGTGGCGGGTCTGAACTGCCTTGGCAGACGTCTGTAAGTCTGTGAGTGCTTTTCTAGTTTTAGATGTTAATTACACTAAAATGTTGATTTCTTCCATTTCTTTTTTAAGACGTGTCTGCTAAGAACCATTGCAAGATACCATCAGGAGTCTGTAAAGAGTCTCATACACATCAACTAATTACCCACAAAGCTTATTTAAGTTAACTTTTTGGCAGCAGTAAAATCTCTTGAGTGAGTTCCCCAGGAGGATATTCTGAAAACACGCTAACCAATCAGATAGGAACCAGCAACGCCTTTGGGGGGTCTACCCTGTGATCCAAAAGCTTTCTCTGCAAAATGGTTGCTTATTTCTCAGGAGAACCGCCAAAGCTCTCTCTGGGACTCTTAAACATCTGAAGTGGAACCAAGTTCAGGGGCTTTTCCAGCCGCAGCCAAACAGCCCTGATATCTGTTTAAACAGCAGGTAGTCCCCAACTCTCTTCTGTTTGTGTCCGCAGCTTCCTCCTCCAAATGTGGGGATGGGGGGAATTTTCCCATACAGCCCATCATTCCGAGGGGGTCGTGAAATATGTTCCCCCACCAGGATAAGCTTGATGGAAAGAAAAACAAAATTTGCAATGGATACACAAGATACAATCTTAACAGAAACCTAATTGAGACTGATCTCAGTATTGTCACACAGCAATGCCAAAATTGTCAGATACAAAAAAAATATATAAAGAGTTTATATTCAAATGTTGTGAACAAAGTGACAAATCACTGAAATGGTGAAAGAGGGAGGGACATGTCAGAGAAAAAACATGCACTTTCCTTGCAGCTCAACAGTTCCCCTCCATCAAGGTGGCCTCAGCTGGGTTTCTATTGCATCCCATGTCAACACCACTGACAGCAAAAAGCACTTAGGGACCAACAGATCACTTTACCATTCCTCCAGCAGGAAGGAAGGCTCAAGGTGGGAGGTGGATGAAAGGACAACTACATACTAACAGACATCAGCCAGTAGGTGGGGGTATTGCTGCTGGTTTGCAGCTCATCTGCTGGTTGTTGAAATGTGAAAAGGGTCTAGTAAAGTAGTTTTACAATCCAGTCCTCGACAGCTGGTGTCCTGCAACTTTTAGACATGTCACAGTATCAACACACCTGAATAAAATAATTAGATAATCAGTATGACCCCATAGAACCTTACTGGCTGTAGATGAGGCAATTTAACAATTTGATACAAGTATGTGGGAGCAGGAACACATCTAAATACCAAGGACTGGAGTTTAAGACCCCTTGCCAACCCTGAGAAACAATAAATGTAGCTACTGATCTTTGTGGTCTGTAAATAACACAAGTTAATTCACAATACATTTTGGAATTTGTGAAATTTGAATATCGGTGTAATTATTTTAAGAAAATTAAAAGGAAATGCAATGAAAATGTTGTCTTAAATGGACAAACTGAAACTTCTGAATGGTTTATCTCCATTTAAATGCATAATAAAACTTGTATCCATCCTGTCTCCCTGCTTCACACGATACAGAATAAATTCATTAACAAAACAGAGAAGATATATCCCTTACTTTAGATATCTATGGGATAGTGATTAACCTTACTGTGTTTGTGTTGAGTAGATATAGCAATTGGCAGTTAATCATTCCAAACTAATTAATTCTGCCAAAAGTCTGTTGTTCAAAACCAATGCATGCATGCAGTGCTAGCATAAATGTAAAAAAGAAAAACCCACAACATTCCTGCATTCATATATATGATACCCCTAGCAGTAAATTGTGAAATATTTTAAAATAGAATATATGCTACACACACACACACACACACACACATATATATATATATATATATATATATATATATATTTCAGTTAAAAATACAAAGGTATGCCGTTATCAAACCATCAGACTGAAAAGGTGAAAAGTGTTAAAGTGTCTGTACCCAAGCTTACAGTAAGCCATTTGGCCGTAGTCATTGTTGAGTTGTTGCTGGTGAGATTTTGCACCCAGGTGAGGCCAGGCGCCAGTGGAAGTGACACAGTCTCACCTTCACTAAGCCTGACTATGAGGATGTCTTTTAACGTGGGGAAATGTGGCCATTCACTGCCAGTGGAGCATTTCAATGAGCCACATTAGCTGTTGCGCCATTGTTTTTTGGAAAGGCAGCTCCCGACTTGCTTTGATGCCAGAGAGGCTGTCCGCATTTCACCCTTTCATTCTCAGTAGCCTGCTTTCGTTTTGATCTGCTGAGTCTTGCAACCTTCATGATATTGAAAGATTAACCACGTCAGGATTTCTAAATATTTTAAAAAGATAACACCATTTTATAAAAAAAAAACAATATTTTTTTTAGGGTGTTCCTATTTCTGCATTTTTGTCTTTCATTTTGTGATATTAATAATCCACAACAGGGATGCTGGCCATCGCTCATGTCCTCCATCACTCATCCTGCAAGTCATTTGTAAGTCACACTTCAGCTTTGAAGAGAGTCAGGAGCTCACAACAGAAGAATTCCCACTGAGGCTAAAATCCACTGAAAAGAGACCTGTGATTATATCTATATTAATGGTTTTCTAAGATGTTTTGTCTGACAGATCTACCCAATTGCATTTTGTTCACAGAGATGAGGGTCATCTTAAACTTATTAGGGGTGTAGAATTAGGCTATCAGATTCTTTTTGAGAGCTTGTGCAGTGCCTTTGGTCTTGTTGTACCGTCTCTGATGCCAGATGCAATAAATTATTACTCTAAATCAGAACAGAATGCCAGTTCTACAGCATGACAGCCTTCTTTTTTGGGAGAAAGAAATGCAGCATTTGAAGCAAAACAGCTTGTTGTCAGGGTCTATCCCTGGATCGCTAAGGGCTAATATTTTCTGTGTAACGTCTCAGGTGGCACATTGTACACTCTTGCACATCCCAACATTTATATTTCACCATACCAATGTACCTAAATTAGAACCCTTAAGCGTTATTTTGTTTTATTTCTTTGGTTTGTTGTATTACCCCAGGATTATCGGTTGTCCCCGTCTGGCCAGTTTTTGGCAATATGTTTGAATCTCTGTTTAAAACTCCTATTAGAAAGAAAAGAAAAACATGAAAAACATTAACAGAAATTACAATAGGGAATATTAAAGTTAAATTAACTAATCAAATTTTTTCGTAGCTCCAAACGTAATTTTCTTGATTTTGCTTTCTGAAATTAGACGATTTATGTCTCTGTCAAACTCTCTTCTTGCTAGAATAAATATGTTTGAACTGTGGACCTCATCTCGTGTGCGCTGTCATTTTCTGTAAATGTACAGAGCATTTAATACCTCTGCTTTTGTTGCAACTGCCACAGCAGGGGAACTGAATCATTTCAAAGAGCTGTGGAAAAAGTTGCCCTTGTGAGCCTTTGAAACATAAAAGTATTATCTCTTTTTGAGTATGAAACACTGCTCATTAAAGCATCACGTTTCTTTATAAATGTATTATTTTATATGTCTTCTATTTTAATTTCATTTGCAGAAACAATGTGCCCTAACATAGCTTTCATCAATTATAAAACAAAAAATGAAAATAAAAAATAAAATTGAAATATAATTGTGAAATTCACAACTTAATCTGGAAGTCTTGACAATTTTGTTATTTTTTTAATACATTCATATGTAAATATATAAAATTAACTGTTAGAATGTCATCAAACTTTTACATTTGACAAAATAAAACTGGACGAATGTAAAAGCCAGTAGATGGCCGCATACCTGTGTGTTTAACTGTGCAAGCAAATGCTCCTACACTAGTTTGAATTTGTCATGCCAGCGTAGGGTTCGAACGTCACACCTATTTATCATAAAAAGCTGAAGCAGCTCCTCACAGTTCAGTGATAAGGTAACAGCCTTCCCTGTTTCTCTGGAACTATGTGTAAGAGAATAGCAGGCAACGGCAAACCCTGCCCTAACGCGTGTCAGCTTTGCTAGCAGCATCCGTGAACTCGGTCACTTAATGCTTCCTGGATGGACCCACAAGCCCCATGGGAGCTGTCAGAGGTCAGCAAAGACTGAGCTGGGAATATATGAACAAGATTTCCAATAAAATAAGGCAACTCTGATCAGCATGCTACCTCTGAAATCAAAGCCAGATGGGCTGCCCTTGTTCAAAACGACAAAATGAACAGCATATCGTGGTACCATTGGTGTTTGTCTCTTTCTCTCTCTCTCTTTCTCTCTCTCTCTCTCTCTTTCTCTCTCTCTCTCTCTCTGGTATTCTAAATGATACGATGTGTTGGGATATGTTTCACAAACAGGAAATTTCTAGGATGTAAAACAGAACCATAGGAACGAATTTCAAAATGCAAAGGTGTCTTTTTCAGGCAGTTTTCAAGCAAACCTCAAAAAACGTTCATCAAGTTAACCTTTATCTTCTAGGCATTACTTTGTTTTTGCAATATGTGCATTTCAGTGATCATGCTATTGTTTTTAAAACGTCCTCAATCGAGGTTTAAAGTTACTTTTATTGTTGGAGCAAAAATGCAAAACCGAGTTGAAACTGCACACAGCTTTCAAAAGGTTTCTGTGAGGAACTATAATGTAATTTTCCACATTCAGGAGGGCAGATTCAGAAAGAAATGCCTGAAGATATTACACACATAGAGGAAGGAAGCACTTTTCCACCAGGACTAAACTAAGGTTTAACAAAAATAATTTAAAAATTTAATTTAATAAAAATATAGCAGACAACAGCCCCAACCTCATTCAAAAGGACACCTGGTAAAATATGCACAAAAACATATTTTTAATAGCAGTACCAGAATTTCAAGATGAAAATCTTAAATTTGAGTGGACTGTTTGCAATCTAGTTGCTAATAAACATGTTAATTTATTGTACAACCTCCTTTGGCCAGTGGGGAAGCACATATATTATTAATAGGCTTATGCACATTTCGTTTGGTGAATGTGCTCTCATCTTTCCTGTTACTTAGTAGCTTAGAGAAATGGACCTCATCCTCATCCCTTATCAACAGATTGTCTTAGATTACTGTGTGAAAGTTACTTACGTTCCCTGATCAATTTGAGGTGTTTATAACTGTGGCCTTATTTCCAAGACCCCCCACCCCCCCCACCCCCACCCCCCCTTAACAAATATACTCAAACTAAAGCTTTTGGTTTCTCAAACATTTTAGTGCCTGATTGTGTAGCAAAAAGTAAAAATCTATCAAAAACAAATTTAAAAACGATTTTTACACATCTTTATATCAAGATAAAATACGTTCAAATGACGCATAAGTTTGTACCTGACATCTTTTGACAAATTTTGTAGAAGGAATTAGGGATGCACGATACCGGTATCAGGTATCGGCCCCGATACGTCTAATTTACATGTATTGTATCTCTTAAACATAACCGATATTATGAACCGATACTCAAAATGTGGAGAATCTGCAATAAATCCACAAAAAAAGATATATTTTTCACTTGAAATATTATTTAGTGGTAATTTTATATTTGACATGTTATTTCCTCTTAGTTGCTTTTAGTTAGTAAAATCTGGTGCCTTCTGTCTCTTCAAGAAAGGTATAAAGTAGAAGTTATACAGCTTATTAATTTAATAATAGTATCGGATTGGTATTGGGTATCTACAGATACACAAAATCCAGGCATCGGTATCGGGACTGAAAAAGTCAGATTGGTGCACCCCTAGAAGGAATGTAATGTTTACTTCTTCCTGGCCTAAAACATTATTTATGTCTATTCAGTTATTCAGGCAACCACTTTCTGTGAATTATACTTGACTTGCCTGTTAAAAAAAATCCCCTGATTAAGAAACAAGTTATTTTACATCTCAGGAAATCAGGCAGTTGGCACTTTATCTCTTTTTCTGCATACTGAACTAACTGTTTTGTATATTCTTAACATACTACTATAGTGCTATATAAAAGCAGTCACCTCTTATAGATTTCTTGTGATTTTTCTTCTTTGTCACACTTAAATAATTCAGATCATGAAACCTACTTTAATAACAGCCTAAAATAATCTACATTAATCCAAATACTGTTTTCAGATTATAATTTGAAATCTTACATTTGAAGCTGCAGTCCAGGAATTGTATCTATTTATCAAAGCTTTCTAAATTTTTCAATTTACATTTTTGGTTCTTTACTATGATATAGGTGGTGCTCCACAACATTCTGTATCCTCTCCTTCCTCCCATAGACCCCTATGCAATTCACACTAAACGGTATTTTTTTTTAGCCAATAGAATTTGAGTCTACACATTGTTAGCCTTCAATCAACATGCATGTGCATCTCGCACACCTGCAGGGCAGCGCACACATGCCACTCTGTGTTTTTTCCCGTTTACAGTTGCCATAATTTCACAGAGCCGTCATGGGGAACAATGTTTTGCCTGAATGAGTTTGCCTTCATTGAATGATCGTTCATGAATTTTTTCATATTTCTGAACTGAACTCACTTACTTTGGTCTGATGAAGGCACTCATTCTGGTGTTTGTAAACGGTGCTGTCTCGCAGTTCATTCTTTTTTCAAGTGATCCCAAATTTTATTCAAGCCTTCCTGACAAAACCCAGCTAAAGCCATAGTGGTTAAAGTAGGGAAAGAGGATAAAATCTGGCAACACTAGTAATTGAGTCGCACTGTGCATGCTTCTGGTGTCAAATTGCAAAGTATCCAGGTAAATTCCACTGATTGCAGCTGCAGATTCGGCATCAATGAATAAAAAGGCATTTTAGTATGACCACCTAAAATATTTTTTTAAAACCTTAGTGAAGATCCAGGTGGGAGAATTCCAATATTTTGTGTAAACTGCTGGCGGGTCTCAAGAAGCTACGCCTCACATCAACAACGTCAACAGCAAAGGTGAAACATAAAGAATCCGGCTGGCTAGCCTTTCAAGGTATTTGCAAGTCACTAAAAAAATTAAAAGACACTACAAAAATGTACCAAAACAAAACAAAATCCTCAGTCTACCACTCAAAACCAGATAACGTTGTACAGCAGCTGCAGCTCCCAGCCGCAGCTGGACAACCTGACATTGCAGTATATTGTCGGAGACCTGCAGCCTTTAAGAAAAAATCGAACGGCCAGCTTTCATAAACTTCAGTAAGAAATTGCAAATTTACTTCTTCATTTAGGCTGATTGCTGCACTTTATAACTCAAGTTCTATAATTTTTCTTCAGGCAAACAAGTTAGAAAATACTAGATTAAAGTTAGTTAACGTTTAAATATTTTGCACTTTGAACATTGCCCTATGAGGTACAGCCTTAGTTTCCTGTCCCAGTATGGGTCCTACCTCAGATTGTTTAATAATTCCTCAAAAAAACAGCAATAAAAAGCTTTTTTGAGAATATACTGTATGAGGTAAAAGCTGCAGCTAGGTATAAGTGTGGACTAAATGGATGGCAAGAATTCGAAAATTCTGAGGGAATTAGCTTGCTGCAACATGAAAAAAAGAACTATGAACTCTGTGAACTTAGTTAAAAAAATGTGAATTATGAACTATGAACGGAACTAGTTCAGTTTAAAATGTATGAACTGAACTTTGAACTCGTTCAAATAAAAAGTTAACTTTCCCAACACTAATGGAGAAGTTGGAGTAAATTTCTGCCATGAATCTAACTATTCCCTGGCTACCTAGGGCTACATCAACGCCAGAAAGAAAAACAAAAGACAGGATTAGGATTTACGTCAGAGATTTTTTTCAAATCTTAAAAGGCTTCAAAACCGACACAGCTTTAGTGACATTTCTGTTGAACATATAAAACATTCATTTATTCAATAAACCAAATCAAAAAGTTCAAAATGTTGTGAAATCACATGTGATGTCTGCACCCTGTTGATGGTTTGAGAGAGGCCTTTATAAATTGAATTTTTTTTATTTTGATCTCCCCTCAAAAACTCTGGAACACAGCTTTAAAAAGAGAAAACAAGTATTCGAACCAATCTTTTTCCATATGAAAAAGTATTTGCACCTCACACCTGCAACAAAAACTGTCATCAAGCACTTGCAGTAACTGGCAATAGGCTATTTGAAGTCACTGTTTAAGATCTTTGGCCAGCTTCTTTTGCAGAATTGCTTTATTGGAGCCACTTTAAGGATTTTCTAGCATAACTGGCCTGTTTAAGATCACATCATATTTCCATCAATGCTTTTACCTCGCCACCATAAAATAATTCGCTTAGTCTTTTTGCGCTATTCAGAGGTGGATTGGCTAACTAACTTTGGATCATTGTCCTGGTACATAACCTAAGACTATTTTGACTCAAGTTCATGAACTGATGGTATTCTCATTCCAGATGTTCTACAGAGGAGAATTCATTATTACTCCAATAATGGCAAGTTGTAGGGGCCTGAGGATCAAAAGCAGAGACAGATCACCACACTTAATTATATGATGTCTTTTTTCTGAAAGGTTGTTAGTTCTGTGTCAGATGTAATGGGATGCCTACCACCCAGATACTTTTTTTGAGTCCATAGAATATTTTTCCAAAAAGTTTTTTGAATCACCCAGACTTTTTTGTGTGAAATGCGCCTTTTTGTTCCTTGTATGAACCTCTCCCACGGATGCCATTATTGCTGTGTATCTTTGTTGTGTTTGAATAACACTGACTTTAACTGAGACAAGTGACGGTTTAGATCTTATTCAAAATTATTTTTGTAACTACTTGGATGAGTTGGAGCAGTCTTGGATTAATTTTTGTTGGCTGGTCACTCTGGGGAAGGTTCACTACCGTTCCATGTTTTCTCCATTTGTGGATAATAGATCTCTCTGTGTTTTGCCAAAACTTTGTAACCCTTTCCAGATTGGTAGATGTCAACAACTTTGTTTTTCATCTTTTCATGAATTTCTTTAGATCAGAGCCTCATGTGTTGCGTTTTGAAATCTTTTAACCCACATCATGTTTTTAGACAGGTGTACTGTTACACTCTTACCCCAAAGTGGCTGAATTATACAACACACAATATAAAGAGCAGTTGGTGGAGCCTAGACAATAGTCCAAACTTTGTCAGGCACCCAGAAACACAACAGCGACAGATTCCAATGTTGCCTGTTTTACCTTCATGAAGTTGATATATGTTAAACAAAAATATTTAATCTTTTAGGAGAGTTTCTATTATAGTGACTGCATTATATAAAATCTTATAAAAAACAAGAAGCTGTTAGTTCTTAGTCTTTTGCCACAATACATATTCATGTTTTTGTTTAACTTGAATAGCAGCTCCTGAATGTATTGGTTAGTCTGTTTACTCAGTGGACAATAAGGTTGACTACCTACCAGACAGATACTTTGTTGCAAGACAAACAGTAAATTCCATATATATATTGAGAAGGTGATGCGATTTTTTCTCCCCTGGGCAAACAGTGTAGCCAAGCCTGAGTGTGTTACTAGCCAAGCCTGAGTGTTTTACTGTAACAAAACCTGTTTTTGCATTGCTTTGTGGGAGTGTCTAACTCTATTGAATTTAGCCTCTTTCAGGATGTAGGGGGTGTGTGTGTGTGTGGGGGGGGGGTTGAAATCCCCTAGAGCAAGGCAAAAAAGAGCAATCAAATTAGGATGTAATGACCTCATCATCAACACAGTTTGAAATGCTTATTAAGGAGCAAAGAGACACAAAGCGTTCACACCGAGGATATGAAAGGAGCAAGACAGCATTTTCTCATTTGAAGTAACTTAAGCTAAACTTTCACCTCTGAGTTTTGCTATAGACTCCGCCAGTATACCTGTAGTGAGAAGTTTGACATGGTCTGCTTATGGTTAAGTCAGCCATTGGCACCCCCGAGGCGGTTTCATGTAATACCTTCACACTTCTGTCAAAGAACATAATAAGTGACAGATTATATTCAGGAAGAAAGACTCGAAGTACAACTGCATCCCATTTTGTTGAAACTGTGTCTATGCATTTCGACTCTTGATAGTATCAGTCACGGACACTGCAGAGATCACGTTCTTGCTCAGAAAAGTGCACTGTACTACTATAGAAGTGCTTGCTTACACTTTAACTGTAATTTATTTTAGAGCTTCTAATATATTTGCACATTTCACATCTTATTTTTTTTGTTTCTGTTTCTTTAGTGTAGTCTAGGCCTAACTAAACATTTCTTAAGCAGTCACACTGGTTTCTATTACATCTCTGGGACCCACATGTTGGTTTTAAAGCAAACTATGCCAATAACTAGCTAATTGATATAAACACATTGAAAATAACTCCTCAGATGCATTAAATCCCAAAGATGTTACACATGCTCTGAAGCTTCAGAAGAATATTTTCTTTAATTGTTTCATGTTCAGACACTTTCACCAGCTTTTCATGGTTAAGAGTAGATAGGGGTTCAATAAAACAACTTGTCCAATCAGATAACTTGTCAGTTAATAAATAAGAAGATGTTATGGCATATTTTGGCTGTTTGGCTTTTCTATGCTTCAGTCACAGTGAGTGTTATCTGCTTTTCATGTTCAAACTAGAAAAATGAAAAAAACAACAACAATCTGATGGCAGCTTTCATGAATTTGTTGAAATTTTAACCTCTTTTATATTTTATGGGTAAATTTATTTTTCAAATCTACAATTCTAATAAAAACAGGGCTGATAATTGACTATGGGTTGACACTGCAGAAATTCACTGAACAATATTTTCAAAAGGGGTGCTTAGAAATAACATATTTCTATATTTCTTGTTAAATCAAAATCTGTTTCACAAAATGGCCTACTTCATGTTAGCAGAGATGCTCTATTTTATTGATTGAAAGTTAACATAGTTTTCTAAAATATGTGGTTATTCATGCTTTAACAAAAGAGGCAGCTATACTGTGGCAGGATTCATATTGAGTAGTAAATTTGCCGTTAGAGACGCTGATGTCAGCTCCTATCCGCAATGACTCCACATAAAAGCAAGCAACAAAAATACTTGAAAAATAATCCATTAAGTAAACTAACACATGAGTTGACTCATCATTATTTTTGTGGCTATCTTTTATCTTGTTCATTTATAATTTATTAAGAAATAGAAAAACAAATTTAAGAGCTGACAGTGAACTTTTGTTTTAGAAATAGCATGCTGCATGTAAAGTAAGTTTGAGTAATTTGAAGGCAACCCTTATATAAAAAAGCTAAATGCAGAATTAATTTGTACATTAAATGTTATGTTTATTATTTAACACAGATAACATGAAATAAGTGCATCAGAGAATGATTCTTCTTAGTCATTTCAAATTTTGAGCTGATTTCAGATAACAAATTGCTCACGGTATTTGCCTGGACCAGTAAGGCTTTACAGCTCATATATCTGTCCCAGTCTGGAGCAATCAGGGTGTATACTGTTTGGTACGCTTGAGTGCCTGCCAAGTCCACTGGGTGAAGGGGAACCACGCTGGATGTCAGCTGAGCTGGAAAACTGTCCTGTGTGTAGCTCTTCAGCTGTGAAATGGACAGTCTGCTCTGCTTGCAGCCAAATGTGTAAGATCGGTGGAAATTTTATATGATTTCCAAGTTGAAATTATTGAAGCATCAAAGTTTTTTTATTCTTTTAAATGTTTGTTTACATAGTGATCAATTGGTTGCAAAAGTAGCAGTCATATACAAATTATGTGTGAGCACGAGTGCTCACCAAGCTGCACTTACACTCAGCTGGTTTTGATGCATGGAAGGGATCATGGTACAGTTTTTGGACGACTCTGAAAGGGCTGTGGACTGTGGCGGTTTGCTGCAATGCTTTGTGGGTGGGAATGCATACCAGTGTCCTCAACAAACCGACAAAGGAACACCAGTGAGCTGGAATATGTAGGCTCGACCCCTTGGCCTGCGACACAGTGGGCCAATGGCGCCTGCCGGCCGAGCCTATTGCACCATTTCTACAGCAGATGTATTTCTAAGATTTGGTAGTACAACAACATCAAAGTCCAACTTGATTGTTTTTGATTGTATGATTATTCAATGTTGTAGTCTTTTTCTTTATTTCTGGGGGGAAAAGATATTATCATTCAACCACACTTATTTAATTGCGGTAATTGGAGCCACTCTAATTGGGCCTTGACTTTCATCTTTAATGGTAATGATTATGAGATTGTGGTTGTGTTGGGCAGTCTAGTCTGATGAGTAAGACCAGGATGATATGTATGCTTTAGCTAAGATTTGGCTTTTAAATATTCCACTTAAGCTACCAACACTTTCATTTTTTTACATTTCTTTTTTGTTAGATATATAGTCTTTTTTTGCACAAAACAAATACATCCTGTGTGCACCCACATTGTTTCCCGACTTGATGTTTGTTGCTGATTTGATCTTTGTAATGGAGGCCTAGAATAAGTAAACAGTGAAGGCCTGTTCAAAATGTCAGCCTGCTTTGTCAGAGCCACGCAGACGTTTAAGGAGCACATTATCATGTTGATTTAAGCAATTAAACATGAAGTTGCCCTCTGCGAGCTCCGACTGACTGTATCACCTTAATTATTATCTACAGAACCTCAAAGCATTTTCTGCGACTTGATAAAAGGGGACTTATCACACCCATTACGTGGTTAAATGTCTGGCTACTTGAAGAAAAAGTTTGAATTTGGGGAAATGTTTGGCTGTACTTTGAATGTGTTTAAATATATAGAGATTTGCAAATGCTTTCAGGCTCCATGCATGTTAAACAAAGCAATTATTCCTTAAATGATACCTTTTAGTCTGAAGCTTTTGTGTCACAAGCTTGCCTCGATTAAAGAAGTATAAACAGACTCCTCTGTGACCCAGGAAATTGTTAGTGGGCCCTAAAAAGATGTTAAATAGACTGATAGCTTTTTATGTTTTCCAATGCATGGTTCGAGAGTTCATATGAATTAAAATATAAAGAAAAATTCCCTGAAATCAGAAATGATCAAAGTTTATTTTTATATTGATGGTGAAGATTTAGCATTTACCCACTAATATGGATTCATCACATCAATGCAGTCTTTTGCCCTGAAGTCAACCACAACCAGATCATGATCTAGTGAAATGTGACAAAGCTTTGCAGGGAGAGATGGCCAGCGATCTGGACCATGCCAATATGGCAGCTGTTTTGACAAGGATTATCACTTTCATCAAATGGTAATTTATAACAACCCCTAGCTTGCTCAGACCTCATATCTTTCTTGAAAAACTGTGCTTACAAATATGAGAGAGATGTTGGTAGCTTGCTTTCTCGCCTTCTGCTGAAGTAGGAGGTGAGAGAAAAAAAGAAAAACACTCAAAGATCACATTATCTTTGGGCCACATTACAGGCCTACTCTTGCACAGAGGACCTGGATGTGAGCATCTTGGCAGAACAATCACCTGCATGGTGATGGTAAAGCTAAGGAATTTTGTCCAGATGCCTCCATAAATCATGTCTTTATGTTAAAATAAACTCCCGCTGACGTGACAGGTAAAAACGAGACCAGGGGTGCAACAAGTTTCTCAACCCTGATCTTGCTTAATTATGAACACAAACCACTGCGTGTGACATGTTTGTGAAATATTCAAACGTTTTTTGCCTTTTTTCTGTTATCTAAAGTGCATTGTACAGGTAGCCACAGTAACAGAGACACGTGAACTGAAGAGGAAATTTACACTGAACAAGGCATTACAAGACATTTTAATGCAAGTCTAGTCTTGTTAAAAAAATAAAATTCTTACCTTAAAGTAAGATGAACACTACTGGCTCCCAGAAGAGCAAACTCTTGTCAGATACAATTTTTTTTATTCCATCTGGTTAGAATGAACTTCACTTGCAGACTTAAACATTAAGAATGTTTTTATTGAAGTAAGAACATCATCCACTTGCCTTTTGTTTATATACATGTTTCTTAGTTGAGAGTGTAACAAAATGTTTGCTGCCACGCCTATCTTTACTGTCAGATATAGGTATCAGAATTATCAAAATTATTATTTGATTAATTAATAGAATTCCACAAGTGTATTACATTGGTGCATACAATAAACAATGAATGTATTATATGCAAATGGTTCAATTTGAAAATATCTTTAAAAGCCATACTTGAATGTCAGTCCTATTTCAGCCCAGACTTTAACTGGATCACTCTAAAACCTTTTTGTTCTCTTTTCTTTTCAAAACCATTCTTTTATGGACATTGTATGAAAAAATCTCTTAAAAGTTTTGGATGATCATCAGTGTGTTTATTTTGGCAAATGTGCAAATTAACTTATGCTCTTTTTGCACATTTACTGTCCTATTCTTTTATCCTGAACACTGAGGAAGGTGAAAGCTGCAAAGCTTTAGATGTTCAGGGTTTTTTATTGACCTCCTAAATGAGTCATTGATGTGCTCACTGAGTAGTTTTGATAGGCTGCTCACTTTTAGAAGGGTTCTTCCTTGTTCAACATTCTCTCCATTTGTGGATAGCAACTCTCTCAGTGGTTTACTGGAGTTGCTGAGATATCTCCCACTTGGATCTTCATCTTTAATAATCAAATAATAATTTAAAATAATAATGTGAGAATCTTTAAGAAAACATACTTTTTTTGCTCTTTGAAAATAGCATTTTTCGTTGTCTGCCCACATCATATGGCTTAGAACGCTTATACATAATATTTTCCCTCCGAACATTCCTGTCCTCAAATGGCTACTCATGTCAAAGCATCACACACCCTCTGATTACAGGAGTCATATGTTGTTGCTTGATGCCCAGTTTTTGAAAAGTCCAATAGGAAAAGCAGGAAGCCAGTTTGAAAATGTGTTCAATTTTGCCAGCGTATACATTGCTAAATATTAACATTGCGGACTTGATTATTGTAAAAAAAAAAAAAAAAAAACTGACATAAATGTCTAAAACCGGCTGAAAAGTGAGAATTAAGATCAGTTAAAGCTTTCTTATGAATGTTTTTCCACTATTACCCCTTCTGCTTCTAGTTGATGAATACAGGCAGATGTGATTTTAGTGATGTATGCTGTTGATAATAAAAAATGGAGTATAGGCTTCCTCACTGCCAAATGTTCTAAAGATATCTGGAAAGCAAAGGTATACCCAAAGCTTCAGAATTTAATGATGAGGAATTGTTAGCACAGTTTTAAAGTATCTAGCTACATATAATCTATGAGTGCATCCAAGTGGTCATATAAGTTTTTGCTAAATTTATGTTGATGCAACCTGTCTGCTATGCTGGTCACATTAATTATCTATAGGCTCAGGTGAAAGAAGCCTCACCACTTCAATCAGACCATCTGCATATTATAGCATGAGACTGAGGAACATCGGGTCATGGCTATGATACTTGCACAAAAATAAAAAAAACATTATGGCCAGCTAAGCAAATATGTGTTTTAGCAAAATCTCTGAAATGTTATGAAATGGCCATTAAATCTGTGGTACCCTGGATTTGCTGGAAATTACGTTGCACATCAAGTACTAAATTAGTGATACTGGAATGATATTGACTTGAAACCACATACACACAATACATAGGAATGCAAGGTATGCTTCATCTTGTTTTGTGAGGCCTTTAGTAAGGCTGGGCATTTTATGCAACTGACCTACATGTGGGGCATACATACTGGGTAACAAAGACCCATTTTTTTAAATCTTTGCACAATAACATGTGTCTGTGTGGGTGCCTTTGTACAGCTAAGAGTCCCAAAGCAGGGTCACTATGAAATCTGTATTGACTACTTACTGTACATACCGATCCCTGGGACATGCAACCACCCATGTTTATACCATGTTATCCTTGCAGGGTTGCGAGGAGTTGGTGAATATAACCCAACTGGGCTTCCAACTGCTCCTCCAAGCAGCACTAATTTGAGACAATGTATCCCTAACACAGCAGAAAATTTCTTCTTGGTGTTCAACCTGGTGCTTAACAGCTTTTGGTTAGTGAGTACATGTATTTCATTTGTTAAAAGTACTAAAGCAATGCATGTCATGTAAGTGTTTTGTCCCTGTAGCTTTCTTTAGAATGTCAAAATTTGTACAATGCTGATCGAGATCTATTGAGCACTGAAAAATACATGAATTATTGTGGGAAAACATGTTAGCTGAAATTATCACTAGGCATGCAACAACAAAAAATGACCCATGCGCCACTAGAAGATAATACTGTTTTATAATATTATCATATATGTAAATGTACTGTAGCAAATGTAAATAACTAGGGTTTGAATTATTACAACTAATTTACCAGGTAAGGGTGAGAAAAAGAAAGTGAAAGGGATTTTAACTCTTGATACGGCCACACAACATGTTCCTCAGTGCATTTTTGCAAACTGTAGTTTCAAAAGCCACCCACAGTTTACCATATTGGGAGAACCAAGTCTCAAATTGGCACCTATTTATGGTCTTAGCTACTGCCATAAATAAATTATTTCTTCAAAGAAAAAAAAAACTGGTTACTGTGTAGCTCATCCATCATTCAAAATCCTTTAAAACAGAAGCAGCAAGGCTATGATTTGGTGACATAATGCTTTGATTGGTTCCCCACTTATGCCTTTCACTTCCCTTTTAAGTTTTTTTTCTTCAAATAAAAGCCTTTTGCTTTGTGGTTTATGAGTATTTTCATTAGCCAAAGAACCATAGAATACGTTTCATTCACCTTCCTGACGTGATCTGGTCTTTTTCAGAAACCTTTATACATATGAATGTTGTGGCTTGTCTCATGTCATGTGAACTCCTCACTAGTGGGACAGGCTGAGTAGCTAACGTCATGAACTCTGCTTCACCTGTGCTGGCCTGCACCTTAAGAAAAAAGTACCATCCCTGCCATTCCTGCTTTGATTCCAATTAACCAGTAGTCTCACAGAGAGAGCCAGGTATGCAAACACTGTCTTGCTGTCAAGTTTAGGCTCAAGGAGGACCCAGATGCGGAGCGGCGTTTGTGGCTCTTACGGCCCATGTTTATTAACTGTCCAAAAAGACGAGAAGCACAGAGAACTAGGGGAGGTAACGACGACAACGACCCGACGAGGACAGACAGACACAGAAGGGCATATATACTGTGGGAAGAGGTAATCACAAAACAGGGAACACCTGGGAGCAGAGGAGGGAAACACAGGGAGGACAAAAGAACAGGTGAAACAAACTAGGACTAATAAACTCAAACAGGTGAAACAAACTAGGACTAAGTAACTAAAACAGACTGGGAGGAAACAAGGAGGAATAAACAACACAGACAGGGACGGATCATGACAATACCCCCCCCTCAAGGTGCGCCACCTGGCGCACCAAGTAGGAAACTCAAGCCAGGGCGGGAGGAGGGGGTCCAGGACGGAGGGACAAAACCACAGTCCCCAGAAGACCCATGACGTGGCGGCCGGCGGCGAGGGACCAACAGACGAGGAGGCCGGCAACGAGGAACCAACAGACGAGGAGGCCGGCGACGAGGAACCAACAGACGAGGAGGCCGGCGACGAGGAACCAACAGACGAGGAGGCCGGCGACGAGGAACCAACAGACGAGGAGGCCGGCGACGAGGAACCAACAGACGAGGAGGCCGGCGACGAGGAACCAACAGACGAGGAGGCCGGCGACGAGGAAACAGCAGACGAGGAGGCCGGCGACGAGGAACCATCAGACGAGGAGGCCGGCGACGAGGAACCTTGAGCCTTGGGGGCCGGCGGCGTGGAACCTTGAGCCTTGGGGGCCGGCGGCGTGGAACCTTGAGCCTTGGGGGCCGGCGGCGTGGAACCTTGAGCCTTGGGGGCCGGCGGCGTGGAACCTTGAGCCTTGGGGGCCGGCGGCGTGGAACCTTGAGCCTTGGGGGCCGGCGGCGTGGAACCTTGAGCCTTGGAGGCCGGCGGCGTGGAACCTTGAGCCTTGGAGGCCGGCGGCGTGGAACCTTGAGCCTTGGAGGCCGGCGGCGTGGAACCTTGAGCCTTGGAGGCCGGCGGCGTGGAACCTTGAGCCTTGGTGGAGGCTGTGTTCGCCTGAACACCCTCGGCAGAGTCAGGAACCGGAGGCGTGTTCGCCCGAACACCCTCTGCAGAGTCAGGAACCGGAGGCGTGTTCGCTGAACACCCTCGGACGAGGCAGGAACCGGAGGCGTGTTCTCCTGAACACCCTCGGCGGAGTCGGATACCGGAGGCGTGTTCTCCTGAACACCCTGCGGAGTCAGGAAACCGGAGGCGTGTTCTCCTGAACACCCTCGGACGAAGGCAGCAGGAACCGGAGGCGTGTTCTCTGAACACCCTCGGCGGAGTCGGAAAACCGGAGGCCGTGTTCTCTGAACACCCTCGGAAGAAGCAGGAACCGGAGGCGTGTTCCCCTGAACACCCTCGGAAGAGACAGGAACCGGAGGCGTGTTCTCCTGAACACCCTCGGAAGAGTCAGGAACCGGAGGCGTGTTCTCCTGAACACCCTCGGCGGAGTCGGGAACCGGAGGCGTGTTCTCCTGAACACCCTCGGCGGAGTCGGGAACCGGAGGCGTGTTCTCCTGAACACCCTCGGACGAGGCAGGAACCGGAGGCGTGTTCTCCTGAACACCCTCGGAAGAAGCAGGAACCGGAGGCGTGTTCCCCTGAACACCCTCGGAAGAGACAGGAACCGGAGGCGTGTTCTCCTGAACACCCTCGGAAGAGGCAGGAACCGGAGGCGTGTTCTCCTGAACACCCTCGGAAGAGGCAGGAACCGGAGGCGTGTTCCCCTGAACACCCTCGGAAGAGGCAGGAACCGGAGGCGTGTTCTCCTGAACACCCTCGGGAGAGTCAGGAACCGGAGGCGTGTTCGCCTGAACACCCTCGGAAGAGTCAGGAACCAGAGGCGTGTTCTCCTGAACACCCTCGGCGGAGTCGGGAACCAGAGGCGTGTTCCCCTGAACACCCTCGGTGGAATCAGGAACCGGAAGAGTGTCCGCCTGAACACCCTCGGTGGAATCAGGAACCGGAGGAGTGTTCGCCTGAACACCCTCAGAAGGGTCAGGAACCGGAGGCGTGTTCCCCAGAACACCCTCGGAGGAATCAGGAACCCGAGGCGTGCTCTCCAGAACACCCTCGGAGGAATCAGGAACCCGAGGCGTGTTCTCCAGAACACCCTCGGAGGAATCAGGAACCCGAGGCGTGCTCTCCTGAACACCCTCGGAGGAATCAGGAACCCGAGGCGTGCTCTCCAGAACACCCTCGGAGGAATCAGGAACCCGAGGCGTCGTCTCCAGAACACCCTCGGAGGAATCAGGAACCCGAGGCGTGTTCTCCAGAACACCCTCGGAGGAATCAGGAACCCGAGGCGTGCTCTCCTGAACACCCTCGGACGGCGGAATCAGGAACCCGAGGCGTGTTCTCCAGAACACCCTCGGAGGAATCAGGAACCCGAGGCGTGTTCTCCAGAACACCCTCGGAGGAATCTCGGAGCCGAGGCGCATCCGTCTGGACGCCCTCGGAGGGAACTCGGAACCGAGGCGCATCCGTCTGGACGCCCTCGGAGGGAACTCGGAACCGAGGCGCATCCGTCTGGACGCCCTCGGAGGGAACTCGGAACCGAGGCGCATCCGTCTGGACGCCCTCGGAGGGAACTCGGAACCGAGGCGCATCCGTCTGGACGCCCTCGGAGGGAACTCGGAACCGGGGTTCCAGGTGAGCCTCTGAAGAGCGCTCAAATACAGTCTCCACAGGGGACCTGGGCTCAACATTCCTTACGGAACTCTTTCCTTTGTTCCGAACGAACTCATAATAGAGTTCAAAGATGCTCTCAAGCATCCCAGAGTCATTCCTGAATTCCCCAAACAACACCTCAAAGTCCGCTTCAGTCGACGGCCGCCAGATGGCGCCACCTCCACCGGTGCCAGCGTGAAGCCCCGCGGCCGGACGCACCGAGCAAGCGACCGCGGAAGAGGGCTGCAGCGGCCGGGAGCTCGAAACAGAAGGCTGGACGCCGGGGCAAGCATCCGCCACCGAAGTGCCACCAGGGGCGGCCCGCCCCAGAGAGAGGAGAGAGGAAGCCGCGCTCCCCTGCGGCGGAGGACAGCGAGCCGAGACCGGCAGAGGTGGACGAGGACAGGCCGGCTGGGAACAGACCGACACCCGGTGGTGCCGAAGGGATTGAGGAGGCAGACCCGAAACTGGCTGCTGGCGGCAGGAGGAAGCGGAGCTCCCCTGAAGCGAAGATGGAGCAGCTCGGCGACGCCTCCTCCCTCGACGCCGAGAAGCAGGACGAAGACCAGCCTCAGAGGGACCGGAGACGGGTGGAGGACCGGTGGAAGGGGCCAGGGAGGACGACCGGCCGGACCAGGAGGCGGAAAGCCGTGGAGAAACCGGCGCACCCTGGGCGCCGCTGCAGAAGTCCAGCTCGTCATCCAGGGAGTCCGAAAAGAAATCCGGGAAACCGTCATCCTCCTCCTCCGAATCGTCATACATGGAGGCAAGGAGAAATGCTGGGGAAACAGCAGCCGTGTTCCCAGGAGGGCGCTTAGGAGCGACACGATGGCCCAAAACCCAAGGAGCGGGGAGGCCGCCCCCCTCACGACGACGGGGCCCAACTCCGGGCGGACAGAGGGCCAGCCGCGAACCACAAAAAGGTGAGTCAGAGTGGAGTCCTTGATTTACGCTCCAATCTATCAGTTCTCTCCACTCTTCCTCCGTGTGTTGGTGCTCCGCTGGGTCCAGTTGGTCGGGTCGTAATGTCAAGTTTAGGCTCAAGGAGGACCCAGATGCGGAGCGGCGTTTGTGGCTCTTACGGCCCATGTTTATTAACTGTCCAAAAAGACGAGAAGCACAGAGAACTAGGGGAGGTAACGACGACAACGACCCGACGAGGACAGACAGACACAGAAGGGCATATATACTGTGGGAAGAGGTAATCACAAAACAGGGAACACCTGGGAGCAGAGGAGGGAAACACAGGGAGGACAAAAGAACAGGTGAAACAAACTAGGACTAATAAACTCAAACAGGTGAAACAAACTAGGACTAAGTAACTAAAACAGACTGGGAGGAAACAAGGAGGAATAAACAACACAGACAGGGACGGATCATGACACTTGCTATCTGTGTGAAAATCAGCCCAATAGTTAAAATGACGTCTGTTCAGCATGCAGAAAAGCAAAACAGAGGAGACATTCCTACCATGTCTTTGTGAGATGTGAATGCCACCTTGATGTCTTTTCAACCGAGTAACTTATTATTCATCAAGCAGTCATTGTTGATTCTGTAAACACGTATTATGACTTTTGTGTAGATGTTTTCAACATAACTAATGATTCAATAAAAATAAAATATGAATGTAGGAAAATGTGCAAGTATACCTACCGGAGGTTTCTCTTCAGTTGGATTTACAAAAACAACATGGAAATTTGCTTTGGAAGCCCAGCATGCAGGAAATTGTGCAAACAGACAAAATATGCAGAAGGAGCTCATTGCTCTGCTGCATCTGCCATGAATCTTCCAGAAATCCTTTCAGCCACACAAGGTGGCCAAGGCATTCACCAGCAGACACGACAAAGTCAAAGCAACTCTCATATATACTCTCAGTCTGAGAGATACCTACAGTTGGCGGTGATGTAGGAGATAATGGAAACAATAGAAAGCTGAGCAGAAATGAACATACAGAGCATAGGTGGCAAAAATCATGTTTACCTTGAATTTAGCACTATGTATTTAACCATAACTTTATGTGCAGGAAAAATATGTGCAGATCATGACAGAAACAGTAATTTCCTGCACAATTGGTTTTATATGCAGTTTAAAATCCAGTTTTTACAAATAAATCTACTCTTTCCTCAGTAGCTACTTTCAAACATTATGGTTTGCTGGCTTCCAAGAAAGCTGTGCTCTGCGGGAAGCAATGCCAACAACTAACAGGATGTACACTGACCACAAGGCAATAGGAACAAAAGGCAAGGGAAGTAGAAAGTTTAGAGTCTTGCAGGACTTGCAAGAGTAAAAATTAAGCGTGCTTATATTGGCAACTTCTTCACTGAAGCAAAAATATATCCATCTGTGTATTTTTTTCTCATTTAGAAAGCATGTGATAAAAAGCAAAGAAAGACAGGCAAAACATTGATCTTTTAATCCATTTATATCTAGTTCTCAAAACAAGAGACAAATTACAGTGACAAATGAGGTAGCTGTGTTTTAGAGTGCACAAATATGCAAGAATCAATGGTCAGACAGAATGAATGGAGGTCTCCTTCCTCTATTTCACAACTTTAATAAGTCTGATCTTGATTGACCTGGGGACATAGTTTAATGGCCTGTTCTTGAGTGCATTTCAGCTCTGTGTGGGTGGGTGGTCTGGCACTACTGGGCAGGGACGGTATACTCTGATGTACAGTGCAGTAAATGAATGTTTGAGCAGAACAACAAACACTTTGCTTTTCACCATTACAGGGAAGTACCAGATTAGGTCATGTTGTGTATTTTTACAATCATTCTAAGTCGTATGCTTTTTTGAAAGTGGTCAGTTCAGCGATTTCCCACAGATAATATTATGGCTCATGGACGTCTGTCAAGCTTTGAAATACCTGTAAGCTAACACAAATGCATTGTTAAATGTTAAAAGTATATTTATTACGTTTTTTTCTTTGATTTGTAGATATCTTCTTGATTTTTTCCAAATGGAAAAGAGCTCATCAAAAGAAAATGTAAAGTCTTTTGTTTTTATTTTGCAAAATGCACCTGGCAACTCAAACACAAAGACATGGAAAAGCTTTTGTTCAAACAACTATATCATTTTGCAAAGGCATCCTCAGTTTGGTTTCTCTAGGTCATGCATTGCCTGCTTAGTTTCAGAAAAAAAGAGTTCCTAGCTACACCGAGCAAATTGCCATACAAATCATGACAGGCAATTGATGGAGTATGTGAAAAAATATTAAAAGTGCCTTAAAACCAATACTGACCAGCTTATTAGGTTTAAGCCTGGTCTTAGTTATTGCCATTGCCTAGCATCCTATTAGTATTTATCTCAACCCCTCTGGCACATTTTTCTATGGGGTTGAGGTCTGGTCTTTTAGAGGACCATTTCTAAATATGAACTTTGTTGTAGTTAAACCAATTTGTAACTAAGTTGGTGGTTTGATTTGGGTTATTGTCTGTTTGAAATACCAGTTTGTACTCAAACGTTCTAGGCCAATTCCTTTAGATATTTATTCGGTGTTCCTGTATTATGCTCTTTCCTTAAGATGCTGGCAATTTTGTGAAGTTAACCAACATGATGAGCCTACCGTCTTATGTCACAGTCTGAATGGCGTACTGAAGCTAGCAAGATTCCCCCATCTTTCTCCTAATGTTACACTGGTTATCATGGTCAAGTGTTTAAATTTTAGTTTCATCAGACCACAGGACATTTATCCAAAAATCAAGGTCTTTGTTTGATTTTGCAAACTGCAATCTGGGCTTATTCCTCTCTGAGTGGCCTTTCAAACAGTGTAGGTACAGGAGTAACTTCATTGTTGATTTTGACACTCTCTCACAACCTTCAAACAATATGTTCATAAGGTCTTTTGGTTTTCTTCTGGGGTTGATACACATATTTCTTCCCCAAAACACAGTAATCTGTTGGACACAGGAACAGTCTTACTACAAAAATATTATGATAGCTGGACAGTCCTATTCTGTTTATATTTGAGGGAAATTGATTAAACAGATTAAAGTTGCCCTCTTAGGCTGTAAGGAGTTTTGGGGTGTACGTCTGTCCGTGTTTGTTTCTGTCTGTTTCCTGTTTCTTCCTTGTTCTGGAAGTTTCCACCAAAGGTCCCAGTTGATTTGAAGAGCTGTCCATTAAGACGGAGGCGGAGCCTGCCAAATGCACCTGCAAGGTGCAACTCATTGTGCTCATCAGCTGTACTCATCTCAAGTCCTCTGAGTTCCTTAAGTGGTTATGTAAATATTCATGATTTTCTGGTTTTCAGGTCACTTACCTCTGTGTTTGTTTGAAGGTTCTCTTCATTGAATTCTCTTTGTGATCGGTTCTCCTGCTTCACTGAAGCTTTGGTCATGTTCCATGTCTGGTTGCTTCCCGGTTCCAAATTACTCTGTGATCAATCTTCATGCTCTGCCTGCCCACCCTCCATCACTCCCGGATTATATATAGTCAAATCACATAAGGACTTTATTTTCACCTCTGCATTTATTTCCCTGCAGTTAATCTCTGTTCCCTCTACAGTGTTTCTAGTTCCCAACTACTTTCACCATTATTACATTATATATTGTAATAAAATCCTTAAACTTTTCAACTGGTCTCCTAGTGGGGTTCTGTGTTTGGGTCAATAGAATTAATCTGCACATGAGAAAGGCATCTGGAAATTGTTTTTAAAGGTGAACAAGACATGTGGAAGTCCACAGTTCTCTTCCTGAAATCTTGTCCTATTTCTTAAACAATTTCCATGATGTCACACAAGGAAGCTGGATGTTTGAGTTGTTGCCTTAATATACATCCTCAGATGTGTCTTAAATTAACTTGGGTGTTAAGAAAAATAGAAGCGTACAAATTAATCATTATCGGGCCTCATAAAATTTTTTTAAAGGGAGTGTAGTCTTAGTGCATGTAAACCTTTAAATTTAAATAAAGTAATAATGTCTTGCAAAATTTCTATTTTAATCATTTGGGTATTTACCAAACAGATATAATTTTGTTACACCTAACTGACCTAAAACACGAAATACTTACTCTGTTTCAGTGTCTTTTTAAACCATGCATGTAAATAACTGGTTTCCGTAATCTTTTGCTTGGCTTGTCAGTAATTATATGTACTTTTTGAAACTTGGAGCAAGCTTACCACTGTCTCCAAGATGCTGATTACTTGTAGGGTCCTCACACAACCAAACTTGAAAAGAGAAAATACTTATCCTTTTAATAACCATCACAGACATTTATAGGGGGTTTGGCGCCAACAGTGCTCATTGAGAACTTTTTCTGTCATTGGTTTCATCTGCAATTAATCAACCATCATTCTGTTAGGAGTTTGTTCGGTTTGCCCTCTCATCCTTCCCTACAGCTCCTGCAAGGTTTATGGACAACACAGAGCTGACGCCAGGATTTAAGACGTCTTGCTTTTCAAGTTTTTATGCTCCTGTAACACTCTATAAATGGAAGATTGAGTAAAAAAACATGCTACAAGCATTTATAAGCTGTAATGAATTTATTATATATGGTTGTATGTCCACCTGCAAAAAAATGTGGAACATTTGACAATTTTTACTAAGCCTCAGAAACTTACTCAGTAAAAACACTGCACATGTGCTATCCTTTTTCTTCTTCTGAGAGGTTTTGCATGTGACTTTAAGATGGTGAATACTAAATACAAAATGTAGGTGAATTTAATGTGTCACTCACACCTAAAAAACACCCCATTCTGCAAAGAGAGGTACTTGCCAACAGATAAAGAACTTTTAACTAAATGTACTGACATACTATAGCCTTAGAATTACATTAGAGGAAGGAAAAAAATGTGCGTCAGCCTCTCAACCAAAGCCATGCTAATTTATTTGTACTTCCCTAATGGAAAAATATTCCCCTAATTACAGTAAACAGAAAGTTGCTATTTCATATGGAATCATTCATGTTCGATGCCTGACCCTGATAAGACACTTTTGAAGTCCCACTGTATATGTCGTAAATTGCTTCTTTGAGCTTGCTCAAGCACCAAAATCACCCCTGCCTCACCCGTGGGACCTGCATAGCGTTGTGGGTACCACTCCAGTACTTAGGAATCTGGGCCAAAAGTTTCCAAACATCTTTTCCTGGTGCCTAAAATTAGCAGTCTAATGAGGCAGTGGCTTCCTTTTTCTCTGAACTAATACCCCATCCCTGCGGGACAACATGATGTGGACTAACACTCGAGATCAACAGAAAAATCTCGCACCAACACTTAAAGCTTCAAGACTAAACATTTCCATCTGAAGAGAAAGGCTTAAGAAGCTTAAAGTAGAAATATAAAATAAGGTTACAGTGTAGGTAGAAGAGTAAAAAAGGTTTTCATAAAAGTTGCAAATGTGTTAAATCTTCTTTTAAAAAAATGGACCTTGCGTAAATAGATTATGCTTCTCCATTAGGACTATAGGTCACATTTAATTGCACATGCATTAATCTGTTTCATTTAAGCTAATGAGTACTCCAATAAATTTAACTGAAGGTGAGGAATTTTTATAACCTTCAACAAACTTTTGATCTGAATCTGTTCAGAGGGGATGGAGTTAGAGAATCTTTACTGTGTACAGTACAGTGTCCGATTACACGAGCGTCTGATTTTCAGCTCTCATTAGGACTTCACCTTCACACATAATGGATCTCTGTTGTGTTTAGATGGGTGTTTTTCTTTGACGGCTTAGTTGAGAATGAGACGGCTAATCCTACCGAGACAGACTGGCTGATTACATCTTATGTGTGACAGAAATAATCCAAAAAAATATCCTCTAAAAAGAAAAGGAATATTATGAATATTTGTGTGCATTTTATTTGGAAGACCTATAATTATGTTTTATTCTTACAATGATATGTTTACATTTTATTCACAGGGCTTTGATATTTTTTTGTCTTTTTCATGGATTAAATGTCACACACCAACACACAGTGGCACAAAATTGTGAAGTGGAGGGAAACTGACTTCTGATTTTTACTATTTAAAAAAAATATAAGTGTCTAACAAACATTTGAATTGGAAAAGTTTAAAACAAGTTATAAAACAATAACCCAAACTATGAACATGTTTACCACTGTTAGATTCCAACACCTATTTAATGAAAACATATAACAACAATAGCAAACCTACCAAGACATGGCTATCCATTTTTACTGAGCAAGGATAACATTAATCAGCAAAACAACCATGATAGCTCTTTAGGTAAATTGATATTTTGGCCTACATAGATACCATGGGTGGTTCTAGACAGGGGCCAATAGAGGCCAGTGCCCCAGAAGTACTGATCCTGGCCCCGCTTATAGTCCCTGTACTGCAGAGATACTACTAAATTAGTTTCTTATGAGGATTTGGGACAGAAACCATAACTAATTAATCTGTTGCTCAGATTAAATGTCTTACATTGTTTATGTCGCTTGCTTTTAGTTTCAGCCATAATAGGTTTCATCTGCTAGATCAGGAGGCACAAGTGGCTTCATGCCTCATTTAATATATTAAACGGTACAATTTTGCCATGATTTTGTTTGTTTTATTTATTTTGTCATGTTCCCCTATGTGCAACCTTGGTAAATTTTGGTCTAGAACCACCATTGATAGAGACATCCGGGGTGGAAATATGTAACTGCATATCGCCTAGAACACCATGAATTCACATGTTGAAACACTATACAGGCTGCTATTTCTTGTGGGAATGCCTTCCCTGAGCAAGGATAGGGTCAGATAAAACGAGCAGATGGATGGAGATAAATAAAGAGCAGTGGTGAAAGAGAGCCTGTTAGAGGCTTCAAAGGTACAAAGATTGAAGTGGTTTTTCAGTTTCTAGTAGGTCAACAACCCTATAACATGCAACCACAGCTCCAATAGAATGGGTTAGATCAAAGCCCATTTTTGTGTTAAAATGTCCCAGTCAAAGGCCAGACACACAGTTATTGCAACTAAGAATCTGAAGTGAAAACCTAGATGTTCAGATATGCTCTCCATCCACTCTGACTGAACTTGAACAATTAAAAAAAGGACAGGGGAACAATCAGTTTTTAGATGAACAAAGCTCATAAGCAAGTTACAGCTGCTTAAACCGATTGATTGAAACAGTCAAATCATTGAAATGCTTTAAATAGTAATTATTTTGTGGTTAAAAAAGTATCTCAGAAAAAATACTTCCTATAAATATTTCTAATGTTCCTAAGTGCTGTTTCCTCCTTACTGACCGATACATTTAATAGAGATCCAATTACCTCCACCTAAGCCTGTCTACATTGACTGTCTGCACCGTAAATATTGCCTCATTTGTTGTCTGATGATGGAGAAAGCAAATAAAAACTGCTGTCTGGAAGCAGACAGGCCAGACAGCTATTATAAATACAACTAACGACAACAGCAATGCACAAGCATGGGGTATCAGTTAAATATAATTCAATGACCAGACAAGGAAATCCAAAAACTTATCAACAAGAATATAAATATGTAATGCAGCAGGAACAGAGAGCTAACAAGTATAAACTGATCATAGACATGAAACAGGAGCAATGCAACAAAAACAAAAAAAAGGCAAAATGAGCCTCATAAAAGGGGTGGATACGACCAAATAAGTATTTTTTGTCTTAGAATGTTCCTAGCCATCATCAAACAATAATGCATACCTTTTGGCTGATCCTAAATAAATGTCCAACTTTTGGGGTTGTTGAAGTAGCAGAACGGCTTTAAATAAATAAAGATATTCATATGAATCTTGTGTATCTTTCAATATCATACTCACCTACATTATTCTTTCATAATTTTAATAAAAATATTTTTACATATCTCATTTCATTTCATTTACAACAATTACGGTGATCTATAACACTGGAACACAATTGAACAGAAGGTAAAAATGATGACATATGCCCTTTAAATTCTGAAATTTATACATATTTAATAAAACCTGTCAAAGCATTTTTCCTAAAATATCACTAAAACTCACATTTATAGCGTCTCTCTATTTTTTTAACCTAGCTCCAGCTCATTGACTCCAGGATGTCATGTCAAGAATCAAGCACTTTCTGAAAACAATTAGAAAAACCTGTACAGGACTGGGACCATGACTTAAAGAGTCAGGCACTGGGGTAGCTTCTGACAGCTGTTTCCTGTTATGTAACTACACACAGCTGCTTTTTCTAAGAGAGGGCATCTTGGCTCTGTAGACATATCTAAGGGTCAATAGGAAGAAAAATAATGCAGTTTTAATGGTGACTAACAAAGGACCACCATGATTACTCCATTTTATCATGCAAAGCTCTGAATCACCAAATATGCCAAGAATTTTCACAGGAATTTTTAGTTCTTTTTAATGAAGTTGCTGCTCATGACTCAATATAGAGAAAGTGGATTTCTTTTAAACAGCAAATCAATTCAAAGTACATTCAACATTTGCATTTCCCCCCGAAACATGTACTTTTTGTGACACTATCTAGGACGGCCAAATTATGTAGGAGACTTTGTGGGTTCGAAGAAATCCAAATACATTAAAGAGAGATTATTTTTAAGAGTTTCTGTGAAAATCTTAAAATAACCAAGAGAAAATGTTCATACACATTAGTTTCCTTGTCTACATTTTGCTCAAGAGAATAGAAGACAAATGAGAGAGCAGTAATGTCTGGGAAAGCGGCTGAATATTTGGCTGCTGTTCTCTCTGTAAATATTGTTCCAGTTTTACTAAGTCCTTGTACAAAACAAACTTTTACCATATTGGATAGATTATTGTGCCATATTCAACCTGGACACTGTGTGATGGAATGCGAACATGTCTTTAATGTCATGCATGTCCAGAGAAGAAAAAGAGAGAAGTGGAAGTCACTTCATGTAGAAGTTTGTGTCCTTTGAAATGCTTCATTTGCTGCGGTTATCAGATGCAGCTCAGTGAGCATTGCTATCCATCCTTCACTAAGGACTTCCCAGTGACCCTGTCATGCATTTATCTGGCTGCTGGCTTCAAACGTGCTCCTGGATCAAAGAATTAATAAAAGTGATAACTGGGTTTGATTACGGAATTACAATCTATCATCCAACCAAAAGAGTATGAGAACCACAATACTGCAATTTGTAGAAGATGGATAGGCAATTTATAATTAAAACAGGGCTTGGACGATTTACAGTGGAGTCCTGTTGGGGGGTACTCCGGGAGTATGGGGTACCGGGCCCTTTGATATGGGCTGCTAGGTGCCTGTATGACCGGTGTTAGAGTTTACTTTGCTTTGCTGGCAGTAAGTCTGGCTCGTTTCAAGTGAGAGTTGGAGTCCGATCCTGTTCATAACATTTATGGACAAGATTTCTATGCGCAGCGAAGGTGTAGAGGAGTTCTGTTTTGGTGGCCTCAGGATCGGGTCTCTGCTTTTCGCAGATGATGTGGTCCTGTTGACATAATCTACAGCTTTCGCTGGAGCGGTTTGCAGCCAAGTGTGAAGCAGCTGGGATGAGGATCAGCACCTCCAAATTCGAGACCCTGGTCTTGGGCTGGAGAAGGGTCGGGTGCCTTCTTCTGGTCAGGGATGGGGTCCTTCCTCAAGTGGAGGAGTTCAAGTATCTGGGGGTCTTGTTCACGAATGAGGGAAAAATGGAGCTGGAGATCGGTAGACGGTTGGTAAAGCATCTGCAGTTATGTGGGCACTTTACCAGGCTGTCGTGGTGAAGAGAGCCAAAAGGCTCAGCTCTCGATTTACCGGTCGATCTACGTTCCTACCCTCATCTATGGTCAAGAACTCTGGGTGGTGATCGAAAGAACGAGATCACGGATAGAGGCGGTTAAAATGAGTTTCCTCTGCAGGGTGGCTGGGTACTCCCTTAGAAATAGGGTGAGAAACTGGGTCATCCAGAGGGGGCTCAGAGTAGAACCACTGCTCCTCCACATCGAGAGGAGCCAGATGAGGTGGTTCAGGCATCTGGTCAGGATGCCTCCTGGATGCCTCCCTGGTGAGATGTTCCGGGTACTCGCTGGAGGGACTATGTCTTTCGGCTGGCCTGGGAATGCCTTGGGATTCCTCCCGAGGAGCTGGCCCAGGTGGCTGGGGGTAGGGAAATGAGGGAGAGAAATTGGCAAATGGTCTGAAGGAACGGGGGTCAAACACGGGATGAGGACTGAGGGCCTCTGAACATAAGCTGTCTGTCTAAAACACATGCCACGCGACCCCCGAGAGCTTGGTTTTTTTAATAGAATTACATAAACATTTTGATTATTTTCTATTTTTCTGAGAAACTTTTCTTGTTTCAGATGTGTCTCGGTCTTAGTTTTTTTTCTTTCCAAATATATATGCTAATTTGTTCCATCTATCCATCTGTCCATCCATCCATCCATCCATTATCATTGTACGGTCGTAGGGAAACTAATTTGTTTTCCAATATAATTCTAGTCTATATATATATATATATATATATATATATATATATATATATATATATATATATATATATATATATATATTGGTTAAGCTAGTTGTTTTTTTACTTATGCATGTTGTCTGTCAAATTTTCACTCTTTTAAAAATATCTATTCATTGCTGCACATCTTAATCTTACATCAGAAAAGATGTGTTTTTGGACCTGTCCTGCAAACAAACAAAGAAAAAACAATGAATGATGCAATGAATTAAATGAGGACATCTAAATCTGTACTTAAAGATGTTTGTTGAAAGATTAAAATGGATACATGATACATCATAACTTAGTAGCAGACCTTGTAACAAGAGGCAGATTGTAGCGATTCTCGCACAGCTCCCTGGGGAACTCTTAGTGTGTGCAATCTAAGCTGCTTCTTTAGCCTGTGAATTTTTAAAGTTATCAACATTCTTCAGACTTGGATAGGATTACACAAAAAACTTGCAGTTTGGTCAGGTGTTAACCTAATGGAAAAGCCAGAATAGAAAAAAAATACACAAAAAATAACTTGATCACATGTAGAAATGCCTCCATAGGTCATTGTTATTTATTAATGACATCTGTTCTAGGTTAAATGGCCACAGAAGGTACAAGTACATATGTTAGTCTCTTTGCACAGCAGAGGACCTTTTTCCTCAATAAATATGGATGCACAGAAAGTGTGTTGTCCTTTTACCACAGACATGATCAGGTCTCAGTCTCTCCACAGGAAATGTGACAACCATCAACTGAGATTTATCAAAGCAAGATTTATGTTTTTTTCAGGAGCAGCCAGTTCTCTGCTCTTGAGAAGCCATACTCACTGCAGGCAGTGTTTTTCTTCCTCTACATTCCTACTTGTTAAGTTTACCACAGCCGCACGTCTGGTGAGGTCATCTATGGCCAAACATGGTGGAACTAATTTTTAACTGTAAGGCTTTTAAATCTTGGATTAACCAATTGTTGATCTATAGCTACAAAGCTGATGAAATTATATGTTTATCTGTATGTTTGCACAGTAATAAGACTGACCGGGTATCACTGTTTTCTGTGGGCAATCGGTGGCTGGGGGACCATTTCACACACTGCTGACAGCACAGGTGCTGAACTCTGTTGAAATAATAAGTGTGTGTGGGGGGGGGGGGTCGCAGGTTTTGACCACATGGTGGGTTGAAATATCAAAATGAGAAATTACCAAATAATGGGTTAGATTTTTTTCCGCATATTTCTTTACTGCCAGGATGCAGAATGTCAAGAAATCATCAAATGCTGAGTAGGTGCACAGTGATTTAGAAGACTATCAGAGTTGTATGTTTGTAATTTTGAAAGTATTGATCACAGTTGTGTTATATAAAAGACATAGAGATGTTTAAGGATAATGATAAGCTCAGTGCTACATGTTTGCTTAAGTGAAGGTCCCCCTGCTGGTATTGAACTTATGACCCTGATTCCCAAGAGAGATGCTCAGACAAAGACAGAGGACAGTACAGAGATTCAGACATGCTTATGAAACCTGTGTGGTCTCCAGAAATGCAACAAACAGTCCAACACACACACTGCAGACTTGGCTGAAACTTCGATTCATACTGATTATCCATCTGTTAGAATACCCAGCAGTGTTGTATATCCAACATTTTGCAGGAAATGGTGCACACAGCGTGGCATTACCACAAAAGAGCAAACTTGTCCAAATGTTCAGGACCCGATTAAAAAAGACTTGATATTATAATTTATTCGTACTGTTTTTGATTACTCAATAAAAGGCATATATCATTGGTTTCTACTTTGTTTTTACAACTGTTTTCGGACTTGTAACTTATGAAAATTATATTAATTGGGATCAATGCATGGTCCAGTGGCCGCCCAAGACAAAAGGCATGATTGCAAAATCTTCAAGTTTAATTTGAGTTCATAAAGTAAGCGAAGAGTTACGTGGTAATTTATCCAGTGAAAAGAAATGCTGTCTGACAACAGTAGCTTGGAAACTGAAAAAACTGGCATGGATTTTTAAAAGCACTTTCACATAAAACTTATGTTCTGTGAATAAGAAACTAACTAACTAGCTAACTAACTAACTAACTAACTAACTAACTAACTAACTAACTAACTAACTAACTAAATAAATAAATAAATAAATAAATAAATCCCAGTCTACGTGTTATTCCCAACAGAGAAGAATAAATGATGTAACTCAAACTCAAATCAAACACTCAATCAGGTCCATTTAGGTAAACATTATTTTTACTGCTTTGGGGAACAGCATTGTTCCTCCAATAGCGACTGTACATGATCTGGAACCAGCTTGAAAACCTGAGATGTGCAACTGTTCGCTATTTTCTTTCTTTCTAAATCTTATTTTCAGGACACCATCTGTCACAAAACTTAAATAACATAAATCTACTTACTTTTTCAAGCTAATACTACACAGTAAAGAACATAAATTACAGTAGTTATCAGACTATAAGCTGCTAATTTTCTCATACCTTTTGGACCCTGCATCCTATATAACGATGCAGCGAAAGCAGGAAGCATCAAAGTGAGACAGACATGTGGGGAAATATTATGTGCTGAATTAGACACAAGTGGTAGTTTTTATGCACACTCCCTCATGGAAAATACATGAAAAAATGCATATAATGCAGCTTTTAAGTTGAAGGCAATCAAGCTGGTTGTCAAATAAGGAAACAGAAGTACTGCACAGAAGCTTGACATCAATCAATTGATGGTGAGACGTTGGAGGAAGAGGGAAGAACAGAGTCATTGTAAGAAGTATTCAGAAAATATAAAGCCACTGAAAAACAAAACTTCAGTAACTATATTGTGCAAGAGGAAGATGAAGATAGCAACCAATGACTATTCTGATAGGCTAAAGTAAAGTATCCTTTATTATCTAATCATGCATGTTACTGTTGTGGTGATGTGTTTACTTCAACAAATAATACTCATTAATAACCTCTGTGGTTATTTCACAGAACTGTCTTCTGACTCTACTTGATATGTATCACAATTGTAGTTAGGACAAAAATTGTGCTGTGTTGTCAACCATCAGATTGGGGTTGTTCCTTCCCCTATATCCAAGATTTTTTTTAATTCATATTTCTGGTCATAGGTTTTTTCCAACAGATACATTTTGGTGGGTGAGGAGAGATTTTTATATCCTACTTGTGTTTTCATTTGTTTTTTTCTGTAGGGATATAAAGATACCACTTCTTTCAAAACGATACGATACGATACTTGGATTAGAGTACTTGCCGAAACCGAGTACCAATACGATACTTCTACTACAATAAAAAAAATGCAATGAATTGAAAGGTTGGTTTTTGTTCTTTTTTCTGCTTGTTACAACAAATGAGGGTGAATTAGATAAAAATAAAAATATTGATAAAAATGCCCATAAATCTCAAATTTCAAGTTAAAAATTAACATTCTCTGTGAAATTATTGCACAGTTTCCACATTTTAAGTGTCAGTTCATGGTATCGGTTAACTTTAACCGATACCAATATGTGTACATTAGACAGTATCAGGGCCAATAGCTAATATCAGTATCGGTACATCCTTAGTTTTCTGTATAGAGGATCTTTGGTAATGCTCACAATATTTTTTTCTGTGTAGGCCACACATCTATTTGACATATTATATCATATATGATTTGACTGTGTTCCAAAATGCTATTAACAAGACTGAATTGCTTTCAAAAACAACAGAAAGACAGACTGTAAGTTGTTTATTCTTTACAATTTCTACATTATTACATTTTCACGCTGTTAAACATGATGATATGTCCCCTTCAGATGTGTATATTTCTGATGTTATATTTATTGATGGAGTCAATCGATTTTCTCTTTTTTGATCACAGAATGGTAGTCATATCTTTGAAAAAACAACTCACCCCAGAGCAGCGAGCGACACTAAGGAAATGTAAATCATCATTTCATTAAAGTGGATCATATCCCGGAGCCTTAACAGACATTTACGTTTTATGAAAACCAGTCTTGTAGGCTTCTTTTACCAGTTCTGAGTGAAGGCAGCTGAAGTGGATTAGGCAAATGTCCTTGGAAAAAAAAGAGCTCACCACAAAAGTAAGGGAAAGAATTTGCAGCACAACAGTGACCGCTTGGTGTGTTTCAACAAATTTGAGCTGCGTGTTTGGTCATTATTATTATCATCACAGTATTTGCCTGTACTATCAAAGTATTACTTCAGTGCTTCAGTGCTTTTCTTGAACAGGTTTACTTTTTTGGAAGATAACTGCATAGGACATAAAGCAAAGTCTCACTCTCTCACGCCTCTGACTGGGTTTTCAGCATTTAGAGTTTGCTCTTGCAAGTGTAATCAGGTTATGTATCTTGACAAAAATCCCTCGCTTGGGCAAGGAAGATAATATCAGGTGAAGAGATAAGTGCTAACAAGCCTCCTCGATCTGCCACCTCTGGAAGGGCAACGGTTAAAAGCAGACACTTTCCATCTGCCTCAACCTTGCATCAAGGGTCACTGGCTGGAAATAAGACAGCTATTATGCTTTCCACAGAAGACAGATGTCAAGGCTAGCAAAGATTCACAGCTGCATTGTCTGGAAGACAACCTATGATGACTCTGCATCAAAGGAAACATTTTACTCAAGACAGTAACAGTGATGTGTTCAAAAAAATATTTTTGACACGACAAAAATCTCAGTTTGCTTTCTTGACTCTTCGTAAGCAAAGAAAACCTGGATACCATTTCAATCTCCCTCCTTTACCACACATGGGGAGGTCTGCTAGATTAAGATACTTCTCTCCACTGCACACAGTCAATGTGCCCTCATGTAGGACAATCCTTGCACAATCAGTTGGAAGAGAGCCCATTCAGATTTGCTGAGATTTGAGAAAGCCCGTTTGGCAGTTTTTTTGTATTGGTCAAGTAAAAGAATGTTCCTGCTTGGGTGGCTTTTACCTCCAGTAGTTTTAATTTGTAATCAAAACATTATATATACCATATATTCCAATCTCTTCACGCAATCGCTGACAGGCCTTGAATAGATCTAAAATGAAGTTTTCTACTGGCTGCTGCAATGAACAAGCTATGTACATGACAGATAATGTCAAACGTCTTTCTGTGGAAGAAGTTCTGAAAATCATCAGCAATCATATTCGCTGCATCCCAACCAGTGGAAAATACGTAATATGAAAACTTGCTGACATGTTATAGTTTCCGCTAAGACTCATTTTGGCTAATGCTCCTCTGTAGTAGCCGCAGAGGAGAATCTTTACTTCCATCTAGCCCACTGAAGTGTGGGCCAGCAGTAATTACTCAATGGATAATATTGGACTAAACTGTGTAGCTTGCCGCATATATGCCATATATAGGCAAAATTGAGGTGCATATATGTGCATATACAGGCCATATATCTCTGGTATTTGTTCTTTATATCCACATATAAGCCCTATATTTACATCCTGTACATGTTTCCTATATAGCTCATGGCAGGATCTGTTCATTTATCTCACGTTGCAACTGTCATACATGATACCTAGCTCATATATATTTTTTTATTTTCAAGATAATAACTTTATATTTGTCTGAAGTCCATTACAGGGGAAATACAAAATCATGAAATAACTGCTGCATGTGCAAACTTGTGAAATTGGTATCACATGTAATTGGCATGTTATGGAAATTAACTACCGACAAGACATTGCCACCCTTGACACAGTTGTACTTTTTTCTAATTATTTTAAGTGGCAACAGACTACTCAAGTGTCACGTACATCATCCACTTTAAAGCAGATATTTTGTAGATAGAAAATCTAGCATGGTAGATAATAGTTTTTTTTGTTTTTTTTTTCTGGTAGCCTAATTAGATTGATATCAGTGGGTTTAATAACTTGTAAAAGAAAACTTGTATTCTTAAGACGTGATAGGTCATAATTATGTTTTGTTTATTGTGATTTACTGAAGGCAGTACATCAACTCGAACCTTCGCTCTTTAACCTGTTGTTACATCTTTCAAATTGACACATACAGTCAATTGAAAATAATATTTTAGCCTAGTTTATTTCTGCAGAGCAAGTTGCGCCTTGTAGCCAACGTTGCCAACGTTGCCACTGTAACTTGATCTGATTACTGCCTACTGATTACTCATTCCAAATGTAAACTAGTTACTTTATTAGTTACATTCAGCAGCTGCCAATAACACCCCCTACTGCCTCAAAATAATAAATGGTTTTACCAATACTCACTTTATTGGAAGTGCATTTTAACGGTAAGGCGGGAAAATATGCATGCTCCCGTAACCTTGCGTTCACACCAGCACCAGGTACTTGCTTAAGAACTGAATGTACGGCTGGACTGTTCCACTATGGGGCAGAGTACAGAACTTAGACCGGATCGAGTGTCAAATTTTTAGGGTCGAAATGAAATAAACATGGTGACCATAGAGGAGATAATAAGCTGTTTAATTACAACAAAAGAAAAGACGGCAGCAGTGTCATGGAATGTATATATTTAGCGCTATTGTTGCTTGTTATCTTACTGCTTTTGCTGCAGTTGATCCCAAGTACTAAATACATCTTTTAGCTAAAGAAAATTACAAAATTAGTAATACACAGTGGTTTGGGAAAGTGACTTTAATTTGATTACTGGTATGGAAATAGTAATGCGTTAGATTAGTCGTTATTGAAAAAATGGTCAAATTAAAGTAACAAGTTACTAAGTAATGCCTTAATGATCTTTAATAACTGTTTTTAAACCATTATTAATATTGCTGATGACAAAAGCAGCACGCTCATTGTACAACAGTAATGGTTCTTTAGCCATCAAGGAGGGGTATGATTGAATGCAAAAGGATGACAAATCACTCAGTTGATCTCTGAAAATTGTGTACCCCTCACTTTTGAATTAATGGTTATGCTGCTGAGTAAACCTCAGTAATTTTGACACTCTGGCTGTGGTCTTGATTGAACTTACTCTAAACTTTTTTGATGCTGTTTTTACTGTACTCATAGACAAGGTAAATATGTAGTTAAGTTTATCTAGCAATTCCATGACCTGTGACGATCAACACATTTTTTTTTTTTCGTGACAAGTTTTATGGGTTTTCCAGTTTTTATAAGGAGCAAAGAGAAAATGTCCCATGGTTGACAACAAATTTAGACCTTAGGCAAAATTGAATTCATGGTTGCGAAATAATATTTATTTGCAAATTATCATTGCAGCGTTTGAAACCCAGTAAAAGCTGAATTCACTTTTAAGAATAATTTTAAAACTAAGTACATTAATCAATAGACTACTGTGGTCATTATACTTTATTGTTTTATAATTTGTGGTAATTGTGAATAATACATTTCAATATACTTGTACCTTAATTGACTTGTTTTGCACACTGTGGTGTATCTCATCTTACCCAGGTCATCCTTGTAAGAGATGTTCACTCACAATGGATCTTCCTCCTGCATAATTAAATATAAAAAAATGGGTAATAAAGTATTCATGTTAACAATTTATTTCAAGGGATTTTATCAGTACTCCTATTTATGGTTGGGGACACTTTATATTAGATCAGGAAGTTTTGCGCAAAGTTTCAAGAAAAAATGTTCTGTATAGAATTTGTCTTGAATAATTTATTATTATTATTATTATTATTATTATTATTATTATTATTATTATTATTATTATTATTATTATTATTATTATTATTATTATCTTAGAATTGTTTGTTTTTTCTAAATCTACATATGGGCAAATTTACATGGGTAGCTATTTTCTTATAGCCATCTCCTACTTATTTACATAAACACATATATTCATAATGTTTATTTAATGTTGTATATTAAATGTATATTATTTCTATATGGTGAAATTGACTAAGAGAATCTTTGTCTTCCATTCCCCCGACCTGTAAGGTATATTGATCTCTTAATCCCTTGAATCTGAAGGTAAACACACAGATTTTCTATCAAAACAGGGACACTCACAATATTTGGCTAAGAGATTTTAGACTGGAGGAGGGTAACTCACCTGAGCACCTGGGTATAGCTTTTAGTGTGACTGGACAGGTCAACAGCGGATCCATTTTCACTAGCAGATGGGAATGTGTTTGCTCAGGTCTATCTCCGGTCTCATGGAAACTCAAGTAGTTCCTTTCTGAATGAATAATTTGTCTACGATCGTATCTCATGCCTCAGGTTCAGATCCAGTAAACCAAATCTGAATGACTTTGAAAGTTTTTCATAAATAATAAAAAAAACTTCTTCTGTAAGATAAGAAGCATCAGCCAAATATCCATATCTTAAGGGTTAGATAGATTACACATCCTGCAGACTAATGTGAGAGAAGCAGCGGGGCAGGTGATTGTCTTTTTCTACTGCCTGGTAGTAATAAGCGATATTCAAATTTCCTGCATTATCTTTTGTTTACTCAGCCAAGTCAGTTTTAGTATAAAGTTAGGTTCTCATTCTTTCTGTAGCATATGGTAAAATCCTAGAGAGGGAAATTATTTCAGTAAAATATGCTCAACTGAAAAATACACTGTCCTAACTTAAAAAGAGACTGATTGACATTTTTAAACTGATCCTACTTTATAACAACAAAGTTTATACATTGTTTTTTGATGTGGTTTGCTAAGAAGTGCAAAACACGTTTACATTAAACAAATTTACAAATTATAGATACAAAATTACAGATACATTTTTAAAAATACATAAGAAAATAAATATATATATATTTTTTTTTAAATCAAAAGTACATTTTAAAATGCAAAATTATTACAAATTATTTTCCTTTTATTTAACTGTAAAGTCACACATCTGAGGTTTATTTGTTGAGATTGCTATGCGAAAACAAAATAATATCTACAGTCCCTGACTTTAACTAATCTAGACCCAGAAAACAAATTCATTGTAATTTAATTTACATGGTGGTCAAAGTGATAAATTAAATATTATTAAATATTGTTCAACTTGATTGCTCTTACTTTTAATGTTTCATGAGAGCCTGCTGTCCCAAAATTTCTCTTAATCTGGAGTTAAAATTGATCCTTTCAAGTCAGACATATGTCTTTGAAACAACATTTTGAACAAGCATACGTTTAACACAAACATAAATGGAATAGGGTTGTAGAAATCATACAGAAATAACACCATGGGAATCCCAGTTTAGAATGTTTTCATTACATTTACATTAGAAGAAACAAACTAAAAATCTAAATCTTTTCTGCTTTATATGATTTTGATAAAAGTATAAACAAGATGAAATTCTTTTTAAAATAGAGATGAACTCAAAATAAAACTTCTGACCATTGAATTTACGTTTAGAGCATGAATTCTACCTGACCAATATGATTTTCCTATTCAAATAAAAATTACCATTGGCAATGAACACAAAAGCCCAAGATTCAGATGAGATGTGGACAACTGTAACTAGTACAGTATCAAACAAAGAACATGGCCCCTTTAAAAACTTATTGTGTTTTTCTTTTTTTTATTACAATTGAGTGTTTTAGATGATCAAAAAATTTTACTACTAGGTAAAGATAACAAGAGGGAACATTTTTTTCCTTATCTGAAATCAAGAATTTACTGTAATGATTTTTTTTTTTTTTGGGGGGGGGGCAAAGTTTGATTTAAAGGCAGGGTTTACGATTGTGGGAGCGCTCCTCAAAAGGGCGTTATTGTAAAATAAAAAGTCCCACCCCTTGATTCATGCTCTCCCCCTAAGCCACGCCTCAATAACACAGGCACACGCAGCCAGCATGGTCTCGTTGGGTCTCCGCCACAGTCAACAACTCACAGGACACAAGCCATTTCAACCAAAGTCACAAAATATAACGTGATCTTACCTGTCCAGGAGAAAATCAGCAACCAATCAGCAATTAGCAACCGGTTAGCAAGCTCTTAGCTTCCTTGAGTTGACGCCACTGTGTAAATGCAGCAGCTCCGATGCAGATTCGGCTTTTGCCATGCTGTTCGTCGGCTTTCTTTTTTCTCGTTGCTATTTCCACAACAGCTTTGCATTTTCGATTCATTGTGGGAAGCTACTCTGCACTAACTTTGAGCTAAATGCTTCACCAAACAAACACGTCGGCTTCTGCAGCTGGCGCAATCAATTTATCTGTTGGTGCGACAAGGTAGCGCAAGCTCATTTCCTGTTTACAGGCTAGAATGAGCATTATGTGCACACGAAAGGGACACGCAGAGGGAGAGTAGCTGGAACACAGAAGCTTTGCTTACAAGCCTCTTATCCTGGACGGACCGCTGAAGTTGATTGGATGAGGTTTTCCCTGTGTTTCTCGTTGTAGACAAAAATGAATATTACTCGGTCAAGTTTAAGAACTCCTAACTTATAGGTTGCCACTGGTATATGAAGAGCATTTTTTGAAGTTTTAAAAAAAGTGTTTTAAAATTAAATTCTATACCCTGCCTTTAACAAGCCAGACATAGGCTTGATTACTGCCAGATCTGCAGAATCAAGAAATTAGTTAAATAGAATCTGTCTGACACCTTGAAGTAGGCTTAAAGATCTGTCAGGAACATATAAAAAGCAGTAAGTGACATCTATCAGTCTGTAAAGGGTTACAGACCGTTCCTAAGGCTTTGGAGCTTGAGAAAACCACAATGAGTCATTTTTGCACATATGGAGAAAACATGGAAAAATGGTGAACCTTCCCTGGACCGTCCAGCCAACCAAAAATGTGATGAAATCAAAGAGGTCTCCAAAGGACCAGCACAAAATCTGAGGTACTGCAGTCCTCACTTTCCTAAGTTAAGGGCAGAATTCATTATTCACAATTACAAGTACAGGGATAGAAAAATGGCAGAGTTGTTAGATGGAGACCACTACTGAAACAGAAAGGTGTATCTCATATGCCAAAAATGTGTCTTAATGATCCCCTATATGTTTTGGAAAATTTTGTGAATTTGAGACAAAAGAGAAACTGTGCATTATTTAACACCTGGTATAAAATTAACAGCATTTAAAAAAAGGACAGAGATATCAAGCCTCAAAATAAAACCTAGAAAGTCCAACTCTAGATGGTTAAAAACAAAATAACAAACAGATCAATAGTTATACAGCATATTGGATCTGATAGAGATGTAGTTAGTGGTATTACATTAAAGCAATGCAACCTAAAGATGGCAAAATGAAGGAAAAATAATTTCTCGTATATAATAATTATTGGGGCTTAAAGGGAAAGTTGAGAATTATTTTAAGTGAGGTTCACCTATACAACACAAAAATAAGCACCTAAAAATAACTATATACCTAATTAAAGTAAAGTGGATCTGATTGAACTAAAACCCTGCTTTGAGCCATAAGGCTGTGTCAGACCTTTTTCTACAAAACTAACAGACCAACCTCATTACTTTGTAAGCACCAGTGCATCTCTGACCTTTTTGTGTGTTCATGGATGTTTTGTCAATGGCACTGGAGTTGAAAAAGAAGATAACTGTGCTGCTACATGTAATTAAACACAATTTCTTCAGAACATCCTCCCAGTCTTTAAGAGATTATTTTTACAGCTAAATTAGTTGATGTTTGCACATCATTTTATTAATATTTGCTCTATGATACACCAAATGCTTTCATACAAAACAAAATGGATTATAGAAATAATTGGATACAGGAAAATAAATCCTAACAAAACATGTCAGTATCCAGGTGATTCTCAAAACACCAGGACCAACACACTTTGAATACTTTCATTAAAATATGCAAAAAAAATAAATCTCAGATTTTGGGTTTTCTTCTATCACGACTTTAAAAAGTAAACACAAATATCCTTACAATCTAATCTTTTAATTTCACTTGTTTTAACATCAGGCATGAGGGCAGATCCTCTGAAAATTATAGAAGCTTAAAGTAGATTTGCTTACAAGATTTATTGCTGTGCTGACAGAACCAGCCAAGATTACAGCGATTGTTCACAATTTATTACAGCGTTTTCCAGGTGTAGGTTGGCTTAGGAATAAGCAAGCAGTGCCCTAGGTGTTACAACATGCCATATTAGAGCTGACAGTCTGTCAGACTGATCCTTGACTAATTACAGTCTTAATGTACCCTGCAGGGACAGATGAAACAGACCAGTTTAGTTGTGCTGTTCATGTCTAATTGCTTTGACGGAACGGGATGAGTAACCCCACAAATAACAGCTGAGTATTACAGGAAACAGCCTCTTATGATGGCTTGATTTTTTTCCTCTGCTTGTCCCTGTGCATGTGTTTTTAAAGATAAAATGTTGGTGCTCCTAGTTATCAAAACTTACAAATGTTCATTTAAAAGCAGAACAGGGCCCAACTATTAAACCTCATTTGCAGTATCAGCATAGTATTTTGCAAATTATACACAGTCTACTCTGGAATATTACAGGCGATAAGAACTTTCCCCTGGGATTGGGGAAAAGGCTCAATTTGGGTCTTTCATACTCACTCACAAGGAGTTGTGTTTGCACCTTCATTTGCCAGCCTTGTCATCCCACTTTTTATGAAGAGGTGAGCTGCATCATATCTGCTTCTGAGATCAGAGAGCGCCAACAAAACGCTAATGTTTACAACAGTGGATAGTTCCTGGAGCGGAGTTTACCAGTGGGTGGTGTGGGGAAACAGGAGTTTTGGGACTTGGAGCAGTTGAGTTGGGCAAGAATGAGTCACTAGTGCCAGGTTTTATTTGGTGCTGCTCCATTGCAAGAACAATCTCAGAGTGTGTGGCATTATGGAGGGCATCCAAACTTTCAAGATGGAATTTCTTGATTGCTATTGAGACCTGAACCTCAGCAAAATGATCCCTATCAAGCAGTACTCCACACAGCTATTCATTAGAGATGGTTATCAGTAATTCCGAGGTGAGTGCCGGGTTTTTGGAAGCAGTCAACGAGGTAGCATCTAAGATTGGCTCTAGGAAACCCAGGTACCTTCATTTCAAACTGTTTTAAATGCACTAATGAATTTTCGCTCATAGGTCTTACCAAGAAGCTTGTGCAATTGTTCCATGTCATAAAACAAATAAACATCAAATATCTTGCAGATACAACAAAAGATCAAGGCTGGCTTTACCAGGATTAATCATGCTGTATTCCACATGGATGTCTTGTTGCCTAAAGCCACTATTATTTTATTTTATATTCTGCATATTTTCACAGAGAAAAAATATGCACAATCTAAATAGCCAAAACTTACATTGCAGAATGTCTTGAACAATTATTTATGGTATTGAATGCTTTCATGTTTGATCTTGTAAAATCACAAGCTTCAATTATTGTTCTCAAACAAATTCACAAAACTATATGATGCATATTAATCCCTCCTTTCTCTGATACCTCTAAATAAAGTATGTTTCGTTCAAAAGTTACCTAACTAGTAAAAAGAGTCATCCTGGAAATAATTTAATAGAATTAGTAAATTGTTCTGTGAAACACATTTTACAACAGTCAGTTCTGACCCAGTAATTTAATTGGACAAGTGACATTCCATGATAATATTACATAGAATGTAATATCATATGTAATATCACTCCGCTGTACAGGCATAAATGGTGTGTTCACACCATCTAAAACATCAATGCCCAGAACAACAAGATTACATGTTTAGGCGGTCAGAGTCTCTGCAGTGCTTTGTGTGCTTTAGCCATGTCAATTTTTTAAACTTTTGCTACTCCCCAAGCTTCAAATCGGCAAAGACCACCAATGCAGAAGCTGAACTTTCACCTCTGTCACCTGAGTGTCAACCAATCAGAGCATCTCACTATAGTGACGTCACCTGACGTCGACTTTGTCTAGCCAGCTACGATCCACCCACCTACATGTTTTGCTTGCTACAGCCTAAAAAATGTACAGAATTCAAAATATATAGCTTCAGATGAGTAAGTCTGTGAGCGTTTTTTGACGGTGACAAAATGTGCAGTGTGAATGTAGCATAATGTTTGAAATGTTTGTGGACATGAAATGTTTGTGTTGCCTGGCAACAGCCTTGTCTTCCTTCCGGTTGGAAATATTTGAGTTGGCGGATCTAAATAAATGATTAAATAAACAAACAAATCATAATATATTGTTGATTATTATGTTTAAAAAATTAAATGAGCCTGTAGAACTGTTGTATAAAATCAAGGCCTCATGCCTGCTACAACCGAAACACACCAGTGCTGATATTCGGCACAACAGCACTCCCTCTCATGTGATATTGCTTAATTCATGAATCAACAGCATCATGATGACCAAGGAACACAGAATATGAGTAAAGGATGAAGTTGTGGCGATGTTTGAAGCAGGGTTATGCTATAAAACACTACTCTAAACTTTGAACATATCAAAGATCTACAATCTATCATCCAAAAACCGCACAACTGTACACCTATCAAGACATGAGTGCCCATTTACATTGGCAGCAGGGAAAATACTAAATTAAATAGCAACCAGTAGACCAATGATAACTCTGGAGAAATCCAAATATTTTAGCTGGAGGATAACTATAACCTCTGCACTCCACAAATCTTGTCGTTATGAATGATTGTCAAGATTACGAAGTTGTTTAAGGACACCCATATAAAATCTCCTCTGCAGTTTGTCAAAAGCCATACAAGGGGTACAGCAAACACGCAGAGACAAATGCACTTTTAAGATAAAGTATAAATTAAGCTTTTTGGTTTGCATGCAAAATGCTATGTGCTGGAAAAATAATACTCTGAACACAGTTTGCTCACAATGAAACATGGTGGCATCATAATGCTGTGTGGCAAAATCAGGAAGCTGGCAATTATGAAGTCTGTGAAACTTCACAGGACATAAAAATTTTAGCAGGAAACTGTAGCTAAAATAGACAAAGGTGTTCATATATCAGATGTGCCTATATCTGATATTTTGATTGCTCCTCGTTTGGTTAGATGATTGCCTATTAAAATGGTTCAGTCACCTGTTTGATTGAATCTTTCAGTTTGTATTTTGAAGTTGATTTAGTTTAATTCAGATGATCTTTGTCTTCAAATTCTGGCTTTAGTAAAGCTACGGTGATATAAAGTTTTGCTTTATCAGTGATCTGTTTTGGACCAGCTTTAACCCAAATTGTTGCACTGAAATGTTGCTATTCAGTACAGTTTTTTGGCTAAACCCGGCACCAGAGGGCTCTCTTTTCCCTCTCACCCCATTTGACACATGTCACATTTTAGAAGAGTTGAAATACCTAGTCTCATTCATTACAATATTTTAAAGCAATAAATTAATCTTACATTGCTTTGAAACTGCTTTTCACTTTTATCATTAAAAACGGAATGGTGACAAGTTAATGTATAATGCAGTAATATTTTTAAGCATTTCATTTCCGGACTCTAAACACATAAAGAAGTAATTTGCACATCAGATCTGAGTTTGAGAACTGCTTATCTGTGTTAAATGTGAGGGATGTTTGCCAGAAAGGAGTTTCCCCGCCATTAATCTTATTGACGTTCTGACTGACAGACTGGATTATCAACTAAAACTTTCAGCCACTTGAGACGGCTACCTGTGTTTTGCTTTGGAGAAGAAGAAAGAGTGAGGAGCCATTCTTCAGGTAGAAAGAGAACAGAAGGCTGGTGTAACTTAAGCAATGCAACAACCCTTGGCAGCCCGTAGTATTATCTGGACAAACTAATATTTACTCCACGACAGTGCAAACACACTCATTTACCCTGGCTTTATTCAGTGGTCTGGCATTGTTGATGGATTAACTCTAACGAGGAAATCTAACCTATCTCCTCAGTTTGATCTGAAGGATTTTCTTCTGAGAGTGCTCTGCATCAATCACTCAGGAGTGAAATTACTTGAAGCAGTTTTGAACCAAAAGATTAAAGGGCTGTGGTAATTAAAATAAAATAAAATAAAGTAAATGATGGCTAAAGTTACTGAGTTGTTAATGCTCTAAAATTCTTTGCTTTTGTCCAGTCGGCTGCAGAGTCATACGTGCACTATTATTCAGCAAAGAGCCCCTTAAAAAATGAAAATAAAATCAACAAGTGTCTGTTTCTTTTTTATTCTGCTCAGCTCAGAGGGACTGGAGATTTGCAGCAGTCTGAACATAAAAAGGGCAAGTAATGATTTGGTTTGAAGTCTGACCGCATTGTGGTGAATCTCCGTTTCAGTCAGGTCTGCTTTCAATAAAAAATGATTTGCCTCCCCCAACAAATGTAGTCTTCAAAATTACACACTATGCAGAGCGTTGTTGGAATGCAGGAAGCATAAGTGTCCTTTTTTAACGCCAGAGTATAATAAGAAACTACCTGCAGAGGACTCTAGTAAAGAAGTCAAACAAGTGGAACGATAAGACTGTAGCAGTTAACCTTCCTTACATCCAGCACATCAACACCAAATAAATAATCTGTATTCCTGTGACCTATATGTAAGCTCCAGGCAATGAGGAAAATATTGATTTACAGCATTAATTTGAAGAAAGGGTGGAAGAGGATAGATCTTTTGCCACAAGCAAATATGCTCAACAATTTTCTCTAAATTGATTTAACTTATTAGCTTTTTAGTTGTTTACATTTGTTGGCCTGAACGTTAGTCTAATTTTAAATGAATTAACACTAAATTAGTAAACGAGAAATAAACATAGCCAGTTCTTACAAAAATCATGCCCTGGGTGAACTCCTACTTTTGTAGATGGATGGGTTGATAAAAGAACAGGTGAATTATAAGACAGAAAGTATCTTGATTTGCACACTTGTATTCATTTGAGGTGGACCGAATATGGTTCAATGTTTTTATTATTAATTATTATTATTAATTATTTTTATTATTTTCTTAATAAAATACATGTTATTTGGCATTATTTGTCCATGGAAAAATAATTTTGATCAGTTTAACTATTTCAGATTTTGTATATATGTATAAGTAAAATTTCTATCTATGGGCAAATGCTGTTCACATCCCCCCAAAAAACAAACAAACCAAGAAAAGTCCTTTAAATTAACATTTCAAATAAGAGACCAACTTCAGCTTTATATTTGACCTACAGTGCAGGACATATTTCATATTTTACTCTACCTCATAAAGTTAGGCATCTCAAAACATTGGCAAGAATTCATGACATTAAAGGTGCATCAGCTGCAAAGACCAATTCTATATAATTTCATCCATCGCTATTATATCACCAAAATTCAGTCCAGTATTTTTTTATTGAGCTGAATTGTAACTAAATTTATTGTAATAGAATGCAGTAAACTGGGAAGTAATTGTTTTGTAATCTTCCTGCATGAATTGGAAAATGTAAACTTAGGCCCGCTCATTGAATGTAATAATTGAAATATAATTGAATAATTATATAATATAATTATATAATAATTGAAAGTAATAATTGAAAAGGAGGGGAAAAACATTACATACTTATCTTGTGTCAACTCAAAATAGTACTCATAAAATGAAATGGTGGCCATCACTCTTCTCATGCAGCAGGGGCCACCACTGAAAAAATATTACCACTTCACCTAAGGAATGGTGGCAGAAGAAGAGCCTCCATAGAAGTTCACTTACAAACATAACTTGTATCTGTTATTATAACAAGTCAAACTTTACCCATGCAAATATATATAAATATATAAATATATATATATATATATATATAAAATTTAAAAAAACGCACAAAAAATTATTGCCTTGGGTTGTAAACAAGTGCATGCATTGGAATCAATCGGCTATTCTTAAAATGAATACAGGCGGCCAGAGATTCCACAAGACATGCAAATAAGTGTCAAAAAAAATATTGTTAGAGGTGTAACTGAGATACCTTTTTTTTGTTGGACAAAAACTAGCCTTCTTTTGCCCACATTAGCCTCTGTTCAGCCCCCCCCCCCCCCCATCCAACTCACAAGCTTGTTTATTTGTTCTCTCTTTAACATTACAGACAGGTAGCTTTAAATTTCACTTGTAGACTGGCTGAAACCCTCTGGATTCTGTAGCAGATAACCCTAATGTGCACAGAGACATCCGATTCATGCTTGGAGGGCTGAAAACATTTGGAGAAGACAAACACTTCCTCTGTCACCCTGACACTGCTTTTGTCTGCCTCAGGTAGCACTCCAGAAAGAGTTGCATGGGAGTTAAAGGTTTTTCGTTTCCATTTTCCCATTAACAAATGCACAAATAACAGATGCGTTGTATTTTTTAAGGGATATTTCTGTTAAATAAAATTGAAAACATTAATTACTCCTAATAATCGCATAATTGTTAACTTAGTAGACATCTTTTAGTTATTAAACTACTTTAAATGTGACAGGCGGACTTTTATTTAGAGAGAATTTCATTCCTCAAAAGAGACTTAAATAATCCTGATAATTAGTTAATTCGCAGGATTGCGTATTTTGTTTCACTGCATTTGCATGGTATTTTGGTTGACCGTTTGCCCCATGTTTTTTTTCTTTTCTTTTTTTTGTGTGTGCAGAAAAGACCCACAGGCTCATCACCTATGCTCAGAGATAACATAAGTAGATTTCACCATTTCCTACATGGATACAGGTCTGGTGTATGCAGAACCTGTTGCTCTCTTGAATACTTTATGTGTACATGCAGACCAGGAACAAAAGCTGTCAGCGTGCAGTGAGACTGAGAGATAATGCAACAAAGGGTGAAATGTAAACAACAATGACAGTCATTAATCAACCTTTTGACCTTGCACTGCTGCTGCCACTCCCTAGGCGTTTGCGACAGCGGCGCCAGCAAGACCTGCCACCCCTATGACTTGTCAGATTTTAAGGAACTTGTTAGGTGATCATCAGGACATTCTGCTGTCTACATCAACACAAACTTATGTTGCCCTCTGAACTTGTGCAATATCCGGTATTTAAAATAACGCGTGATATGGCTGTCCAACCTTACCCATATTGATAGTAGAAGTAGGTTTAAACAACTAACACGACTGTTTGGAACATTCAAGAACATAGAGGCCCAGGAAGTCCAACACCTGTGCAGCTCTAAACCAAAGTACAATGGTGGGGTGGGGGGCGTTAAGAACGTGAAGAGCAGCCAGTTGTGGAGAACCATGCATGTTGCTATTATTGGTGCTTCTCACTTGAACATGCATCACTCACCTCCGCACTCGCACGCAGCTTTGCCCTAAAGGGGGTCTGTCAATTTGGCATGGCAAAAACATGAATCTGAAACTGATTAAAGGGTCTGATGTGGAGACCGTGATATATAGAGTTGATATGAAAATATCCAGACATGATTGATCATGTGTCAAAAAAGGAAGAAGAAATTGCAGAAATATAATATATATATATATATATATATATATATATATATAAGCCCAACATACCCCTGTTAGAATGCCAGTTTTTATTTTGTAAAGTAAATAAATGCGATCAAGATGAATAATTAGAGAATTTTCATTTCTAATGTTACACATAAACTGTACAACCACGTTGAAAAACAAACTGAATAGAGGGGAAAAAAATATATAAAACTGTGAGCCAACAATCCTTGACTAAGCCCCGGATTCCAGCTGAAGAAAAGAACTAATAAATAATTATGCTGCCACCACCATGCTTTACTGTGACTATGGTGTTATTGTGGTGATGTGAAATGTCTTTGTGCAAGCATCAGCTTTTGGAATTGTAAACAAAAGGTTTAACCATGGCTTTATTAAACCATGGCACATTTTCCTAGATGAGTTTTTAAGACTTTTAATTAGCTATTTCGAATTAGAATTTCACCAGGTTTGGATGATTTTTTTCTTAATTAAAAAAGCTTCCATCTTGTCAGTCTACCCTATAGCTCAGACATATAATGAATAAGCTGTTGTTCCTAGATGCGTCTGGGATGCTGTGAACTATAGTATGCAGTAGCATCGATCTTAATGACTTTTCAGCATTTTGAAAGGATCTTCAGTTCTTAGTGTTTATTTGGTTGTCCTATATTTCCGACATGATAGTAATTCTCTCCACTGTACTCCATGGTGTGTCTGATGCTTTGAAAATACAGTGAGATCTCACTCATGCTTTGGAAGCTCTCAGTAGAACATGGCTTTTGGTGTAAGATTTAACCAAAATATTAGAAAAGGACAACTAGAGCACCTGACCCTTATTTGGTGGTATTAGAGCCACTACACAGTATGGTTGCATTTAATCCAAATATTTTAATTTTGGCTCCAAACAATCACATGGTTGTCAAAAACTTATGTCCCAACATTACTTTAGTTTTTCATTTTTCTAACCAAAGAGTTTCAGATTATCTTTTAAGTGAGCAAACAGGAAACAATGGATTAGTCCATCATAAATTTTCATAATAACTAATAAATTATTACTCAAACAAAAAATATTAAAAACCCTATGGAAATGACAAACTCTGTGGAAGATTTAATTATATATCATTTTTTGCTATGCTTTGCTTTGAATCAGTTTACAGCATCTTAATGCCACAAATACTCTCCGGGACTCAAACTCAGTATTCATTCACAGCTGAAAATAGTCTTCAGCAAGTGCAGTATTTGCTTTTCTACAGAAAAATATTTGCTTAAAGCTCCAGTACCCAGATGATCTGGGAAATTAATTAACATCTTGTTAGAAAAAGGGAACCATATAAAAACTTTTGGCTTTCCGCTGGGATGAATAGCAGCAAACAGTAAAGGAAATCATAAAGTATTGAGAGATGGACTCTCTCAATGCTTTGAGTTCTTAAAATATATTTTTCTTATGTACTTGTATGGGTCGTATGACCTAATTTATTGACAGAAGTAACAGAAATGTGATAATCTACCTACATTGATATTTCAATAGCCATCTTATTTGTAGTGAAGCAAAATATTTTTTCAACATTTTTTATATCTAAACATACAAACACCAAGTTTCTTAATTTAAATTGCGAATGGGGACCGTCTTCCTCTAAACCACAGAAAGTGGATTAGCTCACCACGTGTATTTTTTTTACTGAAAAGTCATCCTCAAATTATTTACCTAATTATTATTTTAATCTAGAAACATTTTTCTTGCAGGTAGAACTCTATGTGTGTGTTATATATGTTTTAGCACACTTTAAATGAGTTCCCTTGGAGGATCTGTTGAACATTATTTCTGACATTTCCACAAATTACACGATAATTCTACAGCAATGAGTCTTGCCTCTTCTACTAGACCCAGATCTAGCCTAAAATATGCTTCTACTGTAGCTCAGCCCCTGCTGTTTCTACAATCAAAAGTGTATTTTGATTGTGAAGAATTGCATACTACCACTGAAAAGGCACTGAATCCAAAAAAAGACTTACATTTTTTCCCCCCCAAAAAAATATGCCTTGTTTCATTGCAGAGATTTCGAGTAGTGAAATTTATTGTGTTTGCAGGCATAATTTCATGCCTTTTAGTCATCTGTATATAATAATAAAAACTGGGCTCTACAATTCAACATGATCCTGTGGTTGTGCTCTGCTCTGCATTGCTTTGCTGCTGTTATCCTCAGAGGACCAAAAACAGCCACAAGATCTCCTGAGAGCAAATGTTAAATGATACGTTTTCATTTAGAAAGCCAAATGTCATCATCATGTCTCTGTCCCTTTTGCTTTCAGAGCATCTGGTTGATGTGGTGAGCTGGCAGAGCAAGTAAGAACATGGGAGGGAGACATTTATCATCCTCTAGACTTCAGAGCTGTAACTCTGCCTGCTTGGAAATCCTGTGGACAGTCTACGGAAAAAAAGCAGTGCTGATCGAATTACATGAGTTGCAAAGCCTCTGCTACGGTGTTTCAGCAATAGGTGGCTAAAACTTGGAGGATTCACTTATAAACTAATCTATAAATAGGAGTACCACTCATGATATTCTCTCTTTTAATTTTCTTTATGAATCAAAAATCTTTGATCATTCCTTTTTAAATTGTAATTATACTTATTATGGACATAGTTGATAGGGATCTTTTGGGTGCCAATATGTCAGGGAGCAGAATGAGTAAATAAATATGTAATTGTGTTTTTTTAAGTGCCTATTGGGAATTTAAAATCAAAAGGGAGCAGAGGTGTCCAATAAGTATATACATTTACTCAGTTACATGAACTTAAATACATTTTTGGAACAAAATTACCAGACACAAACACACAAACCCACAGTTTATTAAAGGAGATAATTTGAATCTGTTGAGCTTGTTATTGGAATTTTGAGGTCAAGTGAACATACAGTAAATATGATACCTTTTCAGTGGAAGAACTTTGTACTTTGTTCTAAGATATAAATGTAGATTACTACTCTATGTATAGGTATTATAATTCAGAAAGAAAAAAACAGAATTGGAAAAGTGTTTCTTCCGCTTAAAATGTATTATTTTGTAATGATGTTGCTTAGCTGTATTAATATTTTTATTTCATTTTGGCCTTTAAAATATCAGAATTTGCCAATAACTTTATTTATTTATGTCTGATGAAATCCTTTTAAAAATATTACATCAGATGTTACTATGTACTCTAACGGTCTAATTACCAATTACTTTTTTACTTTAGACAAGTCCTTTTTGGACAGCTTACATTTAACTTTAACTCAAGTAAAAATAGGTTAAATTAGTGCTACTTTTACTTGAGTGTAGTTTTTGAATGGTCTACCCATCTCTGATAGGGAATGAGTGCTCCTGTTTCCAAACAAAACTGCAAGAAAATCTTGCTAAGCACCAAAGCTTCTGATTAATACTGCAGGCTTGGCAGTTGAAACATGTCAAGGTAAATAAAAAATATATTTTTTTTTTCACCTTAAAAAACCTTTGTCTTTAATAACAAAATCGTCCAAATTAATTACCAAAGCTGATCATTGATTCGCATTTGTTGCTAGTTACATACTTTCTCAAAAAGCTGATGAAAAAAGATGGCTCTGTTTTGGGTCTACTCCAGAACTTCTGAAGATGATTTTGCAAAGAGTGATTCACCATAAAATAAAGAGCATAACAGAAAGCCCTGTGCACCCCCTTGTCAGACTAAAATACAACAACAGAGTGTTTTCAGTTACAGGCTTCTTCAAACCCGGTGTAAGACACCTCCCACAGCCATCCAGGGTAACAGTTTGCAAAACCTGCTACTGCTGTGTCAGCAGAAGCTTGTCAAAAATCATGTTATTCATGACATAAACAAATATTTGTTCATGTTCCAGCCTGGGACCTGTTTGCAGGCACAATGTTTTCATGATAAGTCCATTTATTTCAGATTTCAGACCGTGCCAGAAATGCTGACATGAGCTTTTTCCCTAAACCTGACACCTTACCAACTTACCACTCTCTTTCTTTTCCTGGCGCATCTTTTTTTCCCCCCACCTGTCTGGTCTTTTTGTGTGACCTATCCTGAGATTCTCTCTTATTGACTTTGAGCTATAAAAAAGCAGAATGATGAGTGAGTGAATGACTCGTGGACAGCCTGGGGTAGCGTCTTCCATTAAAGGGAAAATGTTGAGATAATACAAATTGCACTAAATCATATTGTACCCAACCAAGTGTCAGCTACATGAACTGAACTTTGGTCCTTTAAGAACACTCAATCCCTCCTGCATATGTGGCAGACATTGATGGATTGTTACAGATAAATAACAGAGAATCGGTTCTTGCTTTTTAGAGAGACTCTCTCATCTCACTGCATCACATATTATTTATACTGCTTTCATATAATATCCATTTGGCTAAGAAAGCCAAGTCTCAAATCTTTTTTTAAAGCACTGTTCGTGCTTATTTTGTCTGAGAATCCCTTCAAGCTTAAGTTTCTTATTTAAATACAATGGAAATTTTAAAAAGTCCGGTTTTCAATCAAGGCCTCTTTATATTTACAGTATGCTTGGTGGTTTTTCCTTAAATATTTGTAGGTTACAAAGGAAAGAATAAAGCTTTGTGTCACCAGAATCCTTTTACGACTGCTTTGCAAAAAGTAAAATACTAAATCTAATTTCAACAAATAACTAATTAACAACCAAGGGCTTAATAATCATCTTTCAAAGAATTGCTTGAAAACTGGACTCTCCAAAAGGACATTATAAATGAAAACCTAAATTATGCCCAATTTTAAAATTAGATGGCACTGTCATTTCATGTTAAATATATTTTAAAAACCTTGCATATACATGATCAACATAAGGAGTAAGCCAGGTACCCATTTTTTTTTAAACTGTGAATGGGAATAAGTTTTTACAAAAGGAACATGTTGTAATAAAGAAGATTTGAAGTCAGAGACATTTAGATCGTAAACTTTCATGCCCATTGTACTTCTTAATGTGTTCAAGTGCTCCAATGAAAAAAGCCAGACTACTACCGTAAATTCATATTTAAATAAATTCAACAAAAATATTTCCTTGACCGATGCAAACTTTATTTTATTTATGTAGAAATGCTTTACAAATCAACTTTGCCCAGTGAGGAAAAATAATTGCCCCTTAAACCTAATAATTAGGCAAATCAACTTGATAACTATTGCCATCAAACATTTAAAATATCTGATGACATATTTTTACTTAACCTCTGAAGAAATTTAGGCAACACTTTAAAAGTGACTTTAAAGTCTTTTTTTTAAATTATCAACATTGAAGGTTTTTCCAACATCAATGACCTGGTATACACCACATCTAAGTCTCAATCACATTTAGGTCCAGACCTGGACTAAAACACTCCAAAACCTTCCATCCCTTTATTTTATTTAACCATTTAAAATGTAGGTCATATGCTTTTCTACTTAACTGATATCCAGACATATTTCTTCAGAATTTTCTAGTTTAGAGAGCAGAATTCATAATTCCGTAATTTATAGCAAGTTGTCTAACCTCTGAAGAATCAAAGAAGCTCTAGACTAAGCCATGGTCCTTCCATCACCATGTTTTACTGTAGGCAATGCCCTTTTCCTGAAATTCTGTTAGTTTGTGGCAAAATACATATTTTGCAAAAACTTAAGGCTCTTCTGTCCCCCCCCCCCCCCCCCAAAAAAAAAAAAAAAAATTGTTAATACGTTTATTTTACTTCTTCCTTTTTTTCAAAATATAAGACAGGGGTTGTGTTCATCAAGGTTAGCAGTGGTATTAACCTTGGACTTCTTCCTTGGATTTCAATTTTTGCCCAGTCTCTTTCTTAGAGTGAAATCCTGATCAATGACCTTTATTGAGGCAAGTGAAGTTTTCTAAATTTTAGATGCCATCCTGGCTTCCTTTGTGAATTCCTGGATGAGTCGTTGATGCACTCTTCAAATAATTTTTGGGGGCTGGCAACTCCCAAGAAGGTTTACCAATGTTATATATTTTTCCATGTGTGGTTTATGGCTTTCCCTTTGACTCACTGGAAACCCACAGCCTTTAAAATGGTTCCAGACTAATAAATAAAACATGTTTCTAATCTATTGTTGAATTTCTTTAGATCAGGCATAATGTGTTGCTCTTTTCAGATCTTTTAGCCTACTTTGTCTTGTCAGACAGGTTCTATTGAAGGGATTTCTTTATCTTGTGCATCTGACAGACAGAAAAATCTACTTATTTACATCAAATTAAGGACTTGAATATTTTTTTAGCCAAATCAGAAGAGAAATAGGTATCAGCAAATGGCTCTTTGGGACATAGATGGGTTGTGTTGAATGTAAATTCTTATATTTAAACACAACTCAAAAAACTAAGCCCACTAGTTCCTGGTGTATTGGTCATTCCAAAGGATGTTTCTGTGCTTTGTGTCAGTTCCTAAAATCATTTAAAACAAGCCCACCTGCTTTCCTCTTAACATGTAGTGTCTGCTGGAGATGGCGTGGGGGGTATCACTTGCTCCCCTGATTGATGACCGTGGGTCCCGCAGGAAATAACCCCACCACCATGAAGGAGAGTTTTCCGAACCCCAAGTGGTATCCGGGAAAACACGAACGACTCCAGCCGGGGAGCGTGTGTATTCAAAAGCCATCTTAATGTTTGGATATGCTGAGCCACTTGGGATTTTGTGTAAAAATTTGGAAAAAGGACTGAACTGTCTTCTGTAAAATAGAGATCAGGTCACACAGATTGTATCCAGTGACTTTAAATGGCAGTTGTAACATTTTGCTATGGTCTTTATGTTGGGAAGTAATTCTAAAAGGCTATGTTACGATAAAATACTTCCTTGTTCGAAGGATCTTATTTATGAAAAATAATTCATTATATTCCCGACTGGCTCAACCAACACTCAGTCTCAAGTAAAAATAATACTACATTCCTGGTAAATATACTTACACATACAGCAGTTATGCAACAATCAAACAGTATTTAGAATTTAACTGCAGATGGATTAAAATTAAAGGAACCCTGCATATCTTCATGTCTGCATGTCTTCATGTTTTCTGAGTTATTAAGGCTTTATGAATATATTTTTATTATATAAATTTAGATGACCTAGGAACACAGCAATCACACTTTCAAACCGAAGATCAACTAAATTGGTCTTTCACTTAAACATTTCTAGAAATCTGGTTATTTTTCAGGAATACAACTCTTCTACCACAGAGCTTGCAGCGTGACATTTGATATACACACTGTACCTATTGTAGCACCGAGAGCAAATATCTTTAAAGCTGAAGCTTAGTTGATGCTCTTGCTAATTAATACTTTAACCTTGATACTGAGAATGTTTCCCTCCATAATAAATAGAAAAAGAAGGTCAAAACCTATTGGACGGATCAAGTATTCATGAAAGTTTGTTTTATGAAACACTGTAAACACAAGACATTTTTTGGCCACTCATTCTCATTTATGATGTGACTTTCTGAAAGCCGTCATTTTCAAAAAATGAAAGACAAAGTCTCATCCTAAAGGAATTCATGAAGGAGAGAAATTACTCTTTACAGGAAGATTGCTGCAATACCTCTATGCCTTCGAATCAAGCTTGTCATCAAAAAGCAACAGATTTTTCTTGAAATGCTCCAATAATCTCTAATCAGTTATCTAATTATTTTCCCTTTTTTAATTAAGTATATCATAAACCCCCATCATTTCAGTTTGTAAATGCATCCACCAAGTGCATTTGATTTCATGCACTGTTTTGAGTTCATAAAAAATCTTCCAAACTTACAGCTTTATGTGTTTATACCTAAATGGAGCTAATCTTATACCTTCATAATGTGTTGGAATCTGTAACTACTACTTAGAGCACATATTGTCTCTATTATGTGAAATAGATCAAAATCTGCCAGTCATATCTAAACCGAAAAATGTGCAATTAGAATGGGCTGAGGAAAAGTCTGGTTGGTGCATTTATAGATTCATCTGCATTTCCACTTAAAAACAGCAGCCAAGCAGCGTTTGAAGAGGTCATCCCTTAGCACTCATTCTCAGTTTATCAGCAGAACGACCTTGAACTTTTGATTTTTCCTCACTTCCCTGACCTACATCGAATATAAATGAAAAAATCACCTAATATTGATTTAGCTCGATCAAATGCATGTGTAATAGCAAACACTTTGATCAAATGATAGAAGTTAAATTAAAGGATATCAATTCTATTTTATTTGTAATTAAATACGCTGTTTGTACGCTCTTTGTTTTTGTTGCGCTGCTAAAACAAAATAAAATTAACTGGTTTTAAAAGCACCATCTAAACATATTGAGGAAACAGGTTTTATAATAAAATCTAAAATTGGGTATGTAAAATATAGCCAACAAAGTGAAAGGATAAGTTACATTAAATACTGAAGCTGTTTAAAAGCTGATCCGAAATCGAGAAGTTCTTAGTTAAAATGCAAGTTCAGCATAATAGTTTAACAGTAATATGTCGTGTATTGCGCGCTTTTCAGTGGAACACAGAAACCTGTGAGGAATTGCATTGAGAAGTCTTTTCGTTGGATTTGGCAGGAAATAAACAGGTTACAGGAATAAATTGTTTACACAGCAGAGGGCAGAGCCACACAGGCCTGTATTAGGAAAATCCCCGTCGTTTCTACGGATCAAACGTATTCATGGGACTCCATGTGGATGCATATATAGCTCATGACTTCTAGCTGCTCTATTGTACAACCTTGTTGATGAAGGTGTACGATCAGCCCCCAGATTTCCATCATGGCGGGTATCAATTACAAGCCAGATAGCATCAGCGGAGGCGCCCAGCCTGCAGAGAGCTCCATGGCCGAGTAAACAAAATTCCCACTAAATAGTTGTCTATCGTTATCGGCATTGGTGTTCAATTCCAAATAAGAAATGCTTTCATATGAAGAGAGTCCATACGTTTTTTTTTTTTTTTTGGGGGGGAGGGGGGGGGGGGGGGGGGGGGGGGTTGTCCCGCGCATGTAAAGCTGTCAGCTAAAGTAAAACGACACTCTCAAACTGAACCTCTGTTCACTGAAAATTATTTTTATTTTCCTAATCTTCTTCGCTGTATCAGTGAAGGACGGCTGATTTCATTATTTCACAATTACAGATTTTCAATTTTAAGAAAAAAGGTGTATTAAGATATTAACCTCGAAGAGAAAATAATGAAAAATAAGCACAATTTGATTAAATACTTTACAAAATGTAATTGCTGATATTCTAACTTTACACCATCCAATCAGCGCCCCTTCTTCAATTTGGTGCCGCTTCACGGACCATTAAAACAATAATGTATGCTAGAAAACCACATGGCATTGAATTCAGCCTTTATTTTTTCAATATTCACAATGAAATTATAAAAATATATAATTAAAGCTTTGGCATATATTTTACATTTAGACAATTTATAACTTTTGTTCGCATCGTCAAGTCACTCATGGCCACATTTTAGGATAACAATAAATGGCAAATTTCTGAATAGACCTTATTTATAATAAACATTGAGCGGATTTACATGTATTTTTTATCCTGTAGCCTCAATTAGATACATCCTATAGCAACATGAAATATTTCAAATAAAAAAAGTAAATAAACTATCCACCAGGGAGGGGGAAACACCAATACATCCATGCAAGCTTACATTCAAGAGGCCATGAAGGCCGACAGAGCTGCTGCGCGCACTCGCTACGCATATGTTGACAGGACCTGCTTTTTTGTTTTTGACTGTCAGTCACAGACACGCCGTTGTATTGATCTCACTTACTGTTGGAGCAGGTGAAATGAGTTCAGTTAAATGTTTCTGGTAATAAGGATGTGTTTGAGTTCCGGTTAGGACGATGAGGTAGCGAGGGTGAGTCCATGCACACTGTTCAAGTCTTCATGTTGGTGCTGTGGCTGCTTGCTCAGGGGACTGGGAGGTTTTCTGTCTCCTAATGGGCACAAAGAAGAATAAATAACAGAAAAATATTAACTTAAATTTATATATATATATATATATATATATATATATATATATATATATATATATTGTAAAAAATTGAGCACTGGTGGGATTTTCCGTTCAGATATTTTATTTCCCATGCAGTACCTATTGATTTGGGTGCGCAAAATGGCTATGATTCAAAAGTTGAAAATGTAAAGTTTTAGCTTTAACGACACTTGGTCAGACTTTGCTATATCCTATTAACATTTATAATAAATATACATGTGTGATATCTACATAAAAAACATGCAATAATAATAATAATAATAATAACCTTCTCGGACTTGATGCTTGAAGGCCATGGGCGAATGGATCTCCCCTGCGTGCATGGCCATCCCGTTGCCTGGGTGAGAAAGGGCTGGGCTCTGGGGTTGCCAGTGATGGTGGCCCGGGGCCACGTAACCTCCTGCTGGGCCACTATACACCCCGTACTGGTTACTTGGCGAGTAGGCGCACGCCGAGACGTAACTGGACAGAGTCGAGGAAGGCTGCAGGTGGAAAAATCAGACGTTGGAAGGGGGGTAGGGGTAGGGGACGATAAGTGCGAGTAATTGCGTGCAACTGTGACATTTGGCCTCCACCATGTTCGTTTGCATATTTTTTACTTTTAATAAGCCTAAAGGTGTCTTTTCTATGCCACTTTCAAAACATATGACACACATTTAATGACTGCAATTGTGGTTGGAAAATATCATAACAACGTAACTGTCTGTCACTTCAACAATATATTTATAAAATGTATTATCTGAAGATATCCGCATTTCTTTCTTTACAAATAACATAAACACACCAGTGCAAGTTTAACAAACTCGTAATTTTAGTGTGGATAGGTATATTTTTATGTTAGGATTCCTATCGTTTTACCTGAGCGTATTTTATGTCGGCTTCAATGGCTGGCTTGTCGATCCCGTTGACCGTGTGAGGAGAAGGAAAAGCTGCTCTGTTCACGCTGCTCCAGTCCTCCATTTTTGTCGGATATCCCTCCGTCCCAGCAATTGCTAAATTGAAAACAGTCGACTTATGTCAAATTTTTAATCAAAGCTGTATTTTTAAATGATGGGAGGACATTCAGATTTAGCTTTGTATATATATTTTTTGAAAAGCACATTAATCCTAAAATATTTTTTTCTAAAATAGCCAAAGCTTTATTTCAAAGAAACAATTATTAATATATAACATTTAACAGTAAATAATGTCAGGAGAATAAATCTAAAGTAGACAAAACTACAATATGTTGTAAAAAAAAAAAGCATTTTCCTAAATTTTGTGAAAATATTTTTTTCGCAAATTGTATTAAACATTCATAAAACAGATAAAGTGAAAATTGTACCTTAAAATTTTGAAAAAACAATAATGCTCCAGAAAACAATACAATAAATGACATTAAATATTTTACCTGATTAAAAAACTATTTTAAATTTTAGGGGAAGCCTATTTTAATATATTATCAGAATACTATGGTATAAAAATAATCCTAAAAACTAAATCCTATCTATAAATATTATTTTGAAAAGCCATCCTGCTATTTCAATTTATGCTAGTATATTTAAAAAAATAATAATTCTTGAAGGCATATTTAAAATACCCAAGACTGCGTGACTGAAAACACTGAGTTAAAGAGCAGGAAACGGAAGGGAAAATGCTTGTAGTCTCTATTTGAAGGATCATGTTGGATATATGGCAGGTGAGAAAGGTGTTTGCAAATGCATCATCCCATGAAAAGGCCTTTTGAGAGTGGCCTTACTGCGTTCTGGCTGAATGATGAAATTGAGGACTGGTATAACTTTAAATTTACTTTTTGTCCTACTTGATGACATATAGATTGTATTAGTGATATGACAATTAATCAAGTCAAAAAAAAGAACAATGCACAGACTTCTTGAGTTTGCAGAGTTCCTGTTTGGAGAAATTTTAGATCAAGGGTTTTACAAGTTTCCATAGAGCATTTAAAAATATACATGTTACTCTCACCTGTGGGATCCATAAATGCTCGTATTCCCAGAATGTTGCTGACGGTGTGCGGGGAAGGCCAGGCCCTAGATATGCTTACATGCCCAGCTGTCACCGGTACTCCAGGAGGGGTGCCCATTTTAGTGCCCGTTGGAGACATTGTATTGGTGTAGGGGTACGGGTATATGTGGTTGTAAGAGAGCCCGGCCTGCGCGGACGCTTGCTTGCTGCTCTCGTACTGGTTAGGCTGAGAGAGATTCCCGATCTTGTTGCGTAAAATCCTACTGATCGAGCTCACGGACGGAACATTGTACTTGTCGCACACACCGTCGGCCAGAAGCCTGTCCCTGATCTCCCAGGCGAAGATCCCGGGGTCGCTCTGTTTGTATTCCCTGATGTTCTTCACCACGTTTGGCGTCGTTACGCGCGGCTTACTCCCACCGATGGCACCGGGCAAGATGGAGCCCGTCTCGTTGTACCTCGCTAAAATCTTGCTCACGCAACCATGGGAGACTCTGAGCTGCCGGCTTATGTCACAGGGTCTGATGCCGAGCTGGGCCAGCTCCACGATTCGCAACCTTATGGCGTTGGGCAGGGGTCTCCCGTTGACAAACACACCACCTAGTTGGTTCACCTCTCCATAGGTTTGCTCTGCAGAGAAAATGGGAATTATATTGTAACATTTAAAAATATATATTTTTGTAAAAATCACCTCTTCAGTATGTAGAATCAATTGAAATGTTCAGCTTGGTTCCGAACCGAATTAAGAAAGTTGTTCATGTCAGTTATTGGTGATCTTTGGTTTCCATTCGCCTTTTTACATCCATGCAAAAATGTGCGGATTATTTGACTGACTCATCCTTGCGCGCACACAAGAAAACATAATTAAATAAAGCGAGCTTGAAGTTTAGACATTAAAGAGCCCTTCAAAGAAGCTCTCGCCTTGTAATTGGTTGATGTGGTTCCATTTACGAGTTAAAGCTCCAAAACATGCAGTCAGGAAAAATCCACTATGAAATAACGTTGGCAACTATCGCCAACAATTTATCTCCTTTTACTCATGGTCTAATGCAACATTTTCTGTCTTTACTCTGCTGTGGCGAGTTCGCTACGCTTCCATAACGTCACTGGGGCATGCATGCTTTGGGCTTACCCATTTGCCTATACTGGTGTGAGATGCTGAGAAGTAAAAGGTGTCCCTCCAGATGGTTGAATGCGTCCTATAGCGAATCCAGAAGAGGAAAGGAGAGCGAGAGGAATAAACCCAAAGAAGCAGGGGGAATAATGGACCTCTGTCAGACTCGTCCCGACTGTAGCGCGCTCCCCTTCTTTATTGGGAAACCCGTTTGGTGCAATGGCACCAAAGTGATCTTCATCCGATAAATGCCAATTGCAGTTATCCCGGGGAGTCCAGAGTCTGTTGGAATTAATCTGACGCGTCCTCCACGTCAATCTTCGATGCCGTACGCCAGCCTCCTCTCTCGTATCATTGGTCGCCCTGCCTTGGAGAGGCTGTCAGCCAATACGAAGCCCATCCGGTCGGAGCTGTGCAGCCTCCCTTCATTATTTTGCATAGGGGAAGTGGCAGAGAAGGAAACGTTTCGTCCAACATGCGGCCCATGGTAAGACCTTACACATGATAGATTTGATATTTGTGCAGGAAATTTTTTTATTTTATTTTTGCCATCATTTTAACGTAATTTTATTTGTTATTTAATTTCAGGTTTTTTATGCATGATTTAATCAGCTTTTAAATTGTAATACTCATTTGAGTTGTTTTTTAGAGTAAATAGACCACACACACACACACACACACACACACACACATATATATATATATATAATCTTTTTTTTTGGGGGGGGGTCATTGGAGCAACCTTGCACGCTTCTACTCTTCATTCTTTTTATTTTATTTTATAAGCCAGCTTTGGGTCATCAAAGATGTGAATGGCCTCATGTAATAGATACCTCTGTAGAAGGCAGAGCTCTCCAGACTCTTGGATATCAACTGGATTCCACAGAGGAATATTATCACAGCAGGTTTTCCGGGTTTCCTGTGCGAGTTTAGAAAGTATCGTTTATAAGCTCACAAAACGTTACTTGTAAAATTTAACAGTCGACCCAATGGTAACAAGGTGCAGTATTCCCCATCATCCCTTTCCCCTTTGTCTTTTTTTTCATATGCTTGTAGTTTGTGGCTGTGATCTGCCAAAATGTGGAAAAAATTAAGGAATATGAATTTGGTATTTATGGCTCTGTTCCGAACGCCTTGCAAATTTTCTCCAAGCAACGTTGAAGAAATCACATGATTTGCTAAACATATATACATTACATTAGTATAATTTTATCAACCGTTAACTTCTAATAAATAAAGTATCTATCTACCTATCTATCTATCTATCTATCTATCTATCTATCTATCTATCTATCTATCTATCTATCTATCTATCTATCTATCTATCTATCTATCTATCTATCTATCTATCTATCTATCTATCATCACTGCATTTATCTTATAATGATGCAGACAACACTTGATTTTCACATCTGTCTCAGTACTCTCCCTGTAATTTGATCAGTGGAGTCCCCTCGTCTGGATAACTGTGGAACTGCAGAATATTAGCTGTTGTCTTTCGAGACTTTTCGTATTGGTGCATTATTACAAATTCCTATCTTACTCTTGCAATTTACCCAAGAAAAATGCAGGTTTTAAAATCAGGTGCGTTGCCGAACATCACTTAAATGCCTTACATATTCTCATTTCGTTTGTTCCATGTCTAAAGTACATAACTTAAACCAGTTTAACTATATGTGGTTTTTTTATGAGCGCATTCTGCAGACTTTTAGGTTTTGTTTTTTTCCAAGATGGTCTGATATTTTAACCTGGCAGCCGTTTTATGATAGCGTAGAATGATATCTGAGTGGCACATAAACGAATCACAACTCTCAATTGATAACTTCAATGGATATTGGACAATTAGCATATAACATGTAGAGCATTCCCTATGCTGCAGAGTAAACATATTTTTAAACTTATTTTTATGTAGTTTACATGTCACCTGACTTATTACTTAAGCAATATTACTTGTTATTAAATTGTTATGATTTGTAGAAAACCAATGTTTTTACATTTCCGAAATGCAAAAAAAGAGACAAAATAAAGGGTGAATCTTTGTAACTTTTTGAAGAAAGTCACCACGGTTCCACAAATCCTCAAAACCTTTTACAAAAAATCTTTCTCAAATTTGAAACCATTCGGAAACCATGCAAATAAAGAAGTCAAAGAAACAAAGTTTATGTTCTAAAATAAAAATAAATTAAGCTAAAAAAAATCTGCGTGTCAGAAGCCGTTGGTCTTTTGCGCACTTTGTAACTGTCTAATGTCGCTTCTCAGGTGTGACAAAACAAAAGCACATCTTCAACGGCTTCTCTTTATTCCAGGACTTCGTGTTCTACAATATATTAGGCTACACATAAACACGGCAGCGGGAACATACATATCAAAATCCAGTACTCAATATCTGATTTAAAATTGTTTTCGGTCACCTATAGAGGCCAACTCTATTGGAAAATAAATTTATTGAAGAAAATTTCCAGCAATAGTTAGTAGATTTATAATGATACTTGATGTATACTGAAATGGCCCATTTAACCGATAAAAGTAATTCATTTCTGAGCATTACTCTGTCAATAATTTGCCTGTTAGTGCTGTCTGAGCGACATGTTTATAAAAATATAAATGTCTTCCTTATATAATATAGTGAAACTGTAGTTCAAAATATTAATTGTGGCATATGCATAGCTTATGTAGAAATCTATCTATGATTCACTTTCTTGTGATGTGACTGGAGCCAGTCAGAGCAAAGATCTTAGAGAAGACTTAAATATTCACTGATTCAACAAACTACCAGAACTTAATAAACAAAATGTATCTAAAAAATAATACAAAGGTTTTAGTTTTCAATCTCTGTTAATGAGTAAAAGATACATAAGATTAAAAGATTAAAAGAAAAAAACATCTCCTAAATAAATAAATCATAATTTGAAGCATTTTTGGGCTGATAAGCTAAATTAGTCAAATAAAAAGTTAAGAACATTGTGTTAATCTAGTTTGTCCTGACATTCAAAAAAAAACAAAAAATGCTATAAGGCAAAAAATGCAATAGAAATGGTTATGCACTTTTTAATAGTTTATAAAAGAAAGGTAAAAATTTTGTCTGAGAACCCCAGGTAGAAAATTAAGGTGTCTGATATTAACTGCCCTGGGGTTAGAAAATAGTGTTTTTTGGCTGGTATTGTTTCAGCATTAGCTCTGTTGCTAAATTATTTATTCCTAAAATGATACTGAAACAGTGATAAACCTTTTAGACTGTAACTTCACACAGACATTCAGAGCTAAAACGAACAGCTAATATTAGTAATAATCTCAGGAGTTGCTAATAATAAAACCAAGTTTGACTTTAACATTAGTACTGTCTCCAAACTATTTGATTGGTACAGTGTTAGTGAAATAGCAAAAGATTTTTAAAATCTATTCTTACAAGTTAATATGTAAACTGTTTCTGAACCACAACTAATATGCACTGCTAAATGATAAGAACTTCTACAGGGTCAATAAACTCAGCCTGCTTGCACTTTTCACATTAGATTTGTAGCCTACTGTCACTAAATAACTTGAATGTGAAAAAATCTATTCTAACAAGGTATGACATAAACCTGTCCATTTAATACAACTTTTCAGATGTGCTGCATAATAGCACACGATGCCTCAGAACTTGGTAGCAAGTTCAGTTTTAGTATTAGTGCTAAACTAGTTAAAGCTGTCTATATGGGAAGCACCGTTTTTTGCAACCTGGAACTTTTTCTAGCATGCAATTCATTCATGTACTCACCCAGAATATTTTGATTCGACAAGAAGTCTTTCAAGGGATATTTAGTTCCATTCGTTATCCGCATACATCCATATAATGGGATATGTGTGGGGGACGGCAAATACCACCTCTAAATGAGGCATAACCTGCCACAAATCTCCTTTATTTTCACTTCATTTTTTTGCTATCAATCAATAGCACTAATCTCCCATAAATCCAGACTATCTCTGAGGTTCTTTGTTGTCATTTTCCGGGTTGTTTATTCCAACTTACAACAACCGGTGATTTCAACAATGTCACTGCCTGCACCATTGCAGTTGTAGTCTGAGCAGGACCGACCAGTAAGGCACAGACTGCTCAGACTAACTGCAATGGCACAGACATTGATGTCTCTGCAATCGCCAGTTGGTGTAAATTGAAATAAACGCCTGTAAAAAATCCCAGAAGATGACAATAAAGAACCTCTGAGATGTTCTGAACTCATGGGAGAATAGTGCTAGGGCTTCATAGAAAAAACATTGGTAAAATGAAGGAGTTTGGTGGCAGATTATGCCTTATTAAGAGGCTGCAATTTATGTGCCCCAGCAATTCCCATTATATGAATCTAAACTGATCATGAATGGATCTAAATACCTTCCAGAGGACTTCAAGTCACACCAACATGTCTGGGTGAAAAACTGGCACTTTCCCCTTTGGTTCTTGCTCCAAAAGAGACATTTTCCCAACCAAAAGTCTCATGCTAAGTGGATAATAAAAGTGGATAAAACCCTTACATATGGATTATTCTGTTTTAAGAACTGCATACAACTAATCAGAATAACGGCTGGCTGTACCAACATTTTCAGTTAAATTCTTATCAGAATGTTTAGGTTGGTTTTTACCAAAATAATAGTTATTGTTATTGAATAATACATATAAAAACTAATGTTACAGAAAAAAATCAAAAGAAGTTAACTAATATTTACCACCTTTTTGAAATTTGTTTTCACAGTGTATAATACAATTCCACCACTGTTCCAGCTGTGCATTTAGCACTGTGTATACAATAATAGACACATTTTCTTCCAAATCTAAATAAATATTTTCATCTAGAAATTTGGAGACTTGAAAAAGCCAAGCAGAGGTCTTGAAGGAGTAAAAAAAGTCCCCCCAACTCATCCAGTTGCCACCTGACACCAGCGAGGTGCAACGACCCTAGTCGGTAAATATTGATGCTGGTTTTAAGTGTCATCAAAGGATAAACGTCTTCAAGTGAGCTTTGTCTTTTGAATCTTAAGACAAATTTAAACTTCTATTTTCCCTTGACTCCTGTGGATGGGAAAGCGTTACTTTGAGTCTGATGGTATAGATTATTGGGATCTTTCGGAAGTGATTATACTGTTGTTGTATAGCTATGCTGTCCATTCCTCAGACTCACAGAAACATCAATATTTAGATTACAGGATAAACCATGTTGAAATTACTAGGATTCAACATGCATCAATTAACACATTAGAATAAAAAAAACGGAGAGGGAGATTTTAAAGGTATAATGCTTCATGTTTGCAATAGGTAAATACTAAGGATATTTGATCATTTTTTGTGCCAATGAAGATTAACTTTGCTTAATCTGAAATCTTTAAATTCTGTGGTGTAAACACTTTATCATAAATTCAAAGTTTCATAAGGATCTGTATGAAGTCCATGTTTCTCATTTGGAAGGAGGGGGTGAAAATCTGTTTTTATCCTCTCAAAGTCAAACCATTCCCAACCTGTAAAGAACCACACAGATCCTCCCACCGATAATCATAGTAAAGAAGGTTTGTCCATTCCTATCTGATTAGGAGGTGGTGTTGTGTAGTTTCTTTGTGCTCCTGCTGGTGAGACCTGCCTCCGAAGGCAGCGAGCTGACTTCTTTTATAGCCATGAGACCCACTCTGAGCTGCAGGACATGCCTAATGAGGGTGCGAGGCGGTGCCATGTGAGACATGCCAGCATTTCTTTTTGTTTTTTTTTTTGTTTTACCAGGCTTGTAATTGCGTGTGACCTTCCCCAAACATGTCTCATGTTTCTTTGTGTTTTAAGTGTACTTCTAATTATAACTCAGATCTGTTGTCTGAGAATCGGTGCTTTGGAGAGAAGGAAAGGAAATCACAAATTATTAACGCCTTTTAAAGTGGGTATATAAAGTATGCCTATTTCACACTATTTATATCTGAATAGAATAACTTGTAGAGAAAGTCTTTTCACTTCATGTAATACAGAGTAAAAAGTTTTATGTAAATCTGTCAAAACCTTTCAGTTATAAGATAAATGTGCAAATAGACTATACATGTAAAACATATTAGTGCCAGGGTTGAGATGTTTTCGTCCAGGAGGCATACCACGATTGGTCAAACTAAATATTTGTAGATGATCCCTATAAATAGCCTGTGTATATGCATCTACAGTTGTATAACTCTTTATGCACATTCTGTATTAAATAAAAATAATTGCCATTTGGCAAAGGTAAAACATATATAGTAAATTTTTCATATATATACATGAAGAGTGATGCTAATAAAATAGGATCAAACTTGGCTGTATAACTGATAGATCTGGCTACTCATGCTAAATACCACACAGAAATTTTACCATAATCATAGTCATGGTTTATATCAACATTAAAAAAGAAAATAATGTTATTAACATCAGGTACATTTAAAAACTTTTTCACTCAGCAGGCTAAACTACATGTGGGCATTTTTTTTTTTTTTTGCAAAACATGGCAGTCCTTACACAGTCAGCTGAGGCTGTTAGGCAAAAGGTTTGTTTTGTTTTTCTTGTTAGAATATATCTAAAAGGTTAATTACTATTTGTGTAATACCTTATGGCTTAGCTAGGCTAGCCACAGCTCTAATGCTAAAATCTATAGCATTAGCAAGATGAACTACTTAACCCTGAGACTGTTGCTTATAATGAAAAGCACATCTAATATTTGTTTACCACTTTTTTATAATAGATCAGGTATTTCAGTAACACACTGTGCCTTTATTTAATAGTTTGTTTTTAATATGAAGGAGTTAGGTGATTTAATTAAATAACCCAAAAAAGGGGCCAACTAATGGTAAATGGCCTCTACTTGTGTAGTGCTTAATCAAGTCCAAAGCCCTATTTATAGATATATTTATACACTGATGATGGTAACTTCATTGTAGCCACAACTGACAGAAGTGAGACTGCCATTCAGCACTAGGAACAATAAGAGCAATAAATCACTTGATGGATTCTTATGCCCCATCTCCATTAGTGCCAGTACGGTACAGAATGGGCCACTTTGGCGTGTCTCCATAACCCGCGTCCGTTCCGAACCGACCCCAGGCGACCCCTTTTTTTGGGCTACCTCTGCCTTGGTTCCAAGCGTGCTGAAGCGACCCAAAACGGCCAACTATGGACTGATTTGTCTGGTAACATGATATGCCTCTAACTCCTATGCAGCAGAGGTAGCAGCTGATTGGTCTGGATTAGTTTCTTTGTCTCAGAGTAAGCTATAGTTTAAAGTTTCAGATAAGCAGAACACTCCACTTAACTGCAAGTAGCCTAAAGTTATAAAGAAATTAGTATGAGTTGCGAATTAAATAACGCTTAAACAACATAGGGATCTTGTCACTATATATACTAGTGAATCCATGCATTTCACCATGTTGGCTGAGTGGTTAGTGTTGGTGACTCCCGTTGGTAGGTCTGGGTTTTTTAGTCCTGCAACTGGTAAAGTCTTTTTCACAGTACGCTCAGGTTCACAGATATTCTTCTTGGTTTCAGAAAATACTTTTTCTAGATTTGTTTTTAAAAATATTATTTATATTTCATTTTTAAATTGTTTTAGGTTTTGTATTTCAATAAATGAAACCAAAAACACAATTTTAATGACAGAACAGTACTTTTAATTTGAGATTTTTCAATGCACTATTTCTTCTATTTATTTTGTGTCAAAATATGAATCCCCTGGCTAACATTATTAAACAAGGGCCAAACCCCTCTTACTTTACATGATTAAAGGTTCAGACAGAGGATGAATATTTACAGAGACACTAGGAGGTAGGGCTGGGTGATATGGCTTAAAAATTAAATCTCTGATGTTTTGTATTTTTATACCAAATCTGATTTCAGATTTTCCTAAATTTTTTCCAACCTGATTTTTTTTTCGTAAGAAAGTGATAAAACATTCTTTCAAAAACTTGCTTGTATTGCAATCATCCTTTTCTGGAGCTGACTTGAATTTAATGTCCAACTAAAAACGAGCTGCAAAGTATCCTTGTAAAACAAGATGGCAAGATTGACATCACTCTGAACTAAGGAAGTCTAAGTTGTTCATTGGTTAAAAAAAAATCTCTGTTTTCCAAAATTTAAATCTTCAACAACAGAAGAGAGATGCATTGTGCTATAGCTTTTGTTAAACTAAGCCCGGCCACGTCCTTGCCCACTACAGTTCTTTTGACAGGGTAATGGTAACACAACCTACCTGTTCCAGACTGTACTGACCCCTAGTGGAAATGGGGCATTAGCGACTGAGATCAGTCAACGGGGCAGTTTGCCATACCCCACCAAAACAAAGGACTTAAGTATCTCTATTTGTTCATCTATCAAAGAAAAGCCCAAGTCTAAATCATCCAAAGTTCATGCCAAAGTCGTTTCAGAGGAGCGCCGTTCCTGAGCCGCTGCAATCTTTGTTGTTTTGTTCCATCACAACTCTGCCGTAAAAAATTAAAAAAAAGCTGTGTGGTAATGGTGCTAAGGCTGAACAATCCCTCTCTAGGAACACAGATAACAGTGACTGCCCTGGCCTTCACTCAAGCCTAGTTTATACTTATCCATCTGCACATAGGTATGGAGACACACAACCGTATTTTTTGACTATCCTTCGAATGCATCAGAGAATGCATATCTGTGATTGATCCACTCAAGATCAGCCTCAGATCATTTCACCAGAACGGTGCTCTATAGTTGATGTATTAAGTAATTAATGCAGGTTTTGGGCACTAAATGGTTTATATTGCGAGGTCAGTTCATCTTATATGGTCTTTTGGCGATTTTGAACACCAACAGTTGTAGGGAACGGACCAATCTGTTTGTTTACAAGTATTTGTTTAAGTTACTTAATCAAAACTCGCTCTCTATTGTTCATTGTTCATTTTTTCATTAATTAATTAGAGACATCAGAAAAGGTCGGTACCCCCTGCTGTCTTGGTGGGGAATTACTTTACAACATTGACACACCAACAGAGAAGTATAAAAGGAAAATGTCTCTATCAATACGTGTGCCTGTGAGTGAAAATGGTAGAGCCAACTGTAGTGCTGCTGTGGCAACAATGGAGCTTGGCTAGACCAAACAGCAGCTCAAAATCCTTTACAACTGCTACATTTGCACAGTCACCAACAAATTAGATGAATTGTCTTGCAAAAGCACACCATGGCAAAGTGACTTACAGGGACAAAATAGAGGGTTTGAGCAGAAAACCTATCGGTTACAAGACTAACCTGCCTGTTGAGTCACTAGTCAATGATGCTAATCATGATTTTATTTTATTTTATTATGACTCTGCTGTCAAAGAGGAATCTACAAACTGCACTGCTACAATTGCTGTGATAGAGGGGATCCACAAAAGCTGTTTGTGTACACATTACTGCAACCTGGAAGGTAAATCCTTATTATTCAGCAGTGTTTTGTGTATAATGTAGATAATTAGGGAATGAGAAATTTTGAAGAGTGTTAATTTTGTGTTGTTTATAAACTGTTGATTTTGCACCTCTGTAATAATATACACTACACAATTCACACACACACACACACACATATATATGTATACAAGTTTTTTCGGTGGTTAGAAGTAAAAGTAATTATGTATAAAGCAAAAGTAATTTAGCAATTAAAGTAATTAAAAGTAATTTCTACATTGAAATGTTAATCAAAAATCTACATGAATAAAATATGTGCAAATTGTTGCACCAGTTTTACTAGTTTAGTCAGTATAACACGCTTCCAAGTCATTCACAGTAGCATAACCATGCTGCTTAGCCCCCCAAGAAACATGGTTGTTAAATCACTCCTGGCTACCACTGCATTATCGTAATAAAATGATAATAGTTTAAAGTGTTTTGAATATTTCCTTGAAATCAAGTAGATACAATTTATAGTCATAGACTGAATCTAATAAGCACAAATGGACAACAAAGGGAAGAACTTTGAAAACACCCACTGGTGCAAGGAAAACCCAAAAACTTCCCATAAGAACCTCCAGCTGTAAAGTGTTTTGTTAAAAGCAAACACTCCTACGCATTAAATCCTTGTGTTTTTTTATCTATTGGTATCAAATTACCATACAGTGAAGAATATAGATATAGGTTGTTACAGTATATTGTGACCCCACTGTACTTCCTGTTTAATAACATTTCCTTTTACCTGGCTCACAGCTTCTTCTTGCTGAAGGGCTTCAAATCAAATGCATAACAGTAATTCTCTTTATATGTATACAACAGGTGCTGTTTATCTCAATGATTTAGATTATGTTGGTGCATAGGAGATGCAAAGTAGTATTTCATTATATCACTGTTTTGGAGAAGAGAGCCTTTGAACAAGTGTATATAATAAGTACCTACTATTCAATAATAAAGTGTTATGGTGGCAAAATATCTATTTGTCAGGCACTGGTTTATAATCTTCTATAATCTTATAATCTTGATTTTAAAAAGATTAAGGGGATGAAGTTGTGCATTGATGTCATTGAGGTAAAACATATTGCTGTTTTACTTAATTTAGATAAAAAAATTATTAAATTTATACTTTCCTATAGAGTAAATGTGTTAGCTTTGACTTACAAAACAGGTTATTATATTTTATTCAGATTACCTAAATTTAACCAACTATTCAAGACAAACATTTGGCACTCTTGCACAAACCTATTTTGTCTTACCTTTTTCAAAGATTGCATTTTATTTGTATAAATCTTTACTCAGGTCCATAGTCAGCAACATACCTATTTTATTGTACTGTGTTCTGGTAAAATTCCCAATTATATTTTAACATAATATTGTGAACATTAATACAATGACATTTTTTGAAATATTCTCTTTAGAAGATTATAAAAAAATCTGAATGTTTGAAAAGAAAACATAAAGGAAAGACAAAAGAATTATGCACATTAACCAACTGTTCCATGGTAGTTAATTTAAAAATACACAAGAAAACTTCAGAAAATTTTGGAAATGTTGCGAGGGCATGTTTGAATGTAGAAGTCATGAGGTAGCCAAAATGTGTTGAGCTCAGTCTCACTCTGCTTATCCATGATAGCAATTTACAAAGTAAACCAACAACATCTTTTAATCAGACACGAAAAAAACACTAAAGCTTTAAGATATATCTAATTAAAGTAAGGACTTAACTTCAAGTGAGATCTGGCAGGTCTTTAAAAAGGCTGCTCATGGTTGAAAATTGTCCAGTGCAACTGAATTCTACAAAGAAGAGTGAACCAAAACTTCTCTCAAGTGATGAAAAAGACTGATGGCATAGAGTGGCTCCTCCAGGTTGGTAGGAATGGGTATTTCCCTTAATATATAAACTTATCATTTTCACATTGCAGTAGTGAACTGATTCTTTATCAAAGCAATATTTATTGTATTTAACCCTGAGTCTTGATTGTACTTCATATCTTGTGCCCCAGTATGACCTGTTTCTAATATCACCACTAAGGTGTTTAATGTCACAAATTGACATGACATGAGTGAAAACCTAACAAGAGCTCCCCCTGTAGCCACATGTGGAACACACCCTATTATTAAAAACTTGCTGAAAAATATACTTTTATAATTCTACAGGAATGAAAAAATTCCTCAACCCAGAACAAAATACTTAAACAGATGCAACAAATTATGATGTGTGATGGATTTCGTTACAATATTTTTAGTAAATCACACAAACCTCATAAAAAGCAGAAAAACAACCAATTTTATATGTCGCTTCTTATATAACATGTTTTCTTGTTACATTGTTAAACCTCCTAGTAAATGCTCTCTAGAAAGAGCTGGTTTCAGGCACTGTTACATGTGTCTCTGTGTACTCCACTTTTTTTTTTTTTTCGGGATACACAGGCTTTGCTGGTGTGGATCTGTTGTCCATTAAGAGGAGGGCCCTTAATTACTTTCGGAGCACTTCAGACTCAATACAGATTCATGGCTGCCGTACTTGGAAGTCAGCCAGAGGAGCTGAAAACAGAGGACTACGTGCAAACAGATATAAACACGGCATTTGCAACTCGTTATTTTTCAGCCTTTATGATTATCTTTTTACCTTTTCTTTTATAACCTCTGTTTTTCTTTTAGGTGTGTTTTCTCTGAGATATACATTTCTTCCATTTGAAAAACTTGTGTTAATATTAGAAATAAATATTTCCCTAACTGATCTTTTTTTTTTTTTGAGCAGCCGTGTGTCCTAAATCATTGACATTAATGTTTTTTCTATGATTCTGTGTTTCATAATTTGCGCATGCCAGATCCAAGAAGGAAAATTGTGTAAAAAGACATTCAAGGCCTTTTGTTAGGCACAGTGTGATATTGCTTTCCACCAAACCAGAAATCACAGCCTTGGAGGGGTCTTTTCAATGTCAGGGATAGGGGTACTGTATGTTTTCTGACAGTTGCTCTTTTTAAGATTAATGAGTTTATGAAAACCGTGTGTCTTCTTTCAAATGCCAAGCTAGATATCAGTCAGTGTTACCAGCATAGTCTTGTTCTTCTGAGAAAGAAATCCCAAAGATGGATTGGACACTGTTGACACAGCACTATGGAAACAAAATCTGGGTTTTTATGTCTTTGAGAAACATTAGGATCCTTAGAATAGAAAATATTTTTTTAATTCAACACAAAATTTTGTTTATTGATGCTGTGTAGGAAAAAAAAGTTTTAAATAACATAGCTCTTCTTCTCACATGAACATACAGGGGTGCAGGGATCTTTTCTTGAATATCAACACATTAACCTAACTGCACTGGAGCCAGACGCCCATAAATAAATTCCCTTATTTCTACCCTCCTACGGATGCCAGTTGGGCTGGGAAGTGGGTTTGTTTTGGGTGTTCTCAGTAACTTATATTCCAGAAAGACCTGCACTTTTCACATTTCTCAAAAGACAGTTGAAGCAATTTCTTGAAATGCAGCTAAATTCCTACTTGTGGTCATCTGTAATATTGGCGATCTGTTGAAAGCTGTTGAATCATGGTCCAGTGTCCATATAATACAGTCTTGTTTATCCCCCCCACCACATGTGTGGATTGATCAGCTGGATGTTTATCTCTCCTTGTTGAGTTGCTGTGGCTTTCGATGCACATTAAAGAAAATAATTAAAAAAAGAACTTGACATGGGCTTTGGTAAAGCTGAGAGTAAATCTGAATCAAGCTCACATAAACTGTATTTAGTTTTTAAATAAGCAAGAGGTTTTATAGTTTTCATCAAAAATTAGAAAAAGAAGTACAAATTACCAAAAACTAGTCTTAAAGCATATGAAACTGACGCTTAGCAAAGGAATAAATGAACTTCGCTCCGTCATTCTGGCGCTGAAAGGCTGACATGTTCGCACTGAATAGGGACACATAGACCTTCAACCAAGCCTAGACTTGCTGGCCAAGAAAAAGCCCCTTAGCTCCCCCATTTTCTTCAACATGCTGTTTCCTGAATGAATGTGCTGCCTATAGGACTGCACACCCAGTCTTTGAAATCATAATATTGAGACAGTGTAGCAATATTTTTATGTTTACATTCTGACTTTTTCTTTTCCATTAATTGTACTTTTACAATTCGCAATATGGCATAGTAAGAGAATGTTATATATCTGTGAGCTTTGCAACTGAGCAAAACATTTCTATTATGGCAGTGCTAAAAATGATCCAGATTTTAAATTTATGTGCATTATCTGCAAAAAATTACAATATTTTCTGTTATTTTTCTGTGATGTGCTACAGAGGACTTCCAGATTGAAATGTACCATTGATTAGTATTCATTTTGCTTTTTGAGTTAAAGAATCTGTCAGCCAGTCTGTAAGTTATAATCTTTCTAACCATACAGTTTGTGGATTTTTAGTACTTCAAATAAAAATAATTAATAAAAATAATTAATAATAAACAAATGATTAAATAAATTCAACATTCATTTCTCAAATAATTGAAGATTGCATAACATTGAATATTTATGTTTTATTTAAATAGCCTTTTTATGTTTTATGCAAATTATGACCAATTTTTCAAAGGGAAACACAGAAACACACAAGACAGACATCTATGCACAACAAGAGCAATTCAGAGATGTCAAATGACCTAACATGCATAATTTTATACTCTGTGAAAATTCATGCATGCAAATTGCTAATGGCAGCCCCACTGTTTTAGCACAGTCATTTAGATGGAATTTGACTGGTGGATCTTTACCTTTGCAATACTGCTGAGGGCACCATGGAAGATTGCTTATCTGGTCCACATGTGTTTTGTGGATATGGAGAAGATTCACAGCCATTTGCTCTGTCTTCTTTTTGTGCAGGTTGCTGGGGTACAGTGGGTTATTGGAGAGGATTTTAGGGGACATGAAATGGTTTTTCAGTCATTGTACAACCTAGAAAAAGCTGTATGACAGTTGTCATGAAGGTGAACTTGTTCTAAATGCAGGTTAGACTATACCAAGGCTCCACTTTGACACTGATTCTGTTTGTTAGTTCATGTATCTGAAGGTGCAATCATGAAGATGACAATACCAAGTCTAAGATGCTCTGTATTTCTTCATTGGTTTTTGCAGTGTTGTTCTATTGTTGTCTTCAAGCCACAAACTTTAGAACGCGCTTGATCGGTTTGCAGCCTTGTGTTAGGATTTCTGGGTGAGAGATAGTGACTCCAAATATGACGAAATGGTTCTCAACAAGGAAAGATTAGATTGCTTGGGGAAAACCCTTCGCCCCAAAACGAAGAGTTTAAGTATCTAGCCTCTTGTTCGCAAGTGATGGTAGGATTAATTCTGTAATGCAGGCACTGTTTCTGTCTGTTGTGGTAAAAAAATACATTAATCAAAATAAAACCTAGCCCGCAGGTTACCATTCTCTCTACATTCTAGCTCTCACCTATGGTGATGAGGTATGGATCCTAATGGAAAGAACAAAATCCTGAGTACAAGAACTTCTAATGATGTTCCTCCTTAGGTTGACTTTGTTCAGTGTAGGGTTTAGAGAAGAGACAAAGTGCAAGCAATTTAATCTGGTTTACATCAACAGTAATAGTTGTGATCAATAACTTAAGAATAATACAACTATTGATGAGATTCAGTGACTTAATTGATTAATTAAATCTAAGCCGGGGCACCACTCCTTTATTAAAGTAGTATTGGGAAGGATATGATATCTTGAAGACTATGAGCTCAAACGCTGTGACAGGTAACTGCAGGCAAACACTGAAAAAAACAACAACTGAGAAGTTTCTGTTTAAAATAACGCTAACACGGCTTCTAGTGATAACCAGTAAACACAAACATGCATTAAACAGCTCAAACTAGCATCCAGCAAAGCTAACACACAAATGAGCAAACTCTGCTCTAACAATTACAAATAAATTTGTTAAAACAACTCACATGAACTCTAGACTCATGTTTTAGTAACTTCCTAAGACCCTATCTGGACACAGTACAACCAAGTTTATCCTACTGTTGCAATGACCTTCCATCCATGCTGTAAGTCCAAGACAAACGATGAAGGACAGGGAAGAAAACAGTCCAAACCATGGAAGAGTCCTTTCAGGAACAGCAGCATGCACAGCCGATTTTTAAATGAATGTATTCAGATGCAAGCGACGACCAGAATCCCGCCTGTCTTGAGAGAGCTATCTTGTTATAGCTCAAAAACCAGAAGACTTCCTTGATACACAAACTGGCGGAGTTGAGGTGCGGCTTAAACAGTAGACAACACTGCAGATACAATTTCCCTCTATGTAAGAACTGGTAGCAGAAAAACAATCATAGAAGTGTTTTAGTCCGTGTGTTAATATTCAGCCATGCAAATACTTTATAAATAGAAGTACTCTTGGACTACCTAGCTGCTCTCTTTGATTGGAGGGCACCACTTGCACTGCCCATGGACATTTTCAAAAAATGAAGTTTGAAACGACAGATCCGCACCCCAAAACACTGTGTGCATGCTTTTGTTGTGAATGCTGTTTGTAATCACAGAAATACTGCGTATAACTGTCAGGGATAGGTTGAAATGCTCCATATGCTAATATAGGGGAACCTAGAGTAGAGCCTCTGCTCCTCTGCATCAAAAAGAGTTAGGCCATCCATCCATCCATCCATGTGAACCCAAATGGGGTCCAGCAAAAAGTTTTTAAGAGTACTGTATTAGGGTCACCCATCCAATTAACTGAAGTTAGAAAATTAAAAGGGGGAGCACAGTTGCGCAACTGGTAGCGCAGCTCACCTCACAGCTAGAAGGTCCTGGGTTTGATTCCCGCCGGGAACGCTGAGGATGTGTTTGTTCCACCATATCATCAGCACCCACAACCTGGGTGAGGTTGGCGAAAGGGCCTTTCTGTGTGGAGTTTGCATGTTCTCCCCGTGTTCCCTTGAGTAGCTAATGTGAGCTACTCCCACAAAAACATGCACTTGTTCTGGGCTGTACACTGCCCCCTCCTGGCTGACCGGGGCGCCTGAGGCATTGGGGAGGATCTGGCTGATATAACATGATCCTTCCACGCGCTACGTCCAGCTGGGGAATCCTCACTCCTCAAAGCATGAAGGAGGCTTGAGCCCAGTGTAGGGCCCTCCTGGGGTTGGCGGAGGGAGAGCAATGCCCAGGACTAGACTTAGAGACGGACACTGGGTAATAATGGGAAAAAACCGTGGGATAAAAAAGAAAAAAAGAAATTAAAAAGGGACATATTATGCTCTTTTCTGCCCCTCAACAGCTGCTGCCCTCTTTCCGACTCGGAGTGTAGTGAGACAAACTGAAACACGTGTTCTTTCTCTTCCACTAAGCTAGTTAGCTCAAAGGAGGGAGAATTAAATCATCCGCTACCGACCCATTCCCTTTTTCCCTATTGAATTTTAAAGCTTGGTCCGAGAGGAATCCTCCTGAAAGTGCCTCGGGGTTTTCTGTTTTCTGTTAAGTCCAAGACAAGAACCTGTCCGCGAGCCAGTGTTATCTAACGAGCCATCCATCAGCTGCAGCCGGAAAACATCTCCAAACCTCATCCCCTCTTTCAGCACAAATTGAGGTAGATGAATTAAGATTCAACGCTGACCCAGGATTACGCTTCTTCAACTGCCTCATCATCTGATTGTGGACTGAAGCATCATCCAAAGTTTGAAATTTCCAATTTCTCAATTCCTGGGTTCTATCTGATCGTTCTTTTGAATGTTTTTTGTTCTGCTTGAACTGGTTGTTGATTATGTTCAGTGTTTAGTTACTTGTTTTGCTGTGATTGTTGATCTCATGAGCTTGGGCTTTGTGTAGCACGGTCGCTCTGGAAAGAGGGAAAAAAGTGATGGCCATTATTGTTGGTAGCCTTTTTGTCTAGCCATAGTGTTAACTAGGGCTAACTAGTTAACACCACTTTTTCCTTTGTGTAATTAGCAATTATTGATAAATCATACCTGGTTGATAGGCTTCTTCCTGTCGCTCTTTCCCTGTTCCACACACCCACTAGGTAAACACGTATACACGGGTCTCCCTGTGATGTCAGTTGTTTTGGTTCTGCCTTCCACATTCCAATTTAACCTCTCTCTTTAGAATAAGTAGCATAGCTCATTTAGACTAATTTTCATTTATTTTGTGACTGTTCTGAGCAATCTGTTAATAAATTCCTATTCCTTAAATTAGAGATAAAATCTCTATGCTTCTTTAGTGTTGTGTGATTAATACATCGGTAAAAAAATGTATTCTACAGATAAAGACTGATAGTCTGGTATAATTTATATTGCTTCTTATTCAGATTAAGAAGCTGGTGCCCCGTTTTGCTAATTTTATCACTGATAATTTGAGTTTCATTAATAATTATCCCAGCATTAGGTTATTGGTATTATCGTTCCAAATTATTATTGACCAGACAATGATAGCTGGTCAAAATCCCCAACACTGCAAAGGCCTTCAAAATCAAATAAGCAATATACACCCTTTGGTTTCAGTACTAGAAGTTTAGTGGTAACAGTTACAAGTATGATTACGAGTCCTGTCAAATAGTGTTGACAGCAGCTGTGATAATGATGGTGCGTGTGGCGGAGCCCACGTCATGATGTTATTCTTTGGAACAGCTTTGGAAAATATAGAATAAACAAAAAAACTGTGCTTGCTCAATGTCAGTGTTGATGTAACCATATTTGAGTTGTGTGCACCCATATTACAGCTAATTATGGGTTTGGCCTGAGGTCTCAGTGAGTTTCCTAGACAACACGCAGTGTTATGAGAAGTCAAGGAGAACGTACCTTCATCCAGAGTAATTAGAGGGCGTTCAGCTGTGTTGAAATCTTCAACATCTGTCAGTCCCGTGCAAACACCATCAATTCATTAACTCATTGCACTTCAAAGAATCTGCTCAAAATGATGAATTATATTTGTTTCTGTTTAATATTGTCTTTGAGGCTGTTTGGTGTTATCACAATATTTTGGTTATCATTGTCAATTTCTCAATGGAAAGTCTGAAGTGGGGGAAATTTCTGTTAATAAATTTAAACCTCTCCTGGATTAATTCATGGTCCAATTATCTCAAAGGACAAGCCTTAGTGGAGCTTTTAAAGTGATTCCATGTGCGGCAGACCACAACCTGCTTCTGCATCTCCAAAACATCTATAGAGATGGCTTCTCAAGTTTAATGTTTTGTATTGCAAGGAAATATGTCCTTAATCTCCAGAATAAAAAAGGGAAAAAATACACGAAATGAAAAGGAAGTGGCACATGGAATCTTTACTTTTTATTTATTTATTTATTTAGGCAGATATTTTGCAGTGACTTAGTGGAAAGCTTACCAAAAATTAAGAAAAAAAATACAGCTAGCTAGAAAAGGAATTGTACAATTAAGAAAAGTGACTTACTGTTAATTATTTATAGTGCAAACCATTTGTTTTCACAGTGAAAATGTGTTTGCACTTCTGTCTTGTTTTCTATTTGTCTGTGCTGAAATACTAAGATTGTCATTGCAGACAAAGCATACCATGAACTTTATGGAGTGTTAAAGGGGCTGCCGATCTGACTTTATGTCAGGAGACAGAAACTTGTGCTAGATTCTATTAACAATTTGAGTAAACAACCATTATGGTTGCAATGAGTGGATGATCTAATCGCCCTTCTCTGTCTTTTAATATGCGCTTCTTTTATATTTGGCCCTCTGGAAAAATGTGCAGTTGATGTGTTGTTGAATTCTGCAATTGACAAGCTGTGTTTAACATGCCTAACCTCATCAAACAGGAGGGAATGGATATATGTTTTGTTAAGCAATAGCTATGAAAAACTATTAATCAGTGGCAAAGCCACAAGTTAGTAATTTAGATCAAAATCACTAGGTCACCTAATTATCTTATCAGGAATTAACAACTCTCAGTCTCTCTCAGTTATTTTTTTTATGAATACATGCCTGATGAATTGTGGTATAAAGCCATAAATGAAAAAAATTAACGCAACATCTATCCAAAATCTAAGATTTATTAAAAAAAAAATACCTCAACTTCTGGTTAAAATACGTCAGCCAACAAACTCCTTAACTAGGCAAGTAACATTTAACCATCTAAAAAATGCAAAGCAAAACAAACAAAAAAATATGGGAACAAATAGTAAATAGAATAAATGAAAAATAAAATGAAACCAGTATCCAATAAAATTATGCAGTGACATCACAGTTGAACATAATGTACATGTGTGAAAGTCCATCTTAAGACTCAATGAAGTTAATTTTTCTTTCAACCTCTACTGTACCTTATGTATACCATGCTTTATGTTCATTTACTCACCCACTTGGAACCACTTGGAGTCCTTCGGGTAAAGTTTACATAGATAATGGGAGTCATGGGGGTACGCAAAGTGCCGCCCCTAAATAAGGCATTTTCTGCCACAAAGTGCCTTCATTCAATCAATGTTTTGTTATGAATCAGTTGCACTATTCCTGTCAGAGTTTGGGACATCTTAGAAGTGCTTCTTTGTTGACTGTAGGGCTGTTTTTGCTAGCGTTGATTCTAATTTACAACAAGCTGCCATTTCGGTTACGTTACTGCAGTGCCCTGTGGCAGTTGTTTTCTGAGCAGGACTTAATGCTGTGCTATACAACGGTCTTAGTCCACTTGGTCATTTTGTTTGGCAATTTGGAAACCCGCAAGCGTGAACCACGTTGATGGTTCCAGTAGCAAGTTTTGTGTAACCGTCTGCAGCTGTAGAGCGAGATTGAAAGCTCTGCTCAGACTACAACTCACTGAGAACATGCGTTAGTGTATGGATTAAAAGCCTGTAAGAATACAACTATACACAACAAAAAAGCACTTTCAAGATACCCCAAACCCCGAGGGGAATAGTTCTAGTGATGGACTCCAAGTGGCTCCTAACTTGTCGGGGTGAATAAATTAACATAATGCATGCTATAAATAAGGTCCAGGTGCATAATTGATTCTTAATGTTGTTAGCAACCCATCACAGTGACTGATTGAATGGAGCGATGGACTACCAAAGTGGTGGTTTAAAACAGATACAAACATACAACTTGGGTGACAGGCTGCAGGAGCTCAGACAAACAAGGTTCCTTCTTATTTTCAGCCAAGTTACTCTCACTGGATCCTCAATCAGCAGACTTGAATTTACTTTGAAGACAAGGTTTCTTCAAAGATTTTGTCTTTTACTGGGTAAATCAATCCAAGTCATTTACGTACATGTCCTCCCCAATATGACTGCTGCTGCAGACAAAAGACCAAGAAATATTCACTGTTATTTTTAGCTCTATTACATTAAGGGGATTTCAGCTGTGAAACTTGTTCTTCCTGATAGCTGTGCATGAAAATGTATCAGTGTAGTACATTCTGTGATTCAGAGTTTTTACGAATCTCATCTCATGGCTGGGCCCACCACCTAGTTTAATTTTTTACACCTAAAAATTGAAAAGTGTGCTTTAAGTTTGCCAAGCACCCTGAGAACTACTACTGAGTTCTTTAAGCTATGCTTCTAAAGGTTTTGCACATACCCATCTTTCTTTGCAAAATACCTAAAGCTCGATTATATTGGATGGAGAACATCTGTAACGTAAAATTTCAAGTATCGTCATGTGCTTTCAGTCTGATTTAGATCTAGAGTTTAACTAGGCTGTTTTTAAAGATGAAAATATTTCACTTATGTCATTTCACTGGAACTTATATTACAGGTCAGGGCCATTTTCCTATGCTTATCGCTATTCATTCCCAATTTAACAGCTTCTATATTTATGCATAAGAAAAGCAACCCTACAGCAAGATACTTACACCTCCAAGATTCACCATGTTGATGTTGTCTTAGAGTCTGGTACATAAAGACCCAACAGAATACATGTTTGTGGTTTTAATGTCACAAAATAAAATAATAATAAAATAAAGAAAATAAATAAATAATGGAGGATAAAGATTTAGCTCTTTTAAGTGTGAGTGGATTGTAAGGTAAGGGAGTGTCACTGATACTGTCTGTAAAGAGGGAGCCCCCTGAAACTGATACCTACTCCTCAGTCACTGTTTAACCAAACAGACCAAGACATTATTAGCATTCTGGAGCTAAAATGTTTGACTAAAAGCTAAAAATGGATCTGTCAATGCCTCCTTGTCTTCAGATGATTCATTCTTAGCCATTATCAGCTCTGTTATTTTTTCTTTTTTTAATGGAGCCAAGACAAGTGGAAGCAAGCCCAGGAGGACAGGTTTGATGGGCTCCTTGTAATCGTTAAAACGTTTTCTTTCCTCTTCATGCAAAATTGATGGAAACAAGTAATCAGTTTTTCCAGCTGAAAGAGACATAAAGTTAACATTGTTTTTTTTAAGTTAAATAAATTGAATTCCTCTCATTATATATGTTTTAAATGATCATTTAATTTTAATTGATGTGAAACGTTTATTTAATAGAACAGGACCAGCTTCATTACTGTTACAATACAACTGTGCGATGTACAGTAAAGGAGAAGCTTGGCAGCAATTTGAACTCTGGCCCTAAATGACATGAGTTAAAAACATTCCTGTAATTTGTTTTTTCACTCGACAGTTCTATAGGTCATATCAAGTTCTCAGGGAAAGACAAAGAAAATCTGTGATCATATTGACAAGATGGTGCAAAGTGATGACACGTTTGCAGAATCAGCCTGTCTAACAAGATGTGATTCACGGATGACTGAGGACACATATTTGGTTGTGCATCTCATCATCTTTAGGCACTGACAAGAGGCTCAGTTGCATGGTCTTGTCTTGTAAAACATACATCTGTTTTCCCATGGTTGGCTAGAGTGTTAAAAAGAAGAGAGAAAACAGACCTTTTAGGTTAAATATTATATAAAAGCTTCATTTCTAATCATCATTTATATTAGTTTACAGAAAAAAATGTTACAAAATCATATGAAATTAAACGTTTACACATGCAATTTCAGTAAAATGTACTTAGGAAGCTAAAAGGTGCCAGCTGAGGATCTTTAATCATCCCAATAATAATTATAACTAAAACTCATAGGAAAAAAAATAAATAGGCACATTTTGCAATGTGAGGGAACTTGTGTGCACCTCTTCTAGACATGTATAAATAAAAAAATATATATGGATACACTAGCGGAGTGTGACGATACAGCCAAATTATATTATCACTTAAAGTGCAAGTCATTTGTTATTTTTAATCAGAGATCTTTGAAGTTACTTGCTGAACTGAATCACAAGATTTAAAAAGTGAACCTTTTTCACAACTGTAAATAAATAGGAGTCCTGTTATTTGTTAAATATATTACTTACTTTATTTGAGTTTTGCTCAAGCTCTGGTTTGATGTACTGGGTCATTTTGTATCCAATATGCTCATATCCTTAGATAATATCCCACTAAAGAGTGTAAATAATGTGCTTTCCTTTTCCAGAAAATTACTGCATCTTAACACATGTCATGTGGAGAGATGAAGAAGTTTGAAAGAAGATTCAGAGAGACAGAAGAAACTGGAAGGTAAAAGAAGCATAGTAGAGGTCCATAACCTGCTGACAAAACAGAGACCTTAGGGCGAACCGACTCTCTTTCACTGGAGTTTATACATAAACATATCCAATGTGGAGGTGGAAATATGGGAGTGGGAAGAGGGTAAATAAATATCCCTGCTATGGAGCTCTGAACATTTAGCAAACAATGGAATTCACACAAACCTGGACTTGAACTCTCTGCGGATAAAAATAACTCCCTGTTAACAATAAAACTTGAATTCCTCTCGTTAAAATATGTGATAGGAAAGTACTTTTTCAAGTTCAAATGACTGATTCAGGGACAGACTTCCTTAACCCCCACAAATGACCATATATGAATAAAAAAAAAGAAATTAACTTCTTTTAAAATAAAATATACGGAGCCCACCTGGTCCCACGTTCTTAAAAAAAAAATCTTTGTACTATCTTGTGGCTTCAAGATAGTAACTTGTGGCCTCAAGATAGTAACTTGTAAGTTACTAGATAAGTTTCTTGAGGTATCTTGAGGCCACAAGTTACTATCTTGAAGCCACAAGTTACTGTCTTGTGGCCTCAAGTTACTATCTTGAGGCCTCAAGATAGTTTCTTGAGGCCACAAGATACTATCTTGAGGCCACAAGATAGTACAAATTAATTTTTTTTAACAACGAGGGACCAGGGGGGCTCCGTAAAAATAAAATTTTGATTTGTAAAATGTATTTGAGCCACTGGAAACTTTCTGTATTTAAATATATTCCAAAAATACTGGCACTTGTGGGTTATTGTTCCGAGTGCTCCTATTGATAAGGGTACTACTGTCACCTTTACCTTGCAAGCCTTCTCTAGCTCCTCTGTTAGCCCTTGGTATTTTTCAAGTTTCTCGTGTTTCTTCTTCTTGATCTCAACATCAATCGGTATTGCCACATCCACCACAACGGCTTTCCTTTGCTCTTTATCAATCACCATAGTGTCCGGTTGGTTTGCCATTACCATTCTGTCTGTCTGGGTCTGGAAGTCCCACAAGATCTTTACTCGGTCATTCTCCACCACCTTTAGAGATGTTTTCAATTTTTACCTAAGGGTTTGCAGCCCATACTCCGCACAGATGTTTCTGTAAACTATACCAGCCACTTGGTTATGACGTTCCATGTATGCTTTCCCTGCCAGCATTTTACACATTGTTATGTGCTTGTGGATTATCTCAGATGACTCTTTGCACAGCCTACATTACACACACACTCACACACACACAGCGGAAGAATTTATGCCGTTTCATGTCACATGTTGTCATTTAACTGTAGCACTCACTAGATGGCGCCATAGGCTTGCAGATCAAACCCTAATTTTTCTCTCTCGAGTCCATTTTTACATCTGATTGGTTACTTAATTTTATAGATATATCCTAAATGGATATAACCAGAGTATCATTTGAAATAAAGTGAACTAATAAAAAACGTTGTTGTTGCTTTACAGCTATTCAACCCAACTCATTTTAGCTGAAACTGCTTTGTGAATGTTTTCATGTGTGTTTTGAGCATTTATTTTGTTGCTGATGTCCAAGCCATTAATGTTCGTAGTAATCTTTGCCCCAATTTTTTTTAACACCAAAAGATATCCAATTCAGGTCCAGGTTCTGGCCCGACCACTCCGAAAGATTAATATAGCTTCCAGTCAGAGGAAATATGTTGATAAAATTACGAGATTTCTATACATACATGTTCTTAGAACTGATGCTTCTTTTATTATGTTTTCTATCGTTTAGGGATAGTAGAAAAAAAAAACTCAAAGCGGTTTGAATAAACTCAAATGTATATATATTTTATGTATAAGTATAGATAACAAGAGGACAACTCTGATTAAGCACCAACATTTATTTATTTATTTGATACTGCACAGCAAGAAAGTCCTGTGTTTGAATGTGAACCACGGCCTTTCTTCTTTGAGTCTGCATGTTCTACACGTGCATGCATGGATTCACTAAAAAAAATGGCTTTCTCACCAACTCCAAAGATGCAAGTTACATTTTTTACATCTTGCTTACTGAGCACTTGAGCTAGGTCACAGTATGAATTATGTAGGGTTAGAATTTGGACGGGTGCATTTATTTATTTGCTCATTTCTTTTTTTCCACTCATCAATAAAATAATCAATAAAGTATTTTTTTATTGAATTAAATACCTTGCCATTTTGAAATTCCGTCACTTTCTTCTGAATTTCTTTCCCTGAACATGGTGATATCTGGTTTGGCACCAAAACACAGTAATTGGCCACTCCTCGTAAAATGTAATAACATCTCTAAAAATGGTTTGAAATGAATATTTTTTTGTATTACTGTATTTATTGTACATTATATTGTATTGTATTAAATAAATAATTGTAAGAAATAATATTAATAGTAATAGTAGAGATAGTCATAGTAATAGTAATTTTAAAATCAATTATGATTTCTGCGTAGCTGCCAGAAGGTGGCAGTCTTTACCCAGAGAAGGAGGTTTATCATTATGTATTTGTAAGATTGAAAATAACTGTAAAATTTAAACCAGAAATTATTTCAGTCTGGTAAGAGCTGATTCTTTTTGTTTACTCTATTCACCATAATTAGACCAACCTTTTCTTTAATTTATACACATTTTTTCAGCTTTTTATTACTCAACCATCTAGGCATTCTGTTGTGGAAGCAGTGTAAACATGATTATTTTTTCTTAAAAATGAATAAACCCAGAAAAAAGATGTTTACTCTCTTATCTTTCAGAATCTAGACAGAATTTGCTCCTGATATTGTTTTCCATGTGGTAGTCACAGGCGTAGTTCATGCTGCCAAGGTCCTCTTCTGATTTGAATATGATACAAAAGATGAAACATTTGACCTCACATTGTCACCGTTAATCACTCCATGTCCTCTCATGAAAATGTCTCTGACAAACGATGCACAGTCCACACGTTGAGTTCGAGGGAATGGAATAGCTTCGTTACAAATGTCCCTGCAGAGCTGCAGAGCAGGAAGTTCAAAGGCGCCACTGATTGATGTCGCACTGTATGAAAAAAAACATTGACAGCAATAGTCCACATTCCTCATCGGGTTCGGCAGTGTCAGCTTCCTTTTCTCTCCATCCTTCATCTGCTCACCGCCCCGTCCCCTCCACGATGAAAGTCGAACAAATCTGCTGACATTGATCCTGTCTCCTCGGCCAGCCTAATTTCATTCCAGCCAGAGAGAGACGGCTATCTCCAAAGATCTTGACAGACAATTGTATTTACTATTTTCTTTTCACAAGCCAATAAAGGGGGAGCAGTTATTGCATCAGATTATATGAAAAACCGTTTAATGATTCCAATTTATAACTCTAGACTGAATAATGATACAGTTAAGAGCTGACAGACCATGATAAATGACGGCTCATATAAAACATATTTAGAGTGAAGAATGGCTGGAGATGAATTGCGCTGTGATACAAACTCATGATAAAGAACTGTAAGAGCCACTAGAAGACTTAATAATGTGCTATTCATTTTGAAGTGATTTTGCTAGTTAATAAAGGAGCACAAATTAAAAATATATTTATTGTGGAAAGATGTCTGAGAATATTACCCCCATGACGCTGCAGCCCATAGCTAATCTAATCGGGGCCCATCTCTTTAGATTGAACCTTTCAACTCCTCACTCTCTCTCTCGACTGCAGACTTAGTGCTGTCCAATACACATTAGCTGCTTGATATTTATGATCTTTTTTTAGGAGCATACACAGAGATGGGGCTCAAGTCACGACTTGGACACAAGTCATGCTTAAATCGCACAAAAAAAGACTTCTGACTTCCCTCTTCCTCTCTCATACTTGAACCTCATGAACAATCTTTGTCTAGTTTAATCAGATTTCAAAGTAACCTGATAACTGTAGATTCAGAGCAAATGACTGGTAATGTTACACAAAGTATCTAGGAGTTATCCGTGATGTTTCTTGACATTATGAGAAGAAAAAAAACTTACCACCCACTCCAAGTTTGCCTGTTTTTATTTAATGCAACCATCAGGTGGCATTTACAGTACGAACGTTGGTATGGATGCAAATATTTTCCATCTTAAGGTTTGGTAATGTTTGGTTGTTGTAGTATCATACCACTGACCACATGTATTTCTTTCAAATTGAAGTGTGTACTAAACCGCTTTAGGTCATTTCCGATCAAAATAAACATACATATTTTATCCTAGGGTACTTTCACAGCACCAAGAGCTTTTTGTCTGCTTTAGAAGGACCATAATTTTTTTTTTTTTGATAGCCTGCTTCATTTGGGGCATGCAAAACCTTATGAGTTCTAGTACAGGCCAAACATACAAACACTTGAAAATATTGGTCTTGATTACCTGCAAGTGGATCCTAGTGCAGATTATTATAACGTGCAGCAGTAGAGCTTACACCCGTATACACATAGGGTACAGTCCTCGATGCAGCTGATCTTTAAAAAAATGAATAATTAGAAAAGTAAATAATACCCATTCATGTAATAATTAGGCAGTTTTAAATGTTATAAAGCTTTTATTATAATTTTAATAACAACATAGTATATACAGTATTAATGAGATTTAGCTGTGTTATCATACAGTCCAAAAACATAACTGTTAGGTAAGTTGTTTACTTTAAAAATAGCACGAGTATGAGTGTTTTGTATTCATCATTGTTAGTCTTTATATTACACAGTGATGGACTGGTGACCTGTCTAGGGTATACCCTGCTTCTCGCTCAATGACCTCTTGAGAGCCACACTGGCCCCCTCAACCTTTTAAAGAGAAGTGGGTATATACAACAGTATAGATGGTACAGAATGAAATAGTTTTTATTAGATTATGAATGATACAACATGACAACATTCTTCACCTACCTTGCCTACTGGCGCTGGCCAGAGGGGCTGAAGGCAAAAAATGACAGCCTGGCTTCTGTCAGACTGCCCCAGGGCAGTTGTGGCTACAATTGTAACTTGCTTACACCAGTGTCTGAATGTGAGAGTGAATCAACAATGGAGTTGTGAAGTGATTTGAGGGCCTCAAAACGCGCTATATTAATGGAATCCATTATTATCGTTAATTATTATTATTATTTTTACTAATTATTTTTTTGTCCATTACAAAGAGCCTCTCTGAGAAAGGGCCTACTTTACAGCCACAGTAGATTCAGGCTAGAGATGGAATACCAAAATAAAAACATAAAACTGAAATTGAATTGATGCAATGTTTTTTGATTCTTGTGAACAATACTGAAGGGGATACATTTCCTCTTTTTCAGTCATTGAATTTCCTCCTGGTCAGTGTCCATTTTGGATGTTGCTCCAAATAAGCACCTTTTGTAACCACGAGACATTCAGATATACTTCTTTTCGTTTCAAAATTTAAACATGAAGGAATGAAAACTTCCCTCATACCCTAATCATTCCCCAACTATCCTTGTACGAAAGTGCACGTAATCTGTCTCGGTAAAATTACGATCAAGAGAAAAATCCATTCAGTTCTTCAAAATAAAGACATTTAATGCATTGAGATAAAACATGAATGTGTCCTAACCTATTACTATTTTTCTTTGAACATATATTTATATTTTTGAGTATGAAAATGTTTCATGTTTCTACATTCCAAAATAATATTTTTACCTGCTGAACTGTATGTAGGACTTGACTTTAGGGTTGCACAGTTGGTAGCACTGCTGCTTTACAGCAAGAAGGTCTGGGTTTGAATCCTGGCCTGGGTACTTTCTACACGTAGTTAGCATGTTCTACCTGTTCATAGGTAGGTTCCCTCCGGGTACTCTGAGTTCCTCTCTCCAAAAATGTGACTTTTAGGTTAAGTGGTCTCTCTAAATTGCCCTTAGATATGAGTGCGTGCATGCATGGTTGTTTATCCTGTGTGTCTCTTAATTTACCCTGTGATGGACTGGCGACATGTCCAGGCTGTACCCTGCCCCTTAGTCGATGACCGCTGGTGATAGGCACCCCCCAACCCCTTTAAGGATAAGAGGAATAGAAAATTTATGGATTTGACTTTATAACTCAGACATGCATTGCTTTTGGTCTTTAACAACTTGACTTACATTTATTTCACTAAAGAGAGTATCTAAAGTAAAAATGTCTAAAAAATGTCATGCCCAGGAGAGTTATAGCAGTGCTGGAAAATATTATGGTGGCCACACAAATATTGACACTTTTTGCACTCTTATGACATTTTCACTGTACTCTCTTTTGTTGCCAGTTGTTTAGACAATGATATCTATGTCTTCACTTATTTAAGGGGACAATAAATGCAAGGAAATTGTATTTTTTAGCACATTTTCAGCACAAATTAATTTCAAAGTGTTTTAGACATTTAGAAAGAAAGGGAAATAAAGAGCAAAAGACATTACATTGCAGTATAAATTTCTGCCCAAAACGCAATAATTTTACCATGTTTATATTTACCTTACACTTCCGAACGTCTCAGAAGTGGTTCTTGATTCTTTTTCAGGCCGAGTCAGACGTAATACATATTTATGCCGCAGCAGGACTGTTAATAATAATAATAATAATAATAATAATAATAATAATAATAATAATAATAATAATAACAACATTAATAATAATAACAATAATAATAATAATTTTCGTTTAATTAATACATATTTTAACATTATTTTGATCTTCTGCACATTTTTATTGAATTACACATATACTCAGTAACACTTTTTTTGCTACTTCAAGAAAAAGTAACATTTTCTGTTAAGGTTTTGTTTCTTGCCTCTTTTTTATTATTAAAGCAAAGGAGATTTTTTAATTTTATACTTTCATTTGGAGTTATTTCATGTACATAGTGAACATAGGATTCAATTTGATTATATAGGAGATTTGACGAGAAAGGTATTCCACAAAGTGAGCTCAAGAAATCGAGGCTCATTTGAAATATCCTCGCTTGACTTAGCGAAACAGTTCACTACAGGCTGATTCAGTTCCACCAACAAAGCTCAGGTGAATTTAATCAAGCGAGGCTTAACAAGCTAGGCTCATGTGGGTTAACAGGAAGTCTGTCAATCGATGCTAGATAAGTGAGAAGGAAAGGAAAAACCACATTCTTCTAGTCTGACAAAATATTTATTAATGCAGTCTATGAGCATCACATTGCATCACAACCAATAAGGGGAACTCCAGATGCATATTAAATCTCCTCAGGCTGCATTGTGTTACAATGTAATTAGGTAATGTTCCTTACGGACTTTACGGTTTAGAGTGTGACTATGAGTGCTGTGAAGCTTCTAAACTGTAACTGTAAACTTCTACATTCATGTTAATAAATCATATTACCTTGTTGGGTGGGGCAAGATAATCTGGACTATGTTGTGAATTATTAAAATGATAATGTAACCCATGACAGGTTGAATGTGTTAGAACATGATTTTAAAAAGGATGTAAAATGTTTATCAATTAAATAAGAGCAGCTTAAAATCTTTAAGATGTAAAGTTAAATTAATACAGTATTTAAATTTACGTGTGTATTTTTTTAACCAGTTTCTACTGTTCTATAAGGTACTATAATGCTATTTTCACACATTTAGACAGGCCAGTTTGATGATTTTATAGCTCCATCTTAGACAAAAATGTTTTGTATTTGTAAATATTAATAGTTTGGAGTCAGTTTTAACACTGGTAGAACAAAACCCTTCTGGCAGAAAGTAATATTAATACACTAAATGTTCTTCTAAAATGTAAAAGTAATACCATTAGATTAAATAAATAATTAAAGTTCTCCTTCACTGGTGTTTTTATTAATTTTCAGTGTTCTCTGGTATGAAAGAATGTAGTCTGAGTCGTTTCAGTCAAAAAAAAAAACTATGCCAGGTCAGTGTGGGAGTGGGCGTGATCACTCAACAAGATGTGAGGGGCTTGCTCAGTAAGATTAATGACATGCATGTTTCTCTCCTCTGATTGGCTAACTGCAACACTACTCTTCCCATGTCTCTGTTTACAAAAATCAGTAACATGAGACAAAAATGGTGCTGGTATTTATGCTTAGACTGAGTTTACCACCCAGTTTTGGCAGCATTTCCAAACAAGACCGGACTTCGACGTGCTACTGGCCGCAGCACGACTCCACCACCGGAGCAACCAGAGGGATTTTTCAGGACACCACACACTGCAAGCAGACAGGTATTCAGCGCCATGGTCTCCCTCTTTTCTATGAGTTACGCCTTTATAATTTATTGTCCTCCACTTAGTAATATGCTTAAACAAAGCGAGTTGATTTGTCTGATTTGAGCTACTAGTCTGTTTGGAACGAGTGCCACCACTGCCGCATCCCATCCCCACACACCACCAAAGATAACAAATGAGTAGTGAGAGCTCACGCCGGCTACGTAGGACCGGGAGCTTTAACCAGCAACGGATTCAGCTGCAGATATTATAATTCGTGGTTTGAAGTGTAGGTTGCGCTTGAGGATACTTAAAAAAACAACATCTCTGGGTGAATGTGGTCACAGATATTAGCTGTTAGCTGAGGTAGTACAATTCATTGTCATGGCACATTTTAACGCAATACTTGAAAATTGAAACACTGGGTGAAAAGTAAAACACTACTTACACCCTGGGAGCTGGTGTTCCACCATTGGGATGGTACAAATCCTTCTTTTAAGTTCAACCTCGAGGCAAATGCTGTGCTGTAAGCTCTGCAGCCTCTAGCAGCTGCAAGAGGGTCGACTTTCACCTTGCCAATAACAACATTCCCATGAGCGGTCCAAAGCTAGGTAGGCGAGCCTAGGAATGCTAAGTAAGCATTATGACATGTGGTTGTTGGGATTTTTCAAACTCAGGTATTTTCTGGTCTTTTTTCTCTATGTAACTGATTCAGGGATTGTAATTCAGAGTTTTTATAAAATTTTCATATCCAGCATGCATTTAAAACACAGAGTGACTGATTTTGGTGAAAGAAAACTCAGTTTTTCAAGATTTTCAGTGAAGGAGAACTTTAAATTATTAGAACTACATTTTAAAAGATAAAACCAACATTACATTGCATTATTTAAGCACCAAATAGAAAACTACAGCTCCTGCATCCGATTTAATAACTTTTTATTGGAGGGTGGATGTGGTGATGGAGAGTAAGGCAACAGAGTACCAGCTAAAATATGCCTCACAGTTAGTCTGCCACAGAGCAGGCTCATCCAAGAGAATTAGCTGTCGAATCTGGGGAGATTGAGCCAAGATAGTCAAAGTAAGCCTGGCCTTTGGAGTTAGCTTGCGTCATTGAATACACCCCACCCCCCGAGCTCTTTCCCTTTGGATTTGCATTATTATGCAATCTCTGTATTTTATTTTCTAACCTTGATGAAAAAGAGAACCGGCACTTCTTGTTGTCCACGTAAAGCGCTTACTTCAAGATATTTTTTACTTGAGTAAAAACTGAAAGTAGCTGTTCAAGAAATTACTCAAGTAAGACTAAAATAGTAATATGTAAAAGTTCTGCTGCAAATAGCCAAAAAATAACTGATCAGAACTTCAGATCAACTCTATAGGCTCTGAAATGATTTCAATTGAAAAGAAAAAATACAAATTTATGTGTAAATGCTGGTATATTAAAGAGTACAGTGAAACAATTGATGCATATAGCATAAATGTAATTACAGTGTAAATTTACATAAAATAACAAATTTGAAGCAAAGGCAACTTTTTCAAATAAAAATATTAATCATTTAACTTATCAAACAAAGACAACAAGTAATGTATAAATAAGGAATAAAGTGCTTCCAGTGACAAAATATGATGTTTATCATATATTAAGTAAATCTCCAAAGCTCAGTAGCTGAAAATAACTTTGAAACAACAAAGCTTGGGTACAAACAAGAGGTCTCACTTTAACATGGACTATAGGTTGATGATCCAGAAATCTTTTCTAAGTATAAGTAGCAATACTTCATAATAACCACTTTATTAATTACTTTTACTTAAGTAAATATATATTTATCATATCTGGTATTATTTGCAGAAATCCAGGTGTAATAATGGACTGAATCTCCAAGGTCACATAAAGGCAATAACACGGTCAGCTTTCTATTACCTGAGGAACATTTTTAGGATTAAAGGACTGATGACGCAGGGAGACCGAGAAAAACTCATCAATGCATTTATCTCTAGCCGCCTTGATTACTGTAACAGTATTTTCACAGGTCTGCATAAAAAAATCAATCAGACAGCCACAGCTGATCCAGAACGCTGCTGCTTGTGTTTTCACTAGAACCAGAAAAGTAGAGCACATCACCCCAGTTCTAAATTCCTTACAATGGCTCCCACTAGCTCAGTGAATAGACTTCAAAGTGTTTTTTATTAGTCTATAAATCATGGGTTAGCACCAGACTACATTAGAGATCTGATATTGCGATACAAACATTCCAGATCACTCAGGTCATCCAGCTATAGCCTACTGATTGTCCCTAGAACCAGAACCAACCATGGGAAAGCAGCTTTCAGTTTCTATGCTCCTTAAATCTGGAACAAACTGCTGGACGACTGCAAAACTGCAGAGACAGTGAACGCTTTTAAATCTAAAATAAAAACATACCTATTTAGACTTGCTCATGAATAACTGATACTATTATTGCCAATACTATTATTAAATCTTTTATCCTAAATTGTAGTTTTTAATAAAACTCTGTTTCTTTTATAAATGTTCGTTTATGCTTTCTCTTAGTGATTCTATGTTTTAATTTCCACTTTTTTCACAAGCACCTTGAATTGCCTTGTGTTGAAAGTGTGCTATACAAATAAAATTGCCTTGCCTTTCCTTCCTATTACGATCAATTGACCAACAGGTGATCAAAAATCTAGCCTTCCCCATAAAGAACATAAGCCAAGCAGCAGAATTTTATGAACTGGCCACATGTAACAAAATAAATAAAAGTGTGTATCCATTGTTTTTTTGTCCATAATTGTACAAGTTACTCATCAGATGGCACGGGTTTCTCCATGACAAGAAGAAGCTAAATAATGAGCATTTAACTCAGTGCCGTTCACTCCATCATTAGAAAAGTGAAAGAATACAGTACAACTACAAAACTACAAAAACATGGCTTTTCATAGTCAGCCGTTGACATTGTAAAGTACAGTTGTCTATCATCTGCATGGCCATGGTAATTCATTTTATTAATTGTGATAATCTGAGAAAGCAGGGGTATGAAGATAATAAATTAGAGAGGCTCCAGGTTGGAACTAAACTATGGGGAATGCTGCATGTGACCTATTGAATCAACAAAGTCCCTGTTCTTTAGGTAAAACTTAAACCAGTCAAGTACTGTACTACAGAGTCTGACCTAGCTCTCTAGTAGTCTCAACAATATATCATAGTCAGCAGTGTCAAATTCTGCACTGAGGTCCAACAGTACCAGCACTATGGTTCTTCCGCCATCTGTATATTTATTGATGTCACTGAAGAATTTGAAAAGAGCAGTCTCAGTACATTGGCGAACACAAAATGGGGACTGAAAGACATCAAAGCAGTTGGTCATTTTTAAGAAGCTGTTTAACTTATAAAATGCTGCTTTTTTCAATACTCTTGCTGATGAACAATTTACACAGTTATATAAACTGTACACTGGCTGTTTTGCATTGTGTCCAAGGGTCATATATTCAGTGTTATCTCATGAAAAAAGATATATGAAAACACTTTCCAGAATATGATCATGGTACTCACTATTATGAGACAGTGAACTTGTGATGTCTCTGAAACATGACCAGGTAGTCCACTGAGGTGCCATAATTCCAAACGTGCCATAATTCCAAACGTACAACACAGACTCCTACACCAAAGTTAAATCATCTGTACTAACAGAGAATATTGAGTACTAAGTAATTAAAGCTGCAAATGAAAAAAAGCTTCTAGTTCATATATTCCACTGCACTGAGGCATCCTTGACTTCCTGCAGTAAAGTTAACTATTAAATACAGTTCGTCATTTAAATAGATGGAATGACTTGCTTTCAGATATTGAATGTTGTGGAAAAACCACAATGAGGTGCTGAACTTTTTAAAAGCACGGTCAAGGACTTGACTTTTGCAGAGGTTGAGGAACATGGGTTGTGAATAATATCTCTGCAATTTATTTTTCACACAGAGACAGGCGTTGAACTTAGCAGATAAAATATTCACCCATTCTTGAGAATGTTAGACCCTCTTTCTAAAAAATACCAGCATCTTCTTTTTAGAAGGATTCACATGTTTTGATTTACACTGCAACTATTTAAAGAGGGCTGGCAGTTCTCTTGTTGATTGCACACAGCAAATGTGACACATTAAAAAACTAGGAAGAACCAGACGGACTAACTAAGCCTTGTCTACACTGAGATGAAACTAGGTGTCATAGCAAAGGTATTTCATTCAATAGGTGTCTCATCCACTAGGAGCCAGTGTTTCAAGACACCATAAATGATCATGTTTGAAACTGGGCCCAAGAATGAAGAAATATCATAAAACTGGCTCAGTGGTTCATGTAATTATCAGCTCTCTGACATTTTTTCTAAGTGAACCACATCACCACCCCATTCCTATAGGTAAAGCACATGCGCAACTCTGTGATAAAGTAATCAAACATAGCACTGTACAGTGTTGTGGTCCTAATAAAGCAAATACTGATCTTATTATGATCCTAGGATATAATTTACTGTTATCTATCACCACAAGCAAAAAAATCTAAAAATCGATCCGGAGAACAACAAACACTAAATACTTTGGAATAAAGCTGTCATTTAAAGGTAGATTTGTCGTGTTTGCCATCGGGTTGACTGCACATGCTCAGTGTTCCTTCTGTGTCTCTCTGGCAGTGTTACAGCACCACCAGTGGGCCCGTCATATGTATTGAAACATCTTGATCCGGTTTGTGTGAATTCATTTGGTCAAAGATTTGAATTACTGCAATCCCATTTTTACAGACTGGTTTTGAAAATATACTTGTTTTGTCTCTGTACAAACAGGGCCTTAGGAACCGTTTGTGTTTGATTAATTTCCTTTAATTTTATTCTTCTTCATAAAACTGTTCCCAACAAAGTGAGTAGTGTTACAACCCTGCTGTAAATTGCACTGTTTAACTCACTTAAATATACATTCCTGCTGCTATTTGTACGTCTTTTGTTTATATTCGGCTAACTTCTTGGAAATAACACCTTTACTTTTTAATACACAACTACATGTGCACACTCTGTAAATACTCTTAAGTGTTAAAAAATATATTTTTTAAATTCTACTACTAAATTCCTACTCAGTTGTGCCTTCAATTCCTTAGTATGCCTCTTTTTTTTTTAACTGCACAGTACTGGTTTTTTGTAATTTTGTGTGTAACCTAAACAATAATCTTATTTCTTAAATTCTGTTTCATACTTTTCTACTTCTGTGAATCCAGTGCTTCTAATGCCTTTCACTTTGATGCTGTTACAACTGAATTCCTTCTTTTTGAGACAATAAAGGATTCTTCTCTTCTTTGTCTTCATTATTTTTTCTCAGTTTGTGAATGGAAAATGCTACTGAATAAACTTTGAGTTATAGTGAGTGCAGATTCTTAGCAAAAAGCTATATTTGAATAAAAAATACTTAGTAGTTCCAAATTAGTTCTGTATGTTTTTTTGCATAAAAAGGAACATCATTTGTTAAAGTAGTTTTTTACTAATAAGTCAAATTGTAACTTTTAATCTCTATATACAAAATAGCAAGGGTGTTTGAAAACAAATGACCTAAACATGCCCTCCTCAACATGAACAAAGCGGTGGCAGCATCATGCTCTTGGGATGTTTTTTCTGCAGCAGGACAGGAAAATTTAAATAGGGGGTATTATGCTTCTTCCAGGCACACAGTACCATTCTATAGCACACTCAAATGAAAATGTTTCTCTAAATCATTCTTAAAGTCCCGTATCTATAAAAATCCACCTTAAAGAAATTTGCCTTCTCATCACTTCCGTATTTGATTCCTTGACTGTCTAAGCCCTCCTTCCCTTTGTGAAACTCCCCCTGCAGAACGTCATACACCGGCTATTATCACAGCATGCGCGTGTAGTCGTACTCTGAAAGTTTATAGAAGTTTTTAACACGTTGCATTTTAGTATTTAGGGAAAAAAATCACATTGGTGAACAATGGCTACACAGGAGATTGTAAGACGATACGCAAATTATCCGATATCCGACCCTGAAAGAGGGGTCATTGGAGAACCAGAGAGAATCCAGAGGCTTTTCCAAACGTGCCTCGGCACCCTTTTATAAGTATTCTTCACGATGAAGCTATGTTTTGCATTGAAACTATAAATACAAAGAAATATGAAGCTATGTTTTGCATTGAAACTATAAATACAAAGAAATATGAAGCTACGTTTTGCATTGAATTAAAAAATGTACGGATAATTGAAGCTACATTTTGCACTGAAACCATAAATTCAAACAACTATGAAGCTATGTTTTACATTGCAACCATAATTGCACACAAATAAGTAAAAGCATAGAAATATAAAGCTACGTTATGAAGTCAGAGTTAGAAATACTAAGCCACAGTTCTTACCTGTACAAGTTCTGATGGAGTAATCTTTCCTTTAGGGCCATTCTGCTTATTAATCCACTATCAAAAAGGCTTTTGTTGAGAAAGCAGTCCTCTGTGAAGTGATTTGCAGAAAGATAACAGATCTTTTGCGGCCTAGGATTGTTTCCAAAGATACAGTCCAAATTCTTAGCCTCACAATTAGCCTAAGCTAACTGTAGCAGGTGCTACTGTACTGGAGCTGAGTGGGGAAGGGAAGACGAGGGCTGCAGGAGCAGCAGCTCGGCTGCTGAGTAAGATAGTCAGGTAGGAGGAGGAGATGGGTGGAAAAAGGGGAGATAGGTGGGAGCAGGCGTTTCAGCACCCCCCCCCAATAAATACAACCAGAGACTCAAAATTATTCAAACATAAGTGGATGAGTCAAAGCAACACTTCGGGCATGTTTTTAATGAGGAAATAACATGTTATCCAGATGTTACATATCAAAAAGTCAATTTTGCATGATACCCTGCCTTTTACAGAATTCATCAAAAGATGGAGCCAAATATAAGACATCCAGAAACCATTCTTCTTTGAAATGTCAAATTACTTGAGACTGTAGCAGAAGTTCACCGCTTTCTATTTTCTAATAAAGTTAAGTATACATTAATTTGGAACCAGATATTCAGCCAGCAGTGTAAAAAAAATCAGATTTTTTCCCCCACTTTCTTCTCTGTATATTTGTAGGAAAAAGGAGGAAGCTTGTAAATCTGACAACGCCATCAATTATGGGGGTGGCAGCATCATGTTATTGGGGTGCTTTGTGGTAGAAGGGACAGGTGAACTTCACAAAATAGACATAATTTTGAGGAAGGAATATTGTGATTGAAGCAGCATATCAATATATCAGTCAAGAAATAAACTTAAGCGCAAATAGATCATTATAATGGACAGTGACCCTTAGCATACCATCGAATTATTTACAAAGTGCCCTAAGTACAACAAAGACCAAAATATTATCATTGTTATTCTTAAGCCACCTTGTAGCTTATTTGTGGATATAATGAAAAGCTTTAGAGTAACCATGGCATGTGTTCTGTCAGGAGGAATGGGCCAAAGTTCCAGCAATATTATTTGTTTGTGGAAAGATTGTTAAACTGCTTGACCCAAGTCAAACAGTTCAGAACACAACTGTACAAAAATATTAAGGACATGTATATACACGCTACAAAAAAATGACTGACTGAATGAATTTTTTGGCAATTAGCAAATATAATTAAAAATGGTAATCCAGAACGGATCTACAACAGCTAAATTAATTTAGTGCTGTATTGCAACACCAATATACAGTATTACATATAAATATGATGCAAATAATACGTGGGTAACGTCTCTTTCCAAAAGCAATTACTTACTTTTTGTCATCATTAAAGAATACCAACCATACAATTAAGCCAAATCTCTTCCTGGGAAAAGTATCTGGTCAAAGTAGATAAATTTTGAGCTATTTGACCACAATGACAAGGAATTCGGTTCACTGTGTCAACATTAGGTTTCTGCTGGTATCATGATGCAGAGCGTCTGTTTTGACGTAGTAGTATTGAGTCCATTGCACCAAGAAGGGGGTATAACAAAAAAGCAAGATAACCTAGAAATTCCAAATTAGGTTATTCAACAGTAAATATTCACATTCATACAAAAACGCTACTGGTAAGAAAAAACAAAAAACGTTTTGGACCTGGCTGAAAAAGAATGGTAAATAACCCTGTTATTTAGAAAAAAATTACAAAGCAAACTAAAAAAAAAAGTTCCATTTTGTAGAAACATTTCAACTGCAAAAACTGACCAGGTCAAATGCATTATTAAAATCCTCAAAAGAGGTGGTATTAATACACATTGTATAATGTCTATGTACATTTCTTCCTTGTACTTACATAGGTTTATATAAGATTAAACAGTGAACGCATCCTCACATATTGAGGCAAAAGCATTTTTTTATTCTCAATTTAAACCATGTGGTTTCAGGTTTCTTGAATGAAGTTAATGCTTGTATTTCTAGTGTTTTTTTAAAACAATGGATAGTGGTGAATCAAATTCTCCTTCCCCAGTTTGATAATTAATTCAAAGTCTAATAACGGCACAAAACAGAAAAAAGAAGCTGAAAGAAAGTGTGTAAAAAGGACAGAGACCAACGCAGTGAGAGAGCTGTAAAAACAGAGAATCTTCCTCTCAACAGCCCCGTCCTTGAGATGCAGATCAACCGTGATCACCTGACAGTTCAGGACATAGGAAAGGCTAAGCTCTTGTCGACCTCTCAGAGCCAACCTAGCAACACCCTCTGTGGGGTTTTTTTCTGTCTCTGGACACCCACGCACTGTCTTTCTCATGTTCGCCACCTCCCCCAGGCCTCCCACCCAGACCCTCAACCCTTGGAGAAGACCCCAGACCAATGCAGTAACAAGGAGCTCCTGAATGGACCCTGAACTGGCCTTTGTCTTGCCGTGCTGCAAAGTCCCTTTATTTACACAGTCTTTACTGCTATATGTTTTTTTGTTGCTTAATTGCATTGGCCTTTACTGCCCCTTGGTCAATCAATACCTCCTCTCCAATGACATCAGCCAGCTTATTCACCAAGATCTTTCCAGGTAATGGGAGTTTTGTGGGAACTAGCTATACAAATGAAACGCAAAAAATATATATATATTTCATTACTTCATGAGACTCTACCTGTCTGTCTGTCTGTCTGTCTGTCTGTCTGTCTGTTAAACAGCCTCCCCACATCATGATGCTATCATCGCTACGTTACCGCTTAGGGATGAACATCACTTAAGGAGTGTCCATAAGTGAAAACTGAATCATAAGTGAGGTGGACAAAAGCAAGTTTGATTCACGTTACAATCAGTGCTATCAAAACAATGTTTTCTGACCTTTGACTCCATAACAGTGTGCTGCAGAGAGAACAAGTTGACATGCCATCAATACTTCTAAATGCGTGTGACCAAAACATTAATCATGAGAGGTCCAATCCTCTCCTGTGTCCAATTCAGCAGCGATACTCTAGTGCAGTACCGCCGCAATGTTTAGACAGAGCGGGCATAATTATCTTTTATGTGTACTTTAATAAGGAGACATCCGAGTGCTCGGATGACAGGGGGGCACATGCACACGCAACCAAACCACCGTACAGTGATATTATCCCCTTCATTCTGTGTAATTAAAACATAAATAATTAAATGCCACTAACTAACATAACTGGTATGCAAATTTAGATGATTTAGTGAGTTGAAGAACAGATTTTTTTTTTTCCAAATGGGGGCCATTTAAAGTTGACCTTTGGAAATGTTATTTTGAACGCAATGTGATGGTGGTGTTTAATTTGAAGAGGTGCTTATCCCAAAGTCAACATCTTACTTCTGTTTTCCTGACGCACACTCAGTCGCCATATATTAGGCAGTAGCCTGGCAACCACAAGAGTCGAGCGGTACCAAATGGGTATGTTTGCAATATGACGGGCCCGGTGCACTCCTTACTGCTGACCTGGCTGTCGTTTTGTTTCTGTCCTGCGAAGGTGTCAGTGATAAACGTTACCTTGCCTCAGCAGGTGTGCCTGTATGGAGGGCCCTGCGGCACGGAGGGGGTCACCAACCCCAACAGTTTTTTTCCCCCAGTTATTTGAATAATGGGCCATTAGGACGGCTGAATATCCAATGTTAAAGTAGCCGTATGTGTCTCCTAGATAAAAGACATAATTACCTAACAGAGGGAGGATGTGTTAGTGCACACTTTTCCTCAGCTGGGCTGCAAAGCTCATAAACTGGCACACACTTTTGCCATTAGATGGCGACAGAGAGAAGAGCAGAGTTGTTTTCAGTAGAAAGACCTATCAATGATTATACTCACAAACAGCAGCAAAAATGCCCTAAAAATTGTTAATGTAAAATCAAAATGTGGACAACAATAAGATTTTTAAAATGAAGTTTTGAAAAACGTTCAGTTTAGTTATAAGTTGGGACATTTAAATAAATTTACATAGAATGTACTTTGATTTTCTTGCTTCTCTTTAACAGTAGTTTTCATAATTTTGTTCAAATTTATAAGAACTGATTACAGTTCTCACAATTAATGTTTTCCTGAAAAAGCGTATATCTTTAAAACAATTTTTCATAAATTTTTTATATCATCCTTGTTGAATTTAATAGTATCATGATGGTGAGAGAGTTGGCAATTTGCTTTGAAATGAGGAAGAGTTGTCCTTTTTGATCATCATTGTGGATCTATTTTGCCTTTCAGAAACCTGGTTCAAGAGAGACTTGCCTTGCCTTCAGAAAAAAAAAACAAATACAAAATTTAGAGTAGTATTCATATGAACTAAAAAGATTGTCAATTAAAGATGAGTTCTTTTTCATTTATTTGCCCTTGGATTTCTGTTCCTCAATTGCTATCACCTTATAAAAGCATCCTTTTAGTGGAGAGAATAGAAGCCCATTTTCATGACCTCCTCTAATGCATTTCCATCCATCTTCACTGCCTCAAAAAAAGTTTTCACCTCTCCACAAAACATGTTAATTGCCATCATGAGTCTGGTATAAAGAAAATATCTACACGTTAATTATCCAAATATGTTGGCAACCCATCTGCAGAAAGCCATTGAAATAACTAAATTGTGTTTTCTCCTTTTCGGCTTTCATTTTGGACACATTGTGAATCAAAAGGCTTCAGAAATGTGCAGATGGGTAATCCTTATGTTTACAAGGAGCAGCTTGGTTCAAGGTGACTGTTTCATGCTCCCAAGCCCTTCTGTTTCCCCCCATTGTGTTACTTTGGTTACATATCCTGATAGGCTGTTCACTGTACCCAAATAGGGACTTTGCTTGCACACATGCAGACTCTCACATAGAAAAAAGAACTCACACAGCTGTAAAGATCCATGCACTCTACTCCATGGACAGCTAAAGCTTTAACCCCAGTGTTGTGATTGATTTTTTGCTTTTTTTTATGTAACATTAATTAGTCAGGGTCTGATGTATTAAAAGTATTTTCCAAGGGCAAGAGTTTTTCTACCTCAAACACGAATACAGCAAAAAATAAGGAGTTGACATTAATTTTGGTATTTTAAGCTCCAACAACATCACAGTTAAGACTGTTGATATAAAACTGAATAGTTAACCTTTTAGAGGAGCACACAAGTAGGAAAATACATAAGTCCTTTTAAATCCTAACCTTTTTTTATTCTTGCAGTTTTCAGATGAATGCCTTTTTAATTGCACCTGACCAAATATTTAACAAGTCAAGGAAACTCATTTTAAGGATGTTGCATTAGCTCTACCTGATACTCATATTTTGCAAAAATTGCAGCTTTCTATCTTATTTCTTCCAACATTCATATCTGGGTACTATGGAAAACGACTTTACACACTATTCCATTGGTTCCCTTTGATAACAGTGTAAAACAGTTTTAAGATAAATGTATGTTTTATTACAAAAGCATTGTTCAAAGTGAAAATCTCTCAGTAAAATTGCTTTACTTATTTACAAAACTCCTGGCACTGCCATCTTTGCATCTTTGGTATCACCATATAAATAAATTAAAGGATTTGTTTAATTATAATTTGCTTCTTAAAGTTGAGCACATACTTTCAGAAACTTAATGAATACTTTATGACTTTATGCTTCACTGTGGTAGAAATAAGATGTGAAACAGAGACTCAACTTTTTGTCTTTAAAACAGGAAAAACAAAAGAGCATGAAGTTTAAGGAAGCCATAGAGATGTTTTCAAATTGCATCTGCATATATGGACTTTAATTTGTGTTGGAGCATTTTTGTGAATGCATACACCATGTTAACAATATTACATGCATTTCTTTTTTTAAATTAAACACAACTTTTACTATATGTTTTTCATTTTATGCATTGGGAAACAATTTCCCAAAAAAACTATTACTTTTTAGTTATCCCCTGACAATTCCTATAAGTTAAATGTAAACAAATACTTTTTTCACCTTTTTAAAGGTGATCAGTGTGCCCAGGTACTTACGGACTTAGTATTCTTATTATTATTTCCTTTGTGGTTTGGTTTACATTGATGAAACAAAATGGAAACAAAAATTGGATTTTCTCAACATCTTCAGCAGCCATTTAAATGACACAATAGACCATGACAGTAGTTTGTTTACATTTCAAGGTAGTACACAGTGTCTCCTATAAGAAGAAAGGGTGAGATAGATGAACTGCTGTCACAAAGGGAAGCATTTTGTATTTATGCTTTACAAAGTCAAAGTCCAAAAAAGGCTTTAATGAGGAATCATTATTACATAATTTTCTTTCGATCATTTTTTTCTTGGAATATGTTCATTTTCATTTAAAAAAATGTGTTGTGTAATTTTTCTTTTGTTGATTATTTTGTAACTGATTACTCAGCACAGATGTTTCCTTTAGAGACAGAGATGTCATAAACCTGTTTTTTTTATGTGCTGGGAAAAATCAAAATAAAACTGAGTCTGAAAAAAGTTTTTGTCTTCCACTTTTATGTCTTTGCTTGACTATGATATAATCTATATGTATGTTTTGTTAAAGCTCTTACATCCTGTTGCGGCAGTCAATACCAACAGCTAGGACGAACAGTGGCACAGTCAGGCACATTGTTGCCTTTCATAAAGAAGGTCCTGGCTTTGAATCCTGACCAGAGGATCTTTCTGCATGAAGTTTGTATGTTCTCCTTGTGCATGTGTGGATTTGCTCTGGGTACTCCGTCTTCCTCCAACAGTTCAAAAACATGACTTCTAAATTAATTGCTCCCTCTAAATACTCCTTATGTGTGTGTGTGCATCTTTGTTTTTTGTCCTGTGTGTTTCTATGTTGTCATGCGATGGACTGGCGACATCTCCAGGGTGTACCCCGCCTCTGGCACGATGACAGCTGGAGATTGGCACCAGCCTACACTCTATTCTGTGGCACAATTAGTTTAAACTCTAGATTTTCAGGCCATTGGATCATGTGGATCATATGTGTATAAAAAAATGTAGGTAATTCATACACTGAAAAGAAAACCATACCAGTGAAGCACAGAAGTGGCTCAGTGATTCTCTAGAGCTGCTGTCCTCTGTCACAGGAAACTTGCACCATGTGGACGGCAAAAGTACGATCAACAATGGAAAAATATGATCTAATGCATATCTCCAAGTCCAAAAAATGCTTCTATCTGTAAATTGACTTAAAAGATAAAAGGGTGACTGTTGTCAGAAAAAAATTATTAAATAAAACTGATGACCATAGTTTCCTGACTTGAACTCCTTAGAAAATCTCTGGTGGGATTTGAAAGAATCTACTGCAACGCTGCAAAACAAAGAATGTAAATGAACTGGACAGGGCAAGATTGAAATAAACTTTTAAATCATTTATTAGCACCATTGTTGTGGTGAAATACACAATAAAATCTCCACTTAAAGCACCTGCAAGAACTCCTTCTATACTTTGCCCAGTCAACTTCAGAGTCATGTGGATTTGTGGAGGTTTAAAAAAAGTTCAAACACTTCAATCTCTCAGTTGGAATTTTTTTACTCTAGGTGAAATTCTAAGATTTTCTGTTTTACCTTTTCCAGAGAAGTTTTAGAAATGTATTTTATAGAAAGATACATTTGTAAGAATGAATGACCTTCATGTGTCCCTTTTATAATTTAAGCTCGCCTTGTCAATCGTTGGGAACCCTGGTGGTAACACAGACGGATTGTGAGTATTGCGTCACTTGCTGCGTCACTTCCTGTTGTCGCTGCTGAGCTCCGCGGAGCTGCTTGGTGCTCAGATTCTCTTCGATTCACACCTCTCTGTGTTTAGGTCTACCCGACGTCATTACGCGACGTAAACGCACATGAATGACGCATATCAAAATAAACTTTCGGAAGAGGTTGTTGTACTCACATGCACGCGTCTTTTCCCTTCTGGCCATTTTTCTTATTTTACGTGAGTTGGGCCAGGCGACTTGTATTGATGGCGTCTTGTGGCGCAAGGGATTGTGGGATGGCACATAGCTCCTAATCGCCAGTTAGCATCAGAGGTCCCCTATGCTAAAGTGGCTATGATAGTTAGCATACAGGCCACATTCCCTAACTCCTTCGTAACTGGAAGCCCAATTCGGATGCATCTTATCATGGCGGACGCTGACGCCCATCCGGTTTGGCGTAAGACCTCTTACCAATTTAGTAGTTTCGGATGCAGCCTTAGTGTTGCTTTGGTTTGTAAGCTTGCTAAAAAAATGTCGGACTGTGTATTCTTTTCTTGACCCTGTCCGATCGGACCATTGACGACATGTTTGGCCAGATGCTGTCATTTCATCGATGGTTGTCTGAGTAGTGTCCAGCAAACAACGTGGGCTACATTGATAACTGGAAAACTTTTTGGGGAAAACCTGGTCTGATCCGGAGAGATGTCATCCACCCCACTTGGGATGGAGCAGCTCTTCTTTCTAGGAATCTGGAAAAATTTATTGGTCCTTCAAAACACTGACAAACCAGGGTCCAGACCAGGAAGCAGAGTCGTAGTTTAACCCACCGCTCTGTATCTTCTGTACTGTTACCCACTCAATACCCCATTGAGACAGTGTCTTGCCCACGGCCAAAATCAAATAGACTAAAAGTTAACCTGACAAAAGCAAACTCTGAAAATCTCATTAAAATAAATACGACTCGGACCCAACAAGGAAATAGAGTAATTAGATGTGGTTTACTAAACATAAGATCCCTCTCCTCAAAGACTTTATTAGTAAATGACTTGATATGTGATAATAAAATTAATCTATTTTGCCTATCAGAAACCTGGCTGCAGCAGGAGGATTTTGTAATTATTAATGAGTCAACTCCTACCAATTATCAAAATTTTCACATTCCTAGAAGTATTGGACGAGGAGGACGAGTTGCAACCATCTTTCATTCAGATTTGCAAATTTGCCCTAGACCAATTATTAACTACAGCTCTTTTGAACGTCCTTAGTTTTCCTCATCCAAACTACAAAACATAAAAACCCCTTTTGCTTGTGGTTTTGTGTCGTCCACCAGGCCCTTACTATCAATTCTTGGACCAGATCTCAGATTTTTTATCTGATTTAGTTTTAAACACTGATCAGGTAATCATAGCAGGGGATTTTAATATTCACTTGGATACTGATAGTGATATCTTAACTGCAGCCTTTAATATTATCTTAGACTCAATTGGCTTTACTCTGAAAGTGAAGGGACCCACACACTCTGGTCGGCACACTTTAGACATTGTACTGACATACGTCATTGAGTGTGATGAACTAATAGTCCTCCCACATAACCCAGTCCTATCTGACCATTTTTTGATAACCTCTGAATTTGCTTTACTCAACGTTCCCAAATGAGAAAGAAAATTTTATTACAGTAGAACTTTATCAGACAATGCTGTAACAAGTTTTAAAGAATCTTTTCCATTCTTGCTTCCGTATGTGTCTCAGAATACCACAGTGGATGGCAGTAATTCCAACACTAACCCTTCAGAAATGATGGTCTGGTTCAAAGTATTACTTCCTCACTGCGTTTGATACTAGACAGTGTAGCCCCCTTAAAAAAGAAGGTAATCAGCCATAGGAGAGTGTCTCCCTGGTTTAGTGCAGAGTTGCTTACTTTAAAGTAGGATACGAGGAAACTAGAGCGAAAATGGCGCTCTACACACTTAATTGATTTCTTTCTAACTTGGAAAAATAGTCTACTACTTTATAAAAAAAAAACTTCGAAAAGCTAAAACAGCATATTTCTCGTCATTAGAAGAGGTAAATAAAAACAGTCCTAGGTTTCGTTTAAGTACAGTTGCCAAACTTACACAGAGTCATAGCTCTGTTGAGCCAACTATTCCCCCTTCTCTCAGTAGTGATGACTTTATGGGATTCTTCATAAGTAAAATAAATTGTATAAAGAATAAAATCATTGGCATTCTCCCAAACATGACTAACTCTCTCTCTCAGTAACTGAGGCAGTATCAGAGAGAACTGTAGAACCATGTTTATGTCTGTACCATTTTGATTCTGTTTAACTTTCGGAATTATCACAAATATTAGTATAATCTAAACCCTCAACTTGTATGTTAGACCCAATACCAACCAAATTATTTAAGGAAGTGTTCCCTCTGGTGACTGGCACTATCCTAGACATGATGAATCTATCTTTAATAAATAGATATGTGCCTCAGGAATTTAAGGTTGCTGTAATTAGGCCTTTACTTAAGAAATCCTCGCTGGATCAAGATGATTTAGCTAACTACAGACCTATATCTAACCTTCCTTTCTTATTCAAAATTCTTGAGAAAATAGTTGCTAATCAAGTATGTGAGCATCTAAACAGCAACAACCTGTTTGAGGAATTTCGTCAGGTTTGAGAGCTCATCATAGCACTGAAACAGCACTAGTAAAAGTTACTAATGATATTCTAATGGCCTCAGATAATGGATTTGTGACTGTTCTGGTCTTGCTAGATCTCAGTGCTGCTTTTGACACAGTCGATCATAAAATTACTAGGTTGGTTTAAATCATATCTGTCCAACAGATTCCAGTTTGTTCATGTCAAAGATGAATCTTCTTCACGCTCAAGGGTTACTTGTGGAGTACCACAGGGTTCTGTGCTTGGACCGATTCTCTTTACTACTGTATATATATGCTTCCAATTGGTAAAATAATTAGACAACATGGTATGAATTTCCACAGTTATGCTGATGATACATAATTATATTTATCCATAAAACCTGATGAAACCAATCAGTTAGGTAGATTACAAGCATGTCTGGAAGACATAAAAACTTGGATGACTGTGAATTTTCTACTTTTCAATTCAGACAAGACAGACGTTGTCTTTGGACCAGAACCTTTAAAAAGGAAACTGCTGGGTCAATCACTTCATCTGGATGGCATTAATTTGGCCTCTGGTAATAATGTAAAGAACCTCGGTGTAATTTTTGACCAAGACATGACATTTAAATCTCATATTAAACAGGTTTCTAGGATTTCTTTCTTTCACCTTTGCAATATTGCTAAAATTTGAAACATCCTGTCCAGGAGTGATGCAGAGAAACTAGTCCATGCATTTGTAACTTCGAGGCTGGACTGCTGTAATTCCTTATTATCAGGAAGTCCACAAAATACAACCAAAAGCCTTCAGTTGATCCAAAATGCTGCAGCAAGAGTTCTGATGACTATTAAAAAGAGAGATCACATTTCTCCCGTTTTGGCTTCTCTCCATTGGCTCCATGTTAAATCTAGAGTAGAGTTTAAGATCCTCCTCCTTACATATAAAGCCCTTAATAATCAAGCTCCATTATAAATCAGAGATCTGATTGTTCCATATATCCCTAACAGAGAACTTTGTTCTCAGAATGCAGGTCTACTGGTAGTTCCTAGGATTTCAAAAAGTAGAATAGGAGGCAGATCTTTTAGTTATCAGGCTCCTCTCCTATGGAACCAGCTCCCAGTTTTAGTTCGTGAGGCGGATACTCTGTCTGTTTTTAAGACTAGGCTTAAAACCTTCCTTTTTGATAAAGCTTATAGTTACTTATATTGACACTAGACCTTATAATCCCTCGCCGATTTCTAACAGTAATGTATTAATTTACCAGAATAAAATGATTAGAGGATAGAAAAAGATTTACACCAGGTTTTAAGGCTAGAAAGTGATGGACAAAGATAATGCCAGAGTCTTCGGAAGAGCAGGCCTTTATCTATTCCAGTTATATCACTCACTAATAATATTATCTCTCTAATACATAGATTCCGGAGAGGGCGCAGTCCTATGAGCAAGGAGAGATACATAAGCACTACAATACTTACCCACTTACCTCCGTCTTTCCTCCTGGATTTCCAGGCAGGGAGTAGAGGTAGATGGAGCCCTCCTCAACTCCATCTCCCTCACACCGTACATTGCTAATAGACTTAAGAATTAAGCAAAATAAATTATCCTTTTTCAGACTCAACTGACCCTAACACACCTTCTACTTTTCTTTTCTACTACGCTCCAGATATATTTTTCCTAATGTTAATGCAATCGTTAACCCAGTTTTGTCTCAGTGTTTTTCTCCCCATAGAAGCTCTACCCGGTCTGGTACCCTGCTCATCTATAATGCCCCCTGCTGGATGGGGAACATCGGTCCAAATGATGCTCAAAGTGACCGAGTGTCCTCCATGCTGTCTCTTGTCTGTCTTCTCAGATCCCCGGACGGTCGTGGCAGATGATCGCTTGTACTGAGCCAGGGTTCTGCCAGAGGTTTCTTCCTGTTAAAAGGGAGTTTTTCCTCTCCACTGTCGCTACATGCTTGCTGAGTATGAGGGTTTGCTGAGGAATTACTGTGGTTGGAGTCTGCATGATCCGGGCACAACCTCACGCCGATGACTCAACGCAATCTGCTGGGATTCCTTACATAGAAAACTTAACTGATTAGAATGTTTGTATAATTTTATTGAAATGCCTTTTGTCTTAAAGTGCCTTGAGATGACATTTGTTGTGAACTGGCGCTATATAAATAAAAGTGAATTGAAAAAAAATGTAATTGAATTCTATTGAAAAACAAGAGTTATATTCATGCAGCCCTGCTTTAGCGTGGATACACTTTGGAAGGTAACAGACGATATCTTTGTGATGCTTTTGAACCTTTTCTTAAAAGCCGCTCTGTTCTGCTGAAGAGAAAAGGCGAGGTCAACCTAGGGCCTGTTTGTAATGATCTATCCTTGACTCGTGCTCTGATTTTTTGTTTTGGACAACGGAGACATTGGAAGACTAAAGTGACTGAACTATTGCTCTCAGTATTTCTTAGTTTCAGGTCTACACAGAGGATTCAAAATATCTCCATTAAATAACACAGGCCCTCTGCAGTGACAGACATTAGAGCTCATTCACTTTGAGGTGCATTTCATCTGTTTTGCAGGTTTTATGAATCCATGATAGGCTTCTGGAGGCTTTTCAAAGGCCTCTTCGACAGAGCATGCTCCTTACTTTAAAGGTGGCATAGCCACGGTCAGCTAAATGACTTTAACGTCTCTAAACCTGTGGTAAGCCACACCTTACAGTGGGACCTTCTCTACCCAATACCCAAAACTCAAACACAGCCTCAACTTTTCAAATTTAACCACTTATTTGGTATCTCAACTGTGGCAAAGAGATAGGACGACCACACGGCCAGCCTATTTTCAGGTTTATACTGCCAGTCAGAACACAATTGCTCATGAACAAACCCCCTACAGTTTCTCTAAGATGAATGGCACTCAGAGATCTTACCTAGTTACCAGTGCAGAGTAGACCCAGTGAAAAGTGAGAAAAATTCCACCATAAAATGACAGTAACATAAAAAACTAAATCTGTTTTACTTTCCAAGAACAACTACAGATCAGTTAAAACGGAATCATCTCTGTCACTTTGGATGTCAAAAATCATCAATATGAAACCCAAAAGTGTAATTTGGAAAATCTTCTTAAGATTTGTATGGTTTAATGGTCTATGACAGGAAAATTATTCATTCACAAACATTTAGTTTTCCCCAACATTTTGTTATTGGCCAAAATGCTCTCTGTTCAGCAACAACACAGTCCCCCACAAAATTCATCACTAGGTTAGACATAAAACAGTGTGCTGGTGAAGAAAACCTCTCAGCTCAGAATATGAGTGGTTGTTAAAACAGCAACAAGTAATTTACTGTGATATCTAGTTAAAGAATGAAGGTATTCATTGGAGTGGCAAGACTCTTTCTAGTTCATGCAAAAAAAAGAAACTTTTCTGAGAGCCTTATATATCTAAAACTTTAGGGCTTTGTCTGAACACCTGACTGAAATAGAATATCTTGTCACTGCCATACACCAACTACATTCTTCAATTATAAAAACTAAAAATGGTCCCCTGAATCTTTTTTTAAGCTAATACCTACATTAACTCAGAAAAAGGTGTTCATGATATATCATAATTCATATTTATTGAAATAAATCTACACAAAAATATATGATTTAATTTAAGATGGTAGTGCAAAAATGACAAAAATAGTCCACTCATTTAAAAATTTGGACAACACTAAAGAGATTAAACAAAATATACATAAAAAAGTAAACAAAGACAAAGAAAACCAGTTAATTGCAACTACTTGTTGAGTGAGATTTACAAAGGAGTGTGATCCCTTTATTTTTTTAAATAAAACTGAATAAAATCTAGAATTTATCAAGTGTCTTTTTAATTTTCAAATAAAGAGTGGAAAGCTAGATGTTACAATTTCAATTTGTAATACAAAACTTTTAGGAGAAAGAATTAATGAACTCAAAGTTTCAGAAACTTTCTGGACATCCCATGAACTGAACAAGTTCATTAAACAATGAAAAGGTAAAGATGGCCCCACTGTGCATCAGACAGTCTCAGAAGCAAATTTTTCCTGCTCTGTCGTTCTACTACCTCAGTCCCTCTCTAGAATTGAGGGATTATCTCGTTGTCTCCAACAGTGGTTACATCTGCCTATAGTTCACGCCTAAAAAAACATGCCTTCTCCTCGTACCGGCTTTGGATTCAGAACCGGGTGGCTCACTTGAAGAAAGTCACTGAGAGATGCTGCAAACAACAACAACAAAAAAAAATTCTAAGAAGGAACTTCATGCAAAACAATTGGTAATTTGGCATAATATAATGCAAAAAATGAGTTGTAACTACAGCTCTGAGGACTATCCAAGTACTTACTGTTTGGGTGAAGTTTCTTACATGGAAAAGACTTGTTCTCCATGTCCCTTGACCAATGAGTGTAAATGTCAATGACAGACTTGTTCCTCTGTGATGTCAGACAGATTTACAGGTGTAGGATCTTACCCAAATAATTTAATGATTATGAAAACATGATTATGTTAAACAAGGTTAATTTTGTTTGAACTTGGTTCAGCCAAAATAGTTGATTTGGTAAAAGTAATCAAATTCTACCGGTCAGCTGAAATGAGCTAGAAAGCAAAGAGTTTCTGGAAACTCAAATATTGTATCAAGTACTGTAGTTATAACAATGATATTATGTTTCCATGTTGAATGATTGCTGCTGTCAACTGTGTTGGAAACGACCTCTTCAGGGGATTGTTTCACTTGTTAATAGCCACACAAGTGTATAATTTTAAAACTGTCTAAGATCAAGCCACCCTCTGAGACATAAATCTGGTCCTCACTTTTCAATTTGTTCACAGTACTTAGAGCGTTCATCTCTGAAGGATAGATACGGTTTCTTCATTTGTGTCTAAGGATATCAGCAACTATAACATCCACATTACCCTGGCTTTCTAATGTTTTCTGACTGAGTCTGCTAGTTGTTAAGTGAAGATTGTGATTATTTTGGTCATCATCATTATTTGTGGCTTAAAGGTTTTCACATGTCTCACTAAGACAGGGCCGTTTCTGTTGTAACTGCCACAGGGGCCAACAGGCTTACAGAACGTGTTGGCTGGGCCATGACCTCAGCAACAGCGTTTACAAATGACTATATGGCTCTTCAAGGCTGAGAACTGACCTCGTACCAAAGGCTTAGCACTGGCAAAGAGATATTCAAGTATAAAGTTATTCATGTCAAGTAATGCCCACAAAACCCTTCCATGCAACCCATAAATCTGATATTTTGATGGAAAATACCAGACATTTCATATGTGCCCTTGAGGAACTTTTTTTCTGTGCTCAGTTAACACTTGGACAGAACTCACCACTTTCACACTCATTGTTCCGTTTCTTCTCTTCATCTCCAGCTTGTAACATAGCAGGGCAAAAATGTTAAGTTTCATCACCCTGCACTCAATAGCTCCTCAAATTCACAATGTTCTGTTGTCATTTGAGAGATGGGCTATTTCAACACTGTGCAGAATTGGGCACTTTGTTGGAAAACAACTCAGTTCCTCTTACTAAGGGCTAAAAACTGCCATCTACTCGCCTTAATGCTGAGGACTTTGTGATCTAACTCTAAACCTCCGTGAGTGCACGTATTTGTGAGGAAAAATTACCCATGCCTTTCGTGCTGATAGGACATGGCCATAGCACAAGTGTGTCCTCAGGTTTAATTAAACTTTTTTTTCCAAAGTGTATCTTCATGGTAAAATCAGCTTTATCCATTCCTGCATTTGTGTGTTGAGATGCTCGCCCCCTTTTAGTCCTCCTTGAGCAGTTGATACATTAAAACTTGAACTGATTGATTTCAGAATGGCTGTGCCATCAGTGTTCTCACACAGCCATTAACTACATCTGAAGTATGTTAGTCATCAAGCGCTGAGCCAGGGATTGATAATAGCTTGACCGCCAAGGCCTATCTTACCCATCCTTTTTCAGGAGGTCTTGTATTTGGCATCCAGAGCACTTGTGGTACATCTCAAACAGCGTAGGGGCATTCATGGAGCAGTTGAGTGGAAAGCTTTTTTCACATTTGTCTCAACCTCATGAATACATTCCAACTCTAACCAACTGCTTTGCCTTAATGTGGAATTTCAAAGGAGGTATGAGACCAATTTATTTATATGTATTCTCAGCTTCTTAGTGAAACTCTTGAAAACAGTGGCGGTAGGCATGATAATCTCTGTCTTTCATCAGCAAAGTGGCCCAGCACAAAACACATCAGTAGTGTATTCTCTATTGATTGATGGTTGCTCTTCTAGGCAACACCATTATCATTATGCATAGATTCCAGGTTGCCCACAATAAAATCATTGTCTTGATTTGAGGTATTCACTCACAACGTGTCATTATGGCACAATTGGTGTTTGCCTCGTATTGCTTGCTTCCTCCCTGGACAATTACCTACATTCCCTGCCATCATCTTTACACACATAAGGCAATGTTCACATTAAAAAATGTCACCTCTCCTCAGCTCATCTTTACAAGCAACAGGTGTGAAGTTGATTTAAGATTACCCTTTTTCAACTTGGAAAAATAATTTAGATTTCTTTCAAATTTCAGAAATATTTACAAGTAGGTAGATGTGCATAAATTTGAACTAGACCAAAAAATATACAATAAAAATACTAAAATAGACATAAAGGTACACAAAAACCATTAAGATTTGTTTTATTAATCCATACTGCAACACTTTGTCATTAATTTGATAGATTTAAAATGGAGACATAATAATAATAATAATAATAATAATAATAATAATAATAATAATAATAATAATAATAATAATAATAATAATAATAATATGTTTGTATGTATTATCATTAATATGTTTGTTTTTTACGGGCCCAGATGTTTCTATTGTGGATGTTGTGAGTGTGTGTTAGTAGTCTGTCTCTCCCGGGAGCTGGCCTTGGTTATCAATCATTGTATCAGGGTATCTAATGTAAACGCAACTGTGGTGTGGATAACATGCCACATCTGCTCTTTAGACTGCGCCGCTTCTTGGTTACCAAGCGATTTATTAGAGCGCCCTGGGTGAGGAATAATAGGTCGCGGCGTAAAGACAAACCGGCAGCGCTTCCATAGGCGCACAATTATCTCTTAAAACAGGCTGTTGCGACAATATTATTTACCATCATTGCGCACCGGATAGTTCCGTGTCCCCCAAAAACGTCTCGAAAGAAAAAGAAAAAAAAAACTTGCTGTGTGGGTTTAAAAGCACAGTTCTCTCGAGGGGGGATGCTGTGTTTGCGCTCAGGACCAATTTATTGCAGATGAACATATGGCCAATATTTTGTCTCACGTCACACCAAGGGGGAAAACAAACACCGCGCAATGTTAGCGAGTCAGCAAGTGCACAGCCACTTGGCCAGCTATGCAAACGCTCTTGGACAATATGAGAAGAAGAGTACTTGCTTTCTGGGTATATAAACCACATCAGGCTTATCTCTGCACGCACTCCTGACTCCCATTTGGAGATATTTCATTAACTCTGCTCCGCTGTCCTAACGCCGCCAACACATAGACACCTTCCAGTTTCGGTAAGCGCACTGGCTAATCCAGGCAACTTTCCACTCTGTGATTTGTGTTTATACATATTCAATGAGACCGCTTATTTTCTTTATCTATTGTTTCTGTTTGCTTGTATTATTTTTTTCACATACACTCTGACAAGAAGGACCCTGATCATGCTGCTTTTTAATTCTATCTTTGGCTAATCTGTGTGTGGTAGGCCTGTGGTTTCAGTACACAGTAGTTGGTGATCATTACGCACTCACCTGAGCAGTCCATGCTTGGTTGGGCAATATTGTTGAGAGAGTGACCTGAACCTTCGCAGTGGTTCTCAAGGATGTAGGTAAACCTACAAACGACAATAAAAAACATAAACATAAAAAAAACTAAAGATTGTATGCATAAAGAAGAACCGGGCTTCATACAAGAAGACAAAAAAGAAAGGTTCTTAGCAAATGATTTAGATTATGGTGATAATTTGAGCAACCCAAAATGTAACTGTGCCTTAAAGTTGTTAGTCAGACCTTTATCTGTAGTTAATCTAATGCACCTCAGAGATAGAATGTTACCTAGAAAAACGGACCATAATCGTTTGTTTTTTTGTGTGGTTTCTTTTATGTTAAATTATCATTTAATCAAGATAATATCTACCCCAATAACAATCATTCATGTTCACATCCATGTAGTGACAAAAGAGAGGTATGAAGTAAGTTAAGGTCTTTTTGACCATCTTGTTTTTGTTATTTTCTTTCACTGTTCACCTGTTGTTTTATTTTTTTTTTCTTACTTTTTAAAAATTATTTACTAGGAGGAATCATGACCAATTGGAAGATAACTTGAATATGACTATGTAAAAAGAGTTTCTTCTCCCCAATATTAACCCCAGTAGATTTATTCGGTTGTTGTGCCATTTATTATGTAATTGAGTCAGTCATTTTTGGTAGGTTCTTCGAAATTCTGCAGTATAGATCATGAATTTGTAATCCAACTGTTTGTATTGAGTTCATTTGTTGGTGAAAAAATATGCCAGTGGAGAGTCTCTTTAAATAGATGATGAAAATCTGAAAAGATATTAATCCTCCTGCAGTTAAATGGCAATAACATCGCTACCTATTGGCATATGCCCTTTACAACCAACATATTGCTTGTTATATATCGCTTAATCTAAAGATTACCCCCTGTTGTTTCTTAATTCTGCCGGTAGAGACCGCTAGAGCTCTACAGATGTCAACAGCTGTTATTGCTATTACCGCTCTTACAAACAAGGCAACTCACAAGGAGGATAAGTTACATGCAGCTTTTTCTGCCATTCAGAATGAGCTACATCAAACCATCCCAAAGATACATTTTCACTTTATTTAAATACTCTATTTCTTATTATTTTCGTAGTAATATCTTCATATGACAAGTAATGTTTGCCCCCTTTTGATTGGGAAGTCTGAGGTTTCCCTCCCACCGTACCAGTACGGCATTGAAAAAGGGAAGAGATTAAAAAATAATAAACGTATTTTTCAGCAAGTCGTTTTTAACACACACAGAGGAAAGATTAGGGCGAATGGCTCAGCTTGGCATGAAATTCGGCGTTACAAATACACTGGTGGTTTAACAAATGAAGGCATTTCCTCGGGTCATGGGCGTGACTCCATAATCTCGTAGTGACATGTTTAATCATTATAGAAAGGAAGATGAATAAAGGCATTTTTGCCTGGAAGGCAAAGAAGGTTGGTTTTCTAAGGAATAAAAATGTTTAAAAAACTCTCCCCCTGAAGCAAAGTGTGCCCGGGCCATCTTTGCAGCCATAAATATAGCAGAACCCGGCTTTACCTTCCTTTAATATATTGGCTTTTAATCATAGGAGGGCTTGTCACTCTGTACATTTATCACAGCTGCCCCCAGGCAGGCGGGGTTACCTTTATCAAAGCCCAACTCCCAGCCTCAGGCGTCCTAACAACCTGAAAGTCAGCGATTAAAGGAGAAGCACTGATCAACATTATTATGGATCGTCCTGCGGCATTCTTATTTGCGCTTTCAATCGAAACATTTACTCAATCAGGCATATGAAAAGCTCTTATTTTACTTATTTGGAAACAATCATGGGCATTAATTTTTAGGAGGGAATTACAATTAATCAGACTGGATTATATTTTTATTTATATATTTATTTATTTATTTTTTGAGGGGGGATTTTTCGGAAAAATTGTTTTTGAATGAGTAGCCTGTCGCGTTGGGAAAAAAAACCCATAACGAGCTTGAACAATGATCTAGTCAGCTCTGCAGCTAACATTCAAATGGGAGCACTGGTTGTTGCATAGTGACAGCAGGAGTGATCATATTAACAAAAAGATTCAACTTGTACATATGCAATCTGAGCAGTTCGTTTGACAAAAACAAAGTCATTTGAGAAATATCATCCCATACAATGATGGAGTCAACTGGAGTGAAATATGCGAAGAGAATCTCTGCATCCCCTTTATTGTCCTCTAAATCCTGATGCAGCTGCACTTCAAAGGCCCTTCTTACGCATTATCTTCTATGTGATACGAGTTTCTTAGAAACAGCTGCAAATTTTGTTTAACTTTCGGGCTCTGACGCAGACTGGTTTTGCCATTTAATTAATTAATTGAAGGTCCTGATAATATCACAGAAAGGCTAAACATTATAAAAATGCATAATAATTAGTACAAAATCGACGTTTGTTGCTACGTTCGTTTTGAGAAATATTTTTTAAATGCAACGCGTTCGATATTTCATGTTATACTGAATTTTTTTTTTTTTAGCTACCGTGTTTTGTAAAAAAAAACTAAATAAAAAAATAAATAAAAAAACTGCACACTGGCCAATGTCACAGAGGCAAGACGCCTGTTTGAACTACCTGCAAAAGTAAACAGGTAAACACAGTGCGATAGGCTCTCCAAGTCGAGTGCGTCCACTTAGCCAGTGCACATTTACCTTTTCTTTAGGAAACCCTCGGCTCAATTGATCAAATAGCAGCTTGGTATATCCCCAGCAACTAAGCAGAGTCTGCAGCTCAGTGCCTCAAACCAAAAAAAACACTTCTACTCCCCCACCTCTTTCCTTGTCACCGTCGCGGGATGTCACGGGTGACAACCCTGCGTGCTCAAACATACCCTGATTTGGCTCCACGTACTTTTTAAGGCACTGAGTAAATCTCAGCGAAATAAAGCCTCACATGGGCCGAGTGAGTTTCCTGATGAGGTGCGCGCATGATGTCCCCTGTTGCCTGGCTAGGCTGTTCCTTCGTGATGCGTGAAGCTCCCTGGGTGTCTGCCTAGAGTTGCATGTCCCTTCACATGTTGGATTTAGCCGTGCAGCATTACTCGGTGGATCAGGTCAGTAACCTCTCTCTCCCCTAGTATAGAGAGGCTCCGGCTCGGCTCCAGTTTGTCCATACAGCCAGTTCGGCTCAAAGGAGTCTTTGTGGGATGTTGGGACTTGTGATTAATTCTGTCAGTCGGGTAAAATATTTACCTCAGGCCTGAGCTCTATGTTGAGAAAAAAAAGTGGTTAAATACAATATTTAAATATTATTATTATTATTATTATTATTATTATTATTATTATTATTATTATTATTATTATTATTATTGTTATTATTATTAACGTAATAATAATAATAATAATTTATTGCCTCAACTCTCCTAGTTTGATTGATTTTTCTGCAACAATCTGAAGAGCTACAAGGAACTAAAAGACACAATAGTTGCTGCTTCCCTAAAGGAAACGGACTGTGCTTAAGTCCGTGTGTTCAAGCAATATGTGTGTATGTTAAGATGAAGGACTTTCCTTAATATTGTGGAAGGATCCTGGAATTGAATGAAGAGATAGTACATTGAAAACAGTTGAATGCCATGACAACTACGAACAATCTCAGATTTATTCCAAACAGTTAGAAAGCATTGTGAGCAGGGCGTCAATCATCCATTATCTCAGGCCCTGAAATAAATGCAAAAACTGCGGCCGGACAAAAGCTTCCAACGGGAGCCGGACATTTGTCTACATTTCCCCTATTGTCTGCAGCTTAGCAATCGGTTTGTATTTGTGTTTGCCTGGGCCCGACCACCCAGGATGCGCAGAGGACCTGCTGAAAAACGCCGCAACATTGTCACCCACATCACATAGCCCTACTGGATGAGGGAGGCTGAAGGAGGAGAGCTAAAAAAGGAAAAGTCTTGGAGGGGAGGAAAATAAAGTAAGCAACAATGACTCTCGGATTTCACAAGGGTGTAAAAAGGAATAAGAAGGAGCACGTCAAATGAAGCTACACAAGCTGAAAGTAAATATCAGACTGGAGAGGTTCGTCACTAAAAACGCAAATTATTATTATTATTATTATTATTATTATTATTATTATTATTATTATTATTATTATTATTATTATTGACTATCTTTCTTAAATACCTGTTTAGCGTTTTCAAACAGAGTCCTGTTTTGGGTTCTTAAGCTATGGAAAATATTGACACAAAAGGTTTACATAAATTACCCACTAGTATTTGAACATCTCCATTTCTTTCGTCCCTAAAACTTACTACCCCCACACCAAAAAGGATGCATTTGTTAATATTATTATTTTACACTATAAAAGTAAAAGGTAAAAGCTTCACTAGGATCAATTTGTTAGAACGCGACTTTTTAAGTATTGTGAGTATAAAGCTACTTGGAGGTTCTTTGTATGTAAATAGGGTGTAAAAAAGGCCCTCCCCGTCTTTGTAATTAATTGACACGTTATACCACTCATCATGCTCTGAAGCACCAATGGTAGAGGCTCGGATCTCCCCAAAACCCACAATTTCACATCTGCAAACACTGTCTTCATCCACTTGACTCCTAAGACCCGCCCACACGTGGCCAACCTTTCGCGTTTTTTAATGCTTTTTCACTGCAGGTTCATGTGTTGAGACCAACCTTATATGGACTGATCAGGACAAGGTAATGGCTTATTTCCCTCTAGCACCCAGCAGTAGCACCGTATCCATGAGACGCATATAGCACTTCAGCCACTTTGGCATCCTTCCTGGACTTACAGAGACCGAATCCACCGCTTCTTGCTTTGCTCACAGGCAATGGTTATCCACAGAGGCTGTTTTGACTGTACTTCAGCGTAGAGCGATACTTACTCATCCAAATTTTCCCTCTGCTTTTTTTTCTCTCCTTGTTAGTTTTTTCTATTCTCACAATAGCGGATTGTTACGAAAAAAGCTGCTGCAAGCAACTTTTCCCTGCATATTTCCCCCCTACCAGAATATGTCGCTGACCAACACAAAGACGGGCTTTTCTGTAAAGGACATTTTGGACCTTCCTGACACGAATGACGAGGACGGATCTATCACCGGAGCAGAGGAAGACACGGAGGGATCGGAGACCGCATCCACGACGAAAAACGCTGGAGTTTTGGTGCAAAGTCCTCTAGAAAACGTTCAAAATCTACCTTTAAAGAACCCCTTTTATGACAGTACTGACAATCCCTACACACGATGGCTTGCTACCACGGACAGTATTCAATATTCATGTAAGTAGAGTCATATCTCTTCATCAATATGTTATTCTGATGATGTTTGGGTAAATTAAGTAATAATTTATTGCATGCATGCTCATATTGCGCCTTAACGATGTCCTTGGATGGCGTGCACTGTTCATCCTTATGCACCGTGCACTGCACGTTTTGGAAAATGCATGCTGTGTTAGAGTCAATGCACTTTGCTTTTGAAATAACAGTTTAAATAACAATAAAAAGAAAAAAAGGGGGACTTGAATTACATTTCTTTTACTCTTTATTGTCAACATAATTCTTTGTGCTAAAGTGTAGAGTAACCTTTAAGAAGACAATGCACCTTTCACGCTTCAATGACCCACTCTATTTTCAATGACCCACTCTGTTTTTAGAAGTTCTGGATTTTTTCCCTTTTTGGATCAATGATATCCACTGATTTTAGTTGTAAGAGTTACTTTTTATCATTGTCCGAATGTGTCCCACTGTGTCTCTTTATTGAGATCTAACATATAACATGCATCTTAGGCATTTGCGCACTTGCAAATTTTATGCAAAGGGCATCCTAAATGTTTACTCATCACTTAATGGCCTGTGTGTTTGAAAGGAATTTCCCTGGAAACTTCCCGACATAACATTTTGACAGTGTTTCTCCCGTTCCTTATCGCAGTGCACGGTCTGTCCGCCAGCTCTCAGGACTCGGCCAAGTCCCCGGAACCGTCTGCGGACGACGAATCCCCAGACAACGACAAGGAGACCTCCAGCAGCGGCGGTAGCGACTCCGGCAAGAAGCGGAAAAGGAGAGTGCTGTTCTCCAAGGCGCAAACCTACGAGCTGGAGCGCCGCTTCAGGCAACAGAGGTACCTGTCCGCCCCAGAAAGGGAGCACTTGGCCAGCCTCATCCGCCTAACCCCGACCCAGGTGAAGATATGGTTCCAGAACCACCGGTATAAGATGAAGAGAGCCCGGGCCGAGAAAGGTATGGAAGTGACCCACCTCCCTTCTCCTCGGCGGGTGGCCGTGCCCGTCTTAGTCAGGGATGGGAAGCCTTGTCACACTCTTAAAGCTCAGGACTTGGCGGCCACTTTTCAGGCCGGGATCCCTTTCTCGGCGTATAGCGCTCAGTCGCTTCAACACATGCAGTATAACGCGCAGTACGGCGCTGCGGCCACGCCGCAGTTCCCCACAGCACATCACTTGGTGCAAACGCAACAGTGGACTTGGTGAGAATAACAATTATAGAGACTTGGCTTTGAGGGTGGGCTGTATGGTGTTTCACCACAAAGAACGAAAGAAAAAAAATGGAATCAAAAAACAAAAAGACTTTTCATTTTTGCAGCTTGACTCATATATATACTACCATTTTTATTCGGGGCTCATGTGTGCGCCGTGTTTACATGTTTTCGTTAAGAGAACTGGGTCCAAACCTCTCCCTTATAGATTCATTGAGAAATGTCAATGCTCTTCTTGTGACATATTTTTTGTAAAGTATGTTGTGTGTTGGTTGTAGAGATGTTTTACTTTTATTTTTTATTTTACCCTTTCTCCCTTCGTGTTATTATCAGCACGTGCGAACCACTTTATAATTATAGAAAAAAATAATAATTTCTTGCTTCTTTTATGGACCGAAAAAAATATTTATGGCCATGAATAAAAACGGGCAAACTTTCAGCCTTTTTGTTTTTCTTTCCTGTAAATTTTTCCAGGCAGGTGGTGCATTTAGATTAGGATCGGGATTTATATTTCCAAATTACATTTTTTGCAAACCTGCTATGAGGTGTAAAATAATCAATGCGGACGCCGCGGTTAACTTAGATAAACATTCTCATTTTTTAAAGAAATAACTAACTATCTAAATGACTAACTAAACAACTTTCAAATAAATATGTCTGAAATGAGGCTTTGGTTTAACAAGTGTCCCATCGATTTCATTTGAAAAGGGCAGGGAGAGCCAAACACTAGATTGTGGCGCAGAATGAGAAGAAATCTCCAGCGCACTTCAACTCTTTTTCCCTTTTAGTCAAATTTAATCCGAGGAATATTTTTCTCAGTCCGAACACCTCGCTCATAAAGAGTCTAAAGTCACTTGTGAAATGGGACTAAAATCCACTCACTTAATATAAGTGGGCTTCTCCACACAAGAAGCTTTTGAGTCAAAAGCACTCCTTTTTGTCATCACCCCCGGCCTTGGCTGTAGAGTGGTATACAGCGGAGGGATAGCAATTATTTAATGCAATAAATGTTTTGTTATCTTATTAGGCCGTAAATTACAAATAGAGCAGGGGCAATCGGGGAGCCTTCTTTGTTTAACAACTGAAATTCGGGGTGTAATCGTCTAATATATATATTTTTTTCAAATGGTCATTTTTACGCATTAGATGTCAAACATGACATTAGAACATATTATAGACTACACGTTGTTTTCGTTGCTGTGGGAAGCACAAATGGGTAACTGCGGAACAGACTGTGGATTATCAGACTCCGCTCAATACCTTAGGTAAATATGATAACCCCCAGTAGAAAAATCCATGCATTTTGTTGTTTGTCCCGGGACAAAATTCTAACCAGCAGATGTAAGGCTCGCCCCTATCATCACCGAACAAACAGCTAAATTAGGCCAGATTTGCTAATTATTTACAGAATCCAGTCTCGGGGGGCGCTACTGCTTTTGTGAAAGAAAGGGGGTGGGGGGCATACTCAAAAGGCTTTTCTGTTTCAACACTGGTTGAGCTTGTAGGTCAAACAAATCAGCAACTTTATGAGGTTTGTTATTATTAGAAAAAGCTTTATACTATATTTATAAAACATATAAGTTATTGTGAAATGTACATTTTACGGTGCCCATTTCTTAGAAGTCCCCCCCCCCCCCTTTTTGGGGGGGGGGGAAATATAAAGGATGCTAATACAAAATAAAAAATAATTTCAAATGAAATAATTGTCTAAAAAACGTATAAGGAAAATCATAATTCTGTCTATTCCTCGTTGGATTCAATCCGCCTGACTCCATCTCTTCACAATACCGTACACAAGGCAGTAAAAGACAAAAGCGCACGCAGGCCTTGATTTTGCTGCATGTTAGAGGCGTGCATATTAACTAGCAGCACGAGTGGAGACGCAGACAGCGCAAATAGACAGAGTTCCTCGGTGCTGTTCAGAGTCAGGGAGACGAATCCTTTGGGCCTTTTGTCCCCCGCCTGTCACTTGGTGCCATTGTGATCTTTGGTGCACACGTTGCGTCCCATATGGGCAGCTGGGTTCGGAAGAGGAGAAAAGGATCTCTCTCACAAGCCACCAAATTGTATCAAGCTCTCAAGTAAAGCATTGTTGTCTCCCTCTCACTCTCTCTCAAAGAAAAACGAATTCAAAATTCGTGCTATATCTATTCTGGTCGGGGAGGCAAAAAAGAGAAGCCCCATTCACGCGTAACAGGGAGTCCTTCTTCCTTGATAGAGCTATGCCAACAACAGCCTTCTTATTTCTCTTTGCCTTCTACCCCCTCTTTCTCCAAAGTAAAAGGCTGATTATTGCCTTACAAAAAAGTAGCGCAAAAAGTATTTTTAATTCTGGACAGTTATCGGCCCTGTTTGCGGTCAGTCCCGCTGAGACCTGGTTGTAAGATGAAGACATGGAAAAAATATCTGACACGTCCCCTTAAAAATGCTGGAACTCATATGTTTTGCGCTTGCTCAGAGTTGCAAGGGTTTTTTTATGTGGGGAGCAATTACACACAAACGGATTGTTAGGAGCTTTCGTTTACAGTTTGAGTTTTTATTATGAATCCAGTGATCTGGGAGATGCAAATGTTTTTCAGTGGAAACAAAATCTGGGAGTAATGACAGGTGTGTTGCTGGCTAATGTGGAATTATCTTAGAAATTCTTGTAATTATCCGTGAACGTGTAAAAAATATATGCATATTGAATTATATTGCCGCAATATTATAATAAAAGCCTCAGATTTGAACAAATGTAATCCAGGCAAGCTCTACATTTACCCTAATAAAACAAAATAGAATTATTTTTACTCCAACTTTTTCATATGTGCTGCTATTAACTCTGCAGAAAATACATGAAATCTTCCTGCAGCTTTGCAACAGGGTCAGGTTAATCGGAAATTGCTTTTGGCTGCTTGAGGGGATAAAGCAGTGCGACTTTAAAACAAGCATCTCGTAGCTCAACCTGCGTGGATAACACTATTATACACCTTGCACCACGCAATACTAGAGGAAATGTGCACTCGGGACACTGGTGGATCCTGCACGTTTGAACCTCCACATGAATCATTTCTCTATCGTGCACATCGCCAACTAAACGAGGATTTCAAAGCTATAATAAGCGGCGCCTTTTTTCATTTAAAGGAAGCGATCGGGGTTTTATTGCCTTTAGAGAAGATCCAGATTAGATTTGCCACAGCCGTGCAGATATGGAGTGGGCGCAAAGACTGTTGCGGTGGGCCGCCACAAGATGGAAGCAGAGGTTTGTGGTTGGCGTCCTGCAGCTTTTACCTGCAAACGTCCTCGAACATCCTCCAATTCCATCACTGCAAATTACTGCAACAAAATTCCAACTGTTGAAATTAGCGTGCACTCCCTTCCTCCCTCCCTCCCTCTCTCTCTCTCTTTAATGAACACACATAGAAGCAAACTTGACTGCCGCTTTAAGTGCATGATTGCGGTTTATGACATTGTTATGGATCTTGAGAGCATAATCATATCGCTCTTCAAAACAAAACCAGACAGGACGTAAACAGTCCACAAGCAATTAGTGCAGTTTGCAGCTCACGCTTGGAAAATGTTCTGGGGAGAGAGCAGTGGAAAAGAGGAGCTCCGGGTTTCTCCACAGTGTGGCGCAATAGGATAGGTAGACAAATATGGAGGGGATCATCACAGTTCAACGACAGTGAACAAAAGAGATGAAGTAAGATTGTTTAAAAAAAGGTCTGCTCTTAGTAAACAAAGACCAGTCTTAGTCAGGACTTACAGTATTTATTTAAAAATAATCAGCATACTAAATTAAGATTTAACAAAAAACAAATTGTTTTTATTTATCTGATGAGTTTCTCACTATATCTGTTGAAACTTATATAATTTGCATCTCTGCATCTTCATTCAGTGATGCAGAGCCTCATTCAAAGCTGCAAAATGGGTCAAATGACGTCAAGGCAGCACCATATTTTTTTGTGCACATTCTCCGTTCAGTATCGCTGGGCTCACACCTGCAGGTGGCCTCATTGAGTCATAACTATTTGACAGCAGGAGAAATAGTGAGATGCTCAACATGAGTGCAGGGTTGAGAGGAAATACACCCTCTAGTCTGCAACAGTTTCTAACTGCTATTATGAATGTTAAATAAAATAAATTCAGCCTTTATATTATAGTGTTGAAAATAACAGGAGTTGCTCCCTAATACCACATAAACTATAACCTGAAGTGTCTGTACTTGAACCTTAAGTCATCAGGAGTAACGGCAAGCTTTAAACACCTATCTCATTCTCGCTCTTTTGTTTGAAAGGGAAAGAATCAAATAGTTCAGAAAATGTTGACAAGGCTTCAAAACCTTGAAGTTGATGTGAACCTAACAGTCTACTCTAATTTGGGCAAGGAAAGCAAATTTAAATTAACAGGAAACCCAAACTTGCTATTGTCTAGGGACCAACATACACATAAATGTAGTGCTGCTTATTGAAAAATAAATTAAAAATATATATTGTGTATGTTAGACTGTCTAACAGGGACAGGTCAGAAGAATAGCAATTGAAGTTTATGGGGATGGCCCCACCTGGTCCACTCTTGGTGGTCCTAAAAGTGAAAATAAACAGAAACTTAATATTAAGAATAAGCATAAAAATATAAGATTATTTTGGTGTGGTTTGTTCTTGAACTTTCCATAAAGAAAAATGAATCCCAAACATGATCTGGAGAAGTAATGACATTATGAACACAGGAGTTTATATGAAATAAAATGGGGCCCAATTATTTGTGAGATCAAAAAAGTGAGTTCATTCAAGCAGGAAGGTGTTGCGACAACACAAGTGCTTCACATCAATCTTCCATCTCCACCAGCAGGGCCCAGTGAGTTGTGAGCTGTCAGAAAACATCAGCATCCGTGTTTAAACAAGGACACAACAGAAGAGCTGTTTCTTGACAACGAGTTCCAGTGGAAGAGAGAAGTGATAAGAAGAAAAGAAATCCTTGCAGCATCTTTGGCTATCTGCGGCTTCTGTCACATTATGCCCATAACATTTGCAAGGAATGAGGCTGCCTTTGTCTGCATTTTCTTGAAGTGTGTGCAGTGTAAAAACTGAGTATCTCCACAAAGCACGTTGGTAAAGACAATGTGTACAGCATGAGCCTGTGTAATAATGATAAAGAATGAGTTAAACATATTTTATGGCTTTTCCAAAGTTGCTAATTAATTTTTATTTGTAGACAAAATGCTCATCACTAAAAGAAAATTATTTTTTCGTTCTGTCTTGTGGAATCCATGAATAGTGCTTTAAAGTAAAAACACTTAAAATGCTCTATTCTGGGCAAATTATGTTTTAAAAGTGCTAAAATTTTAAATGTAATATTGAAAATACCTTCAGTTATTAGGTTGTGGACACAAAACATGTAAAAGTGTATTTACACTTAAAATGTGAACTTTAAATAATATTACATACAATTCAATAACATATTTAATATTAACCAAGCACATTATTTTATTTTTTTAGAAATGATAAAATTCTAAAAATTAGGCTACTTCCTTTTAATAAATCAAATTAGATGGTGATTAGTGATTAGATAAGTGATTAGAATTCAAATAAAGATGCTGCACATCTTACCTGTTGTAGAAAAAACGTGCCTTCCAAGTCACTTTGTTTGAAGAGATTGAAAAGGTTTATTACTCTTATAATTTTAAGTCCTTATCAAAAAACAATATTTTCATATTGCTTTTAACATTGGATGTGAAAATAATGGGACAAGCAAAACGATTTTTTGCTAATTTGCTAATAAAAAAGTTCAGAAATTAGTTTAAATTTATTTTTAGCTTATAACCTTACATAATGTCGATACTCATAAAACTATCATTATTTGTGAGGTTGAAGCAGGACCAAAACATATACAGAGGATTGGTAGGTACATGTTGAATCAATTTATTACTGAAACTTATAACAGAGCCAGAGATCACTCAGGGGCAACTAAAGAATCCAACAGTGAGTGACAAACAGACGGGAGCTTAAATAACTGGTGAGCTTGCTTGCTGAGTAGTGAAAGGTGGCTGATTAGAGAACAGGTAGCAGGTGAGAGAGTAGACTAGACAGACAGGCAGAAGGAGAAGAAAAATGATTAAAGGTGGGGCGAAAATAAACAATAACCAAGACTAAACACTGATCTAAGGAAAAGCAAGAACAACTAAGAAACTAAAATAAATAGATATATCAAGAACAAGACTGGATCTAGACATAGAAAACTAATACAAAACACAGAGAAAACTCAAAACCAACCCAACATTGTGATATAAGTTACCATGTTTTTAATCCAAAACTTGATTCTTTTGTCAAAGTTCAAATTAATTCAATTCAATGTAAAAAAAAAATATCTAGATCAATCAAAGGTTTTACTCTTATCTTAGATTCTTCTAATCTAACATGGTGGTTGTATTTACCCAGGTATTTATATATTTTATTCCTATTAGCAAGATGCAAAGTTAAGACATTAACTGAAAAAAGGTCAAAAATAACAATTAGTTATTCTATACAGTATTATTGACCATAAATGGAAGTACTGTAGGTAAAGCCATGTACTAAGTCACTGTCTTTTTTTGTCACATCTATTTATATCTGGAGTATATACTGTTAAGAGAATGATAAATTACACAAATAGCGTAAATCTTTTGTGCCTACTTGAATCAAGTGATTTCCTGAGTCAGTAAATAAGAAATGATATCTTCTTTTAGGAGTAAATGAACCTGCTGTCTGGATCTGATATCACAGTCTTGCACAAAACAAAACATGTCATCAGCATCTACTTCAAGTCGCTGAGAGTGCAGTTCTTCCAAAGTAGTGGTTGCTTGTTTAAAGTAGGGTTAAAGTACTGGAAATGAACAGCAACCCGTTCAGTGTCATCTCTATGTAGAATGAGCAAGCGTCAAGGTTCTTGACTCTGCTGAATGTGGAGATTAGGAAAACAGCAGAGCAAGCAGAAAGATGAGGACACTGACCGGAAAGGTAATGCCAGAGAGCTTGGAAAGATTTTTTTTTCCTTTCTTTGATATCTCCATTGCTTCATTGCTTCCTTAAAACACGTGATCTGTCTCAATAATCAATAAAGGACTTCAAAACTTGTTGTGGTATATTGTTTTGGTGACATCTGAGGACCGGGTAATAACCATAATTATTAAGTGATTCATTTCCTTCCAGCATCACTGTACAGCAATGTAACATCAATTTTAGTAGCACACACATCTTCAAAGCATGTTTTGAATGTAGATGGCTTAAAACCTAATACATATAAATGGTTCTGAGTGCTATCAATGGCTAACTGTGACTCAACCACAAGCACTTAATTCAGCTTTGTTTTCTGGTAGTCATGCACATAACTATAAAATTATTTCCCCCTCATATTTAGCTTGATAAAGGCAGAGCTAGTGCAAGGCTGTTCAGAGCCTTAGGAATAATTTAATGTGGGGGCCACCAGCTACAATACCATCCTGTCTCTTTTGCATTGTCCACGCTTGATTGTTTTCCATCTTCACAAAACTTGCTTTCAAGCCAAGTTGTGAGACAACAATTATTTCCCTAAAAACATTTTTTTAAATGGGTTTCTGTTGAGATATGGCCAGTAGCCTATTTATTTATCTATTATTAGTAAACGTTTTAAGTGGATTAGGTCTAGAAGAAAGAAGCTTTTACCCTTCTAACACAAGTACAAATCTTACCTACGAATGTCAAGCGCTTTGGAGATCCCCAGATGAGCAGGGTGACCTAAGCTACTGCATATGGTGTTTAAAAGGAAAGTTATTTTTTTCCAACCTGGACCTTATTTTTTAGCAAATATTACGTTCAGTTACTCACCCAGACAAGTTCAGAGCTACTTAGAGCTGTTCAGGAAAAGTTTATATCGAGTCGTGATCAGAGTACATCTATATAAAGGAAGTCACTGGGGGCAGGAGTTCGCCACCTGTAATAACGCATTATCTGCCCCAAAACAACTTAATTTAGCCATGTTTTGTTATGAATAGTTATTGATATTTCCCTGTGAGTTCAGAACGTCTTTGAGGTGCTAAGGTATTAGCATTTGATCTTTGTACAGGTTTTCAATGCAACCGATTCCAACTTACAGTAATCTGGGATTTTAATTATGTCACACCATTACAGCTGTAGTCTGCGTAGGTTTCGGAAAGGGAGAATGAAGAAGCTGAACTTAGTCCAACTGGTCATTCGGTTAGTGCAATTTCAAAACAAGCAAACATGAGCCATGTTGATGTCTGCAGTAGCAGGTTCTGTCTAGCCGATCGCCGTGGTGAGAGTGAGAGTCCTGCTCAGACTACAACTGGGATGGAGGACGGCAGTAACTTAATTATAATCACGCCATAGTGGAGTTGTATTTTTGCTTCTAAATCAACCCGGAACCAAACAAATAAATACTTCAGAGATGTTCTAAACTCTGATGGGTGTAGTGCTAATGTTTAATGACAAAACATGTTTAAATGAAAGAGTTTTGGGGCAGATAATGCCTTATTACAGGCAGCAAACTCCTACCCCACATTGACTCCGATTATATGAATTTACACTGATGGCGACTCCATATAAACTCCTGCTGAAGTAGCTCCAAACTTGTCTGGATGAGTAAATGAAAATTATATTTGCTAAAAATAAGGTGCAAGTTGGAAAAAAAAAAAAACTTTTCCTTTTAGCTGCCCACATCTTGATCCATGTCTGGTTAAATGTGTAAACAAAAAGCTTTACTATTTGATATTGTAATCTAGAGTGATGTAATTATCCTTAGTTTAGCTATATGGTAATGCCATCTTGTATATCAGCAAATAGACATTTGACTCCTCAAACTGGGAAATGTATAAAAATAAACCTCAACATTTTATATAATTCTTTTTCAGTATGTATATAGCCTTTGCCTTTTAATCTTATATTCAGAGCAGAGGACTTCTAGAAAAAATTTACTAATGGAATTAGTGGTGCTGTGGTATTGCTGAGTTAGGGCTAGGTTGACAGACTGGGACTCTAGGATATAATCATAAATCAGAATTATTGGAGTTTTATTTATACCTAACTAACAAGATTTGTTCTTACCAAGTCAAACTATGACGAAATATTATTATTGTTATTATTATATATTATTATTATTATTATTATTATTATTATTATTATTATTATTATTATTATTATTATTATTATTTGATCTGTCTTTAATCTGTGTGAGTTCTGGTGAAAGTTGTGCCACTATCTTTCTAAATTCAGCCTTACTCCCACTTGTCTTCTTTTCTTTCAATTTCCTATCTCGTAGGACTTGAACTGTCTTGTATAAACCCATCAGTGTGCTGCAGTCAGGTGGGCTGGATGGGGGCACCGCCAACAATCAGGTTCCCAGAGTTGAGTGTTTATGCCTTTCCCTTAATGGATTGTTTCACCTTCTTCAGAAGATGAACACGAGGTGCTTGAGATGCCAGCACTACGAATGGATCCTGGGGCTTTGAGCGTGATAACGAGCAGCTGTCATCTGTTTCAGATGTGCTTTAATCAGCTCGTGTGATGATCAAAGAGCAGCAATGTGGCAGTTTTAACAATTCAGATTGTATAATTAACTTACTGTTTAAAAAGGATGTAAATAATGTGAAACAAACTGCTGTTATTCTTCGTGTGCTTGAACTACTTGGTGAATGTATCAGTTTTGAAGTTGCACTGTAAATAAAATAAATACAAATTATTATACTGATATTTTCTTGCAGTGAAAAATGAACTGGGTATTTCTGAACACTGGTCTATTTTACTGGACTGTATGATTTTTCACATGCTTTATTTTTAGTGATGTGCAATATTGAAGCAATATTTGGACCAAAGGCATCATGGCAACTTTATTTTCATCATCAGTTTTATTGCTAGCATTTGAAATTTAGCACATGAAAATACTTCGGATGCTACTCTGGTGGAATATTTTTAAGCTTCTTATTTTTTTCAAAGTTTTCTTCATAATTTGAATCTGGTGAAACATTATTGAGAAACAGTCAAAAGCAAGTGTTCTTTACTCTGACATATAGCTGTGCTGTAAGAATGGTGTATATTCAATTAATGTAATAGCTTTATGACCTGCAAGACTTTCAGATATTTTTTTACATTCTTTTTTTACCCTGGGACATCTTGCAATGATTTGCAAGTTTTATTGTGCTGTACGCAAGAAATATCCAGCTGTGCCATTTAGCCTCTCTCCCCTGTAACTCTAACATTATTATTGTTTGAATTCAAGAACAAGTTATATGTATCACATGTTACCTGAAATTGTATGCATTTATAGTTATGGAGAAAATTTGAAATTGTACAACCTTTTAGAGTTTTTGTTTCAACTCAAATTAAAATAACATTGAAAAACTGTTCTCAGAACCACAAAATCTCAATGCTTATGAAAAAATAAACATCTTATTTCTGATTGGAAAAATTAATTAGCACCAAAATTATTCTAATTATAGCAAAACAAATATTAAAGTAAAATTACAGGTAAAATTAAAACATTCTAAAACATAGCCGTCAGAGATATTACTGAGATATTTAGCACCGAAACTCGTTTTGAATAGTTGACATCATTATAGATAAAGAGCTACTTGGGATCTAATTTATAAAGCCTGCTTATGCACAAATCGGGGTTTTAAAATTGCATTAGACACTTTCTATGCAAAGTTTATGATTATAGAAAAAAATATGATGGAAAAATGTGTGCAAGTTTAAAGCACTCCAAGGATATTGCTTATTTAAATCTTGGACACAGAGGACACTGGCAGCACAGCCGAAGAGATGGCAAAGTCAGGAATTTAAGCCACATTTTCAGAGCTCACACACACACACACCCACACAACCAACAGTCCACCAATAGGCATGAGCTTCAATTCGCGGCAGAACATCCATTGGGCAGCATTATGGTGGAATGTCACAACAGTATTTATATTTCTACTCATCCAATTTAATGCTCGAATAAGTGTAATTGCTATATAATCTGAAGACACACATATGAACATACTGTGATATAATAATTAAATGCAGCATATTTTCATTGAGATTCTCAGAGATGAAGATGAGGCTGACTGTAGGTTGTTTACATTGTTTACGTTGTTTTTGTGTATCATGAACCAATACTGTAATATATGGAATGTTAAACGTATATTTTAGTGCAACAATGTTCTTTTTAGTTGTTGACTTTTGCCATGTCTGTATGTTAACTTAATCTGAAAAAAACGTATTAAATAAATAAAAGACAAAACATTAAGTCTTTTAGGCAGTTTTTGTTGCTTCTTCCCAAGTAATGTTTGCTGAAAAGATATGAAAGAGAAATATTTTTCTTTGTCTACCTACAGTATGTCTGAATCAAGTTGAAAAGTTGTATTGAATAAAGGTTTACCAACCCTAATTTATAATGTCTTTTTGTGGCTTGATTTTGTACAGAAAACAGGTCAGGTTTTTATTGTATTTTCATGCTAAATACAGAAGATGATTATAGTCAGTTTGAAATAGCTATAAAAAAGGGTCTAATAATTTTCATTATCTGAAGGGGTAGTCAACACGTGCTGGTAATGATGAAAAACAGGAGAATGAAGACCAACTTGCTTGTTTTTAATCAGACATTTAATGAACGTTTATGGTTTGAGGGGGTTCCATGGAACCAGTAGAAGATGAATATAGACTTATTGGAAGCTTAAAAACTCCTAATTTGAGTAATTAGCTATGTTTGATGACTAATAAACATACTGAAATCAGGAGTTTAACAACAGATTTAGGCAGACTCAAAATAAGCCCCACCTGCATGGGTTTTATTTTCCGGGAGTTTAAATTCAAATTAACTGTAACAAAAAATAGTAAACAGTTTTCTAATAACCAAACAAATACGAAAGTCACCTTTTTGTTTCAGATAGATAAAACTTGTCTGGGAAATATCGGCTACAGGGGCGCTGCTTAGCTCAAGTATTATTATTATTATTTTTTTTTTTATTCATTGAATTGCACATTTGCAAAACAAATACTAACTTTTTAATAAATAGCGTGGTACCTTTTAGTTGGTATGGACCACTGAAGTGTTCAAGTTTAAATAAATTAATAAAGCCTTGTGAAATAAATATATACATGAAAAAATAATAGACAAATAAATAATGTGACAATGAAATTGTGATAAACTGCTTTTAAAATATTTATCACCAAAGAAACATTATTTAAATGTATTTTTTTGATTTACAATAATAGATTTGATTTTTTCTTTAATTATTCAATTTTAATTTGTCCCCCTATTATTAGATTTTATTTTTACCAATTTTCCATCAGTTTTTATTCCAAAAAATCGTTTTCCCAATGTCAACTTTTATTTCATAATGGGGTTTTCCCCTGTGGCTCTTTTTCAGAAGGTCCTTTAAAGACTGAATAACTTGATCAACCAATGAGGAAGGGCGGAAGTTGTTTAAAACCTTTGAATTTAATGAATTAATTTAATGCTTATTAGATTTAATGTATGGTTTTATCCAGAATCTCATAATATAGAATATTTGCCCATGTTTAATGTGGCTGCCTAAATCCAACCAGCCTGTGTTGCATCAGTGTTTTGGGTATGAAGCTGATTGGGACACCATGCCCCTGATGAGACTGACGAAATAAGCCGGAGATTAGGTACAAGGCAATTAATAAAAAGATTCATAAATAAGAGACCGTGTTAAAATGAAACCCTTTAATTGATTGTTTGTATCTAACCACTAACCAGCACTTCTGCCTCTATTCTCCTCTAAGTTGTGCTGGATGACACAGAAAACATAAAAGGAATAACTCTATTTACAATACAAAAGACTTCTTCTCTTCTTCTCTTGTTCTTTTTGTTTTATGTTTGATTCCGCTTGCGTTTCCGCCGAATTGCATATATGGCGGCGCCCTTGTTGGCTCAGCTGCAGTTAGGTCCCTTCTCAAAATAAAAAGGCACTGTGGAAAACATCATTCTGAAATAAAAGCTGACTTTGGGAGAAAAAAGACGTTTTGGAATAAAAACTATATTAAACAAAAATGTCTGTTTTTTTCTTAAATAATACATATATTTTGTAAGGAAAAAGGATAATATTTCATACTAATGAGCTAAGAATTTTAAATGAATTCACTTTTTCACAATTTTGTCATCACATTATATATTTGGCCATTATTTATTCATATAGACATTTATTTCACAAGGTTTTATTAATTTATTTAATTTTGATAATTAGGTGCACATTTATTTCACAAGGTTTTATTTATTTATTTATTTAAATTTGTGCACTTCAGTGTTCAATATTAGCTTCCTCACTAAAAGTGCTTATAAATAAAGGTCAAATAACCTAAAATGTTAAATGTATTGCTTATCTCTTTTGAATATTACACAATGTCAATATATTTTGGCCAAGGGATTTGAGGGTGTATGTGTATGTATATCTCTTTTGCTTTAGTGTTTTATTATTATTAATAATTGCTGAACATTAATTGAACAAATGTGTAATTGCCTAATGTCTACCTGCTAAGGATAATGCAGACTGGTATGCACTTAAAATGAAGATAATTTTCAGTGTTTGTACAAGTGCCTGTTACCATAGCTGATAAATTCAACAACTGCTCTTTATTAAATGTGTCAAACAAAACAAAGTCTGTACCTCAAAGACAAAATGTCCCCTCCTCTCCTGCAGTATTCAGGCTGTTGTATTTTCACAAGCAGAGAGAATGCTGTAAAGTGTTCATGGGTTCGATAACTGCTTCCGCCTGCTACATGCCGTTGTGTCCTTGGGCAAGACACTTCACTTACCTTGCCTACTGGTATTGGCTAGAGAGGCCAATGGCGCAAAATGCCTGCCTCACTTTCGTCAGCCTGCCCCATAGCAGCCATGGCTCCAATTGTAGCCAGTATGAATGTGAGAGTAAATGAATAACAGAGGGTTTTGAAAAGCAATATATAAATCCAATGCATTACTATTCTTTTATTTTATTTTGTGGAGTTTGATAATATACTAGTTAGGCATAAACAGGCAGCTACACCTGCAGTATAAACCTTTGATTGTAAGTGTAATGACTGGTAAAAAGTTATTCTACTTATACAACACAAGTAACTTTCTTCTCATTTGACTTAATAAAATTATTGCTAAAACATGCTAAATGGTATCCATTCATTTTCTAAACTGTTTATCCTCAATGGATCAAGGGGAGGAGGGTGGGGGGAGGGGCTGGTGCCTTTCTGCAGCTTTCAACGGGCAAGAGGCGGGGTACACTGGTACGTAATAAAAAAAGGAAGTGTGGAGGAGCTGAGAGAAAATGGCAGAAAACTCAATACCAGGTTCACAAAAGACTGAACAGATATCATGTAACTTTCAGAGAAGCAAGGGAATCGTTCCTTTCCGAAATCATTAACAGAAACATTTAGAATGCACATACTTTTTTTGCAAAAGTGGAAAGGCTAATTAATCCTCCAGTGACAGTAGCAACTAAAGAACTAGAGACTCACTGGTACAGTACTTGGCTGGTTAAAGTCTTACCTTAAGAACAGGGATTTATTTTTACGGTAGGACATTTAAAATCAAAACAAACAAAAATCACATGTGGGGTCCCCCACGGCTCCATGATGGGGCCCCTCCTATTTAATATATACATGTTCCAGCTAGTCCAGATTATAACACAACAATAGATACCAAACATGGTGAAGCAGCTTTCAGTTTCTATGCTTCTCAAATCTGAAATAAACTTCTAGACAGCTCCAGAGCTACTGAATCATTAAGTTCTTTTAAATCAAGCATAAAACCTAGCGGTTTAGAGCTGCCTTTGAGTAATGTTTTCATTTATGCTTGTGTGTTACATGCTTTATTATGTGTCATATGTTCTGGGTATGCTTTATGCTGTTTTTATTTGATCACCTAATCACCCATAGCACACGGAATTACCCTGTTTTTGAAAGTGTGCTATACAAATAAACAATGCCTTGACTAGCCTTAAAAATACATGTCTGACTTACAGGGATTGCTCAAAATAGCCCCACAGTACTAGCTTTCTTTTTTGGCAAATTGAACCACTAACTCCAGATGTCACATCATCTAGCCTGGCATATATCTACCTAAATTGTCTCTACAATTAAGAGGTTTAGAGACAATTTAGATAGATTCATTGGGTTTTTCTCTCCATAAAAGCTACACCTGTATCCTACAGTATTTAGCTGTGATGCCTTGTTGGAGGGGGCGTCAGCTGGAAAGATGCTCCCAGTAACTGATTATTCTCCCTCTCCTGTGACCATATTTTTAATTTATTTAAAACATAAAGTACTCTTACATTATTTTTATTTTTTCTATGTATCTGCTCTGTCTTCTGAAATCTTCAGTTAGTCATGGCAGATGGCCACTCGCAGGTTCTGATGGAGTGAATTGTGAATTGGAGATATATAAATAAGGGGAATAGAACTTGAATTGAAATCAACAATTGACATCAAAGTTGAGTCGAACAAGTGCTCCTGGTTGGTAATGCTAGACAAACAAACCACATTTACCAATTGAAAACACACACAGAGCACTTGAAGGTCGATGTGAAGGCAGAAATTTAATGTGAAATTTAAATGAATCTCACATATGAGCAAACATAAAAGGGAGGTGGTTGTTTTGAGGGCAAAAGACATACCAAGAGATTTTCTTGATAATGACCTTCTAATTATCGATTGCCAGAACTGAAGAGTTCTCGGTATGCTTTATGCTAATGTCCTGGTCAAAGTAAAAATGTGTCACTATCAGAGTCTATTGAAAATGTGCAGAGATGTATTGCAATGTAAATATAGGTTTATCCTGGAGCAGATGGTGGCAAATGGTTAAATAGATGGAACTGAAAAATAAAGAACTCGGTAGCCAACACCTGTTATACCCCTTACCGTGTCAAGGCCTTGCAGCAGCTGGGGTGGGCCACGAAGTTACAAATTCCATTGTGAATAAATCTAAGTGCCAAGAGGTTTATTTGACATAAAATATATGCTCTTTGTGGGGGGGTTTTGAACCCAGTTGTCAATAATCATTACATTTTATATCTTTATTATGGCATTTTCTCTTCTATTTCTTTTATGATTAATTTTGCTAAACTTTCTCCAACATCTGAGTATCTAGAGTTACATTTGCACAGCTCCCAACAGCAGTGCTTAGTTCTTTACCGTTTGAACATCTTTAGAAGACAAAACTATAACTTTTTGACGATTGGAGTGAGTCAGACCCATTGTGAGTTTACGTCATTATTTAGCTTCAGCTACTGTGAAAGGCTCTATTGAACTAGATCATAACCACATTCAATCCACCACTAGGCTGGCTAAGTCATCCATACTAGTTCATATGACATCAAAAAGTAGTTGTCTTAGTGGTTACAGATTTCCTGTTCACAAAATAATTTAATAAAGAATTACTTTATTCAGTTTTTTAATCTTCACATCTTCTTTGCATTGTGAAAAAGTTGTTCAAAAACATAACAATTATTGTTCCTAATTTACATCAAGAATTAGTTGTCTTAGTGGTTACAGATTTCCTGTTCACAAAATTATTTAATAAAGAATTACTTTATTCAGTTTTTTTAATCTTCACTTCTTATTTGCATTGTGAAAAAGTTGTTCAAAAACATACCAATTATTGTTCCTAATTTTTTCTTAAACAAATCTTATTTGTAATGGAAGTTTATTGATGAAAGCCAACTGCCTCTCATTCCAATTTCTTCAATACAAACCATGGGTTTTAGAAATACATATTCATAAAAAGCTGTTATATATAAATTTTTCTATTAGTTTTTTTGTGTTTTATTCTTACATATTTTGTGAGTAATTCACAACACAAGAGCCAGCTTCTGCAGCCGAGGATCGAACCGCCATGGTCCCCGCCTACGGCCACTGCCCATCTTGCATTGCACCCGACCCCTATGGCCCCTACCACAGGTGGTGAGCTCATGGGAAGAGGGACCCATGTTTCCTCTCCGGGCTAAGCCCGGCCGGGCCCCATAGGTAAAGGCCCGGCCACCAGGCGCTCCCCAACCTGCTCCACCTCCAGGCCTGGCTCCAGAGTGGGGCCCCGGTGACCCGCGTCCGGGCGAGGGAACACTTGGTCCAATGCTGTCATTCATCATAGGGGTTTATGTTCCTCCTGAACCTCAGATTCAGGAGGATCAATGCAGTTTTCGTCCTGGCCGTGGAACACTGGACCAGCTCTACACCCTCGGCAGGGTCCTGGAGGGTGCGTGGGACTTCGCCCAACCGGTCTACATGTGCTTTGTGGACTTGGAGAAGGCGTTCGACCGTGTCCCTCGGGGTGTCCTGTGGGGGGTACTCTGGGAGTATGGGGTACCAGGCCCTTTGATACGGGCTGTTAGGTCCCTATATGAACGGTATCAGAGTCTGGTTCGCATTGCCGGCAGTAAGTCGGACTCATTTCCAGTGAGAGCTGGACTCCGCCAAGGTTGCCCTTTGTCACCGGTCCTGTTCATAACGTTTATGGACATGATTTCTAGGCGCAGCCAAGGTCTTGAGGCGATCCGTTTTGGTGACCTCAGGGTCGGGTCTCTGCTTTTCGCAGATGATGTGGTCTTGTTGGCTTCATCTGAACGTGATCTACAGCTCTCGTTGGACCGGTTCGCAGCCGAGTGTGAAGCGGCTGGGATGAGGATCAGCACCTCCAAATCCGAGACAATGGTCTTGAACAGGAAAAGGGTAGAGTGCCTTCTCCGGGTCGGGGATGAGGTCCTTCCTCAAGTGAGGGAGTTTAGGTATCTGGGGGTCTTGTGGGAAAAATGGAGCAGGAGATCGATGGACGGATTGTTAAGGCATCTGCAGTTATACGGGCGCTGTACCGGTCTGTCGTGGTGAAGAGAGAGCTGAGCCGAAAGGCAAAGCTCTCAATTTACCGGTCGATCTAGGTTCCTACCCTCATCTATGGTCACGAACGCTGGGTGGTGACCGAAAGAACGAGATCGCGGATACAGGCGGCTGAAATGAGTTTCCTCCGTAGGGTGGCTGGGCACTCCCTTAGAGATAGGGTGAGAAGCTCGGTCATCCGGAGGGGGCTCAGAATAGAGCAGCTGCTCCTCCACATCGAGAGGAGCCGGTTGAGGTGGCTCGGGCATCTGGTCAGGATGCCTCCTGGACGCCTCCCTGGTGAGGTGTTCTGGGCACGTCCCACCGGGAGGAGACCCAGGGGAAGACCCAGGACCCGCTGGAGGGATTATGTCTCCCAGCTGGCCTGGGAACGCCTCGGGATTCCTCCCGAGGAGCTGGCCCAAGTAGCCGGGGAGAGGGAAGTCTGGGCGTCTCTGCTTAGGCTACTGCCCCCGCGATCTGACGCCGGATAAGCGGAAGATGATGGATGGATGGATGGATGGATTCACAACACATTTTGGTGTAAACTAATCTTAATTAGTTGAAAGCTAGTTTAGCCTTATTAGAACATCTGGGTAGGACAACGCCATCATCCATTCATTCTACATCACAATTCTTTGAAAATGGCTGTGATTCGCAGAAGAAAATGTGTCTTTGAGGTGTATGAGAAGAAGAGAAAGTGGTCAGAAGATAGAAACAAGAACATAAAATTGTAGTGGACAAAGCCGTTTCTTTTTTCCATTTTTTTTAATGTTTTTTTTTTTATCCCACGGTTTTTTTCCCATTATTATCACCCCAGTGTTCCTACCTCAGTACAGTCCTGGGCATTGCTCTCCCTCTGCCGACCGCAGGAGGGCCCCGCACTGAAGCTCAAGCCTCCTTCCTGCTTGAGGAGTCACCGGGCCCCTTTTTATCACCCGAGGGGGTGGGGTTCCCCCAGCTTTACGTAGTGTGTGGAAGGATCACACTACTCCAGCCAGATCCTCTCCAACACCTCAGGCACCTCGGTAAGCCAGGAGGAGGCAGTACATAGCCCAGAACTGGTGCATGTTTTTGTGGGAGTAGCTCACATTAACTACTCAAGGGAACACGGGGAGAACATGCAAACTCGGGAAAGAAAGACCCTTTTTTCCAACCCCACCCAGGGTGTGGGTGCTGATGATATGGAGGAACAAACACACCCTCAGCACCCAGAGCATCCCCGGCAGAAAAATTGAACACAGGACCTCATAGCTAGCAGCTGCGCCACCGTTCTCCCTTGGCCAAAGCCGTTTCAAACTATTGGTGTTCATCTGTAGCCACTGTTTCCTGATGCCTCAGCTCTGTCGTCATCAGTTAAGCTCGCCTCTGGCCCACCTACATCAGATACACCGATTTGATTGGTTCCTTGAACTGTTTAAATAATGCAGAAACTTGGATCATTGCTTGATGCCAAAGTGTCTTGCAGAGACAATTCAAATTGTGCTCTTGAGAGAGCTGTGTATTTCGAGGGTAGGACAGGGTGTTTCTTTCCTGAAATTTGGAAAAATCTATTAACTGGGTTGCGGAGGCAGTTTATAACTTGAGGGAAGCAGAGTTTTATCGGGAGATTATTATTAATATGCATTAACATTTATGTCTGCAGTTGGGTGCTCTCATGTTCGCTCTGTTAACGTAGCTCTGTGAGCTTGATAATATAGACAATAGCCTTTTAACAGAGTAACATTAACATTAGGTTAAAAAGGTTATAAAAAGGCTTGTGTAGTTATGTCGAATTGTGTGCACTTGTGGGAGTTATTTGGAAAAATTAAGTCACTCCGTTTTTTGCAGACTGCAAGTTGTAGACTACAGGCAAGTTAACTTTAGCAGAGCTTCCCGCCACTCATTAATTTAGCTGAAACTTCCCACATGGATTTGGTGAACCAATTCAAAAAGAGTGTACCTGCTGCTGAGCAATTTTTTGGTCCTCCATCTGCCAAAAAACCATGCTCAAGCTCTGTGTGGAAGCATTTTATTGTCGGTGCTGCGGATAAAAACAAAAGTAATATGTAATGTGTGCAAATGTCAAATCAGCAGAGGCAGAGATATCCAACATCTGTAAACATCTGCTATGCATAATCACATGCACTTAAAGCATCCTCTTGTGGTACTGACTTCAATCAGTTTGGCAGTCTGCCTGCCAGGGTTCGAATTACGGGGGAGCTAGGGGGAGCTCGGCTCCCCTTAAAGGGAGATGGGCTCCCCTAAAAGCCCTCAATTTACACACCAAGGGGGAGCTCTAAAATTGTCCAGTTTCAATTTAGTTTACATTCTTTTTTAATATTAATCCTAATGTGTTTTCTATAAAAAAAAACATTTTCTTAATTCGTTTGCTTTTTGTTTTAAAAAGTTCAATTTAAGTCCTCTTAAAAATAACTTTCACTTACTGTAATTCCTTCTGTGACCACACATGCACCACACATACTCGTTTAGAACGTCGTAGGAGCACCTGTGTACCTGGAGTAAGTTTGTCTAAAGATTAAAGTTTTTGACATGTCTAAACTGAAACTTGAAGATTCTGGTTTTAAATGCCAAAAAAAAGAAAAAAGAGTAATAAACAGGACCATTGTGACCCGGACCCGCAGGTAAAAAGTCCTGGTAAGAGCTCAACAAAGGGAGGGGAGGATGCAGCTCCTGCGCCGGCAGGTTCATCTTATATTTTTATTAATCTTATATTATTATGGGGATGCTGAAGTAAGGACATTGGCAAAAACACTGGGAGAGCCGGCCCAAGAAGCTGTTGAGGAATACAGAGACTTTAAATTACAAAACCGATCACCAGGAAAAACACTGGCAAAACTACAAACTGCAAGTCTCACCTACATGCCAACCTGATCTGACTGTAAGAGAGGATTCTCTGCTCTGAATATTACTGACAGCAAGAGCCGTAACAAGTTATGTGAGCAAAGCCTTTCTTTAACTTCTCTTGGTGGACCTTAATGGACCTCCCTTGGACAGTTTTGACTCTCAACCTTTTGTTTAATCGTCGATTAAAACTGGCCACCGACTTTCAACATTCTGGATTACAGGAAGGACTGCAAAGAAAGAGGAATCTAGGCCGCTGTGGACCCACTTTATCTAAGGTAAGATAATCTAGGATGATACTGGTTTCATTTTAAATGACGATCATCATGATCATGACCATGGTGTTTCTGATCCAAGTTGACTTGATTTGTTCTTAAATGACTACAATAAGGCACACAATTTTGGACTGCATATGGATCCTCTATTGCTTTTTGATTCTTCAGTACATGTTACAAAAAAATTACTAAAAAGATTTTTATTATGTTTCTGGCCACTGTGCCATTCAATATATGCGTGCTTGCAGGTTAATTGGGAAATTGTAGTACACTATGCAATATGTGTCTCCCACGAAAGCTTTGTTGTAATTCAAACCCTGCTGCTGGGTCTTGGGGCATGGTAACATAACTGGGGTGTGGGGAAGTGTTTTATCTTCACTATCCCATGGTGGCCTGGGTCCCAATTTTACTGTACAACTTAGATAGTCTCACTCATAACATTTTCATGAGACACACATGTAGGGCCCTGCGGGTGGGCACACTTTTCAGGTCCGGAGGAGGAGCCCTTCAAAGAGCTGCACCTCTAGTGTGGATGCCCACTGTTAAACTACATATAGAAAATGAGGGCTTGATGTGGTAGATGTGGGGAATCTGGCTGCTTTCTTCACATCCCACCCCTCTGTTTTAAATGCACATGTTGACAACACGCATCAAAACCACACTCGAGCAGGGGGAGGGAGGCTAGAGGTCTTTCCACCCCTCTGTTCGCTATTGACCATCAGGGGTTGGGTCCAGGAGGGGAAAAGGTGGTCTGGTCAGGGTCCTGAGCTGGTGAGCTGTTCTTTTGGGAGTCTTGGAGGTCTGCTTGTCTCCATCCTGGAGGGTAGGGGATCCATCTCCCATGTGCGGGGGCCGGTTGCTCTGCTGGGGCATCTGTACCTGGACCGGGGAGTAAAGAGTGTGTATGGGGTGTATGAGTGAGTGTAAAGCATTCTTTTTTTGGGTGTCTTGGTGTGGCGGTGAGAGTGTACAGTGTGTGCATAAGAGGGAGGGTACGTATGACTGTGTCTGTGTGTTTCTGTCTAACTGTGAGGTTGGGTCCTGGGCTGAACTCGCCTGGCACATCTCCGGTCTCTTGTGGGTCAGCTGATGTACTAAGCCAATGTCTTCCTTTTGTTGGTCCGAGCACCTCTTTTGAGGGTGGCACTTTTGGAATTGTTGGTTGGTGCTTGTTCGATGGCTCAGCGGGGTACTGATCCGGCATCTCCACTTGATTGATCACCTGTTCTATATGTTTCATGCTTAGTCTGTTCATTGATTTTTGTTTGGCGCTGGTTGGGTGCCTGATCTCCACACTCTGTGGTGTATAGAATAAGAATTCAGGAGGTGGTGGAGTTTGGTGTTCAGGTGCTGACTGGGCTTTACCAGGGGATGCTGTCTGTCTGCTGTAGCTATTGATGTGGCGCCTCAGCGTGGGGATGGGAGAGGCGCTGGGATGTCGGCTATGGGAGTTGGCCCTGGGCGGTGGCGACATATGTTGGCCATTGCCTGTTTAAGGCCAATCCCTGATCAGGTCCCTGCTGTTGGGTCACACACAGCCATCGGGTGGCGCTAATCTGCTCTCCCACCGGATGGAGAATCGAGCAGACTCTATAAATAGGCCTGCTCCAGCAGCCGCTCTCCCTTCGTCAGGGCGAGTCCCGGCAAGCTCCCTCCAAGGAAGGCCAAAGCAACCACCTCCCCTCACTAGCGATGGGAAGGCCAGAGTTTCTTGGAGAGACTCGCTTCAATAGACCCAAAGAGTACCCCGTGAATCCTTAATATTGCTAAACAAAACACTGTGTGATCCTCAAAAGCTAACAAAATCCCCCCCCTGAGTTTCAAACCGTTGAAAAATGAGAAACGGGAGCTGAGAGCCACATGCGTGGTGGAAGTCTGAACCATCTGAGGCCACATTCAATGGAAGCCACAAAGCCAATAAGAATTGCCGTGCTGGAAACCGCAAAAAGGTGCCATCAGTGAAATAAGCTGGTGTTGATTGCTGCTTAGCCACATCGGAGGACAAGCTAACGGCATCGAGGGTCAGTGTAACCTGCTACTGAAGCAATTGTTAGCCACTAGGCTAACGTCGCCTCATCCCCCTTTCCTCTTTGACCACGGAGCAACTCGAAGCCCAATCGTTCATAAGGTATGTTTGGGGAGAAGCAAATTAGTTAGGATAATTAATTTTAAAGGTGTTTGCCATTTTATTTATAACTTGTATAAGTTTTCATTCTGCTATCTTTAGGTAAACCAGGCCTTAGCCTGAAACTTTAATCAGTGTTTTAAAAGACTGTTCCCGACAATGAGTCGTTTAAAATCCTGCAATTTGAGCTGCTCAATCCAAAAAGAGCTTCATTTTCTTTTTTAATGTTTAATTAAAATTAAGACATGCTAGAAGTGGTCCAAACAATTCAATTCAATTCAATTCAGTTTATTTATATAGCGCCATTTCACAACAGATGTCATCTCAAGGCACTTTACAAAAAGAGTTATTACAATACAATGTTTAGTGTAGAAATTACAGAACCACAGAAGATTGCGTCGTGGAATTCTCAGCAATCCCTCATACTGAGCAAGCATGCAGCGACAGTGGGAAGGAAAAACTCCCTTTTAACAGGAAGAAACCTCCGGCAGAACCAGGCTCAGCACAAGCGGTTATCTGCCGCGACCGTCTGTGGCTTGGAGAATACACAACAGAGACACAGAAAGAGCAACAGAACCGATGCACAAGTTTGTTGCAGGACGTGGAGAATTTTCCGTCACTGCAATGCCATCTTAGTCAGGGTCGTCAAGCAGGGCTAATCCGGAGCACCTACTATAATAGAAAACAGGTTAGTGCTTGAATTGACAGCACATCATGCAGTTGGGGAGAAGTAGGAGAGAAAGTAGGAACAGACCCTAATAATGTCCTCCAACAGCCTAGCCTAAAGCAGCATAGCTACTAACATTAACCTGTCTCCTAGCTACTAGGAGACCTGGCTACCAACACTCTGTCTGAGTCCTCCTGACCCGTGGACGGTGTAGGGCCGGTAACGGCCCCCGTCATGCCGGGGTCTTCTCGGAGTCGGGTTGTTTGAGAATGCAGCCCAAAGTGGGTGGTAAACTCCATCTAAGGCTAAATACCGGCACGAGACCGATAGTCGACAACTATCTTAAGGAAAAATAGACAGAACTGAGAGGACAGAGTTGAAGAGGGCGAGAAACGTTTAAGAGATAAACGGGTGGGGTCCGCACAGTCTGCCCGGGGGATTCAACCCGGCAGGTAATGGGCGGCCGCACTGTGCGGGAGGATCCCCTTGAGGGACCTCTCTCCGGCGCTGGCTGGCCCCTGTGGGGCACATTTCTTCCGCGGCGGTAAGCCGCGACCGGCTCCGGATCTTTACCTGGCTTACATTAATCTATCTCTACCTAGCTACTCTACCTCTTCCTATCTCTTCCTAACTTTTGACACTCTGCCTGACTACTAACATTAACCTGTCTCTTCCTATCTACCTGTCTGACCTGACTCTAACTACCTATAAACATATCTCTAACTGTAAGCTTTGTCAAAGAGGAAAGTTTTTAGCCTAGTTTTAAAGATAGACAAATTGTCTGCTTCACGAACCAACCCTGGGAGCCGGTTCCATAGGAGGGGAGCCTGATAGCTGAAAGATCTGCCACCCATTCTACTTTTAGAAATCCTAGGAACTACCAGTAAACCTGCAGTCTGAGAGCGAAGGTCTCTGTTAGGAACATATGGAACAATCAGGTCTCTTATGTATGATGGAGCTAGATTATTAAGGGCTTTATATGTCAGAAGGAGGATCTTGAATTCTATTCTAGATTTTACTGGGAGCCAGTGAAGAGAAGCTAAAACAGGGGAAATGTGATCTCTTCTTTTAATATTCATCAGAATCCTAGCAGCAGCATTTTGAACTAACTGAAGACTTTTAATTGTATTCTGTGGACTACCTGATAATAGACAGTTACAGTAATCCAGCCTTGAAGTAACAAAGGCATGGACTAGTTTTTCAGCATCATTCCTGGACAGGATGGTTCTAATTTTTGCAATATTCCTAAGGTGAAAAAAGGAAATCCTACAGACTTCTTTAATGTAAGTTCTAAATGACATATCTTGGTCAAAAATGACACCGAGGTTTTTTGCTTTATTACTGGAGGCTAATTTAATGCCGTCCAGGTGAAGGGGCTGACTAAGTAGTTTCTTTTTCAGAGCTTCTGGTCCAAAGACGACAACTTCTGTTTTATCAGAATTTAGAAGCAAGAAGTTTAGAGTCATCCAAGTTTTTATGTCTTCCAGACATGCCTGTAGTCTACCTAACTGATTGGATTCATCAGGATTTATGGATAGATATAGCTGTGTATCATCTGCGTAACTATGGAATTTTATCCCATGCTGCCTAATTATTTTACCAATAGGAAGCATATATATAGTAAAGAGAATCGGCCCAAGCACTGAACCCTGTGGTACTCCGCAAGTAACTATTGAGGTTGAGGAAGATCTATTGTTTACCTGAACAAACTGAAATCTGTTAGACAAATAAGATTTAAACCAACCTAGTGCTGTTCCTATTATACCGACACTTTGAAGCCTTTCTATGAGAATATTGTGGTCAACAGTGTCAAAGGCAGCACTGAGATCTAACAGGACCAGAATGGTCACCAGTCCATTGTCTGAGGCTATGAGAATATCATTAGTAACCTTCACCAGAGCTGTTTCAGTGCTGTGATGAGCTCTAAAGCCTGACTGAAACTTCTCAAACAGCTCATTATTGTTTAAATGCTCACATATCTGGTGTGCAACTATTTTCTCAAGAATTTTAGATAAGAAGGGAAGATTAGATATCGGTCTATAGTTAATTAAGTCGTTTTGATCAAGAGAGGGTTTCTTAAGTAGAGGTTTAATTACAGCAATCTTAAACTCCTGTGGTACATATCCATTGACTAAGGATAGATTCATTATATTTAAAATTGGAGCAGCGATCAGAGGGAAAACTTCTTTTAAGAGTTTAGTTGGGATTGGGTCTAAAACGCAAGTTGAAGGTTTAGATGAAGCTAATAATTTTAGTACATCACAAAGTTCGGCTGCATTAAAGCAGTTTAAGCATATATTAGGTTCCACCATTTTTGAGGCTGCCTCATTAACTAAGGAGGAAGCAAGCATATTGGGAAGGTTCCCAATTATCTTATTCTTTATGGAGTCTATTTTATTTATAAAGAATTGCATGAAGTCGTCACTGCTTAGAGCTTGGGGAATGGTTGGCTCGATAGAGCTATGATCCTGTGTGAGTTTGGCAACTGTATTAAAAAGAAACCTAGGATTATTTTTATTCTCCTCGATTAAAGATGAATAATATGCTGTTCTAGCTGTGTGAAGGCTCTTTTTATATAGCAATAAACTATTTTTCCATATTAAAAAGGAATCATGTAAATGCGTGGAGCGCCATTTTCTCTCTAGTTTTCTAACATTCTGCTTTAGGGTACGTAGCTCTAAATTAAACCAGGGAGTTAATCTTCTATGGCTAGCCACCTTCCTTTTCAAGGGGGCAACTTTGTCTATTGCCCGACGCAGGGAGGAATTAACGCTATGAACTAAAATGTCAAGTTGTGAGGGGTCACGAGTTAAATCACTGTTTTCTGTTCTGCATTTATAAACTGAGGAAATTAAAGTTGGAAGAGCTTCTTTAAAATTTGCTACAGCGTTGTCTGATAACGTTCTGGTATAATGAAGTTTTCTTTCAGGTTTGATATGATCCATTAGAGTAAGTTTAAAAGTGATAAGGAAATGATCAGACAGGATAGGGTTATGTGGAAAGACTGTTATTTCTTCACAGTCAATGCCATAAGTCAGCACAAGATCTAAAGTGTGGTGACAAGAATGTGTTGGTCCCTGCACATTTTGAGTAAAGCCTATTGAGTCTAGGATAGTGTGAAAAGCTGTATTTAGACTATCACTTTCATTATCAACATGAATATTGAAGTCTCCGACTATAATGACTTTATCAGTGTTTAAAACTAAGTCAGATAGAAAATCTGAAATCTGATCTAAAAATTGAGAATAAGGTCCTGGTGGACGATATAAGACCACAAACAAAAGTGGCTTTACTGCTTTGTTATGTGTATGAGGAAAGCTAAAAACTAGATGCTCAAAGGAACTGTAACTATTATTTTTTTGGAGATTAATTAGTAAATCGGAATGAAAGATAGTTGCTACTCCACCTCCTCGACCAGTACTTCGAGGGACACTAAAGTTTAAGTAGCTAGGGGGAGTTGACTCATTTATTGTGACATGGTCCTCTTCCTGCAACCATGTCTCTGCAAGACAAAACAAATCAATATTATTTTCACAAATTAAGTCATTTACCAAGAGTGTTTTTGAGGGGAGAGATCTTATGTTTAGTAAACCACATTTAATTGATTTGTTTTTATGTTCAGTCCGAGTTTTATTTATCTTTATGAGATTTTTATACTTTGCTCTAGTAGCATTAACTTTTAATTCATTAGTTTTGGGTAGTGGACGGGAAACTATCTCTATAGGGTAGTGGGTGGGTGGCAGTCCCTGTTCCTTGACCTGGACTCTGGGTTCCCTGAGCTGGACTCTGGGTTCCCTGAGCTGGACTCTGGGTTGTCACGGCTTTGGGGAACTAGAGATAACCCTATCAATGTTCCTGGAAAGAAGCGAAGCTCCGTCCTCGGTGGGATGGATGCCGTCTCTACGTAACAGTCCAGGTTTTCCCCAGAAGGCCCCCCAGTTATCAATGTAGCCCACATCGTTTTCTGGACACCACCTTGACAACCAAAGGTGGAACGAAAGCATACGGCTGTACATGTCATCGCTAGTACGATCAGGCAGGGGACCAGAAAAAATTACAGAGTCAGACATCTTTTTGGCAGCCCTACACACCGAAGCTACGCTAATTTTAGTGACCTCCGACTGCCGTCGCCGGGTGTCGTTGCCACCAGCATGGATAACGATCCTGCTATACCGCCGTTTGTCCTTGGCCAAAAGCTTCAGATGGGACCTAATGTCCGCAGCCCTGGCCCCTGGAAGGCATTTGACGGTGGTCTTTCGTGTCTCTGGAGCCACATTCCTAACTATGGAGCTGCCAATTACAAGAATCGGCCTCTCCTGCTCGGCGGGTGCGTCGCTGAGCGGGGCGAACCTATTGTTCAGAGAAAGGGGCTGGAGGTTGGCCGCGGACTGGGGTCTGGCGCTAATCTTCCTACGAACAGTCACCCAGCTCGCCTGAGGTCCCGGCTGCACGGGAGCTGTTGAAGGACGGCTAGGTCCTGTCCTAGTTGACTCCGCGCTAGCTACTGCTGGGCCTGGCTGTTCTACAGCGCGGAGCCGGGCCTCTAGCTCAGAAACCCTCGCCTCCAAAGCTACAAAAATGCTGCACTTATTACACCTACCAACTTCACTAAATGAGGCGGAGGAGTAACTAAACATCTGACAGAGAGAGCAGGAAAGAGGAGGAGGTGTAGAGAGAGATGGAGGGACAAGAGAGAAAGCTGCCGAAGCCATGCTAGCCGTAAAGCTAAGCTAACCAAGCGGTACCTTACCTTACCTAAAAACAAAGTAATTAACCCAGTAAAACGCTTAAAGAGTCCTAAACCGTGAAGAAACTTAACGTTTTAATGTGTTTGTGTGTTAAGCAACTCAGAAAAAACTTATTGACAGAGAAAGTTAGATCAGTTCAAGAGAGAGAGAAACACCGACTTGCTACAAACGAGTTAGTCACAAAACAGGAAATGACGCGATACGTCTTACCAACGCGATACGTCTCCACGCTCCCACCTCCCGTGGCTGCCGCTAGCCCTGGATCTGCATTCAATCCATAAGTCATCAAGGGTGTTCAAACCGAAATCGGTTCAGAGAAGATTAAGAACAGACACTAATCTTATTAGCCTGCTTTGAGACTCCTTTTTGTATCAAAATACTGGAATTAGATTGTTTACTGCCATAATCAATCCAAATAGAAGTAATTTTCTAAAAGGACAATGACTTCTTATACATATAACTTTTAACAAACAATTCTTGATCCAAAGAACATTTTAATTTATCTTACACTGTTTTATTGGTTTACACATAAATCAATGGTGATAAATTAGTTTAAACTAATTACAATTGGTAAACATTATTTTAGCTTTCATTCCAGCATCTGCCAACCAAACCCCGGGTTCTTAAAGCATCAAGATTCTACCAAAGCATAAATCAGAATCTGTTATTTCTATTTGTATTGCATTTTTTATCCATTTGTGTTCTCTTATTTTTAGTTATTCCTCTAGTGGATCAGTAGTGTGTTGGTTATTAGTTTGAGGGATTAAAGGTTTGTCTTTTCCTTCTCTTGTAAATAAACTCTTGTATTTTGGAAAGTCACTGTCATTTTTTTTTTGTTTCACACACATATGGCAAGGTTTCATGATCAATTGACGGTAAAGAATTCACTCCTTCAGATTACAAGACTGATATAGACATCTGGGTATTAAAATAGTTCCCGGTAGACCAGCTGGTGCCCCAAATATTAATAATTTTTCATACATTATTTATCTAATTGACTGTCATAAGCAGTCCCTTAACTATTAATGGCCAAATAGCTGAATTTTAGCTTAATTAATTAATTTTAGCTTACACTGCTGAGGGGTGGGGCTCCCCTGGGTCCAAGGTCCGCGGGTCCTTGGCTGGACCTGCCCTTGTGTAGCCGGTTGCAAGTAGAGCCCGTGAGCTCATCACTGCGGTCCACCGGGATTCTGCATTGTAGCTGCTGGATGTTCCCCTTTCCTTTCCTCTGCTCCCCTCTTGGGGTTGCGTTCAGCCTCCATTGGTCTGCCTGTGACTACTAGACTTAGGAGTCCTCTGGAAATCTGTGGTTCCGTTGTCCTTTATGTCTGCGTTGATTTGAATGCTACAATGTAAGATAGTACATGTAAAAAAAAAAGAAAAAGTTCTCCATCCTTCTTCCTATAAACTCTGACATATCTTCCTGTCTTTGCAAAAGAAAAGCATAGTGTTAGTTTTCCCAATGGCTGTTCTGCTTAAAGGCACAATTTCTGGAGTTTGAGACTAATAGTTGTCCCGTTTAAAAGTCCTCCCACCTTAGCAACTTGTCTAGAGTTACCATGAGCTTCTTGGCTACGTATGTGATTTTGTAGGTTCTTTTCATGTTTGGACAATAGACTGAATAGTGCTGAAATTGTGAAATATAGTGTCATAAATATAGTGTCATAAACTTGCTTTTCTTTAAATGTCTCTACAACACTATCCCCTACCTGATTATTTGGGCTTCATGATGCTGTTTGCTTACTCATATGCTCAGGCTTACCTCTGAGGCCTTCACTGAGGAGCTGGGTTGATATGGAGGTTCCTCAATTTACTAATTAGATGACTTCTGGTTGCACTGAATTTTATCTGGAGGCAAATGTATGCATAATTGTTTATATTTTTATTTTTTTTAAAGCTTTTAAAATCATGTAAAATTTTCATTCCACTTCATAATCATCATCTACTTGTAGTTGGGTGTCACATAAAATTCATCTGAAATAAACTGAAGCTGTAATGTTACAAAATGTGTTATGATAATGAACATTTTTGTAAGACAATTTAAGTGGAAAAAGAGCCAGCGTCACTACTTATATATTATAATTTCCCCAATAAAGAGTGATTCAGAAATGCTAAGAAATTAGACAGATTCTAAATAATGGCATTGCATCAGTATATAATAGCAGAAATTGTACAGTCTAAAAATGTTAAGTATTACACAGCTATATAAGTTAAACTAGACATTTTAATTTGTAATACCACAGAATCACATAAAAAAATGTTTTATTCATAAACATCCATCCATCTCCAGATGTACTATGAAGATAATAGATTGTAAACTTTACAACTGTCCAAGACACTAGGCTGTTTTTAAAAATCTGATCATGTTGCTTTTATTTCCATTTGCAGCTCCATTGCCTTTTTAAAGTGCAAGCAATACTGAAATGATTAAAGCTGGAATAGGAAACTGTGGCAGAATCTGAAGGATGATTTGTGGATTTTTAAGTTCACTGAGCGGCAGCAGCAGAAAACATCATCCGAGCAGAGGAATCCTTGCCTGCGCTCACAGTTGCAGGAAGGAGAGAAAAATAGCCTGCTGGGTTCTAGCATACAATAATAGGATGGTTTCAGAGAAGGGATCAGCCAAGCATCTTGAATGGTAGAGCAGCGAGAGGGCAGCGCTGAAGAGGAGAGCAGGTAGCAAAATGATCAGGTAGACAATACGGCATTAAGCATGCTCAGAAAGAGCCAGGCAGAGAAGGCTGAAATCCTTCTACATGAAAGGGGCCACTGGAACGAAACGAGACAAAAATCATAAATAAAGAAAAGAGACATCAGTCTTGTCATTCTCTTACATGATGTCAAAATCACAACTAGTAAAGAGTTTAATTTATAATATATTGTAACCCAAAATTGTAAGTCCAAACTCACGTGCTCACTTGATGTGCAAAATACACCAGTGGGGACATTGTATTGTATTGCACTGTATTGTATTGTATTATATTATATTATAGCACAAAGAAGCAGGTCGTGCAGAAAAAGAATAAAAACTTCCAAAACATTTTGAGTTAAATAAAAAAAACAATTAACAGCCTTATTGATATAGTTTTACCTTGGCTACCCTTTGCTAAAAAATATCCAATACAAAAACATATAAATTCCTCTAAACTCAAAGTTCACAGTACATGTGACAATAAATCACACATGAACAGTTTTGATACCACAGTTTGGTGTTCAAAAAATAGTTTTTCTCAACTGTGATTTGTCCCACAGTAATAAAAATACTTTACTATAGTATAATAAGGTACTAATAAACAAACAGCATATGCAGTATATATAGTTATTGTTGTTTTGTTTTTGGTTCTTGTTAAACATTTAGTATCATTATGTTGACAGCAAAAAGTACAAAAACTATAACATTTTCACACAAACTAAAAGTACAAAATTATTTGCATCGACAGGAAAATCGTTTAAAGATCAGACCTTAAATTGTGTTCCCCCCCCTCACAAACAATATGCAATATTATTATGGCCTGCTGTCACTACTATAATTATGTATGATTTCGAATGATAAAAACATAAATTAAATATAGATTTCCTTTGCAAATTTGCATCAGAAGGCTTTTAAGTCACTTAAGACTTGAGACATTACAAACTATGGACACTGTGAGGTATTTCTTTCTGTTTTGTGGTAAATTCAAGATCATGCCTAGTGTCCCGTTCAAACAAAACTGCTTTGGAGTTAATTCTATTTCTGCTTCGAATTACTGAAAATGGGATTTAAATTTGCTATAAATACAAGTTACTAAACATATTTTTATATAACTATCCACCAAATTTAAATGAATAAAAATGTTGATTGCAACAAAATTATCAGCACGTACAACAATTTTAAATTCACTAAAAGATTATAGCACGTTTTCTTTATTGTTTAGTTATTCAAAGACAAAGTCAAATCAAAAATTTTATAAAAACTATCCCTACTATGGTAAAAAGGTGTATACTGTGATAAGCTGTGTTATCATGTAATTTTCCGCTTTCTTTAAATATATTTTTGAAAAGTGAGATGAGTGCAATTACCTTTTCTAAATTCCTTCTACAATGAAGATTCAGACAAAACACTTCTACTCAAAAGCAGAATTTACTTTCAAAAGCAAGGTGGAATGCTGAAATAATTTATTTCACTCTCTACAGTAAAAAAAAACCAAAATCTGATTTAGTTATGTATTTAAAATGCTCCCACATGGGGTGTCCAGATCTGAAGTAGGCCTAGCTTGGTATTGTGTTTATGTGACTTCATCTAAATAATGATGGGCTATCAAGCAGACTTCTGGATAAAAGGATTCCAAAGTGGGGGACAAACAGGCAGGTAAAACACCTCATTGATGTGTTGCTTCATGATTTAGAAAGTTTCTGTCTCTGCGTGCAGCACTCAGAGAGCTCTGATACTTTGGAGTAGAAGATACATCTCCAGAGTGTTAGCATACATTTTCGGTCTAAAACTGTGCTTTGTGCTAAAATATCAAAACCCAAAACAATTTGATGGTACACTTTACCAACGGTATTAACACTTTCATGAATTTTATTTAAAATAAAAACAAAACATGAACTTTGAGTTTTGTCCAATTAGGCGAATAAAATGTGGTTTTACTTAAAAATATACATGATACACAAATTTATTACATGTATGAGATGTTATATGCCAATCCTTCATTTTCTGAGACGTTTATCTACAACCATCCTTTATAGCAAGTCTGCATTTCATGTACACATTCATTAAATAAGAATATTGTTAAAAAGTGAATTTATTTCAGTAACTTAATTCTCTACGTAAAACACATTATCTAGATTAATTACACAGAAACTGATGTTTCAAGTATTTATCTTATTTAGGATGATTGTCCACTTATATTTAATGAAAACAAGGCCCTTTTGATTAAGAAATTACATCAGAATAATAGAAATGTATTTTTCATACAGTATATATAAAGTATATTTAATGCCTGTTTAAATGATATTTTCAAAGAGTTTTTTATATAGTTAGCAAATTTTGCCATAATTTCACTTTAATTGACAGATTAATTTCTATCTAGCATAACATTTATACTACAAAATATTTTACAAAAACATCAGTTCTTACTTGTTCATTGGTGTTACGTACTTGCTCATATTTTTAACTGCATAAGTATCATGTAGTAGAATGACAAGGGAGATTTTCCTGAGGCTTTTCGTATTTCTGGGAGAATGGCATAGGTTTAAAGATGTTTTTGTGAGGTTGCACTACTATCCTGGCAGTTAGCAGTTTAATGAATTCAATTATGTGGACCATATACAAGTTTATCATCAACACCTTCATGTACACAAGAAAACATATTTTAATCACAGTTCACTATGTATTCACTCTAAAATTATTGAGCTGAAACTGGATACTAAATCAAAAAGGTCTGTTAGAAGTTTCGCTGAATAATCTGCATTTTCTGAGTTTAGGTGGAATATAAAGATACACAATGCCTATGATAGGTTTATTTTTGCCAAATTATTAACACCAAGACTCTACCCAAAATGTTCTTCTCTTGATGATGAACCGGTTTTTCTTTGTGCTATTTTTTTTAAATTATTATTTTGTCTTGTGATTAAGTACTAGACCTGTTTTGCCACTGGTGGGAGGTAATCACTTCATTGCAGACTGTTGTTCACAAAGTTTTGTGCTTCATTTTGCTTTTGCATTAAACATTAATTTAAGATTAATGTATCTCTAATCTAAACTAAGCAGCTGGGCAATAGTGTAAATTTGGAGAAGATTATAAGTGGTTCAAATGAATTTTATATTTATATACCTTATTGTTAAAGAAAAAAGGCATTAACTCAGTACAATAAACTGTACAATATGCTTTACAGTTGGTACAGTGTGGAATACATTTAAAAACTGAAAACAGCTAGTGAAGCTCACCTGTTTTATTTATGTTTATTCCATATAAGGTTTCTGGAAACACACTTATAATTTGTTTTTATAAAGTAAACTAAACTAAATATTAGTGCACAAAGACATAAGAAAAATCTTATGAATTTTCTGTAGTGGTTTTTTTTTTTTTACTTCAATTTTGTTCTATAATATTATTTCCAGCCATCAAAATTGGTTGTATTGTATTGTCACAACAACTGATTGCATTCAAGGGTAAAGAGAGACAAGAGAAAGATTGGCAAATGCATTTAGCCATATGAGTAGCTGGGTGACAAAGCTGGAGGGAGCTGTGTTTGAGTCACAACTATACTCTCTAACAGCTTTGTTTACCTGCCCTTACTGTTGCCACAATTAATGCAACAGAGAAGTGGACTGAACCAGGTACCCTTGGAACCAAGCACCCAGTCCAAGTACACCATCCCGCTTTGTTCTGCAGTACATTTGGTGATCTGCATTGATCTGCTGCTATGCCTGCATGTTTTTTTTTTTTATTGTTGCTACAAAAGAGAGCAGCTCTGCTAAAATGTTGGCACTTGAAACAGCCCGAAGGACACTGGCAGTCACATAAATGTGTGGATTTTAAAGTTAGAAGAAACATTTTCTTTTGTATGACAAAACATAAAACTAAAGAATGACCATAGTGTTTATTTCTAGAGTTTTGACTGTTAAAGTTGTGCATCTCACAAAAAAGACACTTGAAAACCTTTGAGGACCACTGATGATGAATTGGCATTCCAGTTTGGATAATATCAATGGATGGTTAGGTTTGAGTCACTGAACTTCATTTTTCACACTGCTGCAAAATTTACCTTGATTGTTTTGTGTAAGGAGTGCAGGTAAAAGAATCACTTTCAACCATATCTGATGTATGTTTATTTCATTCTTAAAGCTTGATACAGTAGAAAATTGACAGAAAATTTTGTTATTAAACATTTATTTAATGTTTAGAGTGTAACTAATGCTTTAAAAAAAACATCTTAAGGTTTTCTAAGGGATTTTTGTATTATAATTGATACATCTGGTTTTGCCAGCCATATGATATCATAAATAAAAAGATCAATGTTCTATGTATTATAAAAATGCAGTCACAAACAGCAACTATCTGATAAAAGCTTTCGTGTAAAAGAGACTCCCTTCTCAGATCTACAATTATCAAAATATGTTATGCTTAGGATACAGTGTCCCATGTGTTTTCATAATGTATATACATTTATTTCGATGTATTTCATGCTATAAATATTATAACTGCCAAGGTCTAATGTTTCAACTGTAATACAAAAACAGGGAAGAAACTAGGCCATACTGTTTTCTTAAGTTGCTCTGTTAAACGGAGCCAATAAACAGTTTAGTTTTTCAAATGGGAATTTTCTGATAGTTACTTCTTTCATCATAATTTTTCATTTTAAGAGATGGTGTATTTTTAGCAACTCCATACTGCAAGTTTTTGAAGAAAGTGGCAACTATGGAAAAGAACAAGAGGTCTCAGGAATCCTTGAACTAGAAATGATACATCTAGTGTTATCGATTGAATTTTTATATTTTAATCTATCGCAGAAAACATAGTAAAACAACTTAGAAAAGCATTGAGACATTTTGCATACAGTAAAAATGTTGCTAATAAGAAAGATGTAGAATTTCTAAACTCTTTATATTTCCCTTATCGCCACCACACTAAATGAACTACTCTGATAAAAGAAAAACCTCAGCCCTTTAATCCCATTACAGGACATTTAATTCTTCCGTTTCTATTTTCTCCAGCTGCAAGATTATGTCCTAGTATCCCATTAAAGCCCATATTTTGTTTTTTTGGACCTCTATTAGCATCATTTCGTTCATCAAGCCACATTAATTGTGAATGAATGCAAACTCCCGCTGAAGAATACGATCTTCAAGAGGTCTGTCACATACTTTCTCCACTTGGGAGGACCTTTAACCTACTTAGCAGAGGAGCCGCAACGTTTCAAGTAGGCTGAAAGATATGCACCTGCCCGCTTTTTACTCTCGCACTGCGCCGCGATTTAAGAGGAGAGAAAGTATTTGATCTAAATGGTGCAACAATGGCCGCAGGTGTGGAATTTCCTCCACAACTCTCTAAAACAAATGAGACTTGAGACGGGGGACTAAAATCCTAAATTTAGGTTTAAACAAGGTAATTTGGCCGTGAGTATATATTCAATAGTTTTATTTAGATTTTTTTTCATTTCACGTCACGAAAAAACGACAAATAAATTATTAGTGTTACGTATAATTATTTGTCCTCACATTGCCAACAAATGTATCAGTATTTAGGGAAGAAAACAAATACAAAAGCGATACAATGCCACTTATTTTTGATATTAATTGGTTTGACTTTGAGGGTATTCATTTTGTTATTGTTGTAGATCTACATTTAAAACAGTTTGTTGGAATCTTAACGTGTATGCATCAATTCTCACACATCTTCTGAAAATTGGAATTCTAAAGCTTCATTGTCTTTTTGAACCTCATAAATCTATCATTTATCTTCCCTGGAAATAATAATACCAAATTGTATACTAAACCGATCAATTGTTTTTAAATTATCTATTTATGCACTTGCAAAAACACATGTAAAAGAAATAAAAAAAAATACATAAATAAACTTAAAGGAAAATGGTGCTGCGTAAATTACGCACGGAAAGACCTACATATATTGATTTACTAAAATTCCTAAACAAATTAGCTTCAACAAATAAAACAAAAGATACAGAACTGGAAATTGCATTTACATTTACCTATAAGTGTGAAAAAAGACCTCTCGTCGTATATAGATAAAATGTAGAAACATCCAACTTAAAATGAAGACGTTCGGGGCTCTAAGTCTAAATAAATCCTGTTGTTTTCTGCACTCTGTCCTCGGCTGGTATGTGATTGGGTTGGTGGGTCAGGACCCTGGCCCTTCAGCCATCTCTACGCATCTCTCAGGGTATTGAACTTGCATCAACGAGATGGGGGAAAAGCACTTCAGGAACCAGGCCGCCTGGATCCATCTGCTGCTTTGAGCTGACAGAGGATTGACGGTATCGGAAAAAGGATGTCAGTATATAAACCAGTGATATTGATGGTTTGTTATTTTATTCTGGTGAACAACAGTTAAACGTTCAGAGAAAGACTTACATGTGTAAAAAGATTAATGTCGCTGATGTGAATTTGAACACTTTGATTTGGGCTATAAATACACAAATGTTGAACATTTAGGAACTATTTTTTTTAAAAGACGCATTAAAAATAAAATAAAAAATGTAACGAGGCTATACGTCACTTTCTGTGTTAGCAACAATGAACCTGCAATATCATCCCCAGTAACATATAATGTAAAATATATATTTAATGCGAGTAGAACTTTAAAGTTGTTCTAAATGGTTCGTTACTGCTAAAGAAGAAGAGCAAAAAGAATTTTCTTTACTGTGAGCTTTCAACTACTATTCTTAAAATGCTCATGTTTAATATGGAGGTTATGCAAAGTCTGTGATACGTGACAATTCATACTGCATCCAGTAGAATAAACATCTGTCAAAATAATGTAAGATTCATTGTTTAATTTGTAAAAATCCAAGGATTACTGACCAGCCTTGTCCCGTTTCCACGTTTGGCGCATTTACACCTCCAGCTGCGTTCATCGCATAGTATTTCCTGTTTTTGTAAGTTAAAATAAATTTAAAAACAATGAATGTATAGTGTAAGCTGTTATAAGCATTGCATGCAGCGATCGAGCTCCAGATTTTTATGGGATGCTGATATGGAGGGGGGTTTGCGGACTTACAGGGTCCTGCTCTCTGACTCAGTAATCCACAAGGTTGAGAGGTTTGCCTCATTTACATAATGTTAGAGGTTTGGGCCGAGGCCTACTTTTCTTTTTCTTTTTTCTTTTTTTCCTTAAAACAATGTTCCCCCAAAAGAGTTGGGAAAGGTGCATGAATGCTGGAACAATATAGCCAGGGATGAATCTTAGGAGGCATTTATTCACACATATTAAGCTTCTTGTCAAAAATGAAAAAAAAAAAAAATTTTCCTGAAAAGCCCAACTAACTATTTCTTTTAGCCTCGGCAACAATAAAGATGAGCCACTTCAGGTTAAATCCTTCCTGGCATCTGGAGGGGAGAAAGAACAGTGGAGGAAAGAAGGAAAGAAATCCGACGGCAACAACGATTTATTACGTTCAGGTTATCAACTTAAACGATGGAGATTGGCGTTCTCGCTGTGCTTCTATAATTGATGGCTGACCATGTCACATCTTCATTTGCTCAATTAGGGTGGGTAGCTGCTTGCTGCCATCATGCCATAGTAAATTTCATTAGTGGCTCGATGCAACAGAGAAGAGGGCTTCCTCCACGAAATAAAGAAATAAAACACAAATCTACATTTAAAAACGAAGTTTTTCTCTGATTGAAAAAAAAGCTAAAATTGTGAATATGTAATTGCAAATTAATGCTCAACCTATTTGACAAGTTTTAACCCATGTGAATTACTAAATCTAAAGTTTTTTTGTGCTGTTATTTGTTATTACAATTTGTTTTCCCTCCTTGACCTCTTTCTTGTTGAGCTCTTCCTCCTATTCTTCCCCTGGCGCCAGTCAGTTTGTTCAGAGATTATAATGTCGGCTCTAGACTGCAGACAACATTTGAGGATTTAAAGCCTGCAAAAATTGTCTTCGGAAATAATTAGCTCTGAACATAGCCAATCTGATCTTTAATTTAGATGACTTGCTCAAAATGGAAAATATTTTGCAAACAAATTCTTGAGTGGTCCAGCATTCCAGAGAACCTCTACCAAATTTGGATGCTTGTCTTTAAATGCATTGTATATAATTAGTGTGTTTGTAAGTATGAATAAAAAGTGTGCCATCTGTTTTACAAGGCATACAAATTTACATTTTGGGTATCCTAATTATATGATTTGAATAACACATTGAACCAGCCATGATATAAAAACAAACATTAAATTATGACAAAAACACCATCTTTCAACAAAAAACAAAAAACTCTTGAACAAAGTTACTGCCTCCGCAAAAGCTTGCCTTCTGTAGTGTGTCAAACATATTTTAGAATTATTCCACATATTTTATAAAACATTTTTAATATCAATTTCCTTCAATTATCAAATACGATATAAAGAACTTGAGGAAAACAGGTGATATTTCAAAACATTTATTATATTATTTAAATTATCCCAAGGTTTTTCTTTAAAAAAATTGTTTTAAAGACTCACCAGAGACATGTATTTCTCAATACATATGGAAATGATAAAACATAATTCTTGGCAACCGTGTTGTTATAAATATGTTCAACACACACACACACAAAAAGCCAAATGTATTCTTTTGAATACAGGACTTCCTATTACAGCTATCTCTCACCGGACCAAAATCAGTACTTTCTGAAAAACAAAACATGCTGTATCATAAAAATATGCAGTGAAATGAGTATTTTTATTGTGCCATGCATTTTTACAAGGCGTTTATACTACTTACATGATCCAAAAAGCCTAATGTGTCAATATTGATACAAACATACAAGAAAACTTGGTAAAATTCCAATGACTCTTTTGTATTGTTAAATGCAGTCAATAACCTATTCACATTTTTTTTAAATCGAAAGGTTTCAGATATTTTTTATTCTATAAGACGTTAAAGTGACAAAACATATACTTTTCTGAAAACTCTACCTCTTTAGCAAATTCTTTGTTTTTTTTCAAAAACGATCTACATGAGGTAAAAATGTTGCTAAGAATCTTTTGTTGGGATGGCATATCATTTCAAAAAGGCATCTATAACAATAACATAACTGCAAAAACTTAATATTACTTATGTTACAAAAAGTTGTAGAAAACTAAGCAGTGTTTAAAGCTCTTTTTATTGAGGTAAAATAATTTAAAAAAGTTACATTTTGAAAATCTGATTTTTTTTCTGACAGTTGTTTATTGTAAAGTGCTAAATTTAAACAAGCATTCTTGACATCTAGAACTCCTTATCAAAGTTTGTTTTTCTTAAAAAAATACTGAGGAAATGAGTTAAACCTATATCTTAAGTGTGCCATATATTTTCACATTTCCAGTTATGATAATGCATGACTGTAAAAGCCTTATGTTTCAAATATAATACAAGAAGAAGAAAACTTACAAGAACCTGATAAAGGTTCAACTTTTGTTCTATCCTTTTGCTTCTAAACTCCAATCTTTGAAACCAGCATCAAATGATTAAAACCTAGTATTTTCTCCAAAGCTCAACAGGTAAATTCCTAAATGAATATTACCTTTTTTGTCAGACTTGATAAAACAGCAAGTTTTTTTTAAACCATGTTTAAAAATGTATGAGTAAAATCCCTAATGCATTTCTTTTTATGCAGTTTGGTCATTTTTATCTTATTTGGGCTTGCCCCTATCTGGTGGGGTAAAATGATGCTCAAGAAGACCAAATGAGCTGGTCATGCAACTTCATTGTGGCTCTTTGATGATACTCGGTGGCCCTTATGTCTGTTCAAAGTGCTCTCAAAGTTTCTGGAAAGAGAGGAATTCCCTACTGACGCAAAAATAGTCATATGTGGTAACATCAGCTGTTGGACAGAGCACCATTAACTTTTCTCATCTGGATAAAGTTGTCAGAAAGAACGAGTTCATACATTTTAAATCAATTTTGCTCGTTTAAAGAAGTTATTACAAGGCAAGGGGTGTTTTCATGAATTATGTCCCTAAAAAACTGTCAATGGTCATTGTTTGCTGGTTTAGGAGTTTGCTCCGCCCCCCCGGTGTTTGTCGTAAACCTGGCTCCTGGCTCCAATAAACCCGGGCTAAGAGCGCCCTGGGCTCGCCTCCTTCTCCAAGGCGATCAATAGGATCTCAGGCGCACTCCAAGCACTCTCTTACGTAGACATCCACCAAGGAGAGAGCCGATACAACAACACGGTTGATCTGCTCAAACACAAAAAATCTACCTGCTTTCTGAATCATGTCGTTGAGCCCAAAGCATACAACGCCTTTTTCAGTGACAGATATTTTGAGTCCAATCGAGGAGACCTACAAGAAGTTCAGTGGCATGGACGGCGCAGGGAACCTAACCTCTCCACTGGGAGCCTACCGACAGCCTCAGGTGTCTCAGACCGGCATGCAACAGCACTCCATGGGCCACAACGCCACCGTGGCCACCACTTACCACATGCCGCACACCGTCTCCCAGTTCTCCCATGGCGCAATGGGGGGATACTGCAACGGGAGCATTGGCAACATGGGAGACCTACCGTCGTACCAGGAAAGCATGCGGAATACTGCAGCAGCTACAGGATGGTACAGCGCAAACCCCGATCCAAGATATTCCACAAGTAAGTTCAATTCTGGTTTTATTTACTCTTTTATCATTTTTCCCCTCATTATACAATAAATTATATATTGTATGAGCGCGTAAAACTCAGTTGAATCTAAATGCTGTATAACATTTCTGTATTGAGGACAAAAGGTCTATGTTCATGATGGACTTATTTTACGAGATATTTAATGATTAAACTGAAAAGGAGATCATTCTTTCATGTGTGGCTCGACCATTTATTATTATTATTATTATTATTATTATTATTATTATTATTATTATTATTATTATTATTATTATTATCTTTTTTTCCTTTATTCTAAGTCCTATTAATGTTTTAAATTACACAAATTTAATACTTAAGGCGAAATAGTGTTCTCCTCTTCTGTTTATTGAACGCACGTATATGTATGTATATTTTTAAGTTTCTAGATTCATGGGACCTTCCACAGGTATGAACATGAGTGGCATGGGGAGCCTGACGGGGATGGGAGACGGCAGCAAAGCCATGCCAGCTCTACATGCTGCGCCCAGGAGGAAAAGGCGCGTTCTGTTCTCACAGGCTCAGGTCTACGAGTTGGAGAGGCGGTTCAAGCAGCAGAAATACCTGTCGGCGCCCGAAAGGGAGCACCTGGCCAGCATGATCCACCTGACGCCGACCCAGGTGAAAATCTGGTTTCAGAACCACCGATACAAGATGAAGCGCCAGGCCAAGGACAAGGCGGCGCAGCAGATGCAGCAACAGCAGCAACAGGACGGCAACCTGTGCCAACAGCAGGCGCAGTCTCCCCGGCGCGTTGCTGTGCCTGTTCTGGTAAAGGATGGTAAGCCGTGTCAGAACGGCTCCAACACACCGACGCCAAATCAGCAACAGGTTCAGCAGAACCAACAACAGAGCCAACAGCAGAACGGAAGTGGAGTGGTGCTTGCGTCTTCAGCTGGAAGCCTCGGACAGCATCAGAGCCAGCAGCAGGTGAACGCTTTGGAGCTAGAGGAGATGTCGCCCAGTCCACCTTCACTGCACAGTCAGCTGAATATGGCCCAGATAGACACATCTGCTGTAGATTACACCAGTAACATGGTCAGCTCAAACCTCCTGTATGGCAGAACGTGGTAGGACGGACCATCAACTGTACTGACTGTTACTTTCCAAGTTTATGTGAACCTGCAGATGAGCCTATATATATATATATATATATATATATATATATATATATATATATATATATATATATCCTTTGATGGCAAATGGTCAAACGGGACAACAGAGGCGCAAAGGGGCGCACGAACTGATCAGGGCACATTTTCTTGACATCTCTGACAGAGGGAGTCTATTTTTGAACATTACACAAATGGCCACCCTCGACAGAAAGAGTGTCGTTCCTGGACCTTTTTTGTAATTCATGTTTTGGACCTTCCTCACGATGTTTTAAACGTAGTCTATGTTGTTGAAACGAAACGAAATGCTGCTTCACTTCTTTGTACTGATGAAGAAGATAGGTGGGATCAGGTTTGAACTCCACTAAAACCACCACTCCTTCTTTGGTATTTTATCATATTAATATTGTAAACTAATGTATCCATTTGATTAGACTTATTGAATAAAGTAGGAACTTGTATATTTGGCTAACACACACACACACACACACACACACATACACAAACACACACATACAAAATGCGTTTTAACTGTATGATAATCGTTATAGCGTCCACAGTTATGTTTTCTTTAATATTTTTTGTAAGTTAAAAAAAAGGAACAAATGCGTGATGGCTGCTGTATATGTTTCAGAACCAAGTGAAAGTTAACAATAAATAACTTGAAGTGTGAGAGCTATTCCTGAATAAGTAATTTTTTTTAAAAGGGGGATCTGTTTTGGAGTGCATTTTCATTATGTTGTTATTGAGACCAAATTGAGCTGGAAAGCAAGGTCGATGAGGGAGCCAGCATTGTTCAGGTGACATTTTGGAGGGCTGGCTTTCATGGGAGACATCACCTCTTTTAACATCTTTAGCACTTTTTAGTACGTTTGAAACCGACAGTTTTTGCAATACATTTATGGATAAATGTTACTTACCCCCCCCCCCCCCCTTTGAAACTCTTCATATATATATTGAATATATTTTCTTTGATAGACCCAGACAGTCGATTAGATGCCGTCTAAATGGTCAAGTTTCATTGTGAATATGCACATTCATGGAATACACAATTACAGCCAGTTATTGTAATAAGGACGAATAGCGCGGAATATGTGCCGCTTGATATTGGTGTACCACCTTATCGTTAATTATGCATGCCCCATTATTATTATTATTATTATTATTATTATTATTATTATTATTATTATTATTATTATTATTATAAGTAGTAGTAATTAAAACTATATAATTAATTACTTTCAATAATGAAGCAAAACAAAAACCGTAATTTTTTGTTTTTGTTTAATTTTTGCTAAAACGTTGCTCATTTAAATATTTACATCTATTTCTATGTCACTCTGTTACGCTTAATATTCTGAAAGAATTGTTAAGATCGTTTGAAAAAATATTGTATTTGAACTATTTTTTGGACAGGTAAAGTTAATTTTGTAATGTTTGAGAAAAACTCAAATTCATCAACAAAAATCACATGAAAGTTGTGTATCAGACCTAATACATAGTTCACTTGAACTAAACAATTTTGTTTAATGGCAACTTAAAATAGGATTCAGCAAGTTTAGAGTGGTTGCTGAATCTGATTGGAGTACTTAACGTTTGGTATATTTATTTATTCTTAATGTTGCACGTTGTTTGTGTTTTTCTTCTCATTTTCTAGTTTTAAAATTTCAGGTGTTCATCTTTAAGAAAACTCCCATTTAGGATTAGTAAAGATTTCATATTCTTATATCAGGATGATATGCTAATTATATGTTTTAAATATTTAATGGTATTTAAACGAATCGAAAATGATCAGGATTATTATTATTATTATTGTTATAATAATAATAATAATAATAATAATAATAATAATTATTATTATTATTATTATTATTATTATTATTATTATTATTATTATTATTATTATTATTATTATTTTTTAAAGTTACCTCCAAAGTTTAAAAACCATATCCGTGGTTACCCCCTTTTACATATGTACTCCAAAAAAAATAATCGTATTAATAATCTGATAATCTTACTTTTCATTTCCTGGCAATTTAAGCAGATTTAGAGATTACTTTTCAATTTCCCTCGCTGATAACTTCCTGTGATGATGATGTTTGAGATGATGGATATTAGTGGGTCTTAATAGCAATCTTAAAGGGCCTTCATTTCCAAAAAGAAACCCCTCCACATACCTGACAGCTGTATGTAAAAGTGTTATCATCCCTGCACTCGAAGGAAAAACCAGTGCCAATATCCAACTAGCATTTGGTACTAAAGCATGACAACACTGTCAGAAGACTGTCTCATCAGACTGTTAAAGTAGAGATGCACTTCATAGTACACACTTTGGTGCTGCAATATGTTTCTCATAGATTTTCTGTCTAAATTATAGCATGAATGAGTTGTCAACAAAGCTTTTTGATGGTGGACCGCATGATATGAAAGTAGTAGTGAAGCTATTCTTTTCACTTTTCAATAACCACATTTATGGCACACTAAGAGGCTATGCTACGTAATCACTAGTTGTTGTGTGTGTTGTTGCTCTCAGTTTATTGGGAGATCATGGAGGAGCGTAGCTCTTTTTGTAAGGAGATATGAGTTCGAATCTGTAATTGGTTGTGGCATCATCATTTCTGTCTGGGAAGTTTGGATGCTGCAATGTGTGAATCTATCTGCAAAAACTGCTCACTAGATGTGTTTAACAACCACTGTCATGCATATGCACACTTGCTCATGCACATTTACAAACAAAGACAAAGGAATTGAATAACCTATACATTATATAAAATTACCTCTATTATACAAAGCAGATATTTCCCTCAGGGCTGGAAGGGGTCTCTATCATTACTTCAATGCTATTTACAGTTATAATAAAGCATGGAGCAGGGATATAGTGTTTTGCTGATGTAAAGGATTTCTTTGCCTATTCTTCTCAGGTAATTGCAGGTTGCACTGCATAATGTGAACACAGAAGGAAACCTTGCTTCAGTCCCCTGCTGTACCCCCATTCCCCTCCACCCGAACTCTCCTCCTCCCCATTATTCTACTTAATATGTCAGAAGGTCTGATCGCAGAGAAACCTTTTCAAGTCCTATTGATGTGTTCCTCAATTGACCATGGCGACCTAGCAACCTAGAGATCGCTAATTGGCAAGGGCTCCACACTATTTGCTGCATAGTTTACACAGAAACATTGGCCCAACATGTAATCATTATAGAACCCAAATCAGCTATGTTTTGTTGTACTGCTCAAACAGGATGAGAAATTGTTCCATATTGTCAGTCCTTGCAGTGAGTCAATTAAACTGGAAAGCTAAAAGCAGAGTATGGGCTAATTTCTGAGTGGCGGAGTGAATGAGGCAGGTTATTTCTGAAACACACACAAGGAGAGTGATAGGTTGATTTACGTCCACTTCATTTGATATTTTTATTGGCAGTGTACGATATCATAAAGCTTCTGATTCAGGTTTAATACTCTTCAACTACCTCCACATGGTTCTACCACATAAACCACCCCACTTTCTCTGAGTATTGACCAGATCTTACAGAAAAAATTAATGCACTGAATTGACAGACGTGAGAGATTTTAATTAGTGTTATTTCCTTTGTAATCAGGCAAGGAGAGAGCGTCTTTGTGCGAGCAACGCAAGGGCTGGATTTATTTAGTATACAAGAAAATGTATCCGTGCAAGCTTTTTACCTCATAAAAGGAAAGAGTCCCTTTCGCAGCCTTTTTTTCACAGAAAAATGCATAAATGGTCAAAAATTAAAAGATTTGTTAGAGATATAAAATGTCTGAAAGCCTTTCTAATTCTTAAAATTATGGAGTTATCAGGGATGCTTGTATAGAAAAAAATTATGATTGGTATTTTAAAGTTAAACATGTAAATCTTAAACGTTGCGTGCTAAATAAATGTTATTTTTTTATCCATTCCAAACAATTTAAGAAAGATATATGCTTCTTTAGATCTATTGCACTAAACAGACATTATTGTGAGCTTTAGACCTTAAAAATAGTTTTTTATTGAATGCTATTAACTAAAATTGTTGTTCCTTTTTTGTTTGTATCCAGTGGTTTACATTGTATTTTTAATGTCATTTAATCATAAGAAAAAAGATACAGTGAGTATTTTGTATTTCTTAAGAGAATGTGTAAATTATATATTTAGCAAAAATATTAACGTAATGTAGCAGGTTTTTGAGAAATGTGTTAACATTGTTAGTAGAAGAGGTTTGTATAGAAAAATAACACTTCACATTATGGGGTTAACAGTGTTACTATATTCCCCAAAAAACAGATGCATCAAGTAAACATGTTGCTAAATATAATTTATACATTCTCTATAGAAATATACATGTAGGATGTAACTTTTAGTTACAACGATCACATGACTGCAAAAGCATATATCAGTTATGATGCAAATAATTAAAAAAACATTCCATTATGTAACAAGCATCCAGTAAATATTTCTGAATTGAAATTGAAAAATTGTTACTAAAAACAGAAATGGATTATTTTTTTAAACAGAAAGGAATATCCTTTTGGAAAGACCAAGGGTGATAAAATGTGTACAACTCTGTGTTAATATGTTCTCTGTTTGTCTTTACTGTATGAACATTTATTTCCAAGTAAGATTGTTACACTTTTTGAATTATGCAGGGAACTGTTATGTTAAAACCCAAAAGGCAGAATCAGATTAGTAATTTAAAAGAAGTTCCTCAGCTAGAGTGTTTATTTTAGGGTTTAAAAAATATAGCATCATCAAAGGAATTAAAGTTAAACTTTTGAAAAAGTTATTAAACTCCAACACTAGTAATTCCTCAGCCTCTTCTTTCTCAAAGCCAGGATGCAACAGCACCTCAGTGGAGGATTCCAGATCGTAACAGATTTCAATACCAGCCCAACTAATTTTCTTGAAAACAGAGTTTGTGGGACTTAATGAGGCATAACTAATAGAGGTCCCACAATCATCAGCACCATGCTGGAAGCACCGTGGCAGGACAGAGTAACCATTGATTCTTGCTTCAGGCCTCTTGAGTTCCTAATCAGCTTCTTTTAGCTGTGCGTTTCAGGACTGAAAAATCTATTGTTGGCCTGTGTCACTGGAGGTCAGTAGTTATTAGTGGCAACTGAAAACAGTTTCTCTAACTACTTATGTGAAAACTGAATAAGATGCAGACGGGGACTTGGAGGGGGATTACTGGCAGTGCAGCGAGTCTTGGTCGCCAACGAAGAGAATGTGACATGGGTTTCTAATAAGGACCCCCCCACCACCACCACCACCACCACCGCCATCTCCCTATCCTACCTAGTTAAACACAAACCCACACACACATGCATACTCCTAACCTGGTCCTTCATCTTTGTACTCTTCCTTTACATAATCTTCATAAGGTTGTTTTGGGTAAATAGTAGTATTGGATTCATAAGCCAGAAGAAATCCCAAAAAGCAAGAACTGACTCAAAATGTTATCAAAAAAGCAGCACAGGAGCTCCTTCAAAACATTAATTGTGATTTAAAAGAATATTTCTGCTTACTTCAGGCAAAGGGTGTCAAAAAATTAAAAAAGATACAGAATTCACAGAGTAATCCAGAAACAAACTTTAAGATTTTCATTCTCAACTGGGATCCAATTAATCAAGAGTTAATGAAAAGATACATTCATACATCTGGCTGTTCTGTAGGAGTTCTTTTATGTGATACGCATTCACCCTTGAAATATGTTTTTTTATGTGTGAAAAAATATGAACAAATAGAATTAAAATTACCAAAGACATTTAATTATCAAATTCAAACAGCCTAGCTAAGTGGATGAAGTGAAAATTTGTTAGCCACAGAGTTCCTCAATTCAGAAATATGAAAAAAGCTGAATTTACAGGACAAAAGAGTTCATTTCTGTCCTTCACAGCGCTCCTTTTTATGTTTGTACCAGCAAAGCAGTTTTTTCCCATCTCTTCGTTGCCACGGTAATGGCCAGCTGCCAGTGTGAGGATTACTGGTTAATAGGGCTGGGACTGGAGAGCAGTTCAGTGAAGGTAAGCAATGGATAAGATCAGTGTGTCTTCAATGCTGCAAAGTTGTTTTGCAAAGCATGAGTGCCAATAAGATTGTCTTACTTTTATTACTTTTTTTAATAATTTTATTGCCATTGTAGTTACACTTGAATGAATCTTCATTCTATAATAATTTAATTAACATAACCGGGATTAAAAAATGATTGCAAATTAAAAATCTTGGAAGCATATTTAAAGGATCTAAAAACTCAAAGACAGAATTTCATAAAAGCTTGTAAAAGTGCCCAGAGACCAAGTTAATAGGGGGCAATGATCCATCAGCAAACAGACAAACTCTCACATACACAATCTAATATGAATCGCAAAAGACAACAGAGGCAGCGATCACTCAACAGCTATGTGTGTCAAATTAAGCCCACAAGGACATAATGATTTCTTCAAATATAACATGCGCTAATCTACCCCCTCCAAAACACGCAGGAGCCTCAATATAACTGTCCCAGAGGGCCACGGGGCCAAACAGGACCACCCACTTTCTTTTCAATTATCATCTTGCAACAACCTGTCTCCTCTCCAGCATTCAGCAGGAGACACTGACCGCTCTCTAGAGGGAATTACAATTAGACTGCTGTTTGTCCCTCGAATAAACTTCCAGACAGTAGCTGACAATCTCAACTCTGTGCAGCATGTGACCCTGAGGACAAACAGGATTACACCCTAAAGCCCATGTTCCTTAACCCACTCATCTCGTCCTCCTGAGCAGTGGTTGTCAGGGACAATGGGCGGTGGCTAGGATTGGGGATCCCCTGCAAACTCTAAAAAAGTGTAATTATTTTCAATGAAAATTTTTTTTTAAGATAAAAGATTTGAAATAATGAGATTTTTTATGAGATTTTTTTTCTTCTCTTCTTTTTTTCTATCTCATTTAACATCTAATGTGCATCTAAATTAGATTTGCTGAGTATAAAACTGATCATCTTTGAGTACCATCAATATTTAATATCAAAACAGCAGCTTAAGAGCATCAGCAATGTTAAGATAATTGCCAAATAATATGCAATGATTGCCAATAACATCTTTTTTCTAAAGATTGTTTTTTTAAGGGTCAGAATACAAATGGATACAAGAATGGTCATTTATTTTAGGTAATACACAGTGCCTTGCAATTGACTTCACACGCTTCAACTTTTTTCACATTTTGTCACATAACTATGAACCTAACTGCAACTCATTAGGATTTGATGAAATTTACCAACACAAAGAAGAAAATAAAAAATAAAAATCTGAAAAGTGAGGTTTACAGTTCCATTCACTTCTCCAAAGTAAATACTTGTAGAACTGTATTTTGCTGAAATTACAACAGCAAGACATTTAGGGCATTTATCTACTAGATTTGCACTTTGAGAGAACATTTTGATTATTTTTTCTCTACCTCAAGCTCAATCAGACTGGATGGATAGCTATTGTATTGTATTGTGTTGTCAGTCTTCAAGTTGTCACACCAATTCTTAATTCTAATCAGTTCTTGACTTTGACTAGGCTATTCTATCATCACTATGCTTTCACCTGAAACATTCCATCATAGTAGTTGTATACTAAGGGTAGCTGTCCGCCAGTTAAAAATTTTTGCAGCCTCAAACAGGTTTTTCAGTATTTCCTTGTATTTACCTCCATTCATACTTCAGTCATCTCTAAACAGCTTCCCTCTTCTTGCTGAAGAAAAGCTCATGCAGGCTCAAAACCGACTTCATCTTTCCAGAGTACTGTCTGTACATGTTTGGTGTGACCATGACTTGTAAACATGATCTCTTATCAATTTCTTTCAACTACAGCTTTTATCTTACAATATAACATGAAGACCAGATTTATGTAAAACATAAATTACATCTACCTATCAACAAATACCCTCAGCTGAGCTGTAAATATCTACAGTTCCTCCAGAGTTACTATGGGGCACTGGCTGCCTCTTTGATTAATGTTTTCCATGCCTAGCCCAGTAGTTTAAGTGGACTCCAATGACTTGATAGGTTTACAGTTGTGCCATACTTTACCCATATTTTAATGATTGATAGAGATGTTAAGGTTTGGATTTTGGTTTTTTTATAGCGTTACCCTGCTTTAAGGTTCTTTACAACATTATCCTTGACCACTTGGGTTTGTTCCTTGTTTTTTATTTGACTGTTCACTAATAAAGAAACATCTGTGGACTTCACATAACTAGTAAGTTTAGATTGCACACAAAGCAGGTTACTCCTGAAGAAGATTGGGTTTTAGTCAAGGGTAAAGGGGGCTGGATGCAAATGCACACCACACTTTTCAGATTATATCTATAAAAAATGAAAACTATTATGTTCCTTCCACACATTTAATGTTGATCTATGATATTAAATTCCAATAAAAAGAATTTGAAATTATATGTTTTACAAAACATCAAGGGTTATTTTCACAAAGCTCTAAGGTTAGAGCTTGATTGTTATGGCAAATGGAACAAACCTAGGGATTTTTTGTGATATAAACCAGAATATCGGGTTCTGGACTAAAGTAAACTCTACAGATAATGCTTCTATTTTTATTTGACAAAAACTGCAATGTTAGTATGATAGTAGATTTGCTATTACTCATGCAGTATGTTATAATATTAGGTTGACCACTCCATATTTAGCCTGGAAAAGTGTGTTTAAATATGCTGTAAATTAGACTACATCTTGTTCAAATTTAGCCCAAAGACAATAAAAGACATTAAAATTTGTCTCATGCATAAAACTGCAATTTGGAAGTTATGGTATTTTTTATTAGATTTTAGCCGTATTGTAATATTTGTGCCTGTTTTGCTGCTTTAGGAATGGCTTCTTTCTCTCTGAGTTGCCTTTCAGCCCAGCTATGTATAAGACCCCATTCACTGTGGAAAAATTTCACTCTCTTACCAGCTTCAGCCAGCATCTTCACAAGGTCTTTGTTGTTCTAAGTTCAATATGTACATTTTAAACCAAACACATTACTTTTTAAGACACAGAACTGCTAAATTCTATGATGGATCCATCTTCTTAAGCTACCATACCATACCATGGTTATTTATACAGTACATGGTAGCCAAAGTGCAACACAACAGGTAAAACACAGAACAGACAGAAAACAACTACAATCTTAAAAACACCAACATAGCACAATCAAATCTGAATAAACATTATTAGCAGTGTCAAACTCAAAAATTATGAAGCCTGTTTTGGAAATAATTTTGGAAATAAATATTTGAACTAATTAACTCCTTCATACTTCTTGACCCGTACCAAGAGCTAACTTATGGAGATCCATGGCTCTTTTTCTGATATTTTCCCTCATTTAGGTTTTTTTTTCTATGACATCAAACAAGGCAAGAGCTCATTTGAGGTATTTTCCCATAATTCATCCAAAAGTATGCCTCATATTAACAGAAATGTAGCTTAACAAACCTTAAGAAGCTGACTAAGCTCTCACATTGTCCCCCAAGAGTCCCCTAAATACTTTAAGGGCATAGTAATCTTGGTGTACTGTATGTAAAGCAATATCTTTCTCATTATTCTATAGAAAATATAAATAACTTTGTTAACAATATTCCAGAGCTAAAACAGGAAAAGCAAATTTAATTTAATGTCAGAAAGTAGGAGTTTTTTTTTCTGAATTAAAAACACTGTGATTTTAATCTTTGTGCATCTCCAATATTTTAAAACAAACTCAAGAAGAGACTCCCTCAAATACAATCTCACTCAGAATATGTCTCAGAAACACCTATTAAAAGCCAATCCACATGAGACAAAGGTTTTGTTTCAGACACATACTGGCCAGTGGTACTGGAGTGTTTATTTGCCCCTTTGGAGCCAGCTGGTTATGCGTAAACGTAGAATGGGTATATTGACTCCTCCCTGCAGGGGGTGGCAGCACAGCAAAAGGAAAGTGGGACCATTTTTCAAGTCCCCTCTTCACAATTCAGTAGACCCAATCAAAGGGCCTCCAGGACCCCCTTTGTGGGGGTGGAGAGTGGACGGTTGAGGGTGGGGGGCATTGACAGAGAGGGGGACGGGTTTGGACAGCCTATGCCTCCACTGGCTGCTGTCCTGTCTGTGCGGCCAGTCACTCTTCACAAGTAATTAGCGGTCAGATTCAGAGGCCCCTAATCAGCAGGACATATTAAAACTGCCCTAATCAGGCTTAATCCAGGTTTTGTGTGACAAATTCCCATCTTCTGTCTTACCTACTCTGTCTAGTGTATTGATTGAGACATTCTGTAGCATGATCACTGGACTACTGTCACTGTGGCATTTGAGCAATATATTGAGTAAATACCTCCACTAACATTGTCATGTTTTCAACAGGGTCTCTCTGTCTGTCTGTTTTTTTTTTTTTCATTTGTTTGTTTGCAACATAGCTCAAAAAGTATTTGACCAATTATATTTTTAAATTATGCCAGCAATGAGACCAGGAACAGGTGATTACATTTTGGAAGTAATCCGGATCACCATCTTGGTGGAGATCTGCACTCTCCAAGTGCTACCCTAGTTATGTTAAACTGTTTCTCAGTTTAATACATTTAAATTTGAAATAGCTAAGCAATGGCTTTCCCAAAAAAAAAACTCTAACATAAACAACAATAAAGACATTGCAGCAGGCGAGAGAATTTCTACCTTCCTTATTAAAACTAAAAATCTCAAGCAACAGCCATACTGTGTCTTATTCTACAGTGCCTTAAAAAACATGCTGTCATAACAACATTATTTATTGATAATAAATAATAACAGATAAATGCAAAGTAGCTCATATGAATAAAGTGGGAAGGAAATTGGATATGTGTATAAAGGTTAGCATTTATTGCTCTCCCTGCTCAGATACCCATCAATAAAGTCAAGTGCAAGCACCTGAAATCAGAAGCCACTAAATTATTAAATACCCATGTTTGTAAAATTTAATCCCAGTAAAATGATCTATAGAGAAGCTGCAGAGAATCATAACTGACGTCGGAGACTTGTGCACTTCACAAATCTTACCCTCATGGAGGAAAATGAATGAGATAGTTATAATTGAAAAAAAGGCTTTAATCGTTAAGTTAGTTTCTTGCCACAAGCCTGGAAGTGAACAACCCAAGGGTGTGGAAGAATTCCATCAGTATTAAAATTACTTTCATATATGTAAGATATTTATATATTGTCATTGACAAAAGTGCACTTCAACGCTTTGGGCCAAAATACCAGCTACAGTGTGTGAAGACCTGGTGAATGCCTACAGGAGTCGTTTGACCTATGTCATTCCCAAAAAGGTTAGTTTACATTATTCCATCCATATCTTCTGTAGATTTTTTGGGGCTCCACAAGGCAGGAATTACTTTCAATTCCCTCCACAGATTGTTTATTGGAATGAATTCTGGAGACTATCTAGGCCACTCCAGAACTTTGAAATATTTTTAAACATAGTCACTCCTTCTTTGCTTGGGCTGTGTGTTTGGGATCAGTGTCATACTTGAAGAGCCATCTTCAATGCTCTCACTGATGGAAGGAGGCTTTTGTCCAAAAATGCAATGGTTAATAGCCCCATTGATCCTTTCCTTAATACAGATCAATTGTCCCTTTTGCAGATAAGGAGCCCCAAAGCATTATATTCCCACCCTCATGCTTCATAATGGGTATTGTGTTGCTTGTATGTGTTATGGAAAATTTTATATTGAGAAATGTATATTAATGAATATGATCTTTTCTGTGTATTTTTACATTCTAAGAGAACTGTGTGCTATTTCTTTATGATATAGTGATAGTCTGATTGTGTGACACTGTATAATATTAAGTTAGGTCAAATGAAATGATATCAGGATCCCTACTCGTGTATTGCCATGGAAAAAACCCTCAGAGCACTGAAAACTTCTGACGTGTCTTAAGATTGAGCCTGTCCTATAAAGAAAAAGAAGCCTGAGGGTCTGGAAAATTTACCATGGAGAAACGTTTACTGATAGGGTAGAGACAATCTATAAAAAGGCTTTGTTAGTTGTTGGGAGCAGGTCAGCTGTTCCATGGATCCTGGCAATACTGTGAGATGCTGTTCCTCCTTGCTTGTACAAACAATTTCAAATTAAACCATTTATGATACAACCCAGAGTTCACGCTTCTGCTGGGCTGCATGCAGATGACGAATTATCAACTACGCAACGCAAGAGAAATGTCTGTTGCCTCTCAAAATGTCCAAACAGGATAGTAATTCTATGTTTATATTTTTCTGAGAAAAATTTCAATATTTCACGCTTCACAACAAACGGATGTAACTGGGGGAGTAACATCCACTTCTGAAAGGACAGTTCAAAACTTCCTTTGTCACACTTTGTTACCCTATGTTTAGCAGCAGAGTGGAGAAGTGCTTGCCAGTATAAATATGTGATACAAATATCATGTGTTAGTAGATACACTAGTTGTAGAATAGAATAGAATAGAATAGCCTTTTATTATCATTGTAATTAGTACAACTCCCTAGGTGAAGATAGCAGCAACTCAACATTAAAACAAATCAACATACAAAAAAATAAATAAATAAAAACAGAAAAAAAGAACATACACCCATATATATATATATATATATATATATATATATATATATATGGGTGTATGTTCTTTTTTTCTGAACATATATATATATATATATATATATTGCACTTGATCAATATGAGTTAGATAAGTGGAATTGCAGATTAAACAGTTTTTGCTTAATTTACCTGAGTGATAGCTCTGGGAAAAAAGCTGTCCCTGAGTCTGTTTGTCCTGACTTTGTGTGACCTGTACCGCCTACCCGAGGGTCACAGTTCAAACATATAATTAGCAGGGTGGGAGGAGTCCATGATGATGTTCCCAGCTCTGCCAATGTAGCAAAAGCTGGCAAATTATTTTAGGCTGGGCAGAGAGCAGCCAGTGATCTTCTGGGCTGTGTTAATGACCCTCTGCAATGCTCTCCTGTCTGCTGCAGTGCACCCTGCTGTAATGCAGTACGCCAGGATACTCTCTATGGTGGACCTGTGGAAGGTCAACAGTAGCTTATTGTGTGATTTTTGTGTCCTGTAATGGACTTCAGACAAATATGCAGTTATTGCCTTGATAATGAAACATATGAGCTGGGTATCATGCATGACAGTTGTCAAACTGAGATAAACGACCAGATCCTGCCATGAGCTATATACAGTAGGAGACACATATAATATGTACATATAGGGCTTTTACTGTATGTGGATATAAATAAGCAATACCGGAGACATATGTGGCCTGTATATGCACCTCAATTTGGCCAATATGTGGCATATATATGCATGTATGTGGCATTATATTATCATATATGAGCATATATGCTGTAAATATGCAGCATAAATGTATATAAACTGCATGTAGGTCTTATATATGTGCATATATCCTCCCATAGGTTCTTTCCATGTGCGTTTTGGCTACTCTATCTACCTCTGGCTAAATGTATATCATTGTCTGTTTGCTTGATCAATTGCATATATGTGTTTTTGAATGTTAAATGTCCAGTTTGCTTAATTGTGTTTGGATCTGCATTCAGGCTGTAAGGAGAGAATGCTAATTTATACCAACTGAAGAACATGCAAGTCCTACAGCACATTGGATACAAAACCTGTTCTAGTTCCTCAGACAGTATCCGAGACTGTGCGTGTTGAATGCCCAAACTAACTCTCGTTTAGAGTTCAGAAAGCTCATATTTTAATAGAGACCAGTCCACATTAAATAAAAACAGGTGAAAAGGACGGTTTCAAAGACGACTGACAAGGAAATGATCAGAAAATTATAATGTGTACGAAGGACAGAGAACACACAGGGGTTTAAATACACAAAGAAGCACTGTAGAAGTCCAAAGATAAAGGAGGACTAGACCTACCAAACTTTCGTGAATATTTCTTAGCCAACAGGGTCTAATACATATCAAGATTGTTAAAACACAGTTCTCTAGATGAGTCCTAGATAGATGTTGAACAGATACTATGCAATAAGATACAACTTTCAGATCTACCATTTATTAGCTCAAATATAAACAAAATGAATGTTTTAAAAGTATCAGTATCAGCTCCTCTCTGACAGCTTGGTGGGAATTTTTTAAAATTGCAGACGTACATCCATCTGGAATAACCCGGACATCTTACAAAAAAAATGTATGATCAGTTTTCCAAACTGGAGTTGTAAAGAAATTGAATACCTGGAAAACATACTTGACGTAACAGACTTTATCTCATTCAATACACTGGTTAAACAACACGGGATTAACAAGAATAAATTCTTAGAATATCAACAAATTAAATCGATTATAAAAGATAAATTTAGGCTCAATATGGTTGAATTACAAATTCCAGTAAAAGTTTTAGACTTTCACAATCTTATCTCCCCCAAACTACTATCTAAAATATATAAAACATTAAATGCATTAGACGAATCAATAGCCCTTCCTATTTCAAAATGGGAGATGGACTTGTCCATCTCATCTGACCAAAACCTCTGGTCTCATATTTGTTTAAGAACCTTTAAATTTCTTAAAAATCCTAATCTACAATTAATACAATATAAAATCCTTCATAGAGTACATTATACAGACCAACTGATGTTCAACATGGGTTTCACGTTGTCTAATACCTGTTTACAATGTACAAGCAATATACCAGACAATTATATTCATGCTCTTGGTTCTGCCCACCTGTTAAGAAATTTTGGCACCAAATTTGTAAAGACCTATTAAAGTGTCTAAAATGTGATACTACACCTTCTCCCCCTGTTTGCTTGCAGGGAAATTTAGATGAAGTTACCATAGATACAAAGTCTACGCAATTAGTTCACATGGCCTTATGCGTTGCTAAAAAAAATATCCTCTTGAACTGGAAAAATAAAAATGCTCTTAATATTAATCAGTATAGAAACCTCCCTCTGGATTACATTGGTCTAGAAACGGCTTCTGCCTCCACATCTGATCAATATTTCTGGTCTCCCTTAATCAGCTCCATCACCTAGTGGGGGCTGGGCCCTCGATTTTGTTCTGTGGAACGCGATCGCTGATGTGGCGCTTTAGGGTCGGGGCGTCTACGAGGGGTCCTCGGGGGTGGTTCCGCTTGCGGTTGGGGCGCTAGGTGCCATGACCCTCATCTGGGGTGGGACCAGTGTTGGGAGTAATGCATTACAAAAGTAATTAGTTAAAGGAATATATTACTTTTTTCAGTAACTGAGTAATGTAATGCATTACTTACAAAATATACAGCAATATATTACTAGTTACAATGTAAGTAACTCAAGTTACAATTGTGTTAAAAAAAAAAAATTCTGGCCAACTAATGAAACAGACCAAATCAAGTTGGATGTGGTAGAACAACATCCACTTCCTGTTGCTCAAAACTAAAACATCAGAGAATCAGGACGGCTGAGGAAAAGATCCGACTGTACATTTAAACATTATTCCCACTGTTTTCCTAATCATCTGCTGTAAGACTTCAGACATCTAATCTTTGTCAACCATCTTTGTGATGAGTACTTTCAGCACCTTCTTTTGATTAGATTTAACAAACATTACCATGAAATTGAAGGCATGCAAAGGAGCTAGAGACTTAATTTTAATAAAATCGTGTTTAAAATACAGTATTTGTGGTGTGACACTTGTGTAAAATGTGCATTGAAGTTACAGTGGTTAGAAGTCGTGGTGGATATTTAAGATGTTTTGCCAAAAGTAACTTAAATTAGTGTAACTCAGTTACAATTTTAAGACAGTAATATGTAATGCAAACATATTACATTTTTGACATTTTATCTAGTAATGTGAAATATATAAAAATTTCTTTGTAACTTGCCCAACACTGGGTGGGACTTTGGAGGCTTTGGGTGGTGACTCCTAGTGGCAGCAGCCGGCGCCTTAGGGTCGATGCGCTGGCGGACACAGGTTACTGGCCTGGTGCTGTGCTGCTTTGGGGTGGGGCTGGGCTGGGCCTGGGGCTCGGGCTCTGAGGCGGCGCGCCCCCCTAGCTGTGGTCCTGACCGCGGCTTGGCTGGTGGGGGGGCCTCTGCTGTCGGTGCCGGTTGGGGGGGTCTGTGGTCGGTCTGTGGTCGGCCGGTTGCCAGCGGGCGCTGCTGTCTTTTCCATCTCCCTGGGCTGGTTCTTGTCGCCGGCTCCCCGATGGCCTTTTGCCAAAGTTACACGTCAGGGTGTCGGTGGGTGGTTACAGCGGGTGGGCTGCATCTCTGGGCCTGGTCAGCCATATTGGCACTGGACGTGGCTCCTGGGTCTTGGTCCAATTACTATGCATTCGCCTGTGTCGGTCCGCCTCTGCGGTGGGCTGGCCGGATGGTGGGGTGTGGGCTGGTGGGTGGGTGTGCTGGGTTCGATTGCTTCCCGGCCATCGGACGGCAATAGCAAGGGTGGTCGATGTCGGCCTGGTGGGTCTCACGGGCACGGCGTGGTGTGGCCGGGGTATCTGAGTTGGCGGTGCGCTGGGTTCCTACCTCAGCGCGGGGGCCCTTGGTGCGCTGGCAGTGCTGGGGGCGTCTCTTGTTGGTAGGGAGGTGTTTACCATCCAGCACAGGTGCTCTCCCTAATGGGGTGCGTTTGGACGGGTGGGAGGATGGGCCAAACTCAACCTGGGTGTCTAGTGTCCTGTGTTTTGATAGTAGTCTGAATGCTGGGATCGATTGAGGTCACCCCCTGGGATGGGGGTCTCTGTAACTCTATGTCTACTTGTCAGGCTGACCTCTGGCCTGGTGCGTCTCAGTCCCCACATCCAGTGGATGCCCCTGCCCACTGGTCATTGGTGGCTCTCGATGTCTGGGGCTGGGGGCCCGGATGCGGCCCGGCTCAGCACTGGTGCATGCCTGGCTGGTCCTGGGTGGGCCGGTGTGTCGGGCAGCTGGTGTTTCAGGCCGATGTCCTCCTTGGATTGACTGGTGCACCTCTTATGGAGGTGCCGGGGTTGTAGGGTAGGTTGGTGCCGTTCAGTGGGTCGGTGGGGACCACGTCCGGTGCCCAGGCCTTCTGTGGGCTCTGCTGCCTGGTCGGATCTTTTGAGGGGTTTTTCGGCATTGGCTGGGTCCCTGGTCTCGGCGCTCTGCGTGGTGCGGGATCTGGACCCGGGTGCTGGTAGATCTGGGTGTCCAGGTGCTGGCTGGGTGCGGCCTGGGGAGGCTGTACATCCGCTGCAGCTTTTACTGTGGCTCCCTTTACTGTGGTGGTGGTGGGGGGGGTGCAGGGCTGGGCTGAGTTGTTTGCGGTGGGGATTGGCCCGGGGTGGCCGGCTGCTGGTCCCTCCTGCCTTGCGGGGGCAGAGTACCCTTGTCGGCCAATCGCTAGTCGGGGCCCTGCTGGGGGGCGGGGCGCCCCAATACCCTTGGGCTCAAGGTCCTGGTTTCCGGTGGAGCCCGTGGGCTCGTCTCTGCGATCTCCTAGGCTCCAGCATTGCGGCTGCTGGGTGTTCACCTGGTGCTTCCGTCTGTTCCTGTCTTGGTGGGCGGTCGGCCCTCCGCTGATCCGCTTGTAGCACCTGCGCTCTGGGGGGCTCTGGGCCTATACGTCTTCAACCTCCTTCATGTCTGCCCCGATTCCTGTAGGACGGATTGACGGCTCCTTACACCAGCTATCAATCACTTGCATGGGGAAACCTTATTTACACCTGCTTGCTCACACACACATAAATATAGGTGTGGGGACATTGGTGTGTACAGACATAATCTTGAGCAGAGGTCATCCTCAATAGATAGTTGGTACCAGGAGCTTACCAGAAACATTAGTGTTGTGTTCATTGATCCATTTTTGTGTGCAGTGAATGTGTAGTTTTTAATTCATATTACTAGATCCATTTTGTTGTTGTTCTGTTCTATTGGTGGTTTTTGTTTGTTTTGTTTTTCCCACTTCTCTGCCGTCCAACAGAGGGATGTTTTCTTGTGTTCTTTATTTGTCTCCCTATCTTGTATCGTCAGTTCACACTTCTATCACTCCTGTTTCTCTACTTCATCTTCTTTCTTTTTTGCTTCTTATCTCAATTTCGTGTCCATAACTTCAAGAAATTAAACCCACAGTAATAACTAAAAAAAGAAATACACAAGGAAGGTAATCAGGGCAAAAATCAGGGAAACTCAGGACAGCTGAGAACGATCGAGGATGCAGGGACTGACAAGGACAGGAAAAGATGTCATGACACAATCAACTACAGATAAAAGGACACTTTATGTCAACCACTGCAAGTTTTTCGAATGTTTTTTAATTATGTTGACCATTTTTATCTGTGCTTTTTTTGAAAGCTTAAGATAGTGTTAAGTAAAATCCAAAGGTTATTGTGTAAGTTTAATATTATTCAGGCCTATTTTGGCATTACATTAGAGTATATTAGAGTTAAACTAAATTGTGTTTTTTATAGATAAAAGATTATAACAAAAATAGTCACTTATTATATATTTTTTGAAAGCCAGCTCTATTGTGTTTATTACTGACTTTTTTAGACTTTTGTTTTTGAGACATCATGGCTACACCAGCAGCAGCAGAGAATTTAATGAGAATTTGAACTTTTAAATGAAGTTGTCTTATACAGCTTTTTTGACAACAGTTCTTTATTGTATATTGTGTATTCTATATTTCACAAAAAGTTATGCCAGTAAGTATACTCTATTATCACAATATTTTCCAAAGGAAAATTCTGGCTACCACAACTGCCAGTAATTACTGTAATATTGAACTTTTTGATAGATTACTGTAATATGTTTTACAGTTTCATTTGATTCAACAGTGGTAGATTGTAAGCAATTTAATGGAATTTCTGTTGTTTTTACATGAACGACCATAAGTTTAACCAGTTTTACAGTATATCTCTTAATTAATGGTAATTACTGTAAAACAACATTTCTTTACCATGAAATGTATCTCTATCAAAATGGTTACTGTTATGGTTCATGCATTGACACTTTAGTTCTCACGGTGATATTCTGGAAACAACAGCTGTCATTAATTCACGGTATTTTTGAAAAAAAAAATTAAATTGTAATTTTAATTTTGTTCTTTACTTGTAATTTAACCACTTTCCTTTCCAGAAGTAAACCAAATAAAAAAATGTTATATTAACATTTTCCAGTAAATAACTGGGTATTTAAAGAGGTGTCCTATATTTTCACATGAGTCTGTTCTTTGTTTCGCTGTATGTTTTGTGTAAAACACTTTGATTTACCTTGGGAAATGAATAGTGCTATACAAATGAATGTGTCTACCCATTCTTTCACTAAATTAGACATTTTGTCAAAGGGCTTCTCCTTTCAAATAGATTATTCATTGCCATGTTCTTAATTATCCAATGCACCAAGGGAAGGTTTACTTAAATAAACATGGATTTCATTGTAAAATTACAAGTAAATCATAATTAATTTTAAATGATTTAATTAATTGCAATTTGGTTGCACCATATTGTAATTTAGCACTTATCAGGAGGTTTTGGTCATTAACTGGTCTAGAGAGTTAATTAAAAACTAATGCATAGACACTCAAAGATTGATGTGAACAATGAGGTTTTTAAATGAATAATTTTTCTTCTCATCCACTGAAAAATTATTAATATTATTAACAATAATGTATAATGATTACTATCTTAAGAGAATAATAAGCAACACATAATGTTTAAATGAGGACAAAAAAGACAAGAAAGCATACTGCACGGCTGAATTTGTATTAATTTGAGTATTTTACAGCCTTTTCTCTTTAACTTGATGTCATCTCCAGTGAAATCAATGCTGTCTATCTGCATCTTAATAGCTGCTGTCCTATCTGCCTGATTCAGTCAATTCAAAGACTACTTATGAAACTTTGGGTGGGAAAATGAGGTCATCAACATTAACAGTATGGATGAATTTTAATCCAAGTGCTGAACCATGGAGAATGGATTGAGTAATTACCATACTTTTCATAGATATAAGGCCACAAATTAAAATCTAAAACAACTTCTCAAGTGACAACTCATCTAATCAGGGGGGGACAATCAAACTGAGATTTTGCTGTTTACTGATTGCTCTAATCAAAAATGGCTTCTTCAAACAAAGCTAATTGGTCAGTTTACTCACGGAACGGAGAGGCAAATGTAGAGGGGCCACTGTCGTGATTTCAAGGACCCAAATATTTCCCATTTGCATTGAGTGCCACCAGAATACACTTGACTCCCACAAGTTATCAGCAAACCAGACAATTATTCATCAAGCACAAATTGGCACATCAAAGTCAAATCAGTGAATTACCGCCAGAAAGACCCCAAAGCAAGAGCCGAGAGCGGAAATGTGGCCTTTGATTGACCGCGATGCCCTTCGTTCTGTGTACGTTCTGCTATATGTAGTCAAGTTCTTCTGCGTCTGAATGCTTCCGTCTACTTTACAACTAAAACCACAAGATGTTTGGAGTTAAAAATAGGAGAAAGAAAATCAGAAGATCAGGTGCAAAAAAATTTTTTAAATGAGTTGAAACAATTTGTAAAGGGTCAGACTTTTTAATTATGGCAAACTCTATGTCTCCACACAAAAAAATTATTTAAAAACATCTGTCAAATTCAGATGATCCATTTTTTTTCTTTTTTCTATGATTTGCACAACAGATTTTAATACTAAAAGCTAAACATTTGTCTTACTTTCAATAATCGTCGAGAGCTTTTTTTTTCTTCTTCTTTCTTTTGAAATACAAAAATAGGAAAATGCTTGTGATGAGTCTTACCAGGCAGGACAGTTTAACATCTATATTGTTTTTTAGCATGAACATCTTGATTCAATAGTAAAACACAGAGCTATTGACAGTTTTGATATTAGACACGGATAACCTGCGTAAAAGAAAAAAATGAGTGTTAATTCATCCATTAAAGAAAAAAAGTATTCAAACCTATTTTTCCTTTTAAAAACATATATATAAAAACCTGTTGGGAAATTAAAAGATGACCTAAAATCAGCTTTTAAATTCAATTCAAACAATTTAGATTTAAAGTTAAATAGAAAAACATTTACTGACATTTTGAGTGAATTGGTACATTTTAAAATTTTATAGAAAGTACTATGCTATACATATGTTTAACTCTCAGGATTTTCAGTAGGGATGGGTGAACTAAGAGCTTCTTTCACCCCATTTTCGTAAACACTTAAAATACATTTGTACTTTTGGATCCATTGTTCTGTATGTTCCTAATAAAGCTCTTAGACTGCAGGTGTACTGGTACTGTAGTTCCTAGAATTTCTAAAAGTAGAATGGGAGGCAGATCTTTTAGTTATCAGGCCCCCTGTAGAACCAGATCTCAGTTTTAGTTTGTGAGACTATACTATGTATGTTCTTAAGATTAGGCTTAAAACCTACCTTTTTAATAAAGCTTACTGACTTAGCTTATACCAAACTATAGCTGTAGCTGAATGACTGCTGGAGGACAGACTGATAACTTTTCTGTATCATGCTACTTTTCTCTTCGACTACGTTCCAGTTGTACTTTTTGCTGTTATTTTGGCTGTTAACCTTGTTTTTGTTCCAGTGTTTTTCTCTCCATAGAAGGTCCAACTGGTCTGGTATCCTGCTCAGCTATAACGCCCTGCTAGATGGGGAACATCGAGTCGGATGATGCTTCCTGTGACTGAACGTCTTCCGTGTTCTATTATCAACGTTTTACTTTATTTAATATAGAAAGTAGCCTACTCTTGAATTAGATCTTTTGGGTTTTGATTTTTTTTTTGTGTCTTTGCTCGGTCTTCTTGAACCCCCAGAAGGTTGTGGCAGAAGGGTGCTTTTACTGAGCCAGGTTCTGGTTCTACTGGAGGTTTCTTCCTGTTAAAAAGGATTTTTTTTCCTCTCCACTGTTGCAGCATGCATGCTCAGCATGGGGGAATACTGTGGTTGGAGTCTGCACGAATGGGACACAACTACAACTCAGTGACTTGATGTAATCTCCTGGGATTCCTTAAAACAGAAAACATTTAAACTGATTAGAAAGTTTGCATGATTGTATTGAAAATAGTTTAGTTGTAAAGTGCCTTGAGATGACATCTTTTGTGAATTGGCTCTATATAAATAAACTGAATTAAACTGACTAGTTGCTCAGGTCGCCTTGTAATTGGAGGGGTGCCGGTTTGAGCCCTGGCACCAACTGTCTTGGACATTGTGTTCTTGGGCAAGACACTTCATCCTTTGCCTACTGGTTTTGTTCAGAGGGCTTGATGGCGGCAGTGCATGGCAGCTTCACCTCTGTCAGTGTGCCCCAGGGCAGCCATGGCTACAGCGTAGCTTGTCATCACCAGTGTGTGAATGTGTGCATGAATGGGTGAATGACTAAATGTAGTGTAGGGCGCTTTGGAGTCCATAGGGACTACGTAAAGTGCTATAGGCTTTACCATTTACCATTTTGAATAGTTAAATAAATCAAATCTAGCCAAATTTACTGTTATGTTATCTAGATTTAACTTTTAAGAGCCAACTTTTACATACATCCCCTGACAAAACCAATCAACAGCTTTATTATCAGCCTCAGATATGCTTTGGATAGAACACCTCAAATACCTGAACTGTTGATGGTGAGGACTCATTGCATGTTAGACACATGGCTAAGTCATGAGAACTACTCAAAAGGTCTATAGATGAGATCATTGAACAAACAATGAAAAGGATGCAAACAAATAACAGAAGTCCTGAATATTCCCAAAGATAAAACAGGAATCATAGTTTGCTTTACTAAATTGATTGGTTCCTAATTGAATAAATGGGCAATGTTGCTTCTCATTACCACACTATATAGATAAAATATTAACTCTCACTTCATGCATGAGTGTATGCATGATAATTTGAATGTATTCAAGAGAATTCTTTGTTAAACTGGAACTTTAATGGCACTGGAGCAGCATATTTGATTAACATAAAAGGGCAAAATTGTGAGCTTATACAGATTTATGAAGATCAATGTACATGAAGAGTTAGTATGTATGGGTAGCATATCATGTGATGTATATGTTGGCGATAAACTCTGTATATTGCTGGAGTTGATATTTTAAAACAGGAAAATACAAACATGTAATAGAGACAATGAAGAAAATGCAGCCTATGTTTGGGTTTCAGAAATAGTTTTTATGTCAAAGATATATATCAGAATTTAAAATCTGACAGACTTACTATGCCAAATTGCTTGATAGTGACTATCCTCCATATTAAACCCAGAGTGATGAAGAACATACCCCAAAGAGATAAAATCCTTGTTGCCCTTCTGATAATAAAGGTATGTGTCTGCTGTGGACAAATGAGTGAAATCACAAAAGGATTGAAGGATAAATATTCTATTCATGAATTAGATTATTGAAGGTCAAACAATGTAAGATTCTTTGAGAGAGATCTCTATATCATAATAGGACACTATATCAGCCAAAGGGGGGGAACATACTGTTTTTTTTTCAGAGTAAAGCTTGTAGCAGTTTTCTGAGAAAATACAATGCTTTGCAAAAAAACTATTGCGACAGCTTCAACAATCACATATTTTGTTAGAAGCACAAACTTTATTGTATTTTACAGGATTGTGTTGTTAGAACAACACATGGTGATGCGTAATAAGGCATATAGCTTTCAAACTTTTTTACAAATAGATATCTGAAAAGTGCAGTTGGTTGCACTGTTGCCTTGCGACAAGAAGGTCCTGGGTTTAAATACCAGCTTAGGGTCTTTCTGCATAGAGTTTGCATGTTCTCCCTGTGCATGCATGGGTGCTCTGGCTTTCTCCCACAGTCCAAAAACATGACTGTTACTTGATCCTTCTAAATTGCACTTAGATATGAGTGTGTATGTGCATGGTCGTTTGTCCTGTGTGTCTCTGTGTTGCCCTTCGATGGACTGGCGACCTGTCCAGGATGTACCCCGCCTCTCACCCGTTGACTGCTGGAGATAGGCAGCAGTAGGATGGATGGATGGATGGATTGACGGATGGATATCTGGCATGCATTTATATTTGATTTTTGCCATTACAAAAAAACTGATTTTTTTTTTTTGCTGGTCCTTACCAGCTTTGCAAATCTACATCTAAAGTGTGGCCCAATTTTCTTCTTGCATTTCTAGAGTCATTGTGAGTTTCCAGGTTGGATTTGTGATTAAAGGTCCACTTGCCAAATGTTTGGTCCAGCCATGACAGGAAAGAAAAGCCTGAACAAAGACTGCATCCTCAAAGAATAACTGGATACAAAAATTGATCTTTCTGCCATTTGCTTAACTGGTGACTGTATCCTAACCAAAAATAAAAATTGAATTTGGCTTATCTTCCTATCTTCCTGCTGAAATAATCTAAAAGAAACACATAAAGAGACAATGTCACTGATCAAGTTAACAAAGCAGTTTTCTTTCCACTTCCCTGACAGAACACTCCACAGCTTTAATTTCCCAGCTTTCCTCAGTCCAATACATTTCAATATAGCCTACACTTTAAGTAGATAACTGTCTTAATTCTGATACTATCGTGGCTAGGTAATACAGCAATAAGAATATATTGCCCTGATTAATTGTTGATGTCTAATTGAGCATACAATTTAATTAAACATTATTTTTGATAAAATATTACTTAAAATATTACTTTTCTTTTTCTAATATTACTTGTGCTTTGCATTTCAAATTGGCTGAACACATTCCAATTGCTTTTCTTAACAAAGTCTTAAACTAATTTTAATTAGTTTACAGCTAATTTGGCCTTTTTCATAATTTATTTAAGTTTTTAAACATATACATTCACAGTGAACTGCATTGTTACTATATATCATTCTTTTAGATAGTTTATGATTAATTCTTACATGTTGTGGTATCTCCGTGTGAGATATTGTGGTGCAAAGTAATCCCAATTAGTAAAATGCTAATTTAGCATCTTAATTCCGAGGAATTTTGCCAATTTTCTTCTGCTGTTATTGTGATTGTTAACCCAGCTTTCCTCCCCATAGAAGCTCCACACAGTCTGGTATCTTGCTCAGCTATAAAGTCCCCTGCTGGATGGGGAACATCGGTCCAGATGATGCTCAAAGTCACCGAGCATCCTCCATGCTGTCTCTTCTCTGTCTTCTCAGACCAGAAGCTCCTCGGTGGTAAGGCTCCGGGGGTGGATGAGATTCGGCCGGAGTTCCTCAAGGCTCTGGATGTTGTTGGGCTGTGTTGGTTGACGCGGCTCTGCAATATTGCGTGGACATCGGGGGCAGTTCCCTTGGATTGGCAGACCGGGGTGGTGGTCCCCCTCTTTAAAAAGGGGGACCACAGAGTGTGTTCCAACTACAGGGGGATCACACTTCTGAGCCTCCCTGGTAAGGTCTATTCAGGGGTTCTGGAGAGGAGGGTACGACGGATAGTCGAACCTCGGATCCAGGAGGAACAATGCGGTTTTCGTCCTGGCCGTGGAACACTGGACCAGCTCTACACCCTCGGCAGGGTCCTGGAGGGTGCGTGGGAGTTCGCCCAACCAGTCTACATGTGCTTTGTGGACTTGGAGAAGGCGTTCGACCGTGTCCCTCGGGGTGTCCTGTGGGGGGTACTCCGGGAGTATGGGGTACCAGGCCCTCTGATACGGGCTGTTAGGTCCCTATATGACCGGTGTCAGAGTCTGGTTCGCATTGCCGGCAGTAAGTCGGACTCGTTTCCAGTGAGAGTTGGACTCCGCCAAGGTTGCCCTTTATCACCGATCCTGTTCATAACGTTTATGGACAGGATTTCTAGGTGCAGCCAAGGTGTTGAGGGGATCCGTTTTGGTGACCTCAGGATCGGGTCTCTGCTTTTCGCAGATGATGTGGTCTTGTTGGCTTCGTCTGAACGTGATCTACAGCTCTCGTTGGAGCGGTTCGCAGCCGAGTGTGAAGCGGCTGGGATGAGGATCAGCACCTCCAAATCCGAGACCATGGTCTTGAGTCGGAAAAGGGTAGGGTGCTCTCTTCGGGTTGGGGATGAGGTCCTTCCTCAAGTGGAGGAGTTTAGGTATCTGGGGGTCTTGTTCACGAATGAGGGAAAAATGGAGCGGGAGATCGATGGACGGATTGGTAGGGCGTCTGCAGTCATGCGGGCGCTGTACCGGTCTGTCGTGGTGAAGAGAGAGCTGAGTCGAAAGGCGAAGCTCTCGATTTACCGGTCGATCTACGTTCCTACCCTCATCTATGGTCACGAACGCTGGGTGGTGACCGAAAGAACGAGATCGCGGATACAGGCGGCTGAAATGAGTTTCCTCCGTAGGGTGGCTGGGCTCTCCCTTAGAGATAGGGTGAGAAGCTCGGTCATCCGGAGGGAGCTCAGAGTAGAGCCGCTGCTCCTCCACATCGAGAGGAGCCAGTTGAGGTGGCTCGGGCATCTAGTCAGGATGCCTCCTGGACGCCTCCCTGGTGAGGTGTTCCGGGCATGTCCCACCGGGAGGAGACCCAGGGGAAGACCCAGGACCCGTTGGAGAGATTATGTCTCCCAGCTGGCCTGGGAACGCCTCGGGATTCCTCCCGAGGAGCTGGCCCAAGTGGCCGGGGAGAGGCAAGTCTGGGTCTCCTTGCTTAGGCTACTGCCCCCGCGACCCGACCCCGGATAAGCGGAGGAAGATGGATGGATGGATGGATGGATGGATATTTATATTATTTTGTATTATCCAAGTTCACTTCTTCTCTTATTCCTCTCAAAGTTTCTACATTTAAATGCATGACATTTTTAAATAACAAAGTACATCTGTTTCTTTACTACTAAGTGTAATGTTACTTTGCAACTTGGAGGCAGGATAAAGCATAGAAAAGGATAAATACATATTTATAATTTGGCCAGCCTTCAGAAAGCACATAACTTTTGTAAAGAAAACAAGTAAATGAACCATGTTGCTTGTTCCTGTAAACGTTTACATGTAAATAACAGAAAAGAGAGAAAACAGACCAAAATAAATCTATTTTTAATTTTCACTTAGAAGTTGCAGAAAAGAATGTTTCCAATCTAAGCACAAGTTGAACAGTTTTTTTCTGTCTGACACTGTCAGAACAACTTGATATTAAAAAAATTACATCTGCTTGGGCCTCCCCATTAAGCTCAAAATACATCTTTATAATGTATGATTTAATAGTGTTTTATATATAAATTATTATGCATTTCTATCTAATATTGCATGTTTCAACATATAAACTCTGCAGGGTATTACTAATTTACTTCCATAAAATTGGCTTAAAAGTCTTTTTTATAATTACTAATGCTCCTTTCAGTTTTTTCAATAAATTAAAATAAGTTTTCAAATTGGTCTAAAACTTGGATTTGCTAAGTAACAGAACTGCAATCTTGCATTTATTGCATTTTTGCCCAGATATAGTCTGTGTGGTTCTAGCTCAGGGCTGCTGAAGTCCATTCTAGAGCCTACTATTCTTCAAGTTGTTCCATGGTACAATTTTAGTAAGTGATATGCACAATAACCTCTTCTGTTAAGTTAATATGATTCTGAGAAGAAGCTTATTATATAAGCTGGCTATTTTCCTTAAAAAGAAATTGATTTACTTGTTTTGTGTTTAGTGCTAATAGAAAGGCCAATGATTCCTCTTATATTTTACAATAGACATGTATATAGGCCTGCTTCTCTTTCTAAGTTTAATTAAATTATTTTTTTCAAGCTAAATGAAAATGTATTTCAAGATAAGAGCCATAGATTAGATGTTGCAAGACCAAATTACAATCTAACAATATTTTATTCATGAGTTGAAAATCAGTTTAGATGATTTACATAAAATGTATCTATGTACAATATGTTGCAACAGCTAATAATAACAAAAGTCAAATAAAATGTTGGAATAACTGCAGGAAGATTTATTTTTAGTACATTTTTATTATTGGATGGTGATTTAACTTTCTCATTCTCTCCCCAAGTTTAATATTTTTCTTCTCTTTCCGCTTTTCCCTTCAGGGGTTGCCACAGCAAATCATTTTTTCTCCATTTAGTCCTATCATCTGCATCCTCTGCCCTCACAGCAACTAACTTCATGTCCTTCTTCACCACATTCAAAGATCTAATTTTTGGTCTTCCTCTCTGCCTCCTGCATTGTGGCTCCAACCTCCACATCTTTCTACTGATATGATTATCATCTCTCCTCTGAACATTTCCAAACCATCTCAGTCTGGCATCTCTCTCCCCATGTTTAATGGATATGACGAAAAGATGTATATAAAAATAGCGGAAGCCAAAAATTCAGCTCCAATTGGCCGATTGGCCCTCGTGACATTTTCTTCCCCACAAGCTGATCTCTCTCACGTCAGATCAGTCCATAGACTCTTACTCTAAGATTGAGACAAAGGGAAACAAAACCCAACAAGAAGCTTTGGCTGGAAAGAACCACAACTAAACAAGGTTTCAACATTTTTTGTTTGTTATATTAAACTAAATTGATGTGAAAAAGCTACAAGATTTTGGTTTTCCCTTTATTATGCCTTTGAAATGTTCAGTGTCAGACCGTTTAAAACATTGGCTTAGAATGCAAAGGGTGCCATATGACATCCAAAGATTCATTAGCAAAATGAGATCAGTCCCTTTTGCCTTTTTAGAATGGATCTTGCAAACAGATCTGCTCTTAGACCCTGAGCTTACTTTCTCTCTATCAAAGAGAAGGACTGAGATGGCAAAACCCTAAAACCACAACATAAATGGTTTAACGAAAGCAGACAGCCTTTATTGACCCACAGTGGTGTTTGTTTCTGTTCATTCTGGTCCTGGATGCTGACAGATGAAAATGTGGTTGCAAAATTATAAATTACACCTCACAAATAATCCCTATCAATTTAAAATTAGACAATAATTAAGTACTTTAAGACCTCTTTCTTTCAAGTTCTGATGATAAAATTTTGACAAGAGTTCAGTTTTTAACTGAAGCAGTAAAGTGGACATTTTTTGTTTGTTTTACTAAAAGCAATCGACACCATAAATCATGAACTTTTATTATCAAAACTGCTTAATTATGGAATCAGGGGTCCAGCACATCAATGGCTCACAAGCTATTTAACAAACAGACAACAGTTTGTATATTTTAATGGAAAAAACTCAGAATATTTAGAAGTCACATGTGGAGTTCCACAGGGGTCAGTTTTAGGTCCATTGCTGTTTATCTTATTTATCAATGACATCTGTGAAGTATCTAATGTTTTACAATTACTGTTATTCGCTGATGATACTACCATTTTTCTCTCTGGGAGAAATTTAAAAGACATAATGGGATGTATAGGAGAGGAAATGATTAAAGTGAGGGAGTGGTTTATTGAAAATAAGTTATCCTTGAATTGGGAAAAAACAAAATATATGATTTTTGGTAATCGGAAAAAGAATGAGTATGTGAGATTATCTATAGATGGAATTGATATAGAAAGAGTCAGGGAAGTTAAATTCTTGGGTGTTATTTTGGACGAAAAGTTAAACTGGAAAGCCCACATAAATTATATTAAGAGTAAAGTGAGCAAAAGTATAGGTATTTTATATAAGGTAAAAGATCTGTTTGATTATTATTCATTATATATGCTGTATTGCTCACTTATTCTTCCATACTTTGGATACTGCACAGAAGTCTGGGGTAACACTTATCCCAGTAACACAAAGCCTTTGTTTTTGTTACAGAAAAGGGCAATACGAATCATCAATAAGAAAGAAATCAGAGATCCCTCCAACAAATTGTTTATCAAGTCCCGACAGCTTAAATTTAAGGATTTAGTTGACTTAAAGATTTTACTGATAATATGGAAAGCTAAACAAAGAGTTTTACCGGAAGCACTACAAAATGTATTTACTCAGGTTGCAGTTGAAGAAGGACATCGACGGCAGCATCATTTCAAAACTGCATATGCTCGCACTACTTTAAAACAGAAGTTTGTCTCTGTCTATGGAGTCACATTATGGAATACATTAGACATGGAAACCAAATGCTGTACAAATATTAGAAAATTTAAAAGAAGGTATAAAGACAAAATAATTGCATGCTATGAAAAAAACAATCATTTGAATTAGTTAAAAAAATGTAAGACATGTTTGTATTAGAGTATATTTATGTTAAATTAAGGTGATTGGTAGGGTTAAGGGTTGAAATTATTTGATATTTGTTTTTCTTTTTTTGTGTCAAGAAAAAGGGCAGGTTTCATAAGATTAATCTTCTTCCTGTTCCCTTTGTTCATGAAAAAAATGTATTTGCTGTGACTATGTCGTAGGAAACTGTCATGAACAATAAATTGAAATTGAAAAAAAAAATTAAAAAATGAAATTTTCAAGATTAGCTATAGGAAGGATTAATAATAATTGAATTCCTTAAAGCATACTATTTTAGGTTGTGTTTTTCTCTTCCCTAAAATAAATAATTATTAGATATAATTTATTCAACTTTGTGATGAAGATAGCTGAGGATTTATTTCCTCCTTCAGACAAATGGAGAGGGATTATATTTGTTTACTTATATTTTAAGGTAGCTTTTTCGTGAGTTAGGAATATATAATGTGTATTATGTTCTGACATCTAAAAACGCAGAATCATCATGAGCTACATATTTTTTCCTATGACTGGCTGTAGTAAAACCTTGTGTCAAATGCTGTCACTTACTAAAAAACAAAAAAAAACGACAGTGTGGCAAGAGGATATGAATGGACCATGTGACAAATATTGATGGCACTTGTGTTTTGATGCAGAGGGAACCAAATTCATGGGGCTAATTGTCAAAATACCTCTTTCCTTTCAAGCATTGCAAGACTTGAGGGTACTTGTTGGCCTCTTCTGCTCTGATGATGCAATAACTCCAAACAAGTTTACAGCCTCAGGAGTGACAGCTCTCATTTGTGTGTTCTAAAGTTCGTACTTACTTTTATCACCACTAAAGCTAAGGGCACCTTTGAAGCTCTTAGCAACGCCACTATGATCTAATGGTGCATTTTACCACTGTGATACAATTACAGAGTTAAAAGATTCTCATGCTTTAGGTTTATTTTACAGCTTATGGATCTTTTGACATGGAGGACATTTCTTAATTAGATACGGTGACCTTGTGTGCTCTTGAGCAACATCAGAGCTCCAGTGCATCTGTTTGGTCACCAGCTAATAACACCTTTGAAACTCCAGCAGTAAATAAACACTTGCAGACAGTCAGGGCCCTGTGGATTCAAGTTGGGTATTAGCATTTCTACTCTGTGTTAATTGTTGACCCCGTATTCCCTCAGCGAAGAGTAGTGAGCGTGCTGCCTCCTAGATAACAGCCAGCGTTAATGATGGGGAGCCCAACCAATACCCCTGCTGTTTCCTGGGCTAATCTACGCTGATCACCTTTGCTAACATCTCTTTTATGAACAGATTTTAGTCATCAACAAGGAATTACACGAATGACACTTGCTGTGACCCAATTGCGCGAAGCATGTGTGCTGAGGTATGTTTCTTAACACGCTTATTCCCTTCTGGAGAAGTAGGGTCAGTTAGAGGTTACAAAAGGTGAAGAATTGTAAATGCAAAAACATTCCATGGACTCACATTATGCCTTATCTTATTTTCAGAGTCATATTCTCACACAACAATAGATCACCTGGCATCTTACATTGATGCATGTATAGGAATATAGGACGCAACTCTCTCAGATCATTTATTATTATTATTATTGCATTCAGGGTAAGATGCAGAGCAGTGAATCTGTAGCTGAGGTGTGTGTGTGTGTGGGGGGGGGGGGCATATCTCTAGTGGCTATGGGAGAGCGTACCATGAATAAATTTATTGCTGTCCCCAGGAGATTGCCTTCAATCATGAAACATAAGGTGTCAGTGCTGCAACCCTGTGTGCTTGTGCAAAATTACCTTCCACCAGATTGCTGAGCTGGGTCTAATAGGACCAGGCGAAAGAGACTGAAGAGGACAGACTGCTAATTAATCTGACCAAAGTCCGAGTCCATGTCCCGGGCTTGCTGACAGCTGAACAACTTGAGGCAAGAGGATACGCATAATAAAACAATGGGCGTGCTACAAAGATGAAAAATACAAAACATGCATGTATGTCTACAACCCTTTAGGAAAACAATATTTTGTTTTATATTTAGGGGATATTAGTTTGTCATTCTGAAAGCAAATAAAAAAATATGAGCAAAAACTCAATATTAAATGGATCTGTAAACAGTAGAGAATGTTACCTCAGCTATTCGAGCCACCTTCTTTTAAATTCTCAACATTTTACCTATCCCTGCTGGAGAACAGCATCTACGCAGCATTATGCTGCCACTATCATGTTTCACCATGGGCATTGCAAGTATGATAAGATTGGATAGAACATATCAGAGAAACAAACGTAAATTATTGCCATACATTTTCAGGTTGACTTGAGTTAGGACTGAGTTAGCCTCAAAAATAACCAGCAAATAATTGTACATCACACGACTGGATCAAATCCATCCAGTCAAATGAACTATAATATTACAGGCCATATCATGTATTTCACACAAGCTAAAATATTAACACCTCAATTTACATAAAATGTCCATGCATCTAAAAGCAGAAAACTCTTTACCATGCCATTTGCTCATTTGAATAATAGGTTTTCTGAGATCCTGTTGATTGACTAAATAAAGACACAACTACTGCATTAAAGCAATTGTTTATTGCAACTGATATGGTGGCATATGTATAATTTTGCTGTAAATGCTTATTAACCAATACAGAAACCAGGGATTTAAATAATGGCAGGTATAATCATTCAACCTCAGGATGTGTTTTCTGCCTCATACGCAGGGTTAAAGAATTACAGTGTAGTCAATTACATTTAGCAGGTCACAGAAATTGATTTACTGCCGAAGGAATTTTCTTTTCTTTTTTTTTCTTTTTTTCTGCCCTGCTTTGGCTTAGCAGCACTATTCTGCTCACATAATCAAGAACGAGCTCTGCCTGTCTACCCAATCTACTACCCGGTCCCACAGGAAAAAATGACTTGCAACTGGAAAACCTGCATGAATACTAATTTGCCTACTTGGGTTTAACAGCTTTTGCAAGCCAATCTCACAGGAATTTGCAGAATATGATGTATTTTCGTTTTTCCATATTAATTACCCACTGCCGAAAATAGGGATGGGAAGAGATGGGGATGAAAGAAAATAGTATAAAATGGAAGAGGGAGAAAAAGAGACTGAAACATGAGAAATAATAAAAAATGTGACTCTCTGTCCTGCATTTTATATGTAGTTAATTGTCCTGTGATCAGATGTATCTCAGGCAGGAAGCCTGTGATAAGAGCATCAGCTTGGGCCTCTCCATTAAGCTCAATATGGCCAGACCTTACCATCTATCCAGCTAAAATGTAACATAGCAAACTTTTTCCCTTTAATGTTATTTTTGAACTTTTTAATCTTTTCTGTATAGCACATTTTAAGTAGAATTTAGTACACAGATGTAGCGGAAGGATGTCATGTAACTATGAGAGTCTTGAAAAGTAAATGTATCCTTGAAGAGCTGGGAGGTTAACTTGTTTTGTTTTAAATTGCCATGATCAGATAAAAAAGGTGTACGACTGAGTGATTACCTTTTTTCAGTCAAAATTTAAAGCTCACAGCAATATGAAATGTTTCTACTACAGGTAATGTAGTGAATAGGCTACTAATAATTCCCACTTACCCATTAGCTTCATACACCCTCACTTCAAAAAAAATAAAATCTTTGATTTATTGATTTATACATATCTGGGTTGTATTCAGTTGTTGGCAATATATTTTATAAAAGTGTAAAAGAGTAAATGGGACTGCATACACATCAAAACTGCTGAACATGTATGTGTAAATTACTGAAAGCAATGCATACTTTTCTCAGTACTTCAGAATTATACACTATTCTTTTTTTCTGTCTCTCACATTAAAAACCCATAAAGACCTTTATGTTTGTGGCTGAGTAATGATGTAATTGTAGTTGTCTATTCGGTCAAAATATATTGATGAGGCATAATAAAAAGAGCATATATTATTCTGTTAGTTGATGAGCCAATATATTTGCTCATAGTTTATGACCAAAGGATAGAGCTTGAAGTTTAATTTATTTTTGTCTGACCCAAATGTCACATGATAATCAAAACAATCTTAATATCTTACCGAAACTTCATGAAATTATTCAGGTAAAGTAAAGCTGCCAGTTATTATCAGTTATTAAATAGTTTCAACTTCACATCACCTGTTTAACTAAATGTGTGGTAAAAAACAAACAAACAAACAAACAAAAACTCAGATTAATTTATGTTTTAACGACAATACACTCACATACGTTGTCTTGGAAATGCCTTTGGAAATGCGGGGGGGTCTTTAATGTATTATCTTTGTAAATATCTTTCAAATATATTAATCCACATATTTTACTACTATTTCACTTTACATTTTTTAAGGCTTTGAGTAAATTGGGTGCTTAGAAGAGGCTTAGAATCTGCTAGAGGTCTATAGATTTTTATAAACAAAATAGTCTCATTTTTTGATCAATCGATTAAAGCTACAGATTTATTTGATCTCTTTAGCATAGAGCAAGTATTATGGTTAGCCAAGAGAAAGTTCAAACTGTGACATAAATAGTGGTATTGTGATACTCTTAAGTAGAAATGAACAGAAATGTAGCTTCATATCCTTAAGATTAAAGCCCCATGAACACATGACATTGATCTGCAAAGGCATTGGAGACAGCTATAGATGGAAACAACAATGTGTTTTTGTTATTTCTCTTCCCAAAAGCATCCTCATAATAAGGTCTTTATAGGTCTGTGCTGAACAGATTTTCACTTGGCCCTTTGTGTCAGAGATCCTCACCTGGTCCTTGTAGTGGGGGCAGAAGGGAGAAAACCTTCCTGCCCCAACGATGGAGACAGCCTTCCTCTGTGACACATGCTCTTATTCACAGACCTCATTCATGTGCAAATAATCCTTGGACCCATTGTTCACCTGCTGCGCACTCGCATATGTGCTAGAGTAGTGCTAAATTTAACGGCTGGGCTGAAAAAAAAGACATTCTATGCTGTCACAGCTATGATAGTATCAGACTTAACATATGTTTGTGTTTGATCAAAGGGTGAACATTAATCATATGCTCTTTCTTAGAACAAGCCAACATAAACAAGTTGGTTTAACAGTTTTATTATAAAATAATGGTCTGACAATTTTATTATAAAAATAAGAAGAAAAAGGAATACAAACCAGTACAATTGTGTACTGTAGTTTGATTTATTCATGTTAAGTTATATTAACATTCCTAAAACAATCAATCTTACAGTCTATCAGAAATCAGTAAGAACAGATTCTTTAATTTAGAATTTTGTGATTTTTATTTAATTTCTTAAGTAGGAAAGGGTCTTTCTCTGTTCTCAGGACTAAGAATTTATTTAGGATATTGTAAAAACATTTACAGTTCAACTATGATTATAAGCAGAACAGGTTATATTAATGAATGCAATACATATCTAACATACCTCATCATTTCTTTTTAATACTGAGTAACTGAAATATTGTTTTCAAGGGTTTTATTGCCATAGTTGCCTTTATTCAAAAGTGTACACCTTAGAAATGGGGAAAGAAGTGGAGGAAGAACTGCGGCAAATTTCCACAGAACCAGGATTCGAACTTGAGACAGCTGTGTCAAGGACTAAGGCCAGGCATCTGCTCTAACTACTACACCATGCAACACCCCTAAACTGAAACATTTAACAAAGATACCAGTGATTGTAGAAAAGCTACTGCTAAAAGATTATTTAAACTGATTAAAATCTAAGATCTGTTATGAGAAAATTATTTCACGATGATTTCTATTTGTTGATTAGTAATTATTAGTAAAGACATTTGAGGAATATGGCATACTTCTTGGGACTCAGTGAAGACAGTGAATTTGAAGAAGACATAGATGTTTCAACGTCTGTAGTCTAACCGAAGGACTCCTCTTGTTATGTTCAAGTCTAGAGAGTTTTGCAGAGTAGACAAAACATTCTGATAGAAAGCTCTGGAAGTTCACAGTCAGGCAGAGATGCCATGTTAGACAGGAGAGAAGAGATGCCCCAGAGAGGGACTTTTTGATTTCTATAAGACATATTCTAAAAACGTCAATGAATTATCTTTATCCTCATCCTTATGAAATTCTGCAATAACAGATCTTTTGAGAGTTAACCAGTCTCTCAAAAGACTGTTGAATACGGTTTGTTACCCTATTTTGATTCTAACTTATACTTTAATCTGTCAGGGGAAGGAAAACTGGAAAAGGTCTCTGAAGTCTCAGTCACCTGAATCCATCTGCTTCCAGCACCAGCACCAACAGGATACAACTCAAAAGAGTATTTTACATGGACAGAAATTTGGCTGCTTGTTTTTTCAGTCACATACCAAGCATGAAACATTGCTTCAGACAAATTGAATATAGCATGAGATACTAGGGGTGCTCTGATTGATCGGCCAAAGATAATTATCGGCCGATTTCCATGGAAAAGTGTTTTATTGGTGTTCGCAGATCACTGCCTTTCATTCCCGATCACAAGTACTGGTACTGACTTCATTTTTATAGTCTATGTAGTGACTATGATGCGCTTACTCTTACCAGCCGGCATAGGCGCTGTAGTTTACCCTTCCCCTTCACTCTACTTAGAGCGCATGCGCATGGCGGCAAACCCACAATAATAAACATGTCTGCCGTGTGGAATTTTTTTTCAGTCTGTGAGAATGATATCAAGTTGGCGTCTTGCGAAACTTACAATGAAAAAATACCCCGCGGAGGAAGTACGTCTAAAAGCTTCAACACAACAAATTTGATCCGACATTTAAAGAATAAACACTTGACGGAGCATGGTGAGTTTTCGAGGCTCACCGCAGAAAATGAAAAGAAGACAGCTAATTCAGTAACAGTCAGACGGCAGCTTACGCAGCCCACACTTGAAAACACTCGCCTATATGAGCATGACAGTCAGAAAGCTAAGCAAATTACCCGGAAAATCATCGACTTTATCAGACCAGACGACCATTATTTGATTTAGGCTTTGATGTGAGATTTATTGACTTTTTTATTTAAATTTTTTGCACTATTTAGCCTAAAGATAGCCTTAATGGTTTTGATTTCTTTCTGTTTTGGTCTGAGGCTCCACCCTCAAGCTATCTACAAATCACGAAGACAGTAGAGTTTCCTCATCCGGGTTGCCAGCTCTGCTCTGTTAACCACAGCTGAAGCTCCGAACGTTACGGACAAAACATGTATAACGTTACGAAACCTAAAAGACCTCGTTATCAATCCGAAATACGTCGTGACAAAGTCCGAAATAAAACAAGGATTTGTATAGGAGAGGCCTTTGAAAGATGGAGACGGCTGAAAATGGAGAAGAATTTGAATACAGACGTCAACGTCGCCAATTTTCTCCTGGACAGGTAAGATTCACATATGTTTGGCTAACTTACTTGTACTTAATGTAAATTGACATTTCAAATATTCACGAGAGTTGAATAAAGTTATGCATGTTCATGGAAAGTAACGTTTCGTTAGCGCATATGAAGGAGATTGGTCATCAAATTGAAAATATAAGGAATTGTTTGGGAGATAAAAACGACGTGTCGTCATTGCTAACATCAGCATCCGGGCCCGTTTCTTTGTCATTATGCTGAACTGTCGAGGAAAACAACAGCACGTCGATTCTGGCAATGTGAAACATAATGGAGACGTATTGAGTAGCCTATACCTCGGTACAAATAATTCCTCTTTCGTTCTTTGCGTACATTGTGGACTACACATGCTGCAAGTTAATCTGTATGACCATTGCTAATGTTATTTAGTTAGGGTCAGCCGTTCCTGCTGGATCCCGCAGCAGCTGGCAACCTTGAGTCAGGAAGGGATACACAGTTCTACAGTATTTTGAATGTGATTGCAGTAACGCTTTTGGCCACAATCCTACATATGTTTCCTTTAACCCTCATACTTTTACATACGTTTTATTTGTATGCTTTTCCCAAATTGTATTTTTTAATCAGATACTGTGTTTGGTTTCTGTACCTCGGAATCATGTAAAGCACCTTGAATTGCTTTGTGTTGAAAGTGTGCTATACAAATACAATTGCCTTGCCTTATGAATGACCAAAGGCTCTCTGATGCCACCTCTGCGTTGTGGTAAAGTGGTGCCATTTTTTTTGAAGCAGGCTATTTACATCTTCCACAAGGAGGGTAAGCTCAAAAGATAATTGATAGAGAAGCTGTTTGTTCACACAGTATTCTATTCCAGAAAAATCATAGGAAGGTGTGTGGAAGGAAAAAGTGTCGTAGGAAAACTTGCACCAGTAACAAGGATAACCACAGCCTGGAGAGGTCTGTTACGCAGAATCCTTTAAAGAAACTTGATTTTGGGTTTTCATTATCTGTAAACCATTACTAACATAATTACACAAATATATGTGTAAGAAAACTATATATATTGCTGAACTTCATCACAATTTTAAATGTACCTATATCATGAAAGGTCTATGCAAAAAATAGCATTGTGCTAGTATACTTAAAAAGTTTGCTCAAAAGGATCATACAGTCTGCCATGACACAGTGCGTCTTGCAGCATAAAAAATCCTTAATTTGTTTAAAATGGTTTAGGTACTTTTAACTCCTTGCTAGCTTTGCTGTCCTTACCCCTAAATTCCACTGCATGCGCTCTGCTCCACCACGCACGCCGCACCTTTGTAGTGAAAAAGAGCATTTCTACTACCGGCGCCGGCCACCGTTTCGCCCTCCGGCGAAAATAGGATTGAATCAAATTTCGCCCGACGCTGGAGCAGGTTCGCATTCAATTTATATAAATAACAAAGCACAACAGGATACTGACATGGAGAACATCTGTTTTTTCAAAGTAAATCAGTAAAGACAGACTACATTTTTTCTTTGTATGCATAGCTTTATTAATATAATCTCACTTAAATTTATACATATTTGTTGTCTAAAATAAATGTGTGTGTTTATACAAGAATTACGCACATAATAAAATCATAGCTTATTTAAACTTATTTATTTCTAAATTGTTATCATTTCCTGCAGTAGTGGATGACGAAGTACGTCTTCGCATATGACAGAAACCAAGGAGGACAACATGGAGAAGTTAGTGGAGATATCTTGACAAAGAATATTAATAAAGAGAAGTAGATTAAGCTTTTGTTTTCTGTTTGTCTTCCAAGTATGAATAGTTTTGATCTGACTTTCGTATTTCTTACAAACATGCGTTTTTGAGCACCTCTGGGTTCCTCCAGAGCGGAGCTGAGTGGAGGTGGGGCGCATGCAGTATAAATTAACGACGGCATTGAAACGCTGCGAAGTGTGTGGTGGAGCGGAGCGCATTGTAGTGGAATTTAGGGGTTGAGCTACTTTTCAACTTGTTTAGCAGTGGGCTTTGGGTCACTAAGGTCATTTTATCCAAGTTTTAACCATATGGCTGCTGCCATGAGATGTTGCTGCAATTCCACATAATGTTAATTTTCTTTTATGATTCTCTCCATTTTGCGAAGTACAGCCTCACAGCATGATGCTGCTGCTTCCTATTTCACAGTTGGGATGGTATTCTCAGGCTAATAAGTTTACCCTTTTTAAAAAATCTAACTGTGGTAATTATAACACTTCTTTTCAGTTTATTCAGATCAAAGGACATACTTCTAAAAAATGTAAGGCCTTTGTCCCAGTGTGTATTTGCCAGGGGTCTGCAACCTGTAGCCACAAGTGGCTCTTTAGAAATTCCAAAATGCCTCTCATTAACTTTTGGTAAAAATAATAATGTACAAATTATTTATGACAAACTGTGATTTAGCAAGTGTTTTCTTTTAAAAACTAAAAATAAATAAAATGGTGGCTCTTTATGAATGATAACACATTTTAATCAAGTAGAATAAAAAAATGTTAAGTTGTGCTTTCTAAATGTCATGTAAAATTTGCGGCTCTGAATGAGTTTTATTTACCTAGACTTAGCAAAAAATGGGTCAGGATGGTAAAGATTGCAGACCCCTATTCTGTAGTAATGGCTTCTTCTTTGCTGAATGGCCTTTCAGCTCATGTCAGTAGGGGATCCCCTTTTACTTTGAGCAATGATGCTCTCATCTCTTGCTTATTCATTCTTCAAGTATTTAGTACACAAAAGTATTTTGGGTAACACAACTGATCAAAAAAAGGAATGGTTAGCTCGTATTTAATATCAAACAGAAAAGTGGATTTTTAATACAGTGTATGCAAATAGTTGGCATTACCTGTAACTGAGTCAAAATTTAGCAACGTGGAAACAGAATATCAACATAAGACATTTTTAATCTTACTCTAAAAATCAAGTAATACAGCAACTCTAATTAGAAAGTCTGAGAATTACTGTATGTACTGGGTTCTATGAATGGAGATATGTTACAGTCTTTCAAATAATATTTACATTTCTAAAGCTTTTGTAAACTTTAAAAGAGCCCAGTAAAGAATAGTTTGCAGTGAGAGTATGAAACATTAAACAAAAGACTTGGATGCATAGCTTAAATGAGCTTTCAAAACAAAATAAACTTCTTCTCAAACATTCAAGGACAAAAATCACAATAGCTTAAGTAAACATTTTTACTAAAAACAGTTGATCAGGGGTAAAGATTGTTTAACTAGATTAAATGGTGTCTGATCTGTTAAAAAAAGCCCAGGTTTGTATAATCAAATGCAAAAGCCTTTTGTCTCTTTAGCACACATACCAAAGAAGCTGCAGAAGAGGCCGCATCAGAATGAATGAATATTTAATTGAGGTCTATTGAGGCAGGAGATCAAAATGACCTTGCTTTAAATTATTATTCAGAGCAAAGTAAGAGTAGGGTAGTGCAGAGAATTGAAGCTGCACACTGAAGAGCCATTTTGCAACGCTGCTCAACAATCAAACATGGAGATCTGGAGTACAGGAGACAATTTCTGCAACTGCTGTGGACCATAATGTAGTCACAAGATATGTTATATTTTGAATAACGCTCTCGAGTGCAATCAGAAGTCTGAGCATCTCAACGTATCTCCGTATTTCTTCTTTTTGTACCGTACACTTGTGGGTAATATGAGGCTGAATAAACAGGAACTGGATGCATTTTTTTTTATCATTTTCTATCTACTGTCTGGTAGCCGGCTTTAGATATTTTTTTCTTCTTTTAAATCAGCTCTGAAATATTGCTTGATTTTCAAACAGGAAAAAGGCTACTTTTGTAAGCATGTGCATCTGATGAAAGCACATCATATCAGACCTTGACCTATGTTACAAACAGGAGCGCTTCTTTGTATGAAAAGTGAGTCACTCCTTTACAAAAAGGATTATATATTTACTCAATAGGCAACTGATAGATGATATTGTATACTCCACTATGTTATGCTCCATTGGCTGCAATTATAAAGTGATTTTAGAAGTAAAAAAAAAGGTTCAGCAGAGTTATCTCATCTATAGTATCCTTTGAAGATACAAATATTCTACTTAAAGCTATAGAAAACAAATAGTTGACTTCCGAAGTAAGACACTATTTTTCTTTTATTGTTCAATATATGTCAGGTTGTGGTGGTCAGACTTCGGCGCAGAGGCAGGTTTTGAGAGATTATTTCCCATATTTATTAAAATCCAATTTATATATATCTTGAGCTGCAGAACGCGGAGCCATACGAGGGGAGGTATGACGAGGATCCAGCGAAGACAGACAGACACAGGGAGGTATATATACTGTGGGGAAGGGTAATCTGGGAATGGAGAACACCTGGAAGCAGGGGAGAAAAACACAGGGAGGACTAATAGGACAACAGGTGAAACAAACTAGGGCTGATTAACACGGACAGACAGGGAATAGACAAACAGGGATGAAAGAATGACGGAGATAGAGTTGGATCATAACAATATAACATTCTTGCTTTTTTTCATTTTAATATCTTGAGCTGGTTTCACAATTAAGAAGTTTAACATCTGAGTGTTAAATATGAGAACCGAGTTCTGATTTCAGGACTCAGATGTCTTTAATGACCTCAGTGACCTTCTTTTTGTAATATGTATTGAATATGACCAACTAATTATTGTGGGAGACTTCAACATTCATACTGACAACCCGCAAGATAGACGAGCTAAAACACTAAGTGATACTCTCTGTAACTTTGGTCTAACCCAACATGTCAATCAACCAACACACAAATGAGGACAAACTTTTGACTTAATCATTAACAAAGGACTGAAAATCTCCATCTCCATAGTTGATATTGTGTTATATGACCTGTTCTGTATTTTCTTATAAAGCATGATCCAAACTAAACTATCCAATCAAAATAAGACTGTTGTAAAAAAAAAAAATGCTTCCTCTGGGACAGTTCAGCTGAAATTCTTAAACAAATTCACTGCTCTAACTCAACCCCCTCCCCTTCATCATCCAACAGACTCAGTAAACAAGCTGGTAGTTAACTTTTTTCTCTAAAGTTTCAGATCAGTATTGGTACCATTGCTCAAACTAAAATTTAAGTAGTCTCATGTGGAAAGAAGTCTCCATGGACTGGTGATTGTCAAGTATGTAGTGAAAAAAGGGAGTGTCGCAGAGCTGAGAGAAAATGGAGGAAAACTTGACTCCAGTTTCACTATGAGTTCTACAAAATCAGGCTGAATAAATATAACTTCACTTTGAAAACTGCAAGGGAATCATTCTTCTCTGAAATCATTAACAGTTGAAAGACTAACTAATCTTCCAGTGACAGCAGCCCCTGAGCTACACTCCACTAGGGCCTGCAGTGAATTTGCCAACTTCTTCATTGAAAAGATTTTGGAAATTCAATCTGTACTCAGCACCAAACCCACCACCAGTTTCACTCCCATGTAAAAACAATGTAGAGCAAATGTCTGATTTAAAAAAAATAATTATAAATCGCATCTTGATGAAATGATTAAACAACAAAGCTCCACTTGCTGCCTCGATATCTTACCCATAGCTTTTCTAAAGAAAGTGTTCCCTGTCATTAATGAGTCTAAACACTCGCTATAGTGACACAGTTGCTGCTATAGCAGAGCTGTTTCCTTCAGGATGAGATGTCACATGACTGTATGTAGTCACGTATCAACACAGTAGTCACTGGGATCAATAAAGTGTTTTTGAATTGAATTGTTACTCAAGGCAACGCTCATTTCTTAAAGTGGGATGAGCTAAACTAAAACCCATCTTTTCATTTCCTTTAAATACCGAATTTACCCGTATTCTGATAAAACAGCATACCCATCACAATGGCATACCTTCATTTAATGCACATGTGCAACAGTAAAATTTGGACGTTTTCTCTTCGGTGTTTAAGATCAGTCACAGGAGGAGGAGTATAGAAGGATAGAAGACTATATACTAGGATTCAATCTCAGATTTAAACTAGATTGAAGAGGTTTTTGGGTTTTGAACATAAACCTAAGAACTTTTCTTTTATCTTAATTATTTATCATCATGACAAATCAAAAACGAAGTATGACCCTCCCCAGGGGCAGGGAAGTTGTCAGAACAAATTTTTTTCCTATCAAATGAACAGTGATCAACAAGGAAAGAAAACCACAAGTGGCTTAAATGAAGCAAAGGACCCCAGATGTTTTTTTTTTTGGGGTTCTGACAAGTTACGTCTCAAAGTCTTCTAAATGGACAATTTCCTGATTATCACGAGCTAATTCCTATAGCATGAGAAATGTCTGAATATGATTTAGTTGTGTGATCATTGTTTGATTTTATTGTTTTTTTGTTGGCTTTCTCCCAAACCCATTAGGAAATGTATCAACATATTGAAATAACTTGTTGATGTATGTAAAAATTGGAGGACTGCATTGGGGAAATTATTTCAAGATCAGTTCTGTTTAGTGATTAGTAATTATTAGAAAAGGCATGGAATATGGCATAATGCTTGGGACTTAGAGACTAAGTTTGGAGAAGACTTATTAACATTTTGCCTACTCTTGCTCAACTGGAGGACACTTCTATCATTATATCTGTAAAGTATTCCCTCTGTGACTTTAGGATTAGTACAAAAAAGGTTTTGGTTGGTTAAAATTGGTTGGATAACTCAAATTAGGGTTTGCTATTTGAACAAAGTATGATAGATTGACAGAACACCAGCACGGGCAAAATGACGTAACAGTTACAAATTTCGGTATTGGTAAATTTTGTGTATACCGCCCAGCCCTATTCCATACTATCATGCTCTTATATATTACCAATTAAGTCTGTTTTATATCCATTATCAAGTAAACTTAACAATTTGTGAACCTTAAATCATTAATACTTTTCAAACTTAGATTCATTTTTTAACTAAACATAAATATTACAAGAAGAAAATACATTCAGTTCAGTTTAGGCCTTCCTCAGTAATAGTCTATCTTTTTTCTTTAAATCTGAGACTGAAAAGTTTTGAATACCTCCATATATCATAATATAACATGCTGGCCTTTAATATTTTTTATTAAAAATATTTCAGTAATTTTATTTTAAATAACAGTTTTCTGGTCTCAACATAGCAGATGTAACTACACAAACAGCTTAAGCTTTATGTTTTGTAACCATTTTTATTGTTCATTCTAAGTACTTTTTCACTATTGTAACTCCAGGGTAATATGACCTCTCAGCCATCTTGTCTCCATAAAAAAGTCCCCCTTTTTCACACTGCCAAAAGGCACCCACAGCAGCAGAAATAACAAGAGATGGATATGGAAGAAACAGGAATAACTGCTGTGTTTCTGTTTGCTTAATTGTTATAAACAGCTTCGCCAGTAACTCTTCTAATTTTACAAAGGCAGTTGTTTTGCGATGTCTGCATTTCCAACAGAATTACAACCAATCAGCATGACTTAACCACAGCTCTCGCTGAGTGACTCTACCAGGCCATTTCAGAGTAGATACCCCCAGACCGGTACTGTATTGGTTCCAGAAATGGCCCCAAAAATGGTCCTCTCTGCCTAACCCTGTGTAGTGGAGACACAACCCTTGATGTTCTGGAAAAATTACCTTGAAGTGCACAAAACGTATGTAACATTTAATATATAAACTTAGTGGACCATTAACCCAAAATATTTCTCTCTCTCTCCAAAATGATACAAATCCTAAAAAGACAATTAAGTGAGGTACCAATCATAGCAAAGAATTTTCCTGATTTGTTTTGACACATTGGTAGATATTATCTTCGAGCTCATTTAGCAAAGTCTAGAAAGATACAACGGACTCATTTTTACAAACAGGCATATCTCCAATGTGTAGCCAGAGCTCTGCTTCACCCATTAGTTTATGTATATTTAACACGAATCAGATATAATGGACTTCAGAAAGTGGAAAAAATATATTTTCCTGATAATCATCTTGCCAATAAAACTGAAATGAGAATGTGTAAAAATGAAACATCAGATAGGCATTCACAGAACCAAGATAACACTGATGAGGTCATTTCATAGGTTTTAAGAAAACCTAACCCCTTGGAAGGATCTTTTGTCATGCTGTAGCTGATTGGTTCCAATACCACTGTTTTCAAACTGATACGATACCGATACTTTGATCTTAGTACTTGCAGATACTGAGTACCAATACCGATACTTCTACCACACAAAACAAAAATGCAATGAATTGGAAGACAGGTTTTATTTTCTTCTCTGATTGTTACAACAAATTATTTATTTAGACAAACATTTTGATTAAAACAATATATTAATAACAATGACCTTAAATCTAAAATTTCAAGTGAAAACCCAGTATTAGGTATCAGTGCATCCCTAGGTTCCAATAAAAATATGTTAAGTATCTGCAAAAATTATTTTGTTCTAATAAAAAATAAGATACATTTCTATCAAAACACATTTCTGTATTGTAGATCAGCTCTTCATAGGCATGATGTGTTGTATCTATTTGGCTATTAAGGATGCTTTTTAATCATACGTTTTCCACTGTGAAACAATAACAGAAGTATACATCTTTAAGTTTCAATTTTGTCTTAAGTCCACAATTTCTGAAATCGACAAATTCAAAATTTCACATACAGGTTCAAATAAATGCTGCACATATACACCCACTGAATTTTGGTAAACTGTTCCTTCTTTAGCTACTGAGAAACACTTAACAATGTGTTCCAACCAATAAGCTTCTGTTATTTTTATGACAGGGCATCTAATCACTCTTCCTGTTAGAAATGATTTAGTTCATTCAAATTATTTTTCCAAGAAGCCCTTTAAACATTTTCTGTAGATTTTTAACAGTTTTGAACTTGGAGTCATTGCAGAGACATTACGTCAGCATGGTTTATTCATTCTAAAACCAGTACATGTTTCGTTTGGGATCTTGCACAGCTGTAAACCCCAATTTTACAGTTTTCTCTCCAGCTTCTGGTTTTAATTGATGTTGAAAATTTTTATTTCCTTCATCTCATCGGAAGCTGGCAGTTTGGGTTGGATGAATGAAACGTGCACAACTGGGTGTTCAAACAGGAAAATTATCCTAAACACACATCAAAACTGGTTTTGTGTTCTTAAAGCAACATTAAGGTCTGGATTAACCCAAAATTCAAAGTTTCAGAAAATTAGAATATTGTGAAAAGGTTCAACGTTTTAGGCTCAAAGTGTCACACAACATTTTCCTTGTCAAGCTACTGCTGGTTTGTTGCTAATTGGTCCAAAGTCCTTTTTTCTGATGAGAGCAAATTTTGCACAATTTGGAAACCAAGGTGAAATAGTCTTATGAAAGAATGGAGTGGCACACAATCTAAGATGAACCAACAGAGTGCCTCAATGGGGGGTATATGGTAGGAAATGGCCCGATCGAGTTAGATCAAGCAGAAACGCAGCAACAAGCACTGCTTTTTTCATGCTGATTCAGTTGTTATTTCTGCTAATCTGCCTTTTCACTGATTGGTGATGCTACCTGCTGCTGAAACGGTGTGGTTTGCGGGTGTCTGTAGCTCATTACTTAAGAGGGCCGAATTTGTATGGAGACATGGCGAGAAGAGTGGTCTAAGAGATTATCCCATCCGAAAAAGTTCTGGTTAGATTAGCCTGACTTTCCCATAGAGGAAACATGCCTATGCTTCCTTCCATAGACTGGCTTTATGGAGATGCGGACTTCATTTTCAAGCAGGACTTGGCACCTGTCCACACTGCCAAAAGTACCAAAACCTGATTCAATGACCATGGGATTAATATGTTTGATTGGCCAGTAAACTCGCCTGACCTTTACCCAATAGAGAATCTATGGGGCATTGTCAAAAGAAAAATGGGAGACATGAGGCAGCTATTCAAAGATCCTGGTCTTCCATAACACATCAGTAGTGTCACAGGCTGATAGCATCCATGCCATGCCGCTTTGAGGCAGTAATTGATATAAAAGGGGCCCTAACCAAGTGCTGAGCACATATGCATTATTATACTTTTCACAGGTCCGACCGTTCTCTATTTAAAATCCTTGTTTCATTGATTTCATGTAATATTCTGATGTTTAAGGATTTTGATTTTGGGGTTTTCATAAGCTATAAGACATAGTCAACAAAATTATAACAAATATGGAATTGATATATCTCACTTTCCATGTAATGAGTCTACATCATATATTAGTTTCACGTTTTAAGTTGAATTACTGAAATAAAAAAACCTTTTAGCTATATTCTAATTTTTTGATTTTCACCTGTATATGAATCTGATCCTGTATTAGATATAATCAATGAAATTGTTAGTTTTTAAATCAATCCATGGAGTATTAAGATGTATTATTCCACCCTATAAAATCATTTTCAAATAAATCTTTAGAAGTCCAGCATGAAAGGCATTCACAGTAACGATGAAGGTATGTAAACCTCTGAGCGGCACTGTAGTTAAAAAAGTCAATGAAAAACATGAACTGCTTTGATAAAAACCAAACAAGCGTAAGAGAGGAGCTCCGTCCAATGACAACCTGAGACTGAAATCACATTTTTAACCACAAGATAAAATGCACGTGCTCCAATAACAGAGCAAAAGGAATGATATGAATAGCATCCCAATTGTCTCAGTGGCACAGACTCAAAGAAGATCTTCATAAAAAATATTCCTGTTAGTACACATTAGTACAATATAACTCCACTTTCACCGTGAGCCATCAGTCGCACACAAGTATCTGTTGACATGCTCCTTAACTGGATATTATGTTAGGGAACCTTTTAGCAAACTGCAAATTGCTCTGCCCCATTCCCTTTCCTGTGTTGGGTCAGGGCCGACTGAAGCCATTATTGGTAATGAATGTGGAGTCCTACTTTGAAAGGTTCAGGCATATAAAGTCACCAAAAGCTGACTAATGGAATCCTGCTGTCACTGTGTGCCAGGGGGCTTTTACCACATCTCAGCTTGGAATATTTACACGGCAGAAATAATGAACTATAAACGTAAACCTTGGAATGTAACCTCCCACACAGTTAATAATAGACACAGTATGTGCAATTTGCGGGAAAATCCTAAATTACAGAAGACTATTTTGCAATATCAGCATAATTTCAGCCTCTTACGAGGCACTGGCACACTAAAATAAAAATAAAAAAGACCATATCTTTGTACTTTCAGGTCACAAATCTGTTGCCGCCCTAAGAAAATGTTGAGGGGGTTTGTCGGGGTCTCTAAATGTTGTGAGTTTGTTAGCGTTGCTACACTTTGTACCCCTAGAGATGAGCCTCTTCAGCAGGTTCATGGGTCACGCCGGAGCGAGCCGAGTGGCCATTGTGCTTTGTCGTTTCACAGGTGATTCACATCACTACACTCCAGCTTGCTGCAAGTAGAGCACTCGGAGATGCTTGCGGCATTCAAAATGCAGGATTTTCAGCCCAGTGCAAACAAATCGCTTTAAAAGATCAGTTTAATCTATTTCGAGCTGTTATTATGAGCCGAGAGAGTTGTTCAGATAAAGAGACTGAAGCAGGGTTAACATCAGAACGTTGGACAACTCTTCACATACTTTATCCAGCATGAGAGCTGTCAACTTTATTGTTTGTTTCTACAATATGCTATGTATATGATCTAGAATGCAGACCAATAAAAGTATGGTCAGAGTGGGGAATTAATAAGAGCCGATGAGCCTCAGCTTTTACACTGATATAATGTGGGGCATCGCTGAAACATCAGTCATAAAAGTAATCTGTGCCATCGCTTTTTGCGTTGAAAGTCGGGGGACGTAGGGCTGCTTCAATCTCAGAGTTGCTGTCATCAGATTCCTGCCAGAACGCTTTAGAAAACACAAAAACACATTATCAAAGCAAAATCTGCTCCAAATACAACAAAGTTAGAGAACACAATGTTAAGTAGTATCACAGAAAAAATAAAAAGCAGTTTCACTTTTAACACAAAGATAATAAAAGCTTTGAAAGCTTATTTTGGTGATCTTATGACACAAATGCCTTTATTTTTACCCGGCTGTTAATTGAAGGAGTCAGATAATTGTCTCCCCTATTATCAGTACTAGTTGGAAAAAAAAGATTAAAATATTTCATAATATAAAAACATGCAGAAATGAAGAATCTCCCCTCAAACAGACTGTTATAGTTTTTTGTTTTAGTCGTGTATGTGGCTTCAGATTACGCTTTCAGTAACCTAGATTTGGCTTCAAGATCTTTTTTTTTTTTTTTAAAGACATCCTCAAAAGGCACAGCTGCAATCACAGAAAACTTTAATCAAACGGTTAGGAATTTTTGAGAAGCCTCAATTTTATTATAATTTCCACCATCTTAACAGGTGAACTTCTTTATGGTTGTCTGTGCGGTATAATTAACATATTTTACAATAGATAACAGCTACACCCACCTTTTGTTTGCAGAGCAGAATAAACCTTTGAGTTTCCTTCCCTGGAAATACAAAGATAGTTAGTAAAACCTTTCGTTTTTTAATCAAAATTAACTTTTTTCACACCAATATATGCAACATAATACTGAACCTTTGAGAAAAAAGAAACAAAAATCAATCAATTATACAAAAATGATACAACTAAGCTACAAAGAAGTTAAATTAGCTGCATCTAAACTCAGACTGTGAAGTAGGAGGAAGTTTGTCGACACCAAAAGACTTTCACAAGGCTCTCTTTATTCGGAAATAACCCAAAGACCGGGTTGCCAGGTTCCCATAGCTCCGGTGATATCGCTATGTAAATGTGTGACCTCCGAAAAGGCTTTGATCTATCTCGATGCATATGCAATAAGGCCACCCCCTCCACTTTTAAAGGCGTCCTCTTTAATTTACATCATTACAGAGCCTATTCAAAACCCCACAATATATCCTCATCGTCTCCCAGGTTAGCATACAGATCCACATGGCTTTTCCGTCATCCGTTTCAGACATGTTTTGATACTTTTCTTGTAGTAAGAAATAATGCAGTGTTTTACACCACAAAAGGCAGCTATGTTACGAGGTCTTCTGCATCCCTACAAGACCATGTGCTCTTTGATTGATATCCTCTCGAATTTCCTCATCACCAAACTAAATCTTGGCACATATAACTGTACAAACATGAGGAGCAGATTACCTTAGCCTTTTAATCGAGTTATTGAAGCATTTTATTTATCTTAGTTAATTTTAATAAGTATTTTTATCTTATTTTATGTTATTTCTTATTTTTATTCGTCCGTGTAACCAAAGTGTTTTTTACAAATGATTTTTTCACTCATTGGGATCGTCGTGCTGGAATCCCTGCCCATTTAGCATTGGGAGTCGCTGCCATTGGGATCACTTTTTTTCATGGTGGGTGGGGCTCTACACCGCAGTCTTATAGCTGTGCTTTGGGTACCTGCCTGTCGTGATAATGGCAATCCATGTGGTGACTCTTCTGTCGCTGTGGGGTGGCTTTAAGTGTGGATGGATCTCCCAAATATAATTTCCTCACAGTAGTATCATTCCAGATTTTTATTGTATGTTCACTTTAGAGAGATAGAAATGGCTTGAGCATTGTTTTTGCAGTTTACAGGGTCGGGGATGGGGTGTGTATGTGTATTGAGTGTGCTAAGAGTTTAATTGGTTGTGTATGGCTGATTTTGCCTTGAATGTGTTTTCCTTATTTATTTTTAGTCTGTTCATATATTTGTTTTTAATCATGTAAAGCACTATGTGCTTATTTTATCATGAAAAGTGTTCTACAAATAAAATTTTATTTGATTTGATATTGTTGTTTCTGTTAAAAAACTATACGTGAAGCAGAAATAAAAAGATTAAACACCCTTTCCAAACCGGAAGCAGATTTACTTTGTTAGGAACTGCATACCAAGGAGCTAAAACAATCATCATGACCTAAATTGTAAATTCCTATAGATATATATAAATTCCTAGATCGAGCTTTGGCAAAAATTGGCCTGATAGTTTAAACAGAATGGGAGCCTTTATCGAAGTTTGCATGTCACTCAGGAATTCAAATACTTCAATTAAGTGTGTTCATTATTGTGACAGTAGGTAGCAACATGTTGCCTTTCACATTGGAGTTTTCTGGTTGCCCTAGAGAGCCACACAGATAGTAAATAAATGCTCGCAGCAGTGAACCACACATAGTAGAAGTAGGATATACACAACGAGCGAAGAAATCAACTACAACAACACTACAGCATAGTACATTTTTTCAGTACTGTACTTCCGTGGTCTTGTCACTGGGGTTGGAGCTTACATGCAGAAAAATTTGGTTTTTCTAAGTACATTATCTGGGTGGGTTAGTGTGATGACTGTAGTGCTGCGTTCAGACCACAGGCTTTGTCAGCGTCAAGCAACTCTCATAAAGTGACTAGTTCGATGCATATACACAGAAGATACATTTTGAGCGGAAGCTTGCAAAGCTTGTAGGCGGACCTTTCTCTGCTGGATGCTTTAAACACTCGTGGATCGTGGTTGGCTAGGAGTCGTTGACGTCGGGCAACGTCAGTACAGTGAGTCGCTCTGATTGGTTGCTGTGCTGCGTCAACAGCTTTAGGACTGTCAAAAATTCAACTAGCTGAACTTCTGCATTGCTAGCATTATGAGCGTTGAAGCTTGAAACGCAGGAAAAGCTTGAAAAGTTGACGTAGCCAAAGCTCACAAAGCGCCGCAGAGATAGCGACGCTCTTCCAACGGCCTCTACCGTAGACTTAACTTGTAATCTTTACGTTGCTGACGCTGACAAAGCCTGCGTTCTGAACGCAGCATTACTCTAGTATCTTGAGGCTATCAAAGAATGAAAAAGTGTAGCAATAGATAAGTAGCAGACATGTAAGACTTAATGCATCAAATGTCTCTATTGGGTTGTAACAGAAACATTTTAAAACTAAAATCTTCAGCTTCTGTGTATCACAATACTTTTTATCTTGCCATATAGATGGCATATTGAAAAAAGACACAAAAAAACAAAAAAGACAAAAGATGATTTTGTGTTACATCAAGCGCACATGTTTGATGTGTTCCTGTTCTGAACAGTGCATTATTATTACGACCAAGTTTGGGGAATTCACAGTGTTTAACTTTATAAAAAATTTCTGCCATTTTTACCTTGACATCAAAGGCTTATTTTAACACAGCAAATCAATGTAATTGAGACATAATATTTGGTTATTAGCAGTTGCAATTGTTTTGTATAGTAAAGGATATATTACCAGCTGCGCCTCCAGAAATTTTTCATAGTGGTGGCCAGATGGGGCCACTTAAAATTTTGGGGTGGCACACCAAAACTATAAACAATCATTTCAGAATTGTTACTACTGTTGTAGTACACTGGCCAGTAGAATAAAATCATAAAGACTTAAGGAAACTCCTACAGATATGCTTTGGTTTATTGTGTTATATTTAATGTTACTAATAATATAAAGTGCAGTAAACATTTTGAGCTGTGCAACAATTTTATTTTATTTTGTAATCATATTTGGCATAAAGTGTACATTTATTGTAAACAAAACAGTTCCTGGGGAAAAGCAGATACCAACAACTTAAATATACTCTCTATTTTCATTCACTAATTTATTGTATTCTGAATTTTAGGAGGCAGAGAGTTAAATATGTTATTCTGATAATAATAATAATAATAAAAACAATAATAATAAGTTAGACTTATTTGTGTGTTTTATTTATCTGTTTACATCAAACTTTGACCCCCATGTTGGGTATATCACTCAATGTAGGCCCCGCCCCTTTAGAATTACAGCCCTCTTTTTATTTTGACCTCACACCCTAAGATCACTGGCCCCCATTTAGCCCTCTTTAAAGACTTTCTGGATAAACCCCTGTTCAGCAGTCTTAATGAAATATTTTAAAGCTTAAATAAACATGATTATTTAAGCATTAATATCTAATTGTAAATATAAAATCTAATTGTAAATATAAAACACTGAATTAAGCTTACTTAAGGGTTTAACACAGCTGGTCTCACGCACCTTAATAAATACCTCTATTAGCAAGCCGCTGATGCCGAGGTTGTTATGAACATGCGTCTCTCGCCTCCAGGGCGATGCAAAGCTGTAGTGAAGCACAGATCAATGGGGAATTTGTATCGAAGGTACTCTTTACCTGTGAGGGCCATAATCTAAAACAAAAATGCAGGAAATCAAAGTGGATTATTTTTAATTCATTAAGTTCCATTTTATTGCATTTGATCGTCTATCAACCAGTAAGAATTTAGGCTCTCGCAGACTTGCTACCCTCTTGCTCTCTACTCATGGGCTACAGGACAATAGCCAAGCAGCTTGGTAAGAAGGCAACAATGGTTGGTGCAATAATAAGAAAATGGAAGAAGTTCAAGACAACAGTCAAGCTCCCTCGGTGTGGAGGGCCATGCAAGATCTCTCCTCGTGGGGCATAATGATCAGGACAGTGAGGGATGAGCCCAGAAATACACGGCAGGACCTGGGAAATGACCTGAATAGAGCTGGGACCACAGTGTCAAAGTAAACCTTCAGTAACACACTCCGCCCTCATGGATTAAAATCCTGCAGTGCACGCAAGGTCCCCCTGCTCAAGCCAGTGCCTTTCAAGGCCCGTCTGAAGTTTGCCAATGACCATCCGGATGATCCAGAGAAGGAATCGGGGAAGGTTATGTGGTCTGATGAGACAAAATTGGAGCTTTTTGGTCTAAACTCCATTCACCATGTTTGGAGAAAGAAGAAGGATGAGTACAACCCCAAGAACACCATCCCAACTGTAAAGCATAGAGGTGGAAATAATTTGTTGGAGATACTTTTCAGAAAAAGGGACGGGACGACTACACCGTATTGGCCACCAATCTCCTTCCCTCGGTAAGAGCATTGAAGATGGGTCGTGGCTGGGTCTTCCAGCATGGCAATGACCCGAAACACACAGCCAAGGCAATCAAGAAGTGGAAAATCTTTGGAGAGAGCTGAAAGTCTGTTTTGCCCAGCGACAGCCCCGAAACCTGAACGCTCTTGACAAGATCTGTATGGAGGATTTGGCCAAAATCCCGGCTGCAGTGTGTGCAAACCTGGTGAAGAACTACAGAAAACTTCTGATCTCTGTATTTGCAAACAAAGGTTTCCGTACCAAATATTGAGTTCTGTTTGTCTAATGTATCAAACACTAAAAATAATCCACTGTGATTGTCTGCATTTTTTTTAAAGAATCTGTCCCTCACAGTTGAAGAGTACCTTTAATACAAATTACAGACCCCTACATGCTTTGTAAGTGGGAAACCTTCAAAAATCAGCAGTGTATCAAATACTTGTTCTCACCACTGTATATATAACAAACACCTGGATGCAGTGGCGTAGACTCTTATACGTATTTACGCTATTCTCCTCTTCATAGAGTAACAAGCTGATGTTAGATGGTTAATTAGCCAGGCTTACGACTGTGTTACAGCTTGTAACTTTGTTTATGAAACATTGTTTACATTAACAGACCTTAATAGGCATGTTGGGTGTCATGCCTTTAATTTCCACTTCATAAATATTGAAATAACCTTGAGATATTTTTCGAAACAGATGAATTTATGTTATTGTAGGCTAGGGATACATGCAGTAGCTTTATTTCAAGATGCTGACCACCAGTGCATATCAACATGTGGATTCAATCAGTGCATTACTCGGTTATGTCGCGCAGGTAGAAAACCACAGTCACTCTGGGACTTTCTGTAGCATCTCACTGGCATTTCAATCATTGAAAATTTTAATGTTTTTGATACTGGTAACATATATGTGCATAGTTATTATTTTGAGTAAATATACCTAACAATGGGGGCTGTTAAAGGTTTAAAGGTTTTAGACATTAGTGGGCTGCTGTAAAGTAAAAAAAAAAGTATTGCAACAGTAGTGTTTATATGCTAAACAACAGCTTTGTTCAAACAGTAAAGCTTTACAAAAACATTGGGGTGCGTATATCCATTTACAACAGGGGGACAGAGGATTCCCGCTGAAGCAAAAATACAGCAATAATCTGTGAAATTACTTCCTCTCCTCTGCCACAGTAATAACCGTTTCAAAGAGCAAAATTGAGCATTTCTTTGCTCGAACTTCCCCGTACAGAAAGGAATTGACCTATAAACAGCTCAACTCCAGTGAGGGGCAGCCATGATTTTAAGACAGAACCATTACCACAACGAACCCAGCCCGTATCTGACCTCATGGATCTGAAAATTCAGTCTCCATAAACATTTATCATAGCCCATCTTCTACCAAATTTCCGTTAGATGAGGCAATGATCTGAATATGTAAAAACTGTCTGGCATGTGTGCACAAGCCTAAAGGACAAAGTAGAATATTATGTGTCAAATTATGCAAATTCCAGCTATTGTAATATACCCCCTGCTATTGAAGCATCAATTCACTTTATGTAGGACTTGCAGTTGTTTCAAATTCTTGTTTATCTCTGATTTACCAGTTTTTTCATCTGAGTCCCAACAACCTTTAACACTCAATGGATTCCACACACATTGCTTTTCCTAATCTTCAGGGAACATATTTTTAGTTTCAATTTTTATTTATTTTAGCTTATGTTTTTTTCAGCAGGCATTGGTGAATACAAACATATCTCTACACATCTCCTTCCATCCATCATCTTCCGCTTATCCGGGGTCGGGTCGCGGGGGCAGTAGCCTTAGCAAAGAGACCCAGACTTCCCTCTCCCCGGCCACTTAGGCCAGCTCCTCGGGAGGAATCCCGAGGTGTTCACAGGCCAGCCGGGAAACATAATCCCTCGAGCGAGTCCTGGGTCTTCCCCATGGCCTCCTCCCGGTGAGACGTGCCCAGAACACCTCACCAGGGAGGCGTCCAGGAGGCATCCTGACCAGATGCCTGAGCCACCTCAACTGGCTCCTCTTGATGTGGAGGAACAGCGGCTCTACTCTGAGCCCCCTCCGGATGACCGAGCTTCTCTCCCTATCTCTAAGGGAGTGCCCAGCCACCCTACGGAGGAAACTCATTTTAGCCGCCTGTATCCGCGATCTCGTTCTTTCGGCCACCACCCAGCGTTCGTGACCATAGATGAGGGTAGGAACGTAGATCGACCGGTGAATCGAGAGCTTTGCGTTTCGGCTCAGCTCTCTCTTCACCACGAAAGACCTGTACAGCGCCCACATAACTGCAGACGCCTTACCAATCCGTCCATCGATCTCCCGCTCCATTTTACCCTCATTCGTGAACAAGACCCCCAGATACCTAAACTCCTCCACTTGAGGAAGGATCCCATCCCCGACCCGGAGAAGGCACTCTACCCTTTTCCGGCTCAAGACCATGGTCTCGGATTTGGAGGTGCTGATACTCATCCCAGCCACTTCACACTCTGCTGTGAACCGCTCCAACGAGAGCTGTAGATCACGTTCAGATGAAGCCAACAAGACCACATCATCTGCAAAAAGCAGAGACCCGATCCTGAGGTCACCAAAACGGATCCCCCCTCCTTAGGGGCTGCGCCTAGAAATCCTGACCATAAACTTTATGAACAGGACCGGTGACAAAGGGCAACCTTGGCGGAGTCCAACTCTCACTGGAAACGAGTCCGACTTACTACCGGCAATGCAAACCAGACTCTGACACCGTTCATACAGGGACCTAACAGCACGTATCAAAGTGCCTGGTACCCCATACTCCCGGACTACCCCCACAGGGCACCCCGAGGGACACGGTCAAACGCGTTCTCCAAGTCCACAAAGCACATGTAGACCGGTTGGGTGAACTCCCACGCACCCTCCAGGACTCTGCCGAGGGTATAGAGCTGGTCCAGTGTTCCACGGCCAGGACGAAAACCGCATTGTTCCTCCTGAATTCGAGGTTCGACTATCCGTCGGACCCTCCTCTCCAGAACACCCGAATAGACCTTACCAGGGAGGCTCAGAAGTGTGATCCCCCTGTAGTTAGAACACACTCTGTGGTCCCCCTTTTTAAAGAGGGGGACCACCACCCCGGTCTGCCACTCCAAGGGAACTGCCCCCGATGTCCACGCAATATTGCAGAGCCGCGTCAACCAACACCGCCCTACAACATCCAGAGCCTTGGGGAACTCCGGCTGCTTCCGGAGTCCCACAGGCCAAGAAGGCCCGATTGGACTCCTTCTTCAGCTTGACAGCATCCCTCACCGCCGGTGTCCACCAGCGGGTTTGAGGGTTGCCGCCGCGACAGGCACCAACTACCTTGCGGCCACAACTACAGTCAGCCGCTTCGACAATGGAGGCACGGAACATGGTCCATTCGGACTCAATGTCCCCCACCTCCCCCGGGACGTGTTTGAAGTTCTGCCGGAGGTGAGAGTTGAAACCCCTTCTGACAGGAGACTCCGCCAGACGTTTCCAGCAGACCCTCACAACACGTTTGGGCCTACCAGGTCTGTCCGGCGTCCTCCCCCACCAAAGGAGCCGACTCACCACCAGGTAGTGGTCGGTGGATAGCTCTGCCCCTCTCTTCACCCGAGTGTCCAAAACATGCACACATCTCCTTCCAATAAAATATGATAAAATAATGTGTTTCGAAATATTCACCAGCATGAAAAGAAATTCAAAACTTTTCATGCTGGTGGATAGTTTAAACACCTTAACATCTTGTTAAGGTGTTTAAACTATCCACCTTAACAAGATGATGCTGTGTTGAAACTATAGCCGGTTTGTTCTAAATCATGTAGGTCTGTGAGGCCGTCGACTGAAGCATGAATAATGACTAAATAATTGTACTTCTGTAATGCTAAAGACGCTAAGAAGGAAAAAGATAATACCCTTCACAAGTACTTGAAAATGACTACTGAAACTAGCAGCTGTCCAGGACCAGGACTAATTGTTGCTTTTTTGTTTAAAAATAAAACCAGCACGATCATGTTAGAATTTTATTTTTGTAAAGCACCAAGATGCTCTCAAAGCAGCTTAAATTTACTAAAGGTTTTCTCATTACAACCCAGGTCTACTATATTTGCCAATTTACATTAGAGTCACTGAAGAGTTATAACATAGGGTAAAAGTTCATACATCTTAATATCATGAAGATCGTGTAAATGTATTTCAGGTCTGAAATGTACTGATATATAGTTAAAACCATTTAACCAAAGCCATATTATATCTACAATAACAAAATATTCCTTACAACTTATTTCATGCACAATAATTGTTAATGAAAGAAGCAATTCTACTTTAAGAATATTGCAGCTACTTACAAATACTAAAAGCACTCTGATCTGGTTCTCAGTTTGGGACACAGTCCTTAAATTTAGTCGATTTTCAGTCTATCTAGTTAAAAGAACAACATCATAAGAAACTTCAGAAAGAATTCAAGTTATAGTTAAAAAAAATAATTTCTCCTGCAGAGTTCTGACCAATCCTGCAAACAGAATGTTAGGAAAAATACAAAGTGAGCCAGTTTACAAGCTGTGCTAGTATTTGCATTCAATAAAAAATAATAAAATCTTAAACTGCAAATCAATCAAATTCTTAAAGTGTAAGACTAGTTTCCAGGAGTAAAAAATATGCATTTTACCTAGGTGTCTCATTAGGAAATAGTAGGGCTATCAGGGGAAATAATGCTTACCAAGCATTTAGTACTGCTTTGCCAACAGCTACAACCAGCTATTATTTATCCCAGTTTTTTTTTAAGCCCCTGTCGCCCACGCACAAATGCTAATAGCACAATAGCACTTTTGCTCGGCTGTGGTTGTCTAAAGGTAAAGGGAGACCCATCACCTCATCAATCCCATCAACTCCTACTCCCATCCCAGCTATGACCCTGCAAAAACATTGTTTAGGCTCCGTTTAGATGTGCTCTAACGGGCCTGAATGGTAGCAGGATGTAGCCCCTCATTGGGGGCAAACAGTGAGAGGCGCCTGTGAGTGCAGCATGAGTGGGTGCTTTCCAACGTGTGAGTGCTCTCTGCTGGCAGCAAGCAAGTACTGCAGCTCAAAGTGAGAGGTAGCTGGACCACTGATTTCAACACAACACCCTCTCCCACTGACTGGTGACGGTCTACTGGAGACTGTCGGCATAAAGGCTGGATGAAGGGTAGAGCATTCATGGTGCTTCTGTTGCTTTATAGCCTAGACAAGGGGTGGCAAAAATTGATTGGTTGTTTCTGCAGCTACATTCTATAAAAGAACATCTTTTATTACAGCCTATTGCATCAACCCCTTTCTATGTTGTTTATGTTAAGCTTTTTGGGATTGTTTCTTGCAAATTCTGAATTCACCGATATAAATATTCAGAAATATTCAAGCTTAGAAAGCGTCAAATATAGAATTGTATGTTGTTGTTTTTTCTCTTATAAGATGTTGAATCTTAAAAAGCAAGTGTAGTACAGTGACCTCCACTGGTCAGACTCTCTAAATGCTGCCTTTTTTCTTAGTTATTTTAGGGAGTGAGGATTAATGGTTAGGAAGCAATGCAGCGATCAGGTGGGAGAGATGCCACTTTTCTTTTAACTCTCACCTGCCACTTCCAAAATTGACACCAATCCTGAAACAAAATGTGTTTAAGTATTTTGGAACAAGGCAGTAGTTTTGACTCTAAAAGAAATGATATGTATTATATTTGACTATCACCATTAAAATATAACAATGTTTAACTTTATTATAGTTTTAAAAGGGCATCAAAGTGCCTTTTCATTGGCTAGAGTGCTTATAATTCTTAGTTTAGATGTATTAAATGAAAATTAAATAATGATTGGATATTTCAATATCTGATCTTTTAATCAAGAAAATGAAATTAAAATTGGGCTATTTTGATCTTTGTTCAGATGACCGCATCGCTAGAATTGGGGTTATTTCTTATTATATGAGTTAAAAAGTGACAAATCCAACATTTTGAATGTAAACAGTAAATGCAACTAGCATTTTTTAATAAGTGTTCCAACATTCTGGGAAGAGAAGAAAAACAATCCCTCTTGCTTTTCCTGTTTTTATTTAACTTAGCTCACTGTTGGATTTTATAACCGAAAGGCCACACCATTCCAACCCCACTCTTGTTCTCGGTTATATTTTTCCTCCATTTCCCTCCCCTCTCTCAGCTCACGTCCCCTCAAACCCTCCATCTGTCTTTTAGGTGAATCGTCAATGCTGCAGACGCAGCCCCCACCTCGTGGTAGGCACAGGGGAGGGGTCTGAAGGGAGACAGATAGAGCTTCTGATTTTGACACATAGTGATTTGAGGTCGAATGCTTGAGCACATCCTGTTGTCCAAACCAAAGCTGTAAACCACTAATGGTTGAGTCAAGGTTTTTGTCAAGCAGGCTCTAGGCACGGCACTTATTATCCCGTCGGACGGCTGTGCTCTTTTGTTTTGTCCATCTCTGCACGTGCGTTGATGATTTTTATTTTATCTTTTTTTTTAGGGTGGAAAAGGGTGGGTGGGATAAAATGGTAAGTTAAAAACCTGAACTGAAAAAGAAGAAGGGAGTGGCACCTAAAAATGCCTGCAGAACTGAAAAGCAAGATTATTTTTTGCACAAGAGGAAGCAGCGGCATGCATTCGCATACAAAGGAGAACAAGTGGCCTTTACATGGAGTGCAGCTGCTTATTAAGACTCACTCCTTCGTGCATTATTCTTTTCATCCCCACTCAACCACAAAGTGATTTGACTGCAAAAGATTTAGAATGCGCAAAAAATATCTGTAATAAATGTTGCAGATCAGTCGCCTCCCTGCAAGTTGAAACACAATAAACAGAACAGTCCATAAAAGTATCAGACTGAAAAACGCTGTGTGGGAGAGAGCGAAACAAAGCAAAAAAGGAAGAAAAAAAAAGAATATGAAAGACTCCAAATCTCTCCAACTCCATAATAGAGAAATGAGCACATATAAATGTGTTAAGAGTATCTCCTTGCATCTTGTATAGACTGCATGTATTTAATCTGTAAAGCTTATTAAGGCCGAGTCATTACTATGCAAAGCAGCACCCAGAGCTTTTCTCTCGCTTTTCAGCCGGGAGCAGTGTTTGGCCAATAGCACTGGCCCCCCGCCTCTCATTCTGCATTCATAACATGCAACATTTGCACAATGTATCTCTCAAAGGCCCTGAATAGAAGGCCTTAATACTCATGTAAACAACTGCAAACCAATTACTTAATGAATCGAGCCCACACATAATGAGGAGCTTCACAAAGGGCTATAAATGCATTTTTGTACCAAAGCTTCTGCTTTAAACTACAATCCCTCTGCTGTAGTCCCAGGCTTAACAGGCAAATCATAATTATTGTCTAAGACAACAGAGACGGAGCCATTTTTGTATTTTTCGAGTCCAGCTCCGTCCTCCTTTTGAAGTCACTCATCAGCTCGCTGACAAAATAAAGCAAATAATTAACAAGCGGGATGGAGAAAAGAGAGAGGAAAACATGGGATGACAGAGAGGGAAAGGCAAAGAGGGATGAAGAAGGGACAGAAAGACGAAGAGAAGGAGAAAAGCTGCATGGTCGCGCTTCTGTTGAAGTGCGAGGCTTCCAGACCACTTGTGGGAGCAATAAACTGCAAAAGTAGCTGCGGTAAGCGGAATGTTTGAATCAGAGCATAGTAGAAAAATTAGACTTATCTGTCCTACGACAACGAGAAGATTAGGATAGTCTTTTTTCCAACTGAGAGGAGATTACAGTGTCAGGCATGTCTAACTACCAATTTGTCCTATTTTACTCACACATACACCTTATGTTTCATCATTGCATCCGGTATGTCCACATTTTGCCCTGCAAATTTTGTTTAATCACACACTTGGTGGATTCCACATGCACATCCCAGACTGGAAGACAGACACCACCTGAGAGGGGCTTTTTTTGCCCAAAATTGGCTCATGTTTATTAAATACGTTGGTCAGTGGCGCTGGCAGGGGCAGGAGTGAGGAGGACCACAATAGAGCCAGGCCATTAGACCCTTCCATGGACTAATAAGCAGACTGGAGCGCTTGTTTTCCAGGGTGATACAGACTTCAGCCTCCATGTCAGCGTGTTGCCCGGTAATCACATGAAATCAGAGAAGATTATTCCTCATAACGTTTACCCAGCCATTACTAAAGCCCAAATGGGTCTGCGGTGAAGAGGCGCTCTGAGGACCTAAAAAGCGATTGCAGATTTGATGAAGTTGTGTTGATATTCATGTGCAACCGAGATGGTGTGAGCTTCTGCCGAGCTAGTTGTCATTAGACGGTAAATAATGTTTGGAGGGTAACAAATGAGAGGACATTTGTCCTTGTCGACTCTCGAGTCCCCTTCTTCTGAAACAGTTTTCGGTGATTCTCTTCTTGACATGATCTGTTTGCATTCTGCCAACAAGCCTGAAAACAGTAGTATTAAGGCTCCAATCTATTTTTCGCGGCAGCTGATTTGCTTTTGAATCCTGAAAACATGGTTGAACCCGGCTAACAGTGAGTAAGAGGGGCTTTAGGGGCCTTTTGTCTTTGTAAGCGAGTTAATGGGTGGCGCCCCCTTGATCTTATGGAAATGAACAGGGAATTATGAGAGCTGCCATGCAAATGTACATCAACCACTTTGGTGTCTGGTGGCCCATTTCCTGTGGCCCGTTGAATAACAACAATGTTCTTACCGAGGGTAAGGGTCTTGATGTGAGGAGCGTTTGGCCCTCCCCAGGTCCTCTTCATGGCCATGATTTATTCCTTAAAAGAGCAAACAGTCCCAGATAAAACCATTTGATTCCTGATTCATCTCATCACCGGCTAATTTACCATCTATTCTTACAATCATACTTATGAAAAAAGCTCAAAACTAGTCTTGGGTTTCCTTGATGTTCACAAATGAGTAAACAAAAGACGTCAAGATTTTAAATGATCAAGTTCCAGTCACTCACCCGAAAAGCTACTTTCCTCCTCCTCCTCTTCAGAACTCGGCGGTCTTTTCTGCATGGCTGACTGCTTAAGTAACTGATACGCTTTTGTCTCTGCTCAGGGGATACACACACAGACACAAACACCTACAAAGTCATGGTCAAATATTTGCTTTAAAACCCGGGTTTCCAACTTCCACAGGTTTCAGTGTTTGGAAAGGCGACATGCTCCAGTAGCTGCCTTTGTTTTTGGCCTTGTTGCTGAACAGAAAACGGATCTGTTAATTTAACAGCAGTTTTTCATGATTCAACAGTTGCCTGGACATACCAGTCAGTATGAAATAATATTTTTAAATCGGGTTGGAGTTTTTTAGGGATATTACGAGACACGTGTCACAAACTTTAATGTATTTTTGGGGGATTTCGTATGATAGTTTATCAAAAAGTAGGGTATAACTGTAATTTTTCTACTGAGCCCCCCAGGGGACATGGTGGAGAAAATATTTTTAAGGTGAAAAATAGATAAATAATAATAATAGATAAATAATATTCCCACATAAAAAAAAATAAACTTCCCCTCGTACTCGTGAAATTTGATTCAGGTATTTTTCCGGTACCTGTCCTACTGCAGGACTCTAAACTCTAAATTAAAATTTAAGTTTCTCAGCAAAGAACAGGCAAGGGTTGCAAAAGGAACACATTTTATTGTTGCACATATTCTTCTGGGGCAAGTAAACATTGCTCTTTGGGCTAAGATGTTGATTTTAATGATTGCCGTTTTAGAAAATAAAACAAAACACGTAAGCCTGTCTTTCAACTTAGTGATTCAATAAATATGCACATTTCCACAACTGTTTATACTCTGCAGTACTTATTACCCCCATTGTGCATCTTGCTACATGAATAATAATTGTCCCCAGCAAACATCAAATAACTCTCAAGTTTATGGTTATTTTCCCCAGTAATTTTAAAAAACAAACTGATGCCATTGTGGATAATATCTTCTTTAGGGATCTGTCAACTCCATGAACTGCAGGACATTTTCCCCCATGCTGCTCCTGTCAAATGTGATCAGTCAAAGTTGGCGATATCACGAGAAACTTTCTCGAGATAACACAAATGTTTCTTGAGATAATGCAAAGGTTTCTCGAAAAAACACAAAAGTTTCTTGAGCTAATGCAAAACTTTAAAGTGATCTTGAAAAAATGAATTTATTTATTTATTTCTCACCTTAAAAATATTTTCTCCACCATGTCCCCTGTGGGGCTCAGTAGATTCTAGCTTCCCCTGGCATATGTAAATTAAATCCAAAGTTACCTACCATTAGGCAAGGGAAACCATTGTATGAAAAAGTCAAGGTTTCATAACCAATACAATTTTCCTTAATACTGTTGCGGTATGAGCGTTTTTTTTTTGTGGGGGTTTTTTTATGCGACGTCTCGTCATGGAGAAAGTAGAGGTTCCTCATGCCGTGTGAAGCTGCAGCGTATAGCGCAACAACCCACCCCCCCCCCCCCCCCCCCCCCCCCCGCGCGCGTTTGTTGTGAGTGACGTTAAGTCTTTATGTGCAGGCAGCTCTGCAGGCTGTGTGATGGCCAAAAGAGGCGAGCCCCCAGAACTTTTTCCACCCTTTAAGCGGACCAAGTCGGCTGTTTGGGAATACTTCGGCTACGGTAAAAAGCCAGACGGTAACGGCTTGGAAGAAGAAGGTCACCAAAACGTGCTTGAGAAGAGTGGCAGCCAAAGGAGGCAATACATTGAATATGCTAATATGCTCGTATGCTAAATTCAAGGTAAAGTTAATGCAGTCGTGACATGAACGAGGGTAATAGCGTCTGACATTAGTGAAATTAGCTTGTTACATTGGCAGATATGGTAACTACCAAATCTTATCTTTTCTTCATCTTTATCCTTTAGTAACTTTTTTAACTGAGGCAGATATGGTAATTAGCAGGCTAATGATGATTTATCTTAGCATGCTAGTTACCATATCTGCCTCAGTAAAACAAAAACAAAAAAGTTATTGTCAACTTCTTTTCTTTCATCAATCTTATTGGCAAGATGGATAACGGCAGCTCTTTATTTATTTATTTATTTATCTATTTATCTAGCTTAGAATTTTTTTTTTTACTATTTTCAATTAATTAATTAATTTTCCTTTTTTTTATACAGACATTCAAAAGAAACATTTTAAGCTGTAATCATAATACCGTGTAACCGTGATATTTTTCCTTAGGTTATCATACTGTCAGAATCTCATACCAGCCGATGCCTACCTGCCATACTGCATATAGGTGCATAACTGATTATAAGATCCAATAACTAGTTCTTGGTCCCACTGTGGACATTTCCTGAAAATGTAATCAAAATCTGTTAAAACTTTTTGAGTTATTTTGCTAAAAGACAGACAAACCCTGGTGAAAACATAACCTCCTTGGCAGAGGTAAAAAGGTCTATATAGAATCCAACCATTTTATTTTATTTTAAATATTAGTCATTCACTCCATCAATTTGGTGTTTTGACATTGGTTCCAATGTCAAATGGAGGACAACCAACCCAATCAGATGACAAAGCGAACAAATGCTATGGTCAAATCAGGCCAAAATGACCTGGCAGTGGCAATGTCATGCTATGAAGAAATTTTTTTTTACTCTTCTCTAAATACGTAAATCTGATGGAGACATATCCAATAATTCTACAACGTATGACGTAGAGATGCTGTATATAAATGCATGGCACTCTTTTCAAATGTTTTGTTTCTATCAAATTATGAAATCCATCTATCATCAATTAATTTTTACTACACAATTATGTTGTATATGGTGTTGGTTTACCATAAAAAATCCCAACAAAATATATTGCAGTTTCAGGGTCTAACATGATGGTGAAAAAGTTTAGCGAAAAGGTTAAAGTGCTGTTTCAAAACATTGTATATTCGAGGGGATTACTGACTAAAGGGGTTTCGATGAAACTGAACAAGTTCACAAGAATAAAAATGATTTTCAAATCTGAAATCAAGAAAATAATGCTATGATCTCAGGTGAGCAAATCCAACAATATCTAACTAGTTTTAAAAGTACTTATTCTGTTAGTGCATTTAGCATTAAGTGTTGCGGTAGCAATCTCCCAGAGCCCCTTTATATAGCCGCTGTTTTACATCTACTCACTCTACAGTCGCACATCTCTTAGCAATTACTCCCAGTTCCAAGGTTGACGTGTTATTTGATTGTGACAATGATGTCGCTCAAGACAGCAAAAATATTTTCCTTGCAGAATCCTTGCATATATATAATTATTTTTTTTAGCAAGTTATAGCTCTTTTGATTAAGTGCAGCAATTTGAAAGTGGACACATTTCGCAGGCTCTGCAGCTTAGGGATGCGGATACATGAAAAACCCAGTTGGAAATCCGACAGTTACTGGTAATGCAGGATTAACTTTACATTTCAGAGGTGAGCTGAGGGATGGGTACACCAACTGCTTCCAGGATACCGTCAAATCTAGTACTTTTTCAAGTCCAGCCCTGGCGGAGCATTGTTTAGAAGATAATGAGAAGCGATGACAGATCTTCTGCGCTGCCTACCCTGGCACCCTGACAATTAAAGCAGCCGCATTATGCCAGGCCAGCGAATTATAAGTCCTGCCAGATTCTTCGGACCAAGCTGTAAACGCGGCTAGTGTTTTCTTGGAGATAATTAGAGAGAACTAGCATGGCTCTTCAGGTGGGACTTTGACCCTGGATTCACCTTGATCATCCTGCCTCAGCTATTGTGTAAAGGAGCCCATTATTATCTGCAGTGGGAAGAAAAACAAACCACAACATAAGGACAGTGTGAATGCTGAGGCACCAGCAGTGCCTTTTTACCTCTAATAGGACCACTTTCCACCGGGCTTTCGTCCTGGCTGTCCTCTTCAGCGCTTTGTAGTTCTGTAAGAAAGGAAAGCAGACACTGAGAAGCAACGCCAGGGAGGAAGTGAGTCTTGGACAAAAATCGGTAGGGGGATTTCCTCTTTTATATGTGAATTAACACCTGTATAAAAACAGGAAAGTAAATAACGTCTTATGTAAACATGTCTTCCACCAAAGAACATACAAATTCTTCTGCAGAAAGAAATTGTCGAAAAACAAAAGTAAAATAGCAATGAAAAGCATTTACTTGTAATAAAGATATATATAAGACGAACAAAGAAACTGTCTGTGGAAGCAATTTTTGCCCCTGACCAGTGGCTAACTAGCTGTGAATGCACCAAACATGAGTGCATTCACATCACGGCAATAATAACACTCTTCAGAGTAGATGCTGCAACTAATAGAATAGAAGCTAACATTAGCTCTTCTCTGCATCACTGAAATTATAGGAAGCAAAGCTATTTAAAAGGAAACTATTTGCTATGGCATGTCCAAACATGCCTGAGGTTTGCAGAGGATGTGGGAATGCAAGACTTTCACCAGATATAAGGAAGGATAAATAAAGTAAAGCACTGTTCCATTCTATTGTTTACATTTTTTAACCTCAGATTGTCATGGAAAATGCTGGATTTCAAGCCTACTGGATACAGAACAGGAGAAAGTAAGATACTCAGCAGATATCAGGAAGGATGAATAAAGCACAACAGTGTTACTCTGTTTGATCTTTCAAAGCTTTGATCTCCTTCTGTCACAGGAAATGTTAGTATTAACGTTGGCAGCCTTTTGAAACTATGCAGCTAATCTAAGACCTACTTTACGCAGAGACTGTTAATAGTTATGATAAGATATTGATGCTACTTTAAAACTCTGTAATCATCTAATAAACCAGTAAAACTAGCAATGTGAAAGGATTGCATAATTTCTTTATAAATATGATTTTTTTTTAAATCTATCCAATAAAAACTAACATTTAGTGGGATAATAATAAGTGATGGTCTTTGCAAGTTAAGGTTGTTGCTTTTGATGTTTGGTCTATTTTTTCTCTGTTAACTCTATGAAAAATACTAATTATAGTTTAAAAAAATCTTAAGTTTATGTTGTCTATGCATGAGTAAGGAAGGCTAAAGTATGTTTTTTTTTATTTTTTTTTATATTCATATATTTGAGTTTCTGGAGAGAAATTGGTGGCAGTTCAAAGAGTCATAACAAACAAAATCCAGGACTTGGTACGACTGGTGCTGCAATGAGGCCTGGTTACATGCTATAAATTATTACAAATGGATTAAAAACTCAGCCACATTTTTCTTTAAAGTGGATCCTTTTTTTGCATCTAACTTTATTAGAGATATCGCTGCAAGCATGATGCACCGTGAACATCTGAAGTTACCTTGGATATGTTGCGTGCGTACCAATCGGGAGGGCTTCACATCTGCGTCCGCCAAGGCAGAGGAATTATTGCACGAAGAAGAAGAGTCACTCTCATCCTCCGCTGAGGGGCCCTCCTCACTGGACCGGGAGAGAAGTGCCCTCATCAGCACTTTGGCCTGTGCACAGCACAAATTAAAACCACCTTTTTAATTGTTCTCATTTTGTGAAAGAAGCGTAGAATTGAACTTTGGCCATGGCTGCTCACGCCGAGGTGCAAGCCGTAATGTGTGTTCCTACACCAACATCCAATAACTTCCAAGTCCCTAACTCGTTTAACAAAAAAAAAGGAAAAAAGGATTGTTTCTCATGCTGCTGTGCCTGCTCTCCTCTTCAATCACTTTAGCTTTTCTCACTCCCTCTTTTCTCATCCATGAGATTAGAGAATTTTCTAAAGAATGCAATCACCCTGCCGTTAATGTGCAACACGTTTCAGATATCTTTCCTCTTGGCTGAGAGGATAGAGACAAACTACTCTCTTCCCGCCTCTTCAGCTCATTTTTATCTCTGTGGTGACGAGGATACACAATTAAGAGAAGCTGTTCTGGGAGATGCCACACACAGATTTCCTTTCTCCCCACCCAAATCAAATCATGCCATCATGATCTCTCTTTTGTGATCAAAGGATGCCTCTCAGCCTTGGACAGCCATTTGGAACTTTTAATGAACGTTAATATGAAGGGGATGATCAGGAGGATTTTGACAGTGACAAAATTTGAGTGCATTGTAATTTGTTATCAGTAGGTCACAGGAAAGATCGACAAAGCACACGCTTTCATTTTTTTTTTTTTGTGGAGAGAAAGATGCAAGAACATGCTGATCTGATTTTCCCGCTAAAGAAACTGTCTTGATTCTTGTCCCTAAAATCGTTGTTTGTTTGTTTTTTTTTATTTAGCTTTCGCTGATCCACTGCATTTTAAATATCAATGAATGCAACTGTTAGCACTTGAATATTCAAAGGGCCGCTTTGAGTGTGTGCATGTGAGCTGCACGCTCCCATTTGTTGGAGTAGCCAGGCTGCGAGGCAGGACGTGAATGGAAATGTCTGCCTGAGCCCAATATGCAGAGAGTGAGCGGTTGTACGAGTGGACAGAGGAACATAAAGAGAGAGATGGGTGAGTGGAGGACAGGAGGGAGGAATAGAGGGAGTGAGAATCAAAGCAATAAAGGGAGAGAAAGATTTCACTCAGCCTCTTTCTGATGCACTTGGATACAATGATGTAGATGGCCGTGCAGGTCTTTCTTTTGTGAGTTCATATTTTCAAGAGGCTCTACAGCCTCCCTCTCTGCCACTTTCATTGAGTCGGGTGTACTGCAGCAACAAATCGATGCCACAATAATCCCAATAATATGAGTCAAAACAAATCAGTAAACCACAAGGGTCCATAGCTGGACTGTATTCATAAAGGATCTATTGATTTTTTGACTGCTTAAGTTTTCACACCCTCTAAGTATTTAGATATTTGCACAGCAACATTTTGCCAGAAAATTAACAAAGAACACCCTCCGTGATAAATGGTGTGGGCAGCCTCATGCTGTCGTAACCTTTTTATAGACTTCAATTACATTTTTTTTTTAAGCAGTTTTTTTTCTTCCTGAGTCACAATCATGTACTACTTTATGTTAGTCCATCACACACATCCCTACTAAATTACATTGAAATTACTGGTTCTAATGAGACAAAACTCTATGAATACTTTAGTAAGTCACTGTAATTTAGAGACAGGTAATTAAGAGACAGGTAAGTTTGAAGGAAATTTTCGCTTTCTTTATAATAAACCACTTGGGAATGATTTGTAATTCCTACTGTAAAAAAAATGCCCTGTTAGAAAATTGTATAAGCAGGAAAACAAAAACTTTTTTTTTTCTCAAGGGCAAGCAAAACAAAAACAAAAAATTAAACAAGAAAAGGAAGTAAGATAATAAACAATGTCCGTGTGTCAAAGAAGGGTGGATATGTTATTGTGTGATTCTCTGCGTGCCCTATGAGAGTGAGTGTGTCTTTGATGCTACCTGCTGGCTGTAGTCGGCATCACGCTCCAGCAGAAGCGGCGTAAACAGTTGGACCATGCGCTCAGTGTTGAGGACACGGTTCTCCTTGAGCACAAGGGCGTGCTTGAACCAGCGATCCCACAGCCGAGCAGCATTGGGAGGGAGGCTGGTGCTGTGGTTAGGGTAGGGGTGGGGCAGCAAGGAAAACAAAAACAAAAAAGATGCTGTCTCAGGAAGAAAATATAACAAAGGGGAAAATGAAATCTCTACATAGATAGCTAGAAATGTGAGCAGGTTTACCTAAAACAAAATAATTTATGTTTCATAGGTTAATGTTTTTCAGGAGGTGTTCATGGACTTTTTCTGTACCGTCTTTAAACCATGTCAAAGCTATGAATTATTGATTAATTTCCAGTGAACACTGAACAGACACAGAAACTGATATGACCTCAGGCTGAAAAACTGGATAATAGGTCGAGGTCAACCAACTGGCATCTCCAGAGAGCAACGCTGCGGGATGTGTCTCTTAGAATTAGAGTATATAATAGGAAAGGTCTCCGTGAAATCAATAGGCTAGTGAAGCAGAACATAGATTTGGCTCAGAGTATAACTACATATTATCCAAAGGGACTGGAAGTCGCAGATAGGGCATTTTAATTTACTCATGACATTCACCCATGCCGTGTGGGGTGAATCCAAAAATGACCTTTTAGGTTTGAGGAGAAGAGAGACCGATCAAATTGTAGAATGCAACATCTCAGAAACTGCTTTCGGTTGAAATAAAATAAAAGTAAAAAGAACATACAGCAAACATCCAGTCTGTATAGCAGATTTCACCTCTGCTGTGAGTGTGTACTTTAAGTAAAGAAAACTCTGTTGAACTCCAGCTCTTAGAGCAAAAATGATTTGGGTCTCTGATTTGCAGCTACCATAAACTGGAAAAAACCTTGGCTATTTTTTTTTTAATCCTTACTAGTTTTATCAATATATATATCAGTAAAAGTGTTTGATGATAAACTAAAAGACTGAAAACTGTTTTACATAATTAGCACTGGAAATATACGAGTTACACAATAACAAAAATTCATTTTAATAAAAAATACATTAGTACACCTAAAACAATTACATAAAAAATATATATAAATGCCACTTTTCACTTTTTGAGTTCTCAATAAAAAAAAACAAAAAAAAACAATGACTCTTACCTTAATTCATTAGGCTCAGTGCTGGACTGATGAGCTCTCACCAGCTCCAGTGGAAGCACGCAACCTTTCTCCGTGCTCCATGACAACCTCTGAAGCTCATGAAGGACGACAGCTCCACATGCTTCAAGGTCCTCGTCAATCAAGCCTGCTCCATCATCACAAAGGCTGCCCAATACACAGAAAGCGGTCAGCTATTGCCATGGCGCCCTGAGGGTGAGCCCCGGGTCAGAGTTGAAAAAAGAATGAATCGAAGACAAACAAACATCCTAAACGAGCAACATCATAAATATCAGCGCGACAAAACATTATGAGGGTCATGACACTGAATGGTCACAAACAGACGGAGGTAAGCACACACTATGTAGTTAGACAGCCGTCTTCTGGTACAACATTTATTCTTTTATGCTTTACGACAGGAGCGGCAATTATGGTAAATGATTCATGCTATGAAGTATAAAAAGCTTATGAAAAAGAAGCCCTGTCTAATGAAACACATTCCCTGTCCTCTATCTCTATGACTCCCAACAACAATCGAGCCGGGGTGGTTACTATAACAATCCCCCGTTTGAAAAACCCCTCAGAAATAAAGACGCACGCCTCATGGTGATGACACTTCATCTAATGTGAGAGCCCTCAGCAGAAGGATAATATGTTTTTCTCATCTGCTCAAAATGCTCCACAGCTATTAAATAAATTTACATGGCTTTCCATTTAGACAGGGAGAGATAAGATTGTAAAGTTTGAAGAAAGACAGAAAGGATGTACCTGATAATCCTATTGAGTTGTCTCCCATCTATTGAGGAATCTCTGTACATGTGGCTCTGCTCGCCGTGGAGTCGCCCTTCTATGCTGTTCAGTAGATTAAAGAGTCCTTCCAGTGAAAGGCTAAAAAAAAAAAATTTAAATATTGTGATGAAAGGAAATAAATAGTGGAGGTCATATAATCGATTGGCTAGCCATTTGTAAAAAGGAACCAAAAAAAAGGGATGCCATTTGATCCAAAAATCTGTTACATGTTTTTTGTTTTGTTTCGTTTTTTTCCAGGCAATTTCCTTGAGGTACTCAAGGACCGCTGGAGAATCCGGCCATCAAAACGCGATGACAACGACACAAGATTTCAACACTTCACTGTGTCTGTTGATGGTGCCACATGTAATAGCAGGTTACAAAGAAAAGCTCTGACACCTGGCACTCAAAAAGGAGAACTTCTGTCTGCTGCTGTAGTAAAGCGCAGGATCAATCCCGTCCAGTTAAATAACAAGACAATGCTGAAAATAATGAAATTTACGAACACAGTTAAAGCTTACAGAAATGATTCCTAAAAGACAGGGGCCTCTGGATGATTTCTTTTGGTGATATTTAAACTTTGATGTGGTCCAGTGAGACTATGAACGGAGAGATGGATGCCTAATGCATTTGAAGATACAGAATTCCTCTTTTTCTTGTGCATTAAGGCCTGGGTGGCTTTCATTGAATTCTATCAAAAACCCCAGCGGAGACATTCTGAGCTGCAATGGTTTAAAGAGAGGCAACAGAGAGTTTATGACAGTTTGTAATAGGCTCTTAGGTCAAGGTTCAGCAAACAATTGCTCCCTCCTATTTCACAGGTTGTTTCCTGGTAACATTCTGATTAAGCTGCAAGCTTGAAGTATATCCAGAATATTTTGCAAAGCAGACTCCATTTTTAAGAATAGGCTAAACCAGTGTCTTTCCCACTAGTTTTTCCACTTTATAAAAATAACGGATATGGAGAGAATAAATAAAAATTATTTTCTGCAAATACCTCTTACCATTTTTACTGTCAGGATGTCTAACCTTGCTTTGGATGCTGCTATCCACATTTCAATATTGTCAGAGTTGTATTTTAACTAGGTGGAAGAGGTCAGCGGTAATACTGTTGTACGACACAGTTCTGCCAATTTTTTTTACCAGACAGAAATAGTTTCAAAATTGAGTGATCAGTGTCAGGGGGAAGCACACCACTCACACAGAAGGCAAAAATAACTAAAAACAGAACTGACAAAGGTGGCCACAAATAGTCCCAGCAAACTGTGTGCAACAGCTGTGGCTCTAAATATGGTCTATGTTGCACAACAACGTGATAATTCAAGACAGTTTTTTTGTTTTTTTTTTATCTTTTTATCATGTCCTGTTCTGACAGCTTGTGCAAACAGTAAGGGAAAGTCTGGTTGCTTTACTTTGTTGGGCAGACTTTATTAATAAAAGGGTGAGAATGTGAATCGGTCCAGTTTCATTTTACAGGAAAAACAATACTAGACGGAGAGAAAATGGAAAAGGGTGGCAGAATAAGAGAAACGACAATGACAGTCAAATCAAAAATGGCAAAGCAGAAAAAAGTTTTACAAAGAAAACATTCTAATGATCAACATTTCATCTGGTTGTAAAAAGCATAGAATAAGGCAGCAAAATCTCCCATGTCATTAGTGTTGCCAATTGAAGGCTCAAATGTTTTCTCCTTATTTACAAAAACAACAAATTTGACATTTTGGAAATATTTATGGTCCCAAAAAACACAGATGGCGAGTGAAAACTAAAGGAGCACCACCCATCATTCTTAAGATAAGGTTAAGGTAACACTGCTTTGAAACTACAGTTGCCACACTAAAAGCAGGGATGGCTTTTGACACAGGTGATATGGCTCGCCACCCAGGGGGCTACAGAGGTGGAGACGGCACAGGACTTAAAGGTTGTATATGAAACATGAGCATGATAGTGACATCCAGTTTATCTATGCTGTAGGTAGAACAACAAAAACATAATTCCAGCTTTTGGGTTGCCTGGTTTGCTGCCGATATACCCAGTGACCAACCTGAGGAATGTATTTTGAAGGAGTTTAACTGACAGCTAACGTTAGCAAAGTTAGCAAGTGAGTTAGCTTACCGATTCAGGAGGAAAGCCACAGTTTCTGCGTGTTTGATGCGGTGGAAATGTTTTATGTGGGTCCAACTAGTGTGGGCTTCACCTAAAACTACTCTAGTTTCAGGTTCTTTTGCGGTCACTCCTCTCTTGAGACAGATAGCAATATGTCTGAAGCAGTTGCTTGACTTGCATACTCCACCATTTCTCCCAGTACCAGCCGAGCTGAGTTGACCATATAGTTGGATCATAGAGACCCTAACTGTCAAACCCCAACCTGTAGCTGCTACTAGCTGGTAGATTTAAACATAACGTCACTGCCATGCCCCATTTCAATTTACATTTTATTATATTTTAATTCAAATATAAACTGTTAAGAAAATGTTGTACTTTCATTCTGCACCCCTCTAAAAGCACCCTTGGATGTGTGTGTGTTTGTGTTTTTTTCTTTTTCAACGCAGCTTTTTATGAAAAGTTCCATATACAACCTTTAAAAAATGGAATAAAAAAAAAACATGGCCCTACATGGAAGGTTTGAAAGAGGGTACTCGCCCAGGCTACCATTTAAAACAAAAACCAAAACAAAAAAATCACTGGTATCTAACAACCAGATAGTAGCAGCTTGTTACACAGAGGAAAATGACAAAAAAAAGTGGAATGTCCTGCAGAATAACTCCTCCTAATCTTGGCATACAAACATATCTGCATACTTAATCTGGCTTTATATATGTACATTTACATATCTATAGTGATATATAGTAATAATTAATTCTATACAATTAACATCCCTCTGGTCTTTTATTGTGTCTGAAAACAGCTTCGCTTGACAGTGCCAAAAAGCCCCTGAGCCATTGTTCGGTTAGGTGAGACTATATTTGTGAGGCGGACACACTGATGTCATTATGAATCTGCTCTGAGAAGAAACTCAGACAATATTTCAGTGTCTCTCAGTCTATCCGTGCTGGAGGAAGAAAATATAATGGGATAATCTAATGAGTTGCCCGGGAATGGGGTTTGAATGGAAGGTGCGATATAAACTCTAACCTTAAGGGAGAGGGAAAGAGAGGGAGAGGATAGAGACTGGATGCTCTCTGAGCTTTACATCAAAGCCTCTGGTACTCTCCTCAGACACAGAAGCTCAGTGTTAACAATGACGGCTGCAGCCCCCACCGTCGTCTCTTCATTGCAGGCTAACTGCAGCTCCTCTTTGGGTCACCCCATAAAAAGTATGCTAGACCACACATAAATGTGGCTGCTGCACCCTTCGAGGGAGAATATAATCCTTCAAACTGCTTTAGAAACATACAAAGGCTGTACCAACCTTTAAAGAACGCACTTCTAATTAGATGATGCTCATAAAGTGTCATGATATTTACAATTACAACACATAAAATGAGCACAGCATAATCTATAATATAACATATGGGGCGAAAGAAAAAATAAAATAAACATGTTTACCAATGCAAAAACTAAAGTGGTTTAAAATGCACACAAGGGCCTGCTTACAAAACTGTTTATTTGAAGAGGGAAAAAGCAAAAGCACTGTGTGCAAAAACATTCACATGGGGTTTTCTGTGACTCTGACTCCATCCAAAGTGATCCTTCAACTCAGAAGCCATCATCACGCTAAGGATTTGTGGATGTAAGTGCTGTCCACATGCCCACCCTCCAGAACACTCTATGGTGCCACAATTTCCTCCTCCAGTGGGAACTTCCTGAGGTCTCTCAAGCAGAAAATTGCTCTGTTAGAGCATTATCTTGGATTATGGCAATATTGTTGTGGACAGGTCCTGAGCTCTCCCCTCTGTAAGATGCATCACTGCCACAACAGGCGCTGCTAATACAAAACTGCAGACAACATTGCGGCATGGACTGTGACCCCCACAGCTCCTCTCTGTCACCCCCATATTTGATACTTGCAAAGGACTTCACTCCCTATCACTAACTGCAGTGTAGTTCAGGATGAGCATGCAGAGCATTCTTTTATGCAAGCTGAGCTTAGGTTCTTGGAATGAGGTTAATGATGATGTGCCAATCCCAAAAGGAGGATGTGCTAAAGTTGAAGAAAACAAATTTAAAACAATAGACCATGCAAATGTCTGCTTACCTTTTTGTTTTGCCAGTTTGGTACAAATCATCATTTCATTTTTTTTTTTTTAAAGGAACCCTCCCAGGAGCACGCATCTTCACACACATGCCTATGATGACATCACAAAAGGCATAAAGCAACTGATTTTTTTTTTTGAGTATCTCCATTTAGTGTGCCCTGGTCATTTCACCCTTTTGTCAATTCTTTACCCATTACTCAATGCCATTTAATTTATTCCTGCTTCCATTTTGTTCATGTAAACAAACCATTTTGTACTAGCTTTCATATTTTTCAGTGTAGTTGAGTACTTATATGAAATATGGAGATAAAGTGTCAATGAAAATGCCTCATAATGCCCTGTTTATGCTTGTTGACTTTATAAAATATGACATATTATTCCCCCTGATTATGGCTGCACAATACATTATGAATGTATTGGCAATGCATCAGGTTTTGTGAACTAATTATGACAGAGAACCTTTTGGAATACAATAATTGCTGGCTAGTATAGTCTCAAAGTAGCAGAGGTTCACCCTTTGGAGCCCTATAAGATGATTCAGCCTGAAGAATAGAGTCTGCACATAATGTCCACCCCTGACATGGATTACAGTACCCAGGGTGCTAAAAGTTATATAGAAAGTTGGGAGCATAACAGAAAGGATCGAGGAAATGAGAATTTGACACATTATCACAATGTCTACCAATAACAATGGCATTGCTTGATTGTTGGTAATATCATGCAGCCCCATCCTCAATCAAACAAAAATAACTCAAAGTGACCTCTTACTGGTAGATATTATGTACCCATTTTTTTCTTTCAAATTGGAAGCAGTTTTTACAGAAGAGTAGGGCCAAATTAAGCAGTAAAGAGAAGATATCCAGCAGCCGCATCAAGAGACGATCTTGGGGTAAACTAAAGTTTCACAAATTAAGATTGCATAACTATTTAAGTTCAGTTATTTACTAGTTTTAGAATATGGTATCGTTAACCATTTAGATGGAAAACCTGAGAAGAGAAAAGATTCTTAACATTTAAAGTCTAGAAGAGAATCTTTGTCATCAGATATAAACCCTGCAACTTAAATGCAACACGAAAGCTTTAAAATCTATAAAAAAGCTCTTTGGCTTCTTAGTGTTCATGATTGTCAGCTCATTCAGCATAATTCAATGCCTCTTGTGATGTCATCAAGTTACCCAAATACAAACAACACACATATGCGGCAATAATTTCCTTAAGTGGGCTTTTGAAAAATATTTAATTTTGTGAAACCCTCCAGAGGAGATCCATGCATCATTATCCAGCTCTGTTTTTGTTCTCTGTATATTTCTAAGTGAAAACAAAAACACAACACATGCTAGTTTCTTTAAGATTTCGAAAACCAAAGTACTTCAGACAATAGTTTACCTGTTCAAAGTTGCCCCTGGTGTTGCAGAATTGCTCTTTAACTGCTCTGTGTTCATAGACCCATCAGGGTGGAGGTATGAATCAGGTGGATGCTGTTCGTTATCACCACTTCCTCTGCAAGAGGCATTTCGCTCTGATGCTGCTGCCTCCTCTGGTAAATCTTCCTCGAGCTCCGATTGTGTCAAAGAAATTGTCAGGTCACAGGAACTGCCCTCTGACAACTGCACATCTGAGCTTGGTTCATCAACACTCTCAAATTTTCCTGAATGTAAAAAATACCAAATAGTATTGCAGGTTTAAAAAAAAAACACTAAAAATTCTAACTGCAAAATAAAGTGTTAAAACCTGTTTCTGTGAAGCCAGATAAAAGCTACAACAATGTAGAAAGGAAGTAATATCACTGCAAACCTGATGTCTCTTGAGCTTCTTTTCTAAAAGGAGTTTCAGGCTTCAAATGGCTAAGACCTCTCTCTTCATCTCCCATTATGAGAGGCTTGTGAGCCACCTCTAGGGAGTCAGTGGGTTCTGCAGGGGGATTCTTAGCCATCGCAGGGTTACTGTTGCTGGGAGATGGATTCTTCTCAGACCCCGTCAAGGTCAACAGAGGTGAAGCTTCTCGTTCATCATCACTTGCAGAAGCCACAAAACCAGCTGCCGCTGTTGAGGCACGGGCAGATGGGAGCAGCATCGACACTCTTTCATGTTTGTCACTCAAATTACAGCCGTCAGGGGAATCGTTTGAGCTTGAAATGTCATCTGATAAATGCGCTCGCTTACTGGCGGCATCCTCTCCGCCAACTCTGAAGTCCTTCAAAAGGCCACTCGGTAGACGTTCACACGGCTGCATGCTGCGATTGGGCGAACGCTGCGATGCTTGGTGTGAGTGTACACTCATGGTGCCAGCTTCAGCATCGTAGCCCCTGGAGGTCTGCTGGTCCATGTAAATGTCCACATGCTTGAAGTTGTTGCTGCTGTCCCACTGTCGTCTTTGCACAGCTTTAACCTGGATTCAGGAAAAACAGAATTACCGTAAATATTCTCCTAAAATTTTCTTCTAAAAAGTGTTATTTAACGCAACTAGAGGTGTTTAGGTAAATTATAATTAAAAACTTAATTCATGAAAGTAATGCAATTCAAAAAGCAAAATTCTTACAGTATACTGATTCATTACACAAAGATATTTCAGGTATTTGGTTAATTTTGAAAAATTAGGTCCAAAGAAAACCCAAAGTTCAATAAGTCAGAAAATCTAAACATCAAATAAAACTAGACCTGGGCAATAAATCGAATCATAGTACTCATGTTTCCACATTGTGAAACGATTGCTAGCATGCATTATCATTATATTTCAATTGCCATGCATGAAATATCTAAAAGCCAATGATATGTTTGTTCTGTTGGATGAACATTCATTGCCTCCAATCCACAAACTGAAACAATATGTTTTTATTAACTGAGCCATAAGAGCTCATGAAGAGTTGTCGGAGTATTTTAAGGAAGGACAAAATAAAGCATTAATATTACAAAAACATATTTTTCTCAGATCGTGTAGCCTGTGAATACAGCTGATTGAACAGTAAGTCCATGTACTGTAAAGTATATGTACTCAATACTTGGTTGGGGTTCCTTTGGCATGAATTAGAATTTGACATAGTATTTGTGTGGCCAACCATAGCAGAGGGTGGAAACCATAACCCAACCTCAACTTCTCTGTAGGCCTTGTGTTTTTGCTTACACTCAAGTTTACATTCTTAGAGGAGGCAAATGACTGTCAGTAGTCTTCCCTGTGATTGTACTTCAGAATTAAAATTGAAACTAAAATGATTAAAATTACTTTTATCAGTGTTATGTAATATTAAAGATCTCTAAGGCAGAATTTTCCATTAGCCGTAAACCATACTCATGAAAAATATAAATACTTATAACATACTTTAAATGTAATTAATCCATATATGATTTGCATTAAATAACTGCGATAAATACGTTTTTTAAATACCCTTATTTATTGAGATGCACCTGCTACATGTTACATCCATGATTGTGAAGAAGTGTAGCTTATTTGAGCAAAGGTTAGTTTTCTTTTTACTGTTTCTTCACACTAATGTGTCAGGATCAATGCTTTAACTTTTAATCTTGTGAAAAATCCTTTAGACAAGTTTTGATTCATGTCTGCAGTGTCACCAAGAGGGGAAAGAGAGAAGAGACATAAAAAAAAGCCTCCCTCCAAACATAACAACAAAAAACATAGCTTCTGTTTCTTTTCTGATAAGAGTCTTAAATACCAAACAGTTAGCTGCTTAATAACATTCACTGTAACCCATGCAGCCTGCCCAGCAGATCCAAAAAGGAGGTAAAAAAAAAAGGAAAAGTTAATTTCTTGGCTGAGTGATTCCATCGGTAGCTGCAGGGCAAAGTAGAAAGTGTTTCACTAAAGTAGCAATTGATTCTTCTATCAATCTGCGGCACGCGTGTGCTCTTCCAAGGAATGTATTAAATATGAAAATCATATCCCGTTATCATCTGTCTCCAGCTTTCAGCCCGGTAAGCTTTCCTTAATGAATGCTGCAGCCTGAGGGACATGCACACTGCCAGCCAATGGCTTGTATGCATAATGGAGTGACGGCACCATTTTGCTCATTACAATATCGACAGGCTGAGGGAGGAGGATTGTGTGTGTCGCGGGGGGGTTGCAAACAGTTACAAGTGACTGCTCTAGACAGCATGCTCCAAGTTATTATGAGATGTCTTAGACATTTCATCTAAAAGAGCTTTAACTGCTTTAAGTGAAGGGAGAAAGCAGCTATGGGCTTGAACTACACTGCTTGTGCAGATTCACCGGCAAGGATTAGACACCTGTGCTATTACAGATACACAGTTTAAACGTAGACTCCTCTAAAGATTTAACAGGCATAATGTCTGCTTTCTTCTGTTCTTTTAAATCTGAAAAACGAGCCTCGATAGAGCCGCAGTTTGGATAAGCCTTGTAAACATTTCGAAATAGAAGGATCTGAAGTTTAAAAGACACAAGAATACAAAAAAATATGAAGCAGTAACACAAAGGACAACACAAGATGGAATACCTTCAAAAGCAAAAAATGTAAAAACTAAATATTAGCAAAACTACCTTTGCTGTGTCCAGCTCCACCATCTTCCTGCTGGTTTCACTATATCTGGAAATCTTTTTCAAGAAGTCAGCCTGTATTAAAAAAAGCATTTAATAAACTGATAAAATATCGGTAAATAATCAAATTTACATTTTGGTACAATAAGAATATTTCAAATACCATTGCTCAATATAATATGAACAAGAATAACCTAAAGTGGCAACCTTAGAGCAGGGTCTTCTCAAGTGAGTATACCCCCGTGTAGAAGATGACGCTTTATCTGACTGGTCAAACTGACTGCTTTAATCTAAACTAACACAGCTTGTAAAGACTCGTATTTCAATAGAACAACAAGTCTTGGTTTGGATCAAACATACACCTTTTTTTCACTGATTTCTTTATAGTAAAAATGAATAAAACTGTATGAATGGGAATGCGAATGATCTTTTTTTTCCCAGGTGTCACAATCATTCCAATAAAACCATAAAAGAAAGAGCAATTCTAAAAATCACGCAAACAAAAAGCAAACATATAGGACTCAAAAGCATCGAGAGGAAATAAACCAACTGCTTGAGGGGAGAGAATGACTAAACCTCTGGAGCACTTCAGAGTCTCTATATTGGGCAATTAACTCAGTGAGTCATAATTAGCCAATTTTGTTAATTTGATATTAAGCTGTCAAGCACTGTCATTGAGTTTTAAGTGATAATCTGACTGGCTCATTGTTTTGTCCCTTGTTCATTTGCTTGTGGTGATAAATTGCACTGTTTGAGTGTTTACTTCTCTCACATCAAGCCATTGCGAGTGATTTCAATGGGCTGTCTACTTGTCTACTATACATTTTCTAAGTAGTAAATGTACAATGTGGCAATTAGGCAAATGCGTATGAAATGTGTTTGAAGTAATCTTTTTCTTAAGCCATTTGTTTACAGTCTAGAGATGTGTTTCTTTTTATTCGATTATGAATAGAATATTAAAATGAGCCCAGTTCCGCATTTCGGACTGGGGATTCTGAAGTTTGTTGATGACTGCTTTTATCAAGGGAAAATCTACATAGACAAAAAAAAATTGTGTAGACGAATATATAACAGTGTGAGTGAATGCGGTACCTTTTGTTGTTGCAGGGGGCCATGGTCAGAACTGTACTGCTTCATGCTAATTTCCATGCACTCCACATCTCTCTGAAGCTCAAGGTTTCTCATTTTCGCTCGTGCTTGCCTGCCACAGATTTCCTTGAGATAGCTGCGCAGTTTGGAACACTTTATCTGCAAGCTGAAGGCATTTGAAAAGCGTTATTCAAGGGAAATATTATCTGGGAGCATTGTCAAAACTAAGAGCTAGACCTCTTACAAGAAAAGGTTAAGCACAATATGATTTAAATTTGAAGCTTGCTCACAAGCCTCATATCAACATGAGCTTTGCTGTTTTGACCCAAAATGTGAATATGAATGAGAGTGAAAAACCTCCTCTTCTGCTTAGGCTCAGACACCATTTATAATATTCTTCCTAAATAACATGTCATCCAGACACATATATTCAAACACAGTAACCTTAAATTAGGTAGCTTCTTACTACACACCAGCTATGACCGCCTTTGGTTAAACACCGCTGTTAGAAAATGATGGAGCAATAAGATTTATAACAGGCAGGAAAAACCATCCCTCACCAACGGAGACGCAACAATCAGTCATTTCTTGACCAATAACAATTTCAGTTTTCTTACAGATAGAACATTTGAATGAAAAGAAAATGAAAGAAATGCAAGAATATTCTTACAAATGCTTCAAAGCATGTGTCCCTAATCTCCATCTGCTGTATTTTTTTTTATATAAAACACAAAAATGTGAATCAAAGCACACACTAATGTTTAATTTGCTTATGAGCTGGAAATGGTGGGAGCTCTTGGATGCATCCCCAATCAAAACACTGTTTAGCATGCTTCAGAATTTGACCTGCCAATCAGAGATCAGAGCTGTTTAACGAAAAATTTGATCGGTGCATATTTCTATTTCAACCGGCTACCCATGTCATCTTTGAAGGAGATACCAAAAGGATCTGAAGCATCCATTCATGTTCTATACCCCCTTAATTATTATAAGATCGGCAGCAGTCAGTGGACATGGAGAACTCTGAACAGGGATTCTCTCTCTGTTATCATAACTGCTTCGCTGCCATTATTTTTTGGGAAAATCAGTAGAATCCTTAGAAATCGATTCCAACTATAGCTGGATACTTTACTAAATACTGTTTTCATTTAATGTATTTGAAATGTCCTCTTGAGAGTGAAAAATAACTCTTTAAGCATACCTGTGCAAATAAAAGTGATAAATAAATAAACAAATAAATAAAACAAAATAAGGATGCCAAAAGAGAAGTTAAGATGTGCATTATTTTTGTCATACAGCAGCTTGTGTAACTTACATTATTGTGTCTGATCTGGAGTAAGCAAACAGCTCCCTCTCCAGCTCCAGTCTGCGCTTCTCACTAGACACGGGCAAGTAAGAACATAAACAAAAGATGTCATCCACAGAAAGGCTACGGTCAATTGCTCCTTCTCGAAATCGTCTCATACCCACCCAATGCCGTTTTCTCCTGTTCATGTAGCCACTTAACCATGTCTTAGAAATTAGTTGTTTGTTTTATGTTGTTTTTATGGGGAATGCACCTTCATAAAACGCTCAATATAAGTTCCGCTTTAGGTACGAAAAATACGGTGGAAGACTGTTCTATTTTGTACACAACAACGTGTCTTACAAACCGACCAAAACTACAAAGATAGCTGGTACCTGTGCCTGCACAGAAGCCCATATTCGTCCATTTCTATGCTAATTGTTAGCAGTATTAGCACTCCTTCTTAAAACAAGGATGCGGTCTAGCAAAAGATAATAATAACACGACTTGTTATGAGTTAAAACTTTGAACGGCATCAGTGTATGCACAAGAGGGCCGCTCTAACTACATAAAATTAGATATACATCTGTTAGCCTAAAGTAGCCTCTGAAATATTTAGCCGCTGAGATTCATCGCGTTAGCTAGCTCGAGTCACGCGACAGAAGGACACCGTCAGGCGGCAGAGATTACAACTCCAGCCGCCAGTCTACCTCGGGCCGACGCTTCTGGTGAGAAAAAAACTGAGACTAACCTCACCTTATATTCATCTTTTGCTGAATCGAGGCTATCTTTGCATAGTACGGGTCGTCGCTGCAAGTCGATCCAGCCATTTTCACCTGCTTTGGAGCTGCGGCAGAGCCCAGACCAGCGAGGACGGGGAGCCAGGAGGAGGCAGAGAGAAAGGTGGTTGTGTTTACGTTGGTTACCATGAGAACGGCTTCCCAGAAACCTCTGCTGGTAAACAGAAAAAGCACATGGTTTTTTTTCTCATTAACCCTAAAATGTTAAACACGAAGTCTCTCGTTTTGAGAGATGCAAATGCAAGTACTTAAATGCCATTTCAGATTATCAAGGAGTATAACCTGACTTTCCTAAATATCATCCATCACAAGCCTTTGTCTTTTGTTTGATAAGGTTTCCCTTCTCTGTCAGACGCAGACCGCTGTCTTGTTTTGACATGATAGTTTTATGTTATCTCCAGATAGCATCTTGCATCACATTTTATCGCTGACATTTCTCAAAATGTCATATTTTACCATGTTGATCAAAAGGAAAAGCTTGTCGAAATGTAAAAATACAAAATAAACCAGCACAGCATGTAAAATACTACTACTACCACCAATAATAATAATAATAATAATAATAATAATAATAATAATAATAATAATAATTATTATTATTATTATTATTATTATTTAATCCATCCCTTTCTCCAATATTAATAAAGTATAACTTTACTGTTTTTCTAATGGGTGTCTATGGTACACAAAATGGTACAAAAAATATGTTCAACATATGCGTATTAATTGCATATCCAGACTGCACCATGAACCTTGTTTATAAAAGACACAGATTTCTATTACAGGGCCAAAACAGGATCTACTCAGCATGAATGAAAATATAGATTGTAAACAGTATACATTTTTAAAAGAAAAAGTACATTTGAAATCGATTCCAAACTTTAAAAATTAAATTAAAAAATACTTTATTGATCTCAGAGGGAAAGTAAGTGTTGTTGTAGCTCCCTACTAATTAATTTTTCAAGGAGTTGTTGTAGACCATGATGTCTGTGGGGAGAAAGGATTTTCTGTAGCGGTCTGTGTTGCAGCAAAACCGAAGAAGCCTCTGACTGAAGATATTCTGTTGCTGTAGAATAGTCTCATCAAGAGGATGCTCAGGGTTGTCCATAATCTTTTTAATTTTATGAAGAATCCTACTTTGCATCAGTATCTCCAGTTGTTCCACAGTTGTCCCCAGAACAGAACCAGCCTTCTTTATCAGGTTGTTGAGCCGTTTTAAGTCCCTGGCTCTGATGCTGCTACCCCAACAGATGATGGACGAAAGGATGACACTCTCTACAACAGACAACGTAGAAGATTTGAAGCATCTTGCTACAAACCTTGAAGGACCTCAGCTTCCTCAAAAAGTACAGTCTGCTCTGTCCCTTTTTGTAGATGGCTTCACTGTTGATTCTGCAGTCCAGTCTGTTGTCCAGGTGAACTCCGACATATTTGTACTCCTCAACCACCTCCTCTTATTGTCCCATGATGAAAACAGTCTTTGACTTATCTCTGTTCTTCTGAAATCTACAATAATCTCCTTTATTTTGTTTATTTATGCACATGAGTTGGCTTCCATTCAACCAAGAGAGATCAGCCAACTCCGGCTCAATAGTAACACGGTTTTAACTGGTTTTAAATTCTTTTTTATGACTAGTTTCAACCGTTTAAAACCGTTGAATGAGCCAGAAAAGGGTAGCGGCCTTTATCGGGTCAGTAATGGGGTCCTTCAAGTATCTGCATGTAAAATTGGTTTTAGGCTCACTCTTACAAGTGTTTCTCATAAAATAAAAAATGTTTATACCACAGCTATTATTATTTATGTGAGGAGCAGCTGGGAGAAATGACAAACCGGGAGGGGTCCGTGAGATCGCCCTAAAAACGGGACAAACCCAGCAACATCGGGATTGTTGACAGGTATGCAATATGTAGATACTTTATAGAGCCAACTTTCCCCAGTTACCTCTGGATGTCTTTGCGCATATTGAGATTGACATATTTTACAACTTATTTCAATAAAATCCCTCAAGTCAGAATAGATGAGAGCACTGATTCTCAAATGTAATTCCCAGTTTGCTATAGCAAACTGGGAATTACATAGCTTGCATTGAGGCTGCAGCTTCACAAAGTTTTGAAAACTTTAGGGTTGAGGGGGTCATTAAAACTATTCCAAAGAACTGGATTTACATACATAATGTATGAATAGTGGACTAGAACACACTTGTGTCATTCTTTTTCCCTGTACATCACAATTGATTTTATTTTTTGCTTTTATTTTTTCATATATACAGTAGTTTTGGTCATACATTGCTTCAGTTCATCACATTGCCTGTTCCATAGGACTCTTTCCACAAAAACAAAAAGCTAAAACTGTATAGTGCTGGACAGACCCCAGAATTTTTTTAAACTTAATAGCCACCCTTCAGTTAAAATCCTTCTTAGAATGTTGGCTGGATGATGCATGGGTTGATATATTTTTTGTGCTGTGCAAAAGTGAGTTTGATCAGTCAATTTTAATATTTTTTTTTTATTTTAGGAATAGTGGAGTTGTGTGTTCTCTGCAATTGGTATTTTTAATAACCCTCTTTGGCAACATAGATAATGACCATAACTATCGTTTGTAAGTATTGCCCGGAACCTCTGAAGTGTGTTCATTTTAACACTGCATGTCAGAGGTTTGGATCCCAGCTCCTCCAAATGCACATTGCAATCAACCAATTTCTGCCAATTCCAGACCCATCAAATTGCTCTTTAGCAGTTGAACAGGGGAGTTTTGTTGTCCTTTTCTAATGCAAATTTGCCCTATTCAGCATCTCTCTATGAGGCTATTTGTTGTGAAATAAATCCCCTTGTTTGCCTCCTGCATGTATAATTGATATTGTTGCTAGGGTTTTTTGTTTGTGCCACGGAGAGCTGAAAGGCAGTGCTTTAGAGGCGATGAAGAATATGAGACTTGCCTCATCGCTTTTCCAGCTGAGCCCAGCCAAGGTTGTTGGCTGTGCGATTAACCTTTGTTTGAAGTCATAACATGCATTTTGGATGTTTTTCTTTATTGTAATATGACTCAAAGTAAAGGCAATATTCATATCGACTGTTTTATACTTAAATTTATTTCCCTTTTTTCCACATTGGAGTGCCTTGTAAAAAGAGTAGTGGGGATATTTGGAGGTAAACATTACAAAGAATATGCTGGATATGCTTTATTATATAGAAATATGAAAATGTACTAATAGAAATGCATAAAGAGAGAGAGAGAGAGAGAGAGAGAGAGAGAGAGAGAGAGAAAGAGCTATAAAAAATGTTTTAACATTATTTAAACATTTTTTATCCAATACCTTATTTAATTACAAAAAATACTGAATATATAAAATATTTTATTGTAATTACCCTACCATGTTTGTAGTTTTGAGCAGGGATCTCGCAATGGGTTTTTTTCTACTGCTTCTGCAGCAATATGCAATGTGTATAGCCATCGATACGTCCCAACAGAGGTCACAATTTGCATAAGAATTAACAGCTAGTAAATTAAATTGACATGCAGTGCACATTTCAATGAATCCTTCAGACCTTTGTTCCTCTGCTTGCCCGAGTTCATGTTCAGCCCGTGACCTAGTCGAAAACATCTGTGCAGTTAATAATTTGATAAACACCTTACACAAATGCTAAATTATCTTCCCCATTCTTCTCCCCTTTTTCTCCAACCTCCCTTGCACAGAACTTGGAACAGCTGGCTCACCTCTCTGTGCTTTTGCGTTTATCAGTCTTTTATTGCTCTTCCACTGCTCTAGTTTTTCGTGGTCTCATAGCGAACAGCGTTTGGGGTTAATGCTAAAGATCAGTTCTTTTATTAAGAGAAGAAATGTGGAGAATTTTTTTTCTTGTTCATCCATGTCTCTGTCTTGTTAGCATTTACAAAAATGCAAAAAAATAATTAATTGATAAAGAAAGCAACTGACATTTGCTAATTTTAACATCCACAATGCCCACCGCCTGCACACCCAGGTGAATCCATGTACAATTGCAGTTTATGGTCTGACATAATTTTCTTTTTTTTCTTTTTTTCAGAGAGCATTCTGCATCAAAGTGCAAAAGCTTTCAAGTTCCGTGTGTTAATTCAATGATCACTTGTATCTGTAATTGGCTGATAACTCCATTGATAGAGATTTTACCAGGCTTTTATGATTGTTTTAGAAAGTAGGTACTTACACAGCCGCTGGCAGTGCTATATAGTTCGATTTTCACAAATTTGTATTAAAGAGATTCAATGTGTTCAGACAATGATAATAGATGATAATAGATACCAGATAAAACCAGGTCACATTTAATTTTGTAATACATCAAAAGCAATATCACTTAAATCTTTACAAGCCTGCGTATGCATATAGTTTGGTGTGTGCATCTTCTGTGATTAAATGCATTTTTGTCGATAAAAAGAGAGCTATTAACTAAGTGCTTTCAAGTGGATAAAAAGCTGCAAGAAGTCCTCTTTATAATTTCATAGAATAGAAAGTTGAGCAAATAGAATGACACGAACTATGGTTCTCTTTTTGGATGGGACTCAAGAAGAAAACAGAAAGTGAGCTAGGCAGTGTTAAGGCAGCCAGAGATAAATTGTTTTACTCCCTTTGTCTTTTATTAGTTTAAACAAAGAAGATCCGATTTACGGCTGTGTTGCACTTGTTGGTTATTTGAATAAACATCAGGGCAGTCTTGAGTGCTGTCTGAGAGCACAATGTGTCAGTGTGGTTTTGGACAAAGACTCTCAGGTCTAATAACAATGGGTTGTTGTTACACATGTCTTGTGATGCAGAGTGGATTTGTTCTGCATTTTGTTCATTTTTTAATATTTCTTACTTTGAACAATGGCCTCTTGTGTGACTCCTATCAACTTTTTTGACCAGCTTGTGATCCATGGGCTTATTTTGCTCACCTTTGAGTTTGACTGACAGATGCTTTGAGGGCTGATGTGCATTTTGAAAGATTAGATTCCTGAAAGCTGTTTACTGTTTTGGGTCAAGATGTTTGACAAGACATTGGTGTTTAAAGGTTGGTAGCACTGATCCTTGACCTTGATAAGACTGAACCACTCTACTTCCTTCACGAGTTTAAAGGAAGTCAAAGGAATAGTGAAGGATTATTAAAGTGAGGTTTAGTTAGAATATTACAAGCAATTAAAATTGAAATTATTCTTTTCCCATCTTCATTCAGTGAAAAGCAAGACTAATTGGTCCCGGATGTTCACATCAGCCCTACACAAAATGATCCAGGAAGTTTTACAGGAAATCAAAGATAAGAAATTAAAGCTTTGCTTAAATGTAGAGCTCAGTATTTCAACCTTTTAAGCATTCCATAAAGAGAAAGCAATGTTAAAATGCAACTTTAATCGTAATTCTTGCAGACTGGTCACTCGTTAACGACAGGTCAAACTATTTATTAGTGAGATTGTTTGATTGAAAACTGTAGTAAACAGGTAAAGGTAGTCCAAATGAAGAAAAATGCAAACTGCTAACATCTCACAGAAACACACTCCCCTAATGAACCTTTAGAGAGGTTTATACAAAAAACACTAATCTGCTAATCATTAAACTGTCAGAACATTTACTTTAAATTAGATCTGGACAATTTTCATGTTAGTGATATACTGAGGGCCATATCCCTGATTTTGAAAAAAAAAATGATAAAGGGATAAATATTTATGTTTTTGAGATCAGCAAAAAAAAATTATTATGGTAGAATTCTCCTTTGGACCATCTCATTTAGATTTACATAAAATGGAGATGCTAGTAGAGTAATCTATCTCATGTCACTTATTAACACCTAGGTGAAAAATCTTAAACTTCCCATTGTAAAGGTCATAGTAAAACAATCATATTAATGTCAATACATGTGTCTCTGTGCAAAAGTTTTAGTTTGACTCTTTAATGTTGCTTTTAAGATCCAAATGGTCCAGACTGGCTGAGCTGAACAAAGCTGACTCAGTAATTGAGCACCTCTTCCTACAACCAAAGTGCCAATCTAGTTGTGGATGGCCCATTTAACCCAGTCCTTAAAGAGAGGCCCAGAAGGCATGCCTCACATACCCATTAATGCATTAGGAAATTCTTTGCCTTTTTGTGTGAGGGGCATCCTTTCCCTGTCTTTACCATGGGTCACACTCAGTTGACATAACTATTGGAAGTCATCGTGCTTATGTGGGTTTAGTCTTTCAGGTCAAATCATTCTTCAATTTGAGCTAAAATAGAGGATGGCGGGGGGCAAGGATCAACTCAGGCCCAGTTCCTCTCTTCCACATTAAGCCATCATCATGTTGTAAGGTGAGCTCCTGTAATGAACCCTGTCACTGCAGCTACTGCACCAATATACCCACAACAGAGCATGCATATTGATTGCAAATCGTGAGTGAGAGAACATGTGTGCCTGTAATGTATTTGTGCATGCTCAAGCAAGCTCACCTTTTTCTGGCAAGAAGCAAGGGAATCGTCTTACTCTCTTGCTGATTAGAAAGCTCATGCATAGGAAATCACGACAGAGACACTGCTCCCCATCTGCCCGCAGCGCAGGTGAAAACAATTTACACATCACCAGGCTAATGGATACATTCATAGGGAGCGCACAGAGTGGGAAAGAGGGATTGAGCGGGCAGAGGGAGAGAATTATCGCAAGCGAAAAAGAGTCTGGTTGTAATGGGTCCAGGCCAAGGCAGGCCAATGGCCCTGCTCATGCAGCCAAGCCAGATAGCAGCCTATCAGATAACACATAATCACCAGGGTCAGGGACTAATGAATGTGGTCGTGGCCCGCCAGAAAAGGCTTTTGCCCGCACTAAAGACACTTGTAAACAATTCGACTGGGTGAAACATGGCAATAATATGTTGATTCAGCAGGTAATGAGGTTCTCCCTGAATCAATACCCCTAGCTAACCCTTTCCCAGGTGGGCCATTGAAGAGCAGCCATCCCGGTTGGTGAGCATGCACCTATGCCGATGACCTTTCCGTGGCAGTAAGGACACGAGGCAGTCTGAAGAGGACTGTTCTCATATTGCACAAGGCGCTGAGTGTCAGAACTTTCATTCGCAGCAAGCAAATGAACAGGCAGGCGCTGCATGCTAATGAGTGGCAGGCTATTTTCCACCTTTTTTATCTGCACATTATGCTCTTGACTTTGGAGAAGGTGGGAATTAGGTTGGACCTCAGTGTCAGGCTGCCTGATGGCTCCGCTCAGGAAAAACTGGTAATTGAAGCCGATGGCTGCCGCGGAGGAGGTCTGAATTTGGAAATAAACAGTTTCAAGCACTGGACGTCATTTCTAGAGATGACAGGGGGAATAGAAATGAGCTGTCTGGACCTAATGTGATTTTGCAGCAGGGGAAAAAATGAGGCCATCTTACAGATAACAATTGCACTCATTAGGAGTTCAGTGCCACAGTAATGACAAGCAACCAAGTTGCTCATTTCAGAGAGGACAATTAAGAAGATGCTGGCACAGGGACAAACCAAGTAAACAAGGATGCATGGTTATGATTTTAACACATTCTCGGGCTTAACACTGTGACACATGGGTTTAATACCTTTTAAGGGAATTAAAACATATTTAGCATTACATTGTTTCTTGCAATGTAATTATTGTTATAGGGACATTTTTGTTATTTTTTGATTGTGTAATTACAAACTAATTATTAATTATTTGTCTGCAGTAAATTTTGTCTTATGATTCTGTGCTTTGGGGGCATTGCACAATGTAAACAAAACAATACCTTTATGAATTTAAAAACATTACGTTTCTGGTCATTTTTGTGGTTTTTATTTGTCTTTATTTTTAAGGAGGTATGTGGGCCCCGTAAAGATAAGGTTGAAAAGAACTTCCGGCAAAGGATTGCTGGTCTAAGCCTTAGAAATACGATATCATCTGAGAGAAACTCGGGGTCAAGTCACTGCTCCTCCACATCAAAAGGAGTCGGTTGATTTGTCCCTAGCTTGTGATGAGGAAGCTCCCTTTTTCAAAGTTTCGCCTCATTCTTAAAGCAACATCTATTTAGATCATCCTGTTATGTATCCACATTCTGCTTATGCCACTGTACTTCACTGAAAAATGTATCTAACAGATGATAAAATGTAAAGAAATTTCTAGAACAGCAGATTGACATGAAACAGATGATTTAAGGATTTTGTGTTTTCAACAAATTGTTTTCTATTAGATGATTAGCAGTTTATTATAATGATGATTTAGCAGTTTTGGCATATGTTTTTGCTCTTCTCACATGATAAAAATCCAGTGGAGGCACAGTAGCTCAGCTTCTCTGGCTCTGCACTGTTCTACTCTGGTGCAAAGTTTTTTCTTTTATGCTGATCATCAGTGTGATTTAAGACACTATATGTTGGACATACATATCTGGGACAGCTCTGAAATGGTTTGGTTCTTATTTCTCAATAGGAAGTATAGCAAAAAGAAAATTGAACTTCTAATCCGCTTAATTTCATCAAAGAATCGAATTCAATAAGGTTCTGTTGATCCTGTTTTTTTGTACTTAACTCTGTTCCCTATATTTTCTTTTGGGATTGTTTGGTGATGTCATTCGGTACAGTTATAGTATAGACCCAACACAGACGCATGTAAGATGCAAAGAGATTTATTATGGTGAGTGAAGATGTTGATGATTGAGGCAGGAGTGACACAGGCAGGACACCTGACTACCAGGAATGACCAAGAAGGAAACAGTACCTGGAGATAACAGTGACAACAGCAACAACAAAATTAAAAGGGTTAAGGGTAGAAGTACAAAGAGAGAAGGAGGGACTGAAGATCAGGTGAGACGTATTGGAGACAGCTGCAGACCATTAGACAGGAATGAGCAGGACGGAGTGCGGATGGCTCTTACAGGGCCCTTCCCTTTAAGGGCTTATTCCAGATGACCAAGAAAGAAGAAAAAGAAAGAGAAAAAAAAAAAACATTTCCAAGGGTAGGTGGAGAGGGACCACAGAAGGAGGGACAAAGTCTCAGTGGATATACCCCTGGAGGTCGGGCGGATGGCTGTTTCAAAAGACAGTGCCACCAACAATGCCGGCATCTGTGAAATTTTTTATCATTCATAAGTGGTCAATCCATAGCAGCAATGTACTAGATATCAGGTGTTTTTCAAAAGATTACGCATGGCGGAATTAAAGGCGTATGAAGTAGTGGTTGAGCTGTCAACCTGCAGGGTTGTATATAAACCGTGAGACGGAACAGTTTGTGGTAAACAGAGAAAATAATTGGACATAACCTATATTTATCCTGATTGAAGCCCCGCTCCTCAAGTCTTTTTGCAAACTACTCTAAAAGGTGGCTGTCCTTCACAGTCCCTGTGTGTGTCTGGCAATCTGGTTTTAGCTCTTAAGGTCAGAAGCTCCCGGACCTCTGCATGAAGAGACTTGGCTGAGTGGGGCAGGCAACGAACATGGGTCATCCTCGACTCCCTCGGGGATCTCTGGCAATGAGTCATCCTCAACCCCCTCTAGTGATGGAGAAACATAATTATCGACCCTTTCTGGGAGCTCTGGTTACAGAGATAGGTCATCCTCGACCCTCTCTTGTTAGCTTTGGCAATGGACACAGCTCAGGTGAGTGAGAATTTGAATACAGGGAAAATGTTCAACATTTTAGGTTCAGAGTGTCACACAGTAATCAGCTAATTAATCCAAAACACCCACAAAGGGTTCCTGAGCATTTAAATGGTCTCTCAGTTTGGTTCAGTAGGAGTCACAATCATGGGGCAGACAGCTAACCTGACAGTTGTGCAGAAAACCATCATTGACACCCTCCACAAAGAGGGAAAGCCTCAAAGGGTAATTGCAAAAGAAGTTGGATGTTCCCAAAGTACTGTATTAAAGTACATTAATATGAAGTTATGTGGAAAGGAAAAGGGTGGAAGAAAAGTCATCCTTTCTGATGAGAGAAAAATTTGCATCTCATTTGGAAACCACGGTCCCAGAGTTTGGAAGAAGAATGAAGAGGCACACAATCCAAGACGCACACAATCCAAGACGCAAACAATCCAAGATGATTGAAGTCCACTGTGAAGTTTCCACAGTCTGTGTTGATTTGGGAAGCCATGACCCTTGCTGGTGTTGGTCCACTATGCTTTATTTAGTCCAGAGTCAATGCAACCATCTACCTGGGCTTTTTGGAGCACTTCATGCTTCCTTCAATAGACAAGCTTTATGGAAATGCTCACTTCATTTTCCAGCAGGACTTGGCACCTGCCCACAAAGCCAAAAGTACCAAAACCTGGTTCAATGACCATGCTATTGTGCTGGATTGGTCAGCAAACTGGTCTGACCTGAACCACATAGAGAATTCATGGGGGATTGCCACGAGGAAGATAAGACAGGAGACTTAACAATGAGGAAGAGCTGAAGGCTGCTAGCTCCTAGTCTTCCATAACATGTCAGCAGTGCCACAGACTGATAGAATATGTGCCACATTGTACAGAGGCAGTAATTGATGCAATTGATGCAGAATTGCTGGCCTGTGACACAAAAATCATTGGTCAATTGCTGCTTCCGCTTACTACATACCGTTGTGTCCTTGGGTATGCCCCTTCACCTACCTTGCCTGGTGACAATTCAGAGGGCCTGGTGGCACCAGTGTTTGGCATCATCCCTTCTGTCAGTGTGCCCCAGGGTACCTGTGGCTAGAATGTAGCTTGGCATCACCAGTGTGTGAATGTATGCATGAATGGGTGAATCACTGTGCGTGAAGTGTTTTGAGGGACTTGATAATGCAAGTACTATTTACCAAAAGGGGCCTAAACCAACTTCTGAATATATATGCATGATTATACTTTTCAGATGACTGACATTTCATATATTTAAAAGCTTTGTTTTATTGATTTCATGTAATATTCAAAATTTTTGAATGTTGGGTTTTTATAAGTTGTAAACCATAATCATCACAATTATAACAAATAAAGGCTTGAAATATCTTGAGTTGCATGTAATGAGTCTATGTCATATATTAGTCTTGCCTTTGAAGTTGAATTACTGAAAGAAATTTACTTTTGCACGATATACGAAATTTTTTGGGTTTCACATGCACAGCTTGTCCAAAATGTTGCTCCTTTAACTGGATCGTACAATTGTTCCCTTGTCAGAACTTTGATATTTGATCTACACTGTTCTCTGTTTTTTCATAGCTGTGGTCTATGATCCATATATTGGGGATCAGTTAAACACACATATAATGACCAGAGGATTCACTGAGAGGACATTTTCTGGGGTTTAACTGATTAGCACAAAGGACAAATATTTAAGTCTGTCCACTTCATCAAATAATGCAAAAACCAAATAAGCTCAAATTAGATAGTATGTGTGAAATGTATGATAAAATTGAAAGTTGTGTTAAAAAATGTAACCAATTAATAGTGTGAGGGTGTGATGTGGCAGCCCCCTCACTAAGGTGAAAATGATTTCATGTATGGAGACATTGTTTAGTTTGTACATTCATTTTGTATGTTTTGGTTTTGTGACAAGTTGAGAAGTTCACTAACATCTCTCTCACTAAGGTCTTGCTGGGCGTGGCTTCATGGAGTGCACACATGAGAGCAGCCTAAGGACCCAAGCTGATGGAGATTGTCCAATTATCACCCATTTGGGACAAACCATGGTTAGAGTAGAGAGGGGTATGAGTGAATGGGGTTTTGTTTGTTCTGTTTGTTTTGGGTATTATGGTTCTTTGTTATGTACTTAATTTAGTTTGTCAAAATGTATGTGAAGGATCTCCATGGAGTGGGCTGTAAATAGTATTTATATACAGTATATTTGGGAATAGAGGGTGATTATTGAAATGGTATGACCTGCAATGATATAAGGGCTGTGTAATAGTGGGAAAAAAGGAGAGGGAAGGGAACAGAGAGGTGAGACATGTTTGTATGTTGGAGAACCATTGTAATCCCTGATCTGGACTGTCCTGCTATTGGTGAGCAGTTTTCAAATCATTTAAAGTAAAGAAAAACCAGAGCTCTGAAACCTTGTGTCCAGATGTTGTCATTCCAGTGCTTCAACTTTCAAGACCGCTGACTGTATTCCTGTTTTGAGGGTCCTCCAACACCTTAACCCCAACATTTGGTGTCAGAAGTGGGGTGCATCGCAGCCAAATTGAGGGGGACAAGCATTGAGAGCTGACAACATGGGACCGAAGGCACATTCCAAAGGACAAAAGACTGATGTTGCTGATGACCAGGAGGAGGGTGCAGCTGGAGGGATGGCCCTGACCACACATGATAGGGAGGAGAATCCAGTATCAACAGACATCAGCTCCATTGCTGGTTTATTGCAGCAATGTCTTCAGTCTCAACGTGATCTGAATGAGAGATGGGACAAGGAAGCGGTGAAGCAAGACAAACGGTGGCGTCAAATGCAGGTTCAGATGAATAATCTGCGAGATGATCTGGAGGAGCAACAGCAGCGAGAGAGACCACCCCAGCAGAAATCCCCACCACCGCCACAGCAGAATGAAGAGGACGGGGATGAGGATAATGTGGCGTCCCAGTCCGATGTGCGCAGGGTGCAGCCCGGAAAGGTCTGGGGAAAAGCTGTAGTTCCAAAGCTAGAGGAAAATGATGATATTGAGCAGTACCTGACCACGTTTGAGCGCCTGGCAGTGGCATATCAGTGGCCAGAGGTTGAGTGGGCTGTGAGGCTGGTGCCACATCTGTCGGGGAAGGCACGGGCAGTGTATGTGGCCATGGCGGCAGAAGATACATCTCATTATAGGAGGGTCAAAGAAGCCATTCTTGCCAAGTATGAAATCAATGAGGAGGTATATTGGCAGCGGTTTAGGGAGCCTGACATTCGTTCCAGTGAAAGTCCAAAGGAATTTTACAATCGTTTAAAGGAGCTGTATAATAAATGGGTCCAACCAGCAAGGAAGACCATCAAACAGGTTGGAGATATCATCATCATGGAGCAGTTCTATCGCTGTTTGACCCCAGAGCTCAGAATTTGGGTGAAGGAGAGGGACCCAGATTCTGCATTGGAGGCCGCAGTTCTAGTTGAGACCTTCCTGACAGCACGAAGAGGGTCCAAGAACTATCGGTTTGAGCCTTTAAAATCCTTCACTGCACGAGGTAAGCCATCTGGGGGTGGGGGTGGTCCTAGGGAGCTAGAGCCAGCTAAAGTTCTCGACAGGCCCAGTGGACCTGTAAAGACAAGGTTAACGGCTAAACCAGTGTGCTTCTATTGTGGTCAGGAAGGGCACATTAAACCAGAGTGTCCTGCTAGAAAAGCTAAAACTGCTTATGTTTGTACACTTCCAAGGCCCTATGAAAACAAATTCTTTGGGCGTAGGAAACAGCAGGTTACTACTGTAAAAATAAATGGTAAAACAGCTAAAGCTTTACTGGATACAGGCAGTGTCCAAACTCTGATACACCCATCCCTAGTTCAGAAAGAGTGGCCTTTAGGGAAGTCAGTGTTGGACATTTCGTGTGTGCATGGTGACTGCAAGGCTTATCCAGTAACTGAGGTGTACCTGGAGGTGAATGGGCAGAGCTACCTGGTTTCAGTTGGTGTTGTAGATAGTTTGGCTCATCAGGTTATCCTGGGCCAGGATGTCCCTGTCCTCCAAGAGCTGATTCAGAGCTGCAAACCAGTAAATGTGGTTACCAGGGCACAGACTCGGAGCCAAAAGCTGGGGGTGGTAGCAGGGGAAAATGAAATGGCACCAGTGGATAACAGCCAAGCTCAGGGTCTAAGAGTGTCATCTCGACATGATTTAGAATCTTTAGGGGTAGACCAGAGTACAGCTAAGGAAGATCTGCATGTTTTCTCCGAATTGCCATATTTCAATGAAGTTCTATCAGAGTATCTGGTTAAAGTCAGGAAAAGTAGAAGACAGAGGAGGCAAGAGAAAATGGCTGGTACAGTTAGGACCACCTCTGGGCAACTGGGGCCCGAGGTTGGTGAAATGGATGGTGTTTGTGATTTTTCACAGCTTCAAAAACAGGATACGGGTCTCAATGAGTGTTTCAAAAAAGCAGTTGTATTGGTAGCGGGGCAGGACATAGGTCAGGGGTTTTGCCTCAGAGACCACATTTTGTACCATAAAGCCAATGATGAGGAGGGTGAAAGGTTGGTGGTGCCACAGAAACTTCGGGAAAAAGTCCTGAAACTGGGGCACAGTATTCCCTGGGCAGGTCATCTTGGGACTAAGAAAACCCTAGACAGAATTGCAAGCAGGTTTTACTGGCCAGGTATGGGTAAAGAGATCCGACATTACTGCCAGTCTTGTTCGGTCTGTCAGCTAACTGGAGATAAAAATGTCCCAAAATTTCCTTTGCAGCCTTTGCCTATAATGGATGTTCCTTTTAACCGAATTGCTATGGATATTGTTGGGCCCTTAGAACGAACACAAGCAGGAAACCGCTTCATATTAGTCATTTGTGACTATGGTACCAGATATCCAGAAGCATTCCCTCTTAGAGACATTACAGCTAAACAGATAGCGTATGCCTTATTGCAGCTATTTTCCAGAGTAGGCCTCCCCTCTGAGATTTTGACTGATCAGGGTACAAACTTTCTGTCTAACACTCTAAGGCAGGTGTATAAGCTCTTAGGCATTAAAGGCATACGGACCACCCCTTACCACCCCCAGACAGATGGCTTGGTGGAGAGATACAACCGCACGCTAAAAAGCATGTTGAAGAAGTTTATCTCAGCAAATGCCAAAGACTGGGACAAGTGGCTTCCGTATTTATTGTTTGCTTATAGGGAGGTGCCCCAAGCCTCAACTGGCTTCTCACCTTTTGAGCTCCTTTATGGCAGACGAGTAAGAGGACCACTGGATGTACTACAGGACTCCTGGGTCGGGTCCCAGGAGAGGTCAACTAGTGTGCTTGCGTACGTCCTGCAGATGAGGGAGAAAATGGAGCAAACCACCAAGTTGGTGAAGTCACAAATGGAGAAAGCTCAAAAGAGGCAACAGACTTGGTATGACAAGGCAGCCAGGGAGAGGTCCTTTAGCCCAGGTCAACAGGTGCTTCTTCTTCTTCTTCCCACTGTGGCCAATAAATTGTTGGCTAAATGGCAGGGCCCATATACTGTGCTGAAAAAGCTGGGTCCGACAACCTATGAGATTCAAATGCCGGAGAGGAGAAACCTGAAGCAGACTTTCCACATAAATCTGTTAAAGGAATGGAAAACCCAGGAGACTCTGCCACAGCCACAGATGTTTGTTCGGACTGTAGGTGAGGAGGAGGATGTGGTGGGTGAGTTCATCCCAGTCAAACATAACTCTGCATCTCTTGACCTCTCTCATCTCTCTCTAATTGAGCAGCAAGAATTGCATGCCATCATTCCATCAGATCTGTTCCAGGAGAGGCCAGGAGCAACCAGCCTGGTGGTGCATGACATTCATCTGAAGAACAGCACCCCCATCAGGCAGAGGATGTATCGTATTCCGCAAAGACTGTTGCCAGTATTGGAAGAGGAAATTGCTGTTATGCTGGAGTTGGGGGTTATTGAGCCTTCAACCAGTGAATGGAGCAATCCCATTGTACTGGTCATCAAGAAAGATGGAAGTATCAGGTTCTGCATCGACTTCAGGAAGGTAAATGCACAATCTGAATTTGATGCTTATCCTCTACCCAGACTGGAAGACCTCATTGAGCGAGTAGGTCAGGCAAGATTCATTACCACTTTGGACCTGTGCAAAGGCTACTGGCAGGTTCCCTTGGCAGAAGCAGCCAAGCCTGTGACAGCTTTCAGGACACCACAAGGACTCTGGCAGTTCACCAGAATGCCATTGGGTCTCCACGGCGCTCCTGCTACTTTCCAGAGGCTGATGAACCATGTCTTGGCAGGTATGGACACTTTTGCCGCTGCCTATCTAGATGATGTTGTCATCTACAGTTCTTCCTGGCGGGAACATTTGAGCCACCTAGCAGCAGTACTGGGGAAAATCAAGGAAGCAGGTTTGACGATTAACCCGAAGAAATGCACCCTTGTAAAGCAGGAACTTCAGTACCTGGGTCATATCCTTGGAAACGGAGTTCTAAAGCCGGTTCAGGACAAGGTGGACGCCATTCGGACGAGGGAAAGGCCAACTACACGAAAGCAGGTGAAATCCTTTCTGGGTCTGGTGGGCTGGTACCGACGGTTCATTCCGAATTTCTCTGAGAGGGCTGCTCCCTTATCTGACCTCACCAGTACAACTAAAGCAAAATGGGTGTGGGGAAAGGAGCAGGAAGCTGCCTTTCAAGATCTCAAGGAGGCCATATGTTGTGAACCGGTACTGCAGAGCCCCAATTTTGACTTACCCTTTACGGTCCAAACAGATGCTTCTCATCGGGGGATAGGAGCAGTTCTTCTACAAGGGCATGAAGATGACCGAAAACCAGTGGCATACATCAGCAGAAAGCTCTTTCCAAGGGAGACTAGGTACTCTGCAGTGGAGTTGGAGTGTCTAGCGCTGAAGTGGGCCATTGACACTTTCAAATATTATCTGCTCGGGAGGGAGTTCAAGCTGGAGACGGACCATAAAGCATTGCAGTGGTTGGAGCAGATGAAGGACACTAACAGCCGAGTCACCCGCTGGTTCCTGTCACTACAACCATACCGGTTTTCCATCCACTATCGGCCAGGCAAGCAGAACACTGTGGCTGACTTTTTGTCTCGCAACGCTGTTGGCGAGCCTGCTGAAGGAGGGGAGAAGTGTGAGGGTGTGATGTGGCAGGCCCCTCACTAAGGTGAAAATGATTTCATGTATGGAGACATTGTTTAGTTTGTACATTCATTTTGTATGTTTTGGTTTTGTGACAAGTTGGGAAGTTCACTAACATCTCTCTCTCTGAGGTCTTGCTTGGCTTGGCTTCATGAGTGGCACCCATCTGTTTGGTGCAAGACCTAATGAAATCCAAGCTGAATGGGAGATTGTCCTTATTATCACCCTTTGGGACAAACCATGTTAAGGAGAGAGGGTAAGGAGTGAAATGGGTTTTGTCACTGTTCTCTGTTATTTTGGTATTAATGACTGGTTAATGACTACATATTTTATTGGGTCAAAATGTATGTGAAGGATCTCCATGGAGTGGGCTGTAAATAGTATTTATATATAGTATATTTGGGAATAGAGGGTGATTGTTGAAATGGTATGACCTGCAATGATATAAGGGCTCTGTAATAGTGGGAAAAGGGGAGAGGGAAGGGAACAGAGAGGTGAGACATGTGTGTATGTTGGAGAACCATTGTAATCCCTGATCTGGACTGTCCTGCTATTGGTGAGCAGTTTTCAAATCATTTAAAGTAAAGAGAAACCAGAGCTCTGAAACCTTGTGTCCAGATGTTGTCATTCCAGTGCTTCAACTTTCAAGACCGCTGACTGTATTCCTGTTTTGAGGGTCCTCCAACACCCTAACCCCAACAAATAGGTATTTAAATTGATAAGTAGGAAACAATAGTAAACAGCTCAGTTGGAACGGGTCCATTCTTTTTGATGTTATTTTTATTTTATTTTACTTTTTTCTAAGCCTTAAGATCATAAAAATACACTGTTAAAGTTTAACTTTAATAACTTTGTTGTTTGGTTAAATGTGTTCATGATTTTTGTTTTTTTATCTTAATGAAGTCTGGTTTGCAACAGATTGTGACTTTTTAGGTTGGAAATCTAAATCTAAATATATATAATTCCTACAGAATCTAGGAGAATGAAAGGACATTCAGAATTTTCTTTATCAGCGTGAGGATTATAAGGGGGTCCTTAAGCCCCCTCAAGGGGTTTTTGGACCCCAAAGGTTTAAGAAGCCCTGCTGTACAGGTTGTTAAGGTTCCAGTTTGAACTTTTTAAGGTTTTGCCTAGTGATTCACTACAATACATTTTTTATGTTTGCCAGGCTCATGTCACAACCAGTCAAACTCTGAAGTTCACTGATCTGAGTTTCTTATCCGTTTCTAAAAGTTTAGCTCTTAATTAAAACTATTTGTTCAGACTAGCTTTTAGGTAAATCAAATTAATCTAAAGCCACTTGATTGCAATTTAGCTTTTTAAGTACTTACTTATTTAGTACCTACTAGGTATATATAATTTGCAAGGTTTTCACTTAGTTGACCTATCTCTCCTTTTTTAAATTTCTAAAGAATTGTCAAACAATACTTGTTCTCACAAGTTGCTTGAAGTTTCTATGCTCTTGTTTTCTACCATTTCTACCATATCTTTTTTCTGCCCAAATAATAGACTAACATTGCCTAAATGTAACTGGTACATATTTTGAGCAGTATTGTATGATTTGAATGAAAACTCTCACTTTCAAGTCTGTCAGTATGGCGCTTTCATTGATCTCTTGCTGAATTAGATTGGAGATTGTTTATCTACCTTCTGATCAGAGAAGATGTTAATCCCTGATGCGTTTTAATGTGGCATGTCAAAAAGAATAAAATAAAAATAAGAAGGCCTTGCATGGTTGCAGCATGCAACCTTGATTTAGCGGGCATCACCACAGGGGTTTCTTAGACTGCCATAGCCAACACGCTCATGAATAAAACAAGGGGTTTAGGGGGCTTCCTGTGCAGCTAATTCACAGTGCCGAGCTTCCAATCTGTTTTTATGGTACTTGGGCGGAACAATTTCTCTTCCTCTGCTTCAGGGCTGCATACAGCACGGAGAGCAGATTTTCGGGAGCTCAAACAGGGTTGGTAATTTACCATAATCAGTCATTGTGCGCTGGTGAGTTTAGTACAAGATGAAACACATGATACTTTGCACTGTTTCTTCAATTTTATGCAAATAAACAAAGCACCATTATTTCTGAATCTGCTCTTTGTTTCTGGCAGGAAATTGTCTGTTGGAATGCAACCGGCAGCATAAATTTAGAGAACCGTTTAGCAATTTTATTTATAGCTCAAGCTTGTATGTTATGTCGTGACTTTTATATTTGTCATTACATACAGAGATCTTAATAAAAAAATCTTGCAAAAGTCAAAGTTCATACACTGCTGTCACCCACTGCAATTAGCAACACTGCACAGTTCTTTTCCGTCTGAGTCCTGTTTGCAGACTCATTACCAAGCTCTGCTGGTTTCTCCTTCACTGAGTGGAAGTTAAACAAAGCACCACTCACACACATCCTCTCTGCAGTGACAACAGGCTCCAGACCCATCGTCAAACGCTGAGAAGTGAAGGGTCTGCGAAAACAAACCTCTATGACACCCTTCACTCTTTCTTCTGCTTGAACGTACCCTGTCAATGTATAAACTGATTACTCTCACTAGCTAGTATTAATCGAGAAAGCAAACTGTCAAAGCAATACAGACAGCAAACCTCTCCAACTTAATTCAGAATGATAAATTAAGTTCTGCCATGTTTTTACCATACTTCTGTGTGATGTACATTCTAATTGTAGCTTCCTTTTCATTATAGCAAACAATAAGCTGCCACCTTAAATGCTTTAGTGGAACCATATCAAGTAACCAAAAGCATGCAAGAGAAGATGAAAGCATGAGATGGTGTATATATTGATATACTGTGTGCGTGCACGCACACACACACACACACACACGTGTATACAGTAGCCTACACATCATCACATCAGGGAAAGGGGGACCTAATTAAATACAGACAGAAGCTGTGTGCACTGGCATACAGTGGAGCCCGGCCTCAAGCTGCCACAGCAACAGTTCATCTTGGCCAATTAGATGTTGCATCAAAGCCAGAGCAGCCGAATGGCCGTGGGTTCATAGATGATATTGTTGTGTGTGTGGTCACCAATCAGCGGTGTCCCCCGCTGGGATGTGCCGCTGTTGAAGCTGCAGAGAGAGTCACCTGACAACAGCTAGTTTCGCAGAGGCCTCCCCGCCTGCTGTGTGATCTGATCCTAATGTGGATGTTGCAGAGCCACGAGCCTCAAGGATAGGACTGATGTGATGTTTAAAAAAAATAGATCTGATCTCCTAGGAAGTTTTCTATTCATTCCTCCTCTCTCTGCTAGAGGTTGTGTGTGTTTGATCCTCACAGTGTGATGTAACCAAACTAATAATCAAAGAAACTACTTCTGCACACAAAAAAAAATCTGTAATACAAAGTAAGTTTTGTTTTTACTGGTTAGAAAGATATGCAGCCATTACCTTCCTGCCACAAGGCTTTACTTTCACATGTTTTGATTTAGCTATAGCAAAGTTATTTAAATGATTATTTTTAACAAGCTAAATAAAATTGAATTTATAAAGGTGTAATTGTTATTTGGAGATATATTGGTTTGTGTTGTAACCTTTGCTCTTAATTAAAATGTATGGCAAAAGTTTCTCCATTTTATGGCTGAAACAAACTATTTAGACACTATGAGAGCAGTAATAACAAGAGAATAGCATAGAATATTGTATAGATAATGATAGGTGTAAAACATTTAAGTAAACCGAGACCAATTTTCAGCTTCAAGTCTGCTGAAACTGTGAAGTGGGAATCAACTTAGGATGGCATTCCCAAGATTTGTAGGGGGTCAGCGCTGGAGTGCTGCCACTCTCCCTCTCAGCAGCCAAGCCACAACTCCCTCATTATAGCTGAGATGTCCCAACATGATGCACTGGGACATGTAGATTGGGCCCAACCTTATACACCAGACAAAGTGGGGTGGAGCTAACATAATAATGAGTGTAAACATCAGGTTATGGACATTTTGGCATGTAGTATGGATAAACAATAATTTCAAGGAGCAAAGGCTACATATAAGACAGTTTTGTGTTATTGAACTCTCCAGAATGCTTAGTGGGAATTGGCAAAGGAGTGCAATCTTCTGCATATTTAGTAAATGTTTTGCAGAAGCTATTTATTTAATCTATGTACCAGATTTACAAAGCGGATTGTACCACATGCATGCACAAGCAAATTAGTCCATGTTGTCCACCAGATAGGGTGTAACCATAAACAAGTAGGTGCAGAAGCGATCAAAGGGAAAGTAAAATCTATTGTTGAAAACTGATGGAAATGCTTTTTTGTTTGCTTCTTTTTTCTAGGAAAATCTGTATGACACAAACTGCTTCCATCTTTGTGAGCGCACACCTCTTCTCTCGCAGTAATTTACATGAATATGCATAAATATGGAAGGGCTTTTCACTTAATACATGCATGCAACTGCATCAGAATTAAAGGACATTCAAACTGACATGTTTAGGAATTGCAAAGAGCTTGGTCTGTAAAATTCTTACAAAAATGACAAAGTGGTTCTTAACTGTGCACTTGACAAATATACATTATTTGAAAAACGTCCATTAAACCATCACATAAACAGAACTAATAATTCATACACATGCATTTATATGTTTCTTCTCCAGTAATAGAAAATGATAAATGTATAAATATATTACAGATTATGTAATATATATATATATATATATATATATATATATATATATATATATATATATATATATATATGCCTAAACTTTGATTATCATTTGAGAAGCCTATGTTGTTCTAAAAATTTTATTTAGTTGTGTACAGGGGAAGCAGTTCAAGGGCAAAATGACTTTTGCGAAGCTACAGCAATCTAAATAATCATGTTTGTTTTCTGTACTTGATTAAATGCTGTATAGTAACTTTTACTGACTGTTTTAACCATATGCATTCAATTTTTTCACTCAGTAGTCAAAAATGTTATGCTCCAAGCGGAAACAAAATTAGACAATATTTTCTCTGAACTCTAAATTCCAATGGTAAAGTTAGACTCCCTACCAACCCCGAACCTAAAATCCAATATAACAGCTGAGCTTTTAAAATGTCATGATTACTGCATTATTAAAACAGTTTTCTCAAACTTCTAATAGTTTGTATCTCAATAAACCTGTGTAACACACAAGACAAAAGCTGTGTTTCTTATTAGTGCCTTCAAAGCTTGAATACGTCAAAGTTCTAAGAAATACTATGCTACTTGAATAGTTAACATTCAGTTTGTTTCTGGGTATAGCAATTAACATATGTCACTGCTCTGTAGACATGTAACTGCAGTCTTTATCGGAAAGGTTATTCTTGATTAAACAATGTCTGTTTTGTGTAATAAGGGGCCTTCAATCTGGGGAGGTATCAATTTGTTATCTATTATTGTTGCAGTTTTAAAAGTTTATTGTAAAATATTAGATTCATCACATTCTCCCAGAGCAGTATCCTAGAATGTTTTTATGACAAGTACCTTATACAACGTAACTTAGCTAATTAGATAGATAGATAGATAGATAGATAGATAGATAGATAGATAGATAGATAGATAGATAGATAGATAGATATAAAATAAAGCAAAATATCATTAACATTGCATGATATTTTGGAATTTAAACTTTGAGGGAAAACTTGTCGATGTGCCCCTGGGCAAGGCACTTAACCCCCAAATTCTACATTGTCCTACCGAGCCATGTTGGGTGTCGGTGTATGAATGCGAGTGTGATTGGGTGAATGCGGCTTCAATGTAAAGCGCTTTGAGTGGTCAGTAAGACTAGAAAAGCGCTATATAAGTTCAGTCCATTTACCATTTACCATTTGTGAAGTTATCTGCATGCTGCCAAAAGATACTTTAAGAATGAGCAACAGAACAAACAAGCCATCTTGTGTCAACTAAGTAGCACCTTGACAGTCAGTACTTTTGTCAATGGATGACCAACAAATGCAGTGACAGATGTCCTTTCTGGCAACCTATAATGATTGCTTTAAAAATTATTAACACAATCTAAGAGTTTGTTGTAGAAAATTAATTTACAAAAAAATATTCTGGCTACTTTGCTTAGGGGTTTTTGTGTTACTTGTGTTGTTTTTACACAGTTTCAGGTCAAAAAGAGAAAATAACTTTCTTTACATGTTTGAATTTGGTGTTGATGCAAGCTGTGCCTGCCAATGTGATGTGCTTTTCTCAAATGTTGGGTAAGGGTGCCCCCATCTGGCCAACAGCTCAATAGTGTTCTGAAGCAGTTTCCCTGCTCCTTTGATTTCTGGTCCTCCAAAACTTGCTCTTTGCACAGATTTTTATTAGTATAAGTAATTACTTAATATCATGGGTTTTGTATGTAGACGTTTTTTGCTAATTTTGAAGTGAATTTATAGTATTTCAAAGTATTTCAACAAGATTAAATGCTGGGATTAAATATAACACACAAAATACTTGCAGATTTTTTATCTACTTTTTTTTTGCATATAGCATGAAGTTTCCTCAGCAACGGTTGTTTTAAGGGGCAGTGTCTATATGTTGGGTGAAATAACTGCTGCGGTGTAATTTGCTAGCTTTGGCCTGAGGAGCCGATTTCCTTCTGTGTGGTTACCACTGTTCATCAGTATGGAAGTCTATGAGGTGAGAAGAAATTGTAATGACGGACACTGAGCAGCAAGAATCAGCGACTCAATAAGCCCCCCTCCCCACACCCCAACCCCCTAATTGCTTAGCAACAGTCTTCCAGGGTCTCTCATTTGAGATCAAGAGTTTAGTGGACTGAAGACTCCGCTTTGGAGAAATAGAGCTTGTGCCATTCGATAAGACGGCGGAGAAATGGGCTCTATCTTCTACTTCCTCTGAGCCCTCCCCACCCATTCCTCCAGCACCCCCTCCCTCTCCTTTACTTCTGTTTCTTACTCCATCTCTCTTCCACCATTCCTCTCCACCCTTTCCTACCAGGATGATTATGTTACCTTTCAACTGCATGATGTATTCAGTTCACTAGATTATTTTCTGTCATCTCAGTTAATTGAATTCTGTCCATCACATATAGATGTTTTCACATTTGCATAAAGGTTAGAGTGGTGAAGAGTGTCAAACTTCAATTTAGACAATGTCACTCAAATAAATATACTAGCCTCTTTCTCTGTCCCCCAATCCCCCATTTCCCAGCTCTCTGGAGGTGGTATTTATGAATTCTCAGTGAATTTAAATGGATCTGTAGTTCTAGAACATCGTGGCTCTCATATACATGTAAATATGAATATGTAAATGACCGGATGTCTCTATGATGTGAGGTGTGAGACTGTGCAAAGTTACAATAATCTGCACGTGTCCACATGGTTGCCCTTCATGGAAGGTTTGTAACACAGCATGCAGGCATCACCGTTCTCCACAGAATCTCCCCGTAAAGCACTTCCTCCTACACCTCTACTCATTGTCAAGTGCCTCTAACATTCAGCCTACAAATGCTGCACAAAAATGTCGGACCTTGTTGGGATGAAAGGAAAGAAAAGGACCCTAACACTGTATAACATATTTTAAAATCTGGAAACATAAAAAAATGGTATATGAAAGCTTATAAACACAATGTGTTTACAGTCCCTGCTGGGATTTTAACCCTGTAAAGAGATGAAAGATACAAAAGATTTAAGATAAAAGCTATAATTGTTGACAGTTGTACTTTAACATCCTTTACTGGATGTTTTTAACAAGAAAATCTTTTGAAACATTGCCTGGCTTCTCAAGCCTTTTTGTGCACAGACGAAATTATAATTTTTTTGCATGCATTTTACAAAAACAGAGAATACATAAACAGTAGTTGGCATTGTTTGTAGAGAAAATGAATTATATATTACAATTTTGTATTTTCAGAACATTTTTCAATAGGGGATTAAGTGTTCTCATAATTTTATATAAAATGTGTTTTTTTTATTCAATTAAATTGACATGACCACAAAAGCCTAATGTATCAAATATGATACAAAGAAGAAATACGTTAATATTGTATAAACCCTACAGGGTAAAATAGCCTTTTTCTTTGTTGTTAAAATTTTTTAGTTTACTTGTTTGAAGCTTAAGGTGTAAGTAACATCCCAACTTTCTTTAAAATGTGTCGTTTTTGGGAAAGACTGTGGGACGTAGGGTGCGACGTCCCTTGTGTATGACAAATGCAGGTTGAATTTTTGCAAGTAAAAGTCAATGAAATAAAATTATTTGATCTAATTTAACTTTGATTTCAACACCAATAAAAACCCATACTGTTATTTTCAAAAGACGTAATTGCTTATTTTTCATATTTGATAGTATTTGCAAAGTGCAGCATTCATGTTAAACATTTTATATAGAACTTGGATAGATGGATGGATGGATGGATGGATGGATGGATGGATGGATGGATGGATGGATGGATAGATAGATAGATAGATAGATAGATAGATAGATAGATAGATCGATCATTGTGAGGACCAACCTTTGACAGGCCACAGCATTATGTGGACATTAAGTAGTTTTGTGTGGGTGTGTGTTTGTGTGGGTGTGTGTGCGTGTGTGTGTGCCTGCGAGCATGGGACACATGCATGTGACTGATCACGGCACAGCACCCCCTTGGTAAAATGTGTTCCTACAGCCATGTTCTTGTGAATACTTGTATCGAAATGTGTATATTTTGGCATGGTAGGGTTAAGAGTGCCCTATGTTCCTATAATGCATCATAATGCATATCAATTCCTCATCATGATACATTTATTTCTGTAAAACTGAACTGTACCAAATATGATACAAAAAAGAGAAACATTAATAATCTTTTTTTTAAAAATGGTTTTGTTAAGAGGGTCCAATGAACAGATACATTTTTCTTATTTTCTTTTTTCAGTTTTTTTAACTAAAACAATAGTTTGGTTACAATAATCACATGACTCCAAAAGTGTAATGTGCTATTTAGTTATTTAGTTATTTAGTTAAGAGTTAAATAGAAAATTAAAATTGAAAAATATCAGTTTTTAAAAATCTTGTTTCTTGTGTCAGGCTTTATAGCATTAAACATCATGTCATATTTTTATAGAGAACGTGCATTTTTTCAGTAAAGATCTGACTTGTTGCAGTAGAGGTTTCAAGAATACCTACTTGAATCGAAATGATACTTCTGATGTCAATAAAAAAGGGTAGGCCACTTATTAAATCCAAATTAATAAATCCTCAGAAATGTTACAGTATTTTTTTCTTGTCTGTTTTTGAATCAATTTACGTGTCTTTAACAGCAATCAAATTTTTTAGTTCAAAATAAGCATCCATTAGTTTATATAGAAGATTTATGTAACATCAGCAGTGTGCGGTGACAGCATGCAGTGGGAGCTAAAATAAGTCAGTGTCAGTTAGTCAATAAACGGGAGAGCGGAGACGACGGACAGATTAGAGTGCTTATCTCTTTTCATCAGCTCTGAATGCCATCTGAATTGAAGGTCAATATCTGAGGATTCTCCAAGCCAAGCAGGTGTCTGGAGAGTATGGATTGGCTAGTGCTCGCAGTGCCTCTCTCCGTCTTTGTGGGTAGGCTAGGGCCAATTTCAAATATGTCACAGCTGCATTCGAGCCAACAGTTACCTGGACAAAACCACCATACATTACACTATATTCCTCTTTAAAACACCCCCACCACCACCTCCGCTCTCCTCTTCATTCTTCCCCCTTCCCCTCACTGTCTGTGTGTCCCCGCCGCTGGTCGAGATATGTCACGGCGTGGGCTTTGTCGCGCCTTATGACACGTGGTGTGAGTTATCAGTGGAGGAACTGTCTGCTAAGAGACAAGCGTTTGCAGGTTATTATTTGTAAAAACATAAAAGACAATTGTGCGTCTGCCGGTATTGACAAGAAGATTTGCAATCTTTTTCAGGGGACGACGTGTTTTTTTATTGGAAATTAGGAAGCACGAACACGTGGGTGAGGGAGGGGATAAGGTGAAAGAACAACTCGTTTCAATAAGCCATCTGTTTACAGCTATTTTCAAGGTTGTTCATTATTGATTACATCTCTATTTCTCCTTTCAGAGAGGCAGTCAGAAAACATTACTGATAAAGAACTATTTTAAACTTACTCAGACAGTGTTCAACTCTATCTTGTTTCTTTTTACTCCCCCCCGCCCCCAGCACACAAACACCCTCCTCCCGTTTTCCTCTGAATGTGGACCATATCTCGCTGGAAATGGACAGAGAAAGCTGGCAGGCCAAGAAGGGGGCAGATGGTGCTCCGCTCTTGCCTCCACCTCCCGTGTTTGAGTTTGAGTTTAGCACTCTGTTCAAACTCCATAAAAGCGATAGATAAACACCGGCACTCGTGTGGTGCAGTACGGGGATGTATGCAGAATGCAGCTGAGGTTGTTTATGAGGCTGCTGGAGATGGTGCTTGTGCATTGAAAGGTCTTGTCCAGCGTGTCAGAGGGCCCTTTCGGCTACTCTCTTCTCAGACAAAGCTCCGGTGAAGGGGCTCACTCCAGCAGGACATAGCTGCTTTGGGGGGTAAGAGAGAGAGAGGGAGAGCAGCTGCAGCACTCCAGACCTGCTCGCCTGCAGGAGAAGGCTATCTCAGCCACATAGACTCCTCCCCAGGCTGCCCAATACCCTCCACCCACTGTCACCTATGAGAAAACGGTAGAACTGACCTTATCTTAGCATGTGCATTGATGTCTGTCAGCCAGAAAACAGTTTTTCTCACGATTCGGGCAGAAATTACAAATATATACAGAGAAGCTAGTAATTTAAAACAGATATACCAGAGCAAGAACACTTAATCTGACTATCAGTCATCTGGCAAAACGAATATAATTGTCAAACTTATAAAGAGAACACAACCTTATTTTTTGTATTTTTCCTTGAGCTGAAATTCATATATCTCTGCAAGACTGCTTAAAGAGAAATCTCTTGCTGAGCATCGCAGGGGAAGGAATGGTTGGCTTTATTTGTGTATGAATCTCTAATGTTATTGTGGCCGTTTTCATTCAAGCAGGCAAAATTGTGAGCTCACCCTTGGCTTTTATTTACATGGTAGTCTTTCGTCAGCTCGACGGGAGAGCCTAGCCTGCTGTAGATAGGTCCTTTCAGTTGTTTACAATGGCTGCTTCAGAGGCTTTTTGTTGCCGTAACTACCTCTTTCTTCCTCACATTCCAAATATCTTAGGTTCGAACCTGGTGGCCTTGATAAACAAGGTTCTATGGAATCAATCAACTGCTTCTCTCAGAAGATCTTAACATGGTTTAATGTTGGCCTTGCCACATTGTCCTTTTAAGGTAAAAACCTCATCCAACTTACGCCTGAGATCCAACTTTCTTTTCTGAGGGCTCTTTTTGTGTAGAGTGGATTTTAGAGAGGCATCAGCGTGGGGGAAAAAAACACAAGCACAGGGAGAGACTGGCAAGGCTGAGGCATATTGTTCTCCCTAATAATGAATGACAGCATACCACAAGCATTTTTGTGGCTCACTCATTCAGCACAGTCAAAGAAACATATCTAAATCAGTCATATTTTGTTTATATTGAGCTTTGCGCTAAATTAATATAAGTGCTGTATGAGTACATCGTTATTATTTAAATTCATGTATTTGTTCCACATGTATGTATTCATTTAAAAACCCGTTTGGAATGTAATATAACAGATATAACAGACATATGCCGCATCTATCTTATCTAATTGTCTGTTTTTTGTGCAGGAGCAGGTTATGTTTTACTGTCTGTGGTTTAAGTATGTAGTCTATAGTAGACAATTGTAAAATTTGTACAGTGTGTATATATATATATATATACACACACACATATATATATATATATATATATATATATATATATATATATATATATACATATATATATACACATATATATATATAATTTAATGTAAGTTAACTTTTTTTTTTAGAGGACTTCAATCCCTTTAACACGGTTTAGTGTGTCCTCCTTAGTCGACATTATGTGTCAAGTTTTGTTCTGGATTTAAAAAAAATACAATATGTACACTATCACTATTTCAAGAATTTTAGGATAAAAATGATAAATTAGGCTTCAAAGCCACTATAGTTATATACAAGCTATAGGCTTAAGTCTTGGAGATATTTGAACATACTTAGCATACTTCCACCTCCATGCCTAACAGTTTAAACATTTTCTTCAATTTTAAACCCTAACTTTAATTCCTTAAAAACTTCTTACTCTCAGTGTGGCAAAATACTTTTTTTCATGAACTTCTCATGAAACTTCAAAACATTCTCCAAAAAGCATTTCGCTTCTCAAAAAGGGCAACAGCAAATCTTACACTGTCAAAACCTACTCAGCAAATGGTAAAAGCTGGCTTGCTTGTGGAAAGGGCCACTTGTGTTCCAGCAGAGCAAAGGCATGACTCATTCAAAAGTCTTCAATAATGCACAGTTCTTTGAACTGATAATCCAGGGATAAGCCGTTATTTAGAAATGGCTCCACTTTATTTAAATCTTGAGTTTCTCTTAGAAGTTCAGTATTTGTCAATTCAAGGATTCCTTTCGAACAAGTCATTAATCTAAACAATGAAGTTAATAGGGCCTAGTCTGAAAATTTTAAACATACTTACTGAAAGATTTAGGTGAATAGATATGTTGAAGCCTGTTTGTAAAATGTATAATAATGTTGTTGTTTTTTTAACACAACTGCAGTTATTTGGTATTCTAGAAAACTAGACGGGTTCAGATAAGTCATTTCAAATTCAAAAGTTAATAGATGAACACTTCCGGATGAACACTTCCGACCAGATCTGTGAGCATTTGTATTGCTAATCGAGGGTTCTCCCCATGGTTATGTTTCTTGTGCATGATATCCACACATGACATATGAAAAATAATTAAAATTAAATCATAATTCTTATTATCTTCCACACAATTGGGGAAGGTAAAAAAAAAAGCTTAATTCAGATCCCCACCCCCCACCCAGTTGTATAAAGTTATTGCTCAACAGAAACAAACATTTTTAAAACCCAAACAGTAATTTCTATATTTTTCATCTTTCTTTTATTTATTTTTGTAAGCCAGAAACATTAGTCATGAAACAGACAGCTATTCATGGTGGACATATGTGCAAGGCACCATCAGCCTCTCCCAGCTTCAGTAAAACAGCAACATCTGCCTTCAGTTTTTATAGCCTGCAACATATGCCCCTTCATTGGTGACAAAGCTGGCTGAGGCTCTCATGCTGTTCGTGTCCCCTAGTCCAAACATACATCTTTAGATACCTGTCACCCTTTATTATTCCATCCTCTGTTGTTGCCGATAAGGGAAGTTAAAGTTTAATGAAATGCAGGCAGGCTGCACAGGCCTGCTTTTATAATTTGTCACCGGCTGTGTGCTGGGAGACCACTCCTATGTAAACACGAAGGTAGTGGTCACAGCCATTACTTCTAAATGACTGAGCGTGGACCAAGTGGCAGAGATGTCACTTCGAACCAGCCATTTCTCCCCTCTGTTCCTGTAAACCTAGCCAGAGAGATCAGAATCTGTAAAACAGAAGCTCTAATAAAGCCTGCGGTAATGTTTTCACAGCAAATTACCTACAGAAGCTGTATCCAAATGCAGTCATTTCCCGTCTGCAGTTTCACATAAATTTCATAGCCAGGATGTTTATCGGGCACTGATGTCTGTATCTCCAAATGTGGTAGCCATAGGTGGGATGACTTACCTGCAACAATGCAACTGCGGTGTTCTCATAGACAACAGCCAGTTTCTAACACCTGTGATTGGAGCTAGGAACAATCCATTCCCCATCTCTAGCATCATTGCCAAAGCACTAATTACACTTTATCGTTCTATAAAATCTAAATCATTAATGAAAAATTGGATGCATGCTGTGACATTAGTCAGCTGAATATGCCTAGTGGGTTTTACAACATTTTTAATTGATTTAACCTCAAACATGAAGCAAAATTATTGACCCGTCTTTAAAATGTCCATATTTATTTATGTCAGGACCAAATATTTTATTTTCCCAGGATTTAATGTGAATGCAGGGCTAAATATCTCATAAGTACAAAGCCAAAGGGAAAGATTTTAAAATATTTCTCCAAATGAAATCAGAAAAGTGCCTTGCATGAGTAGTAAGCTTTTTTTCCTCTGATCCCTTTAAATTAAATCTTGAGCAACTAGTTGCCTTCTGATTAGGAGACAGAGTAAATACAGCTAGACCTGAGAGGTATGTTAAAGAACATTAATGGAAAAAAAAAACAGTATTGTGAAGACCAAGAAGTCCACGAGACTGCTTGTAGTTACAATGATGAAAAAGTTTAAAACAGGGTTAGGTTACAAAATAAACAGTGCCAATCATTAAGGATCTCATGCAGCATTGATGTAGCTATCATCCAAAAGGGTAAACAGTTTGATAAAACTGCAAACTTAGAAAACCTGGCTGCCCACCTAAACTGAATGGCCTGGAAAGGAGAGTATTAAACAGAGAAGGAACTCTGGAGGACCTTTAGACTTGCAAAGCACACTTGGAAGATTTTGTTGACAGCAATTAGACCTGCACTCCCAAAATCTTGTCCCTGTAAAAGAGATACGATAAAAAAATAAAGTGAAAAAAACCAGTAGGCGACAAAGCAAAGATGTTCATGAAGGCGCTTTGATAGGACAAGACACTAACTGAAATTTTTGGCTTCCATGCAGGTACCTTGTGGGGTGTAGTGAAAGATCATCACTGGACATTACCCTGAATACATCATCCCCAGGCTAAAACTTGGTGGCAGCAGATTTATGCTTGGGGCCAAATACACAGAAACCCCCAAAAATAACCTATTCAAGGCTGCTAAAGACATGAGACTATGGGGAAACTTCACCTTCTATAAGTAAAACATGCAGCTAGAGAAACTCTGCAGTCGTTTTGATCCAAATGTGTTAATGTGTTAGAATGACACAGAATCAAAATCTTGACCTAATTCCACTGGAAAATCCCAATCAAATGCATTCGACTTTCTGGTTGCAATGTGGAAAAACATGAAAAAGAGCAAGGGGGAAAAACAGAGATGAGTTGTTTGGAATGGCGGAGGAACAATCCCCTCAGTCTGTCTGTGGAGCAAGACAGTGACAGTGTAACAGAATAGAATAGAATAGAATAGAATAAAAAAATTGGACTATAAGTCACACCTGAATATAAGCCGCACTAGCCAATTTTAGGGAAAAACACAAATTTGTATATATACAAGCCGCACCTGATTATAAGCTGCAGGTGTTAATTAATGTTAAGTACTATATTTAAGGTTTCATGCAGAGGGGATTGTCAGGAAAGTGTTTGGGGAACCTTCTACTTTGATAACATTTCAACACGGGGGAAACACCTCAGCCATTCTCTCTAAAAAGACTTCAAGTTTGGGCCATCTGCTTTTATTACCTCTGAAAGCTTTTTTTTCTCCATCTTATTACATTGAGAGAGTTCTTCAAGCTGGCGTCACCAACATCTCACCATTGATTCGTTGATGCCAAAGGTACATGAAGCAGCTCTATTTCCTTCTTTCAAAGCCAGATAGACTGCCTTTAACTTAAAAGGTGCATCATGTGCATTTTTTGTTTGTTTTCCATGATGAGGGTTGGTGAATGAAAACTTGATTTTCGCAAACCACTTAAAGGCACAGTATCCCTTAAAGGTGAAGGACATAACCTGTACAATCCATGGATGGAGGAGGTCCCCTAGTGGCCGTTAGCCACAGGGTTCAAAGCATCGGAAAAAAGTAGCAGCTTATAGTCAGGAAATTAGGGTAGAACAGAATAATCCTTTATTTTCCTTCAATGGTGATATTCAACTGTAGCAGCAACATTTCACAAGTAATAAACACATTCAGATTCACATAAGAAAAATAAAAAAGTATAAAAAAACAAAATTAAAAATAGTTAATCTGTTTCTGAAGCTGCTACTCAGTAGGATTTTTTTTATGATGAATGGGAGCCTATTCAGTGCCCATCACTCTCCCACAGATAGAGCCTTTCCTACTCACCAGTTAGTCCAGGCATGCTGCATCCTTCTTCCAGTCTTGTTTGCAATCCAGCTGCATTCCTAGGTACTTGTTGGTGTGTACCACTTCCACACAGTCTCCCATCATGAGAACTGGCTCCAAATGCAGCTTGGTCTCTCTAAATCCACCACCATATTCCCGAGTAAATGATTGGAGTCACACCATGTGACAAAGTCCTGGATTAGGTCTCTGTACTCACCCTCCTGTCTTCTCTAAATTCAACTCACAGTGGACGTGTCGTCTGTGAACTTCTGTACATGGCAACCTCCATGTTCTACTCTAAGTCGGATATATACAGGGTGAACAGGACCAGGGAGAGCACCCGCTCCTGCAGCACCCCTTTGCTACTGACCACAGTATCAGACCTACAGTCCCCCAGAAACACGTACTGAGGTCTGTCAGTCAGGTAGTCTATGAGCCATGCCACCAGTTGTTGTCCCACTCCCATCTCTGTCAGTTTGTCCCTGAGAAGCAGTGGATGGACTGTATTAAAGGCACTGGACAAGTCCAAAAATATAATCTTCACAGCATCACTGCCTGCACGTGAGTGGTCGGAGTATTAAGAAGATGATGGAATCCTCCACTCCCACATTTTCTAGACAGGCAAACTGCAGAGGGTCAAGGGACCCTGGTAATGGAGCTGCAGCCGTTCCAAGGTCTTCACCACATGTACCGTCAGGGTGTGAAGTCATTCAGCTCTCTGGGATGTATTTTCTTTGGGATTGGGAAATAAACAGCATAACTTCTACATCTTAAAACCCTCCCCTATCCAAACCTGAATATGCACTGTAAGGGGTGTCCCAGCTCCCATGTGCATGTCTTTACTAGTTGTGGCAATACGCCATCTGGACCTTGCAGTTTTGCTAGGGCGCAACCTCCTCAGCTCTCCATAAGCCTGAGCTGCTGTCATTGTGGTTGATGTGAGGGGGAGAGGGGAGATCTCCTCACCCATGCAGGTGATGGCTTTTGTGAGAAGGTGTTTGGTGGACTGCTGTGTTCAGAGGTATGAATGGAATGAGGTGGTCAAACCAATTAAAAAACGATTCAACTGGTTTTCTCTTCCCACATCCCCCTCAATAGGGCTCCTCTCCTAGAGCTACATCTGGTCATAGCATTCACTCCCTGCCACACCTCTCTCATGTTGTGGTTCTGGATCATTTTTTCTATCTTTGTTCCGTACTGCTCCTTTACCTTCTTGAGCTGGAATCTTCTTTGTTCTTCTGGTTCAGCAGGTCTTTGATGTAACTTGTTATCCAAGGTTTGTTGTTTGCAAAGCAGCTTACACATCTCAATGGATCAAGAACATCCATACAGAAGGTTAAATATTCTGTAGGGCAGTCGACTATTACCTCCATGTTCTCATTGTGAGACCCCTGCTATATGTCCCAGTCTGTGGTCTCGAAGCAGTCTTTCAGAGCCTGGTTGGCTTTGCTGGAACAAGCAGAATAATTAAAAATAGGTGCAGTTACACCCAAACGTATTCATACACCTTGGCAGATTTTCACTTAATGATAATAATAATAATAATAATTGTGGTTTAAGCTGTATACATCAAAATTATTGCTGATTAGGATGATTTCTTCTCTCTAATTGAATCTGAATTGTTTGTGCGTCTTTTGTCTCAAAAAGATGGAGCAAACGGCTCTTTCGAGCACTCCAGTTTTGAGCTCCATTTTGGCCTGAACCACACATAAACATCACACACTCACTCCAGCAGCCATTGATGTCTTAATATAGGGAGGATCTAATTTAGCCGATCCCCCTGACATTTATCCTTAAGGTAAACTCTAGCCCTCCCCGCTCAGTCCCAGTGAGCTAAGAATACAGAGCTGGGATATGTTGGAGCACCCGCTTCACACCTCAAAGTGCCCTCAGGGACACTCAGAGTCTCCTCTCGGGTTTTCTAGAGATGATGTTATTTCCCGAGTCCTTTGTGATCGGGCTCAGGAAGTTAACTGAGAGTATACCCTTGATGAAAAGAATGAAAGGAGGGAGAGGGAAGTGTGTGTTCTTATGTATTCTCTGCTGCAGCCATTTTTATGTGGCTCATAAAATGACTGGCAGCGGCCCACCATAACATACCTGCTCACCTATGGTGAGGAAGACAAACAATGCTGTGGAACAGACATGCGCAAATACACTCAACGGAGGGCTGTTTGTGTGTGAGTGTGTCGAATGGTTGGGGTTATAATCAGTAGCTCTGTGACAAGGGAGGGTGGTGGTGGCCGTCGGCCGGTGGGGGACAGAGGGAAAGGAGTGATAACAGATTGAGCAACACTGATAAACCCTCCTCTAATGGCTATGCCTGCCCCCCACCCATCCGCTCTTCTTTTTCTTTTTTTCTTTTTTTTTCTTTTTTTGCTGGCAACTATTTAGTAGACTCTTTCACTGGTGGCGGATTAGAAACCCGGATAAGGAGAGGCAAACACTGGCAGCTTTTCTGAGTAAGCAACAGAGACAGGGAAACAGGAAGATAGACAGAATGAGGGAGAGAGTTGGCCATGAGGAGAATGAAGAACAGAGAGGTAGAGTGGGGAAGGAAGCAGGAGAGGATATTCAAGGAGTGGCACTTACCCGTAGCCATCCATCGCCTCTCCTAGCACACACACACCTCAATCCCCTTATAGAGACCCCTGTTTTATTTTTACCTTCTGGGCCCTTGACAATGCAGTAACTGCTTACGGAGTGCTGAAGCTGCACTTTGATACCCGAAAGTAGATGATGGGTTCAAGTGGCAGGTTGCGGGAGGTGTCAAACGCGGGCCTAATTCTGTGTGGTTAACGGCTAGGCATGACACATGCAGGACCGTGTAAACATGGATTAGGTTGATGTCTCAATCCCACGATGGCAGACTGACAGACAGGCTGCTGACAGCGGCAGCGAGACCCACTTCAAGTTCAACGGGGTGCACAGTACATGCACACTGTCCGTCTTTCAACCCAAAAAACATCTCAGAACTGTTTTAAAAAATGTCTGCATTTATTGTTACTGCAAACAATATATTTTGACTTTAACTATCTATGTCAATTAAATTATGTTATGTTAGTTTATTACTTTTAATGGCAAATGAAACACTATTTAATGGAAGACATTAAATATGGAATAGCTGCAAAATATATCACAGATATATCACAATCACAATATTAATAAAGCAATGGGTATTTTGTTATGCAAAAACTGTTAGCTGATGTATTTCAAGTGTCAGAGATGCTCATTTTGCATGCCAATAAGATACTGTGTCTCACTGCAGTAAATATCTACACCCAACATAGATCACTGTGTCCTAGATGCTAAAGGTCGCATAGAGAGTGTTAGTAGCTCATTAGAAACTCAGGAATAAGTAATACAGAATTATTGCAACTACTCTGATTGCAATGTTTATATCAATTTAAATTTGTAATTTAAAGATTCTTCAGTCTCTGGCTTTTGCAACACTCATTCCAACAAAATGAGGAGACTTACGCAGCAACTTATAAATGTGAAAATTTTCTTAATGCCTATTTCTTATATTATTATTATTATTATTATTATTATTATTATTATTATTATTATGCACACAACATTTTCACATTTCTCTTTGTCAAAAATCTGGAAACAACTTGTCCTTATTGGAGGAGTTGTTACTTATAATTTAACACAATTTAACACAATTTATTTAGATTGCAATTTCTTGAGTTGATATATGAAATTTCTATTCACTGGATTTAACCCAAAACTGGCAACCGTTCAATAGGGAAAAGCCTCAAAATAAAGAGGGACAATGTAACCGTGCAAAATAAAAAACAAATTATTATTTGCAGCTTTTAAGCATCTAGTAGTGCAATTCTGTGCAGCAAAAAATGGAAAATTGCACACTTAGTAATTGGTCCATTTGATTATGACTGCTGAGTAGGTGCAATTAAAACAGTGTAATTATATCTACTGTATTGGCTCAGCTAAAGAAAAATGACTAACAACAGTATAAGCATACAGACAGCTTGCAGTAAATTATTTTGAAATTCCCAACTTCAAAAACGAGCCCTGAAAACAGGATTTACCAAATTTAGCCAGGGACTCCAAACTATACACTGCGTTCAGAGTGCTAGAGGGGTCAAACCATTGACTTTCACCACAGTGTGTCTATTCAGATTTTGCTAATTCAATGCAATATAGCACCACTCCTCACAGCTTTAAAATAAATACCACTACTATTGATGACCTGCCACAATGTGAAAGAACAAAAAACAAAAACTGCCACACGCGCGTGGTAATTATGTTGAGTAGTATCCTAGTTGACAGTGCCGTCTTTCTCCACACGCAAGAAAACGTCACACTTCTGAGGGCCAGTGAGCTGCTTCTCTCAGTCTCACGCTCTAGTGTCAAGTGCTGCAAACAATATGCTCTCACAGGAAGCACCGCTCGACTCTGGAGACGACATGCTTCAGTGATCATTCCTTTGCCACAACTATTTGTGATTGACAAAAAGCTTACATTGCTCAATAGTGACTTTGCCTCACAATCAGGTAACTCTGTCTAGTATATGTCAGGGCACAAGCAAACAAACAGGCAGCAAATAACTGGCTGCCTCTGGTCCCCGCAGGCCGTCAATCAGATGAACAAGTGTATACTACGCTGTGTTAGAGAGCTCCGAGCTGAACTAATCCAGTAAATACGACAAAAGCACTGACCACAGAAAGGGAAAAAATCCTGTCTGACGATCCAGCCTCGAACCACAAGAGAAAACCAAGGAACAGGGAAATCTAATGACTCCAAAGCAGGCATGAAGTGTGAAATCCTACTCCTTCTGAGAAACAGCTGAGCCCAAAAGTGAGACGTAGTTATAGTTACATTTGCTGCTGTGACTGATACTCATCTTTATTGGATCAGCGAGTAGAGTTATTATCTAGTTAACAAAAATATTAGCCAATATTAGGGCAAGCCACATTGAAAAGAATGCCACTTAAATTCCCTAATAGCCAAATGAATATTGGGCTTTGAAGTCTTGCAATAGGATGTCTCTCCATCATTGCACTCATCATACCAGTGCATTACAATGAACAAAAGAGCTAAAGCCTAATTATTGAAAGATCCATGCAAACTAGTGAGCTAGCTAAATATTGTCAACTCTAGCCAAATTCCCAATCTGCCTCTATTAATTAAGCCATTTAATCATCCACCAGACTAATTGCATAATTAAATCACTGCCTCCTGGGTGCTACTGATGTGCAGCGAGTAATCTGGCACAAAAATACCACTCATCAACAATGTGGGCTGGGTGATAATGGTAATGGATGGCTCGGACCACAACAATTGAGTAAGGACACTTGCTTTACAAACACACAATGGGTTGTAGTAATTTTTTTTTCATACCATAAACTGGAATGACAGAAAGAATAGTCTAGTAAATACAAAATAGCAAATGAGCTTACCAAGTTTTTTCCAGGTGGAAAAAAAGGGCTAGAAGATATGAGAATAAAACAACAGTGAACAAGTAAATTAAATACTCAAAAGAACAATAATAACAACATAACTTGCACATACTTAACTACATGTTTCCATTTGCTCAAATTTAAAAAAGGAACTGGTGGCTGTTCTTGGACAGAGAGAGAGTTTTATGTTTTTATGGCGAATACCTCATACAAAGTGCCTTAGCAAATTAGATAGATAGATAGATAGATAGATAGATAGATAGATAGATAGATAGATAGATAGATAGATAGATAGATAGATAGATAGATAGATAGATAGATAGATAGATAGATAGATAGATAGATAGATAGACTGGTTAAAACAACTCTAATCCATGTTTTGTATGACGTTTTGTCTTGCGCCCCTTACACCCCATTACACATTGGCACCCTGGGCAGTGAGCCATATCACATTTGGTAAAGACTGTCTGTGGACCTAAAAGCTCACTCACTTTAAGTATCTATTTGGAGCAAAATGTAAATATAGAGGTAAATGTTTAATCTGTATGGCAAATGAGGTATTAGATATACCAATTGCACAAGGAAAAAGAAAGAAAATGATAAAAAATAAAATAAGCTGTAGTCCTTCACTTTGGCTCAGTTGTGGTCAGTTCATATGACTAAACCAGCATAAGCACCTTCTATGCTGGTATTGTTGGAGCAGCTTGTCTCAGCACAAGACTCAGCAGCTCCAGCCAAGTGTTTAAATTCATGGAGAGCCTCGAGAAGAAATTAGTATGTAATGGCCACACTCTGCAAGAAGAAAGACCCATTATGCCTTTCCACCGACTGTACTTGGCTTTCATTTGTGAGCTAAATGGATGCGCGTGAAGGTGAGAGTTCAGTAGCCATTCAAGTATTTGGCTTTAACTGGCTCCAGCACTCTTGCTTTAATTCAAGCAGAAGGACGAGTATGAATAATCGCTCTGGATAAGACTCACTGCGACCAGCAGCATGAGTCCCCGCCACCACCAGCAACCCATCCTCCCTTTCCCCCCAAAATGACTGGTGCAGCTTAATGACAAAACACCATTTACATCATGCCTTTTAATTTGCAATTTGCCAGCTTTTGTTGCTGCTATCTGATTTTGGTTTGTTAGCTGCACACTGTTATTTTGATGCAAATTTCCTCCCAGCTCATCTCAACTGGTTCTAATTTCAGATTTGTTTATCGGAGCTGGAGAAAATAGCTGGAGAGCAACGGGGAGCTCTAATCAATGCGATATGCAGCACAAAATGTCTAATGATTGAAGCTCTATGAAGGCTGCTAGACTGTGCAGAGAGTTGAGGCTGTACATTTCAGTGGCCCATGTGGTGTGAGAAAGACAAAGAGACCACGCCCGCTTGATAAGGTGGGAATAAGTTATAAATAATAGAGAAAAATGTCCCTCATTGGAAAAAAAAGTCACTCCCTTTTTTCAGCACACAGAAGTGTGCAACCAAACCTGCTAATATGGGGCCCCATGGGTGTTAGTCTCATCTAATATATGCACAGGCTAATTTATTACACCAGGACTAATTTCCATTGCTTGTGCTTGGAGTTGCCTTGCTAATTATGAAATGTTTTTTTTTCCTTTAATATTTTTTTCTCCTGGATTCATAATTGCACATCCGCATTCAGGAGCAGCATCTTTGCAAATTAGACGAGGCCTTGCCATTTGGCATTCATAGCCCCCCCACACCCAGGTGAGGCAACAGCCCACACAGGGCATCAGCAAGGCTCCATTTCCCTCCAAAAAACACCCACCCTCCCAATCAGTGATGCTTGGATCTTTGATGGGCTCTGCCCCCAGAACGTCTATGACCATCTCAGAAAAATCAGATAGGCTGGTGTGTAATTAGACTTGGGACTTTAATTAGGAAAAGTTAACTGTTAGATGAAAGCTGTCACATCTGTGATGCGTACTGCTGGTTCAGTGGATGGATCCCAGGGGGGTCTGCATCAAAAGGCTCTTCCCTGCTGAGAAGGCCCACTCTAGCATGTTCTCATGCGCCAAATCAGGCCCTCTGAGTGGCTGCCGATGTGAGGGGATGGAAAAACAGTGGCACAGGCACAAGTTAACTGCAAAGGAGAGATAGTGAAGAAGTAAGGAAAAAAAGAAGAAAAAGGGAGGGGAAGGAAAAAAAGAGGAGCAAGAGAGAGAGAGAGAAAAAAGGGAAAATATCACTGAGCTGCTCGGCTGCTTTTTCTTGTGTCTCGTTAAATGGAGAACACGGCACAGACAAAAAGGGATCTGAGGGAAAACAATGTCGCCTAACAAGACATCACTGGCTCATCATTAGCAATTTGTTGTGGGCATAATTTTCCCCTGCCCCTTGCATAATAGGTGCCCTGGGATATCGCCGATGCCTTTGTGTGCCCTCATTTGGCTATTTATTTACTTGGCTCATGTCACAAAAGAGATCTGGCCACCTCAAGCGAGTGCCAAGATAACAGTGTTATGGCTCCACATCACAGCCCTATTAAGCTGGAGCTCCTTTAATTGACTCCCTGAGCTCATTGCCTGACCTGAAGGCTTCGTGATCCCACCCAGCCAATAAGAGGCTTTGTCTGACAGGGCAAAGCGTGGAGCTGTGCGAGGTGTTTGTGAACCGTCTTTCAGTTGATGTCAAAGTGTCTTGTCATCGGGTCTGCTTCATTGTTTCTATGCGCTACACTCAAAAGACAGGAAGGACAGATCAAGCTTGTGTTTGATTCTACTCTGTGTGCGCTGAAAAAATACAGCTGCAGACTGCAGTACCAATACTAAATATGGAGAAATGGCTTTACGGATATCATGGCCATCAATCTCTAAAAGAGGGGAGAGCGAGAGGAAGCCTTATAATTCCATTGTGTGCCCTTTTCCTGTTTGCTCATCCCCACAGATGGTACTGCCAGCGATCCACACAGAAGCTCTCATGCCATCGTTGCATCGCGCTCGCTTTCTGGGGCCCTTTGTGACAGTATCGAGTTGTCATTTACATTTAGCAGATACGCCTGCTGGAGATGGATGGACGGATAGTCGAGCCGTGGCACCAACACGGCTATTTGGAAAAACAAAAAGCAGGGTTTTTTTCTGGAAATGGAAGGAAATTAATGATACCAGCGTGGCCCGGCGCTGACAGATTGCGATGAGCATAATGATGTGCATAGACTATCTAAGCACCCCCTGGCTTCCTGTCACTTGCCCCTTTTCCCACCCATCGTTCGTGCTGAATGACAGCATTCACATTAGTGTGACTGTAATGCGATTGTATCTGTTGTTCAGGAAATGAAAATCAAGTATTTGACCTTTGTATCTTACAAGTGGCTTAGTGTTATGCTGTGGTGGCCTTCAAACTGCATTACCAACTTTTCGAGCCACACTGTCTTCTTTTCTGTGCAGTTATAAAGACTTCATATAGGGCGTTATTATGGGAATTTGCATGATTTGTTTCTCTCTTTTTATTCCATGAAGTGTGTTTAATGTATACTTCCATACACAAGTCCTGTTCATGCTGCTTGGACTCAAAGCAAGGCCAAATGAGGAGACAGTGAAATCGATTTAAACATTGTGTTTCACACCCTTTCATCAGGCCCGACCCTCATGGCTGGAACGCTCATGATTTCAAAAGCACTTAACATACGCCAGCCCCTTTGTTTGAGAAGCAAACTACTTCTGAGGAGACATCAATGCAAATAAAACCAACTAGCAGAGCGAAGGGAAACTCGAGCTTAAGAACAACCAAATTACCCGTAGTTAATACGTCTTCATTACAATTTCCTCTCCCTCCTCTCTCTCTTTCTCCCTGCGCTCTCTCTCCAGCGTACCAAAGATTCTCAGCGCTAATGATTTTCGGGGTATTAAAGAGGCACCCACTGCTGTCACTCTGGATATGAAACAAGAAAACAGATTATTGTCGAGATCACCCACTGTGAAAACCCAAATGATACTTAAAATATAATGATGTTCTTAAGCATACTCATTAACGCCGCTGTGCGGGCAAAGAACAATACCCCTCCATGCAAAAGAGAAGAAAAACCCCCAAACAGATTTAAAATGAGAGCATGAAGCAGAGAATCAAACGGTTTGGAAAAACACTGGGACTGTAAACAAAGCAGCCGAGCATTGATAATTTGCTTCCAAACTCAAGGATTTGTCTGCACGTGCAGTGGTTTAAAGTTACAGAACATTTGGATGAGGGTAATGATAGAAAGTTTCACACATAATATAATAGGAAATATAATCTCTTGTTGCAGCATGCCAAAACAAATGTTGCCTATCTGCATCACCCATGTGGCATTAAAGCTTGAATGTTTAATCATGCTGATTGTTATTTGTACATATACTATTTATTAATATGCATCTGTTGCCCTTGCTAAAATAATTGGCAGCATATGACTAAAAGGAAAAGTTTTAGTTGAAGCCCAGTATTATTATTTCTGTGCCTAATTAAAAAATGTACGTTTTAAGTTTCACAGCTTGCACAGAAAACCAATTTCAACCAGCTGCCAATAAATAACTGAGGCCCCGTTTCCACTACATAGGCGAGCGATTCAAATGCTGGCCTCTAACAGACAGTAAAGGAAGTCCAATGCTCCATAACTCAACCCCTTGTCATGGCACACTTTACTGAATAGGACAACTAGGGACACAGTAGGATTGTTCGCTTCTCGCCAAGCCAGAACGATTCTTTGTCAGCCAGGCATAAATAACATAGTGTTGATTGTTCTGTCAAAGTTAATCTGACAGCTTGGGGAAGCAGTCATTTATCTAATGACAGAGTTTCTATGACGACAATCGATCCTCCCGCAGCCTTGCATGTGTGTGTGGGTTAAAGCGTGTTTGAGTGGGGCTGCTAAACATTGCGAATGGCTGTATTTTAGTTGAATACATACAAACATTCAAGGATAGGGGAACAGGGAGGCTTTGTCGTGATGTGCAGCTTTTGTTTTTAAAGGTAAGACATTCTTAAGATACCAGATAGTTCCAATGGTTCTACTTTAGTCTTACAGCGACTCAGTTAAATGCATACCTTTTTTCCCCAACAACACATCAATACCTAAGATTCTTTTTAATTGCATCATGACACCAGAGAATGGATGGCTTCCACAGGTGATGTTTACCTCTTACGTTGCGATACAATTTATCTTCCAGCAGATGAATGTCTGGATGCTCTGTGAGAGTTAACAGTAATTACTTTAGTCTTGGATCAAATGCTTGGCCCAGCGTGGCTCTGTCAAATGTTGTCATTCTTACTATTTTTCTTCACATTTAAAAGCTGGTGGATGTTTACAGCGGCCCTGAAAAAAAGATGAAGTAAACCATAGAAGCCGGTAAGAATGCACTGAAAGATATGCTTCACATTTAATTACGGTTTGGTAAGAAAATATGGAATACAGTTTAGCAGGTCACATCATATATTTGTGGACCTCTAGGAACTCTTTGACAATTGTTTTGTTTTATTGCATCCTACAGGTTGCTGATGTATTTTCATGTCATCATGATGTGTCAAAATTGCTTCACACTTTAAACTGTAAAAGCTGCAAGACAAGAACATTTAAAGGTTGTTTCTTATATAATTAACTATGTTAATGCAACCATCAGACCTTTCCTGACTGATGTTGATTTCTGGTATTCTTTGAGGTATTACACTTGCTGCTGGCTATTTTGTCCAGGTCTATCCTTAAAGTGACAGTGTGTAGTTTTTGCAGTACATCTTTGAAAATAGCCATTAAAATATTTTGTAATAATAATTTTGTAAAGCACATTAATTGCAAAATATTGGGGATATTGTAAAATATGACGCGGGTCCTGTTTTCAGGGGAAAGCCATATTAAATGACGTCTTTACTTCTACAAGAGTCCGGAAGGATACAGACATGGACAAAAATGTTGGTACCCTTCATTAAATCAAAGAAAAACTCATAATGGTCACAGAAATAACTTTAATCTGACAAAAGTAATAATAAATAAAAATTATATAAATGTTGACCAATGAAAGTCAGACATTGCTTTTCATCCATGCTTCAACGGAATTATTTAAAAAATAAATACATGAAACAGGCCTGGACAAAAATGATGGTACCCACAACTTAATATTTGGTTGCACAACCTTTTGAGGCAATCACTGCAATCAAATGATTCCTGTAACTGTCAATGAGACTTCTGCACCTCTCAGCAGGTATTTTGGCCCACTCCTCATGAGCAAACTGTTCTAGTTGTTTCCGGTTTGAAGGGCGCCTTTTCCAGACAGCACGTTTCAGCTCCTTCCAAAGATGCTCAATAGGATTGAGATCAGGGCTCATAGAAGGCCAGTGTTTTCCTCTTAGCCCTTCTTGGGTGTTTTTAGCTTGTTTGTTTTGGGTCATTTTCCTGTTGTAAGACCCGTGACCTGCGACTGAGACCATGCTTTCTGACACTGGCCAGCACATTTCTCTCTAGAATCCCCTGATAGTCTTGAGATTTCATTGTACCCTGCACAGATTAAAGACACCCTGTGTCAGATGCAGCAAATCAGCCCCAGAACATAACCGAGCCTCCCCCATGTTTCACAGTAGGGACCGTGTTCTTTTCTAGATATGCTTCATTTTTCCGTCTGTGAACATAGAGCTGATGTGCCTTGGCAAAAAGTTAAATTTTTGTCTCATCTGTCCACAGGACATTCTCCCAGAAGCTTTGTGGCTCGTCAGCATGTAGTTTGGCATACTCCAGTCTGTTTTTTTTAATGATTTGTCCTCTGGCTCAAACAGCGAAGGATGTTCCGATCTGACACTGATGTTCCTTGAGCATAAAGTTCAGCTTGGATCTATTTTGAAGTCTTTCTAGGCTCTTTTGTTACCATTTGGATTATTCGTCTCTTTGATCTGTCATCAATTTTCCTCCTTCATCCACGTCCAGGGAGGTTGGCTACAGTCCCATGGATCGCACATTACTGAATGACATGTGCAGCTGTAGTCACAGAAACATCTAGCTGCTTGGAGATGGTCTTATAGCCTTTACAGTTAACATGCTTGTCTATGATTTTCTTTCTCATCTCCTGAGACAACTCTTTCCTTTGCTTCCTCTGGTTTATATTGAGTGTGGTACACACCACGTCACCAAACAACACAGTGACTACCTGGAGTCCTATATATAGGCCCACTGAGTGATTAAAGGATTGTAGACACCTAGGATGCTGATTAGTGGACATACCTTGGATTAACATGTCCCTTTGGTCACATTATTTTCATTATTTTCTAGAGGTACCATCATTTTTGTCCAGGCCTGTTTCATGCATTTATTTTTTAAATAATTCTGTTGAAGCATGGATGAAAAGCAATGTCTGACATTCATTGGTCAACATTTATATAATTTTTATTTATTATTACTTTTGTCAGATTAAAGTTATTTCTGTGACCATTATGAGTTTTTCTTTTATTTAATGAAGGGTTACCAACAAATTTGTCCACGTCTGTAAAGCGCACGGAACAAGCCCGCTATTAAAACATTGATTTCCCTTCAAAATGCAAAAAAGTTTTGCCATAAATAAATTTTTACCTCTTCGCTAGTTCCAAGCGATGAAAGAGAGACTGATATGCTCGTCATGTTGCTGCAAATAGATAATTCTCAGGGAACTGACCGTTTGAAAACAGCACTAGTTGGACCTCCATTGGTGAGTTTCTTACTAGAAGAAGCGGATACCGCATGCTTGTGATAATTTAAGTATGCACCCCTACTGGCCGAAAATTACACACTGTGCCTTTAAAAAGGTTTTTATTCTCACTTAGATTATCCTAGTTTAAATAAACATTTGGAAAAACATTTTTTCCAAATTTTCTGATTACCATTATAACAAATTCAGATTTTTTTTTTGTTTTAAGAAATAAATGTGCTTTAGGTTTTTTGATGCAATCAGACGTTTATAATCCTACAAAATTATGAAAAAATTGTCCATAATTTGTTGGTGAAAATAATTTCATACTTGATATTTAAAATTTTTTTACAGTACATGAAAATCCAAAAGGTGCACATTTTTCAGCCAAGAAAGTCCCATTTTTTCTGGATAATTGACTGAACTATTCAAATGCATCGATTCAATTTTAGATCCGAAAATTTGTTTAACATTGTTGTCGTGATCGAATGTGAACCTCCACCATAGTCTTAAGTCTTTTGGATCCTCCAAAAGGTTTTCTTATACGATTTTGGTGTTTTTAACTCTTAACCATTTTCATATTATTTATATTTTCATATATTATCATGTTATTCTACCAAACAAACCACTATAGCCTCAGCATCATGCTGCCCCCACCATGCTTTCTGGTGTGGATTTTTACTTTAGGGTGTTAGTTTTAAACCACGCATGTCAGAGCCACTGCGATGTATGTGGCGCCGAAGGGGTTCTTTAGCGTTCCAAACACGGAGGACAGCTGGAGTTGCGGCGAGGCGGTGGAGCCGGGAGGCGAACAGATACCAAGACGAGCAAAGAGGAGGAGCTGGAGCCGAGTTGCTGATGGAGCTAGCCACAGGGCTGGTAGCTGGCATCGAGGTCTGCGGCTTAGAGAGTTGGAAAGAGACGAAGCAGGCGAACAGGATCTGGATCTTTGTGATCTAGTTTGGTTGAACACGTGCGTCAGGAGCTGTAGGCCACATGAAGACGATGACTGTCTTCCAGCCTTATTGCATAAGGCTGGAAGATGTCCGGTTGATAAGTTCCTGAAAACGCATACTGGTAATATTTAGCTAATTTAAAAAAAAAGATTTTACTATGCGCAAAACTAACCAGAGCACCTTCTTCCCTACACTTGCTTAGTCCCCTCATTATTTGTAACAATTTTCAAATAGGAAATCTTGCTTCTTTTCAACAAATGACCAATCTTTCCATTCATAAATGCCAATTTATGACAACCACAACTGATGCTCCAACCTGAGGTGTGGATGTCTGCAGCTACTTCTTGGTCCACTTGGCTGCTCCCTTGAGTAATATCCTCCTTACTCTGTCACTGTAAGTGGATGGCCTAGTCTAGATAGGATTGGAGTTGGTCATAGTCTGTTCTTTTTCAAATAATGGATGAAAAGGAAAAATTCTGAATTTATGGTAATTTTATAACTTTAGAATCCTTTTTCAAACTTTTCTGCAACTTTATCCCAAACTTTGTTTTTGTATGTTCTTTTGTCTTCTTTGTAATATATTAAGTTTGTTCTCCAATGTTCTCTAACAAATCTCTGAGGTTTTTACAGAACAACAGAATTTATAGTAACGATAAAATACACAAATATGGACTCTATTTGCTAATTAGGTAATTTTTAAAGGGAGTTTGTTTTACTCAATTTTGTTTAGTGATATCAGAGTGAAGGGGGTGAATACATATGCATGCCTCACTTTTCAGATTTTCCTTTACAAAAAATGTTTAATATCATTTATCTTTTCCTTCACTTGATCAACTGCATTAGTAGGCATAACTTTGTGTTGGTCTAAAACAAAATAATCTCAGGAAAATATAAAGAAAAAGGTTTAAGGTATATCAGTACTTTTGAAAGGCACTGTATTACATCCAACCAGAAAAAAATCTAAATATTTATTTTCCTTCTTGTAATGGATTAAGCTATTTTGTGAATGGTTACATTAGAACATTTTAAACAGCAGAAGTATGAACATATTTTTCAAACAGATTTTAAGCTCTGCAGTGTCATGGCTTCTTTATACTTTTAGAATACTTGCCGTATTCATGCCATATCTATTTAAATTCAAAATCTACCCTGCGCTTGGAGGTTGCTTCCTGTCTGCATGAAATAAGAAAATTAAAGACTTGCCATCTATGTCTACCTTAGCTAATGTCCAAGTGCCCTGACACCTTGACAGGATGTCTGAAATTCTCTACGTGCTAGAAAATTAGAAGAAAGAAAAAAATTTGAGACAGAAGCTTGACAAATATCATCCATAATATTAAAATGACCCCTATTGTCATTACGAGCAGAGAGATTAAATTCAACTCATCAGACGGAAGTATGACAGGTGCCTCAATAGGCTGATGCCAAGCGGCAAGCCACGGAGATTAGTAGGGCACTGATATCATTATTTCCGCCTATCAGCGATTCAGCAGGGAGGCAATTGTAATTTCTAGGCTTATTAGTCTGCACTCGGTGAAGAGAAGGCACGGTGATAAAGCTGACTGTGACAGCGGTGCGTTTCACTCGCAAGTGTTGCCACTGTGACACTGACCAAATGCCAGTATGCCCTGTAATCCTACCTAATGGAGGTTAACGCACAATACAGAAAAGGTCCTTACCGACGATCACAACAATCCACACATTTGCATTTTTAAGTTATAAGAGCGGTCACAGAGAAAATAAAAAATTACAGAGGCGTTAATGTGTGGAAATGAGGAGGTGGAGGGAGGTGGGATAAGAGCACACACATACACATGTATTTTAAAGCTGCGTGGAGAAGTAGCATAGCAGTCTTGAGAGTGGCAGGCAGGCAGAACCTCTCTCAGCAATTTCAGACATCTGCCTCTCCTTGGGCAGCCTGTGCCAGCTCCATACCCTGGAGAGTGCCCTGTTCCCATCACACTATAGCCAAGAAGTGTTTGTCGAGCCTAATAAATATTGCACAGAGCTTCCTCTTAATCTCATTAATGTTTGTGCATGTCTGTTGGTGTCTGCAGATATAAACAAGGGATGAGCATTAAGCCCTTGCAAAAAAAAAAGAAGAAAAAGAAAAAAGAAAGGCCTCCACAATATCCTTCATGGATATACAACTATAGTCTCCTTTCCTCTCAGCCAGAGAGACAGGGAGCAGGAATAAATCGGGCATTACTATCTGCTCACCAACACCACGGTTCATCCTCAGCTCCATTTGTCCCTGTAAATGCAGGCACGAGGAACTGTCATATTTGGGCCAGATGAAGATATCTGGCTCTGTTTGGCAACACATCTCCTTAATTACGCCTAATTTGTAGACCAAATAGCCGCTTATCACTCCCACTGTCTGTGACAGCTTAATAATCTGTAACCCCAGTGTGGGTGTGTGAGAAGGGAGAGCCGGTGGAGCGTGACTGAGACCTTAATATGATTTGTGTGTTTTGGTGTCATGGTTTAACAGTTTTATAAGCCAGCCTGGTGATAAGTATCATGTTATTAGGGAGATACATATTTGCCTTTATTTTCCCCAAAGGGGAGACACATTGTGACCAATTGCATTACAACGACGACAGTAATCAGAGTCTCCAGGGAGGACAGCGAAAGTAATTTGCATGGCAGTGGCTGACAGTTCCATATTAAACTTGTGTACAAAGAAGACTTTCCATAGCTCCTAGAGAAAGGGCACTGGCAGAAGGGCTAGCTAAAAGGATTTAAGAGCCTCCCAGAATCTGTTATATAGTCAGTGTTTTGGATTTAACATCACCTTTGCTGGTTTCAGGAAGTCTTGGAATATATTTAAGGGATTTTTTGTCCTTTTAGGTTATGTTCTGTGAAGTTATTATATCACATAAATGGTCTTTCTAAGTTGCACTGCGTGCATGGTTGTGTTGTCCTGTGTGTTACCCTGCGGTGCACTGGCATTCCATAACTGCATTCCGTTACCATTACTAGTTTTAAGCATGGTATTCAGAATACAGTTACTTTCGTAATACCATTGGAATACCTGTGTGTTTTCCACTTTCCACCTGAAAGATGAACATTAACATTTTGGGAAACGTGTTTCTCCGCATTGTGTAGACTATCCCATAATAGTCCCTAAACAACATGCCGCCGAAACCATAGAGGACCTGAAAGCACGACCTAAAAGCACCAACGTTAACATGAGTTGCCAGGTATGGATTCAGACCCGGAGCTGGGGGGCGGGGGGTGGGGGGGGTGGGGGGTTTGTAGCCACAACTGCAGCCAAAAAAAACCTACTAGCAGTTAATGAAAGTATACATTCTATGGCACTCTTTCACAGTTAATTTTTTTCAAGTGATGCTAGATTTAATTAGAGCATTCCTTACAAAAGCCCGACTAAAGCCCTGGTTGTTAAAACGGGGGAAAAGATCAAATCTGGTAACACTAGTCATAGAGTCGCACCGCAATGCTTCTGGAGTCAAACTCCAGTGATTACTGGAGCATCTGTAATTCGGTATAGATGAATGAATCGGCATATTCGTATTACCACCTAAAATAATTTTTGCAAATGTTAGTGATGATCCTGGTGGAAAAATTCTTACATTTTAGTGCAACCTTAGCTCGTGTGTCTCAAGAAGCTACGCCGCACATCAACAATGCCAACAGCAAACTTGAACAAAGGATCCGGCTGGCCAGCTTCTCAAGTTATGTGAAAGTCACTAAAAACTTAAGACACTGCAAATATGTACAAAAACAGAACAAAATCCTCTACCACTGTTTTTTTTTTTGTCCATTATTTGGCAGGGCTTCTTATCGTGTTAGTTAGGTCATTTCTTACAGTTACAGAGTTGGTGTTGGTTGTATCTGACATGACGTTAGCTTGATTACATGTTGTTGTGATGGATTTCCAGAAAATTATTGCTACAAGGATAAATGAAAGTTGCAAATAACTTAATCGGCTGTGGCTGATAAACAGTTAAACTTAATTTCAAATGACTAAATATAACATCTAATAAAATGTAAAGAGATATTACTGCTAAAAAACAGTTTGTTTGTGTGTTTATTTGTTTGTTTGGTTGGTTGGTTGGTTTTTGGTCACTAAGAGGTAGCACTGTGACATTTAATAGACTTAAATGCTGTTTTTAAGGGTAAGTATTCCAAGTATTTAGAATACAGTACCGGGATTCAGCAAAGTAACGGAATACGTTACAAAATATATTTTAAAGCAGGTATTTAGTATTCCGTAACTAAATACATTTACAAAGTATTCTCCCCAACACTGTGGACTGGTGACCTGTCCAGGGTGTACCCCACCTTTTGCTCTTGCAGACCAACCCCCCTCCGCAACCCTGGATAGGATAGGCGGCATAGATTATGAATGGATAGCTCAAATGCAGGTCGAGATGATTTTGTGACAAACTCACTGTGGTATGAGATATGTCTACTACAGGTTAAGTAATTATCGTCTATACAACTTTACAAACTCTCTTTCAAAATCCAAACTATCCCCATATCTGATGAGATGACCATGCCTCCTGCAACAGAACCTTTTAGCAGGCTAATGTTTTCTTTGGAAAGAAGATAAAAATAGCAACGCTAAATGTAGTAGTAATTTGTATGTGCTTATTGTGGTTATTATTTCACATTTTTGCCATTCTGTGTTTTATGGAACAACACAAGTATAACAAGCTTTCTGTCAGGGTAGCTAGCCAGCTGTCAGATGCTTTACAGATGTACTGCGTGTAGTCTGCAAACTGTGTAACCTAAAGTGGTGGTCAGAGAGCTTTTCATTTTCATACAATGACTTTTTAATTTTAGCATAACAAGAAATATTTCAAAACAGCTACATTTGTGATTCTTGTGAGTGTAGGAGCCTTCTTTTAGCCGTTTCATATGCATTTTGTGGCAACAGTTGGGGAAGGAAGCTAATATAAGCAAGAGCAGGAATCAATATATTAGTTTTTTAAACGGTAACTTTATAAAACCTTGATAGTGGTAACCAGACTGTGCTTCCTTATGTTACATTCCTTCATTCTCATATATTTTTTTCATGTGCATTTATTACGGTGTCTGTAACATAAGGAGGGAGTATGGGAATGGAAGTAGAGGAGGGTGAAAGGGCCCTGATGGCCCTACTATGAAATCTGCCTCAGCTTGCCTCTACCAGCTGCAATTATCATTAAGCCGCCAATGGAACCGGTCCACTCCAGAGACACCTAAAAGCCACCGTGGACCCACACATAATATTGTATTAAATGAGACCAAAAAAATCAATACACAATGCAAATGAAAAGCATGGGAGTAGTATCCACTCAGTATGCATATTTCCTGTCAAGTACACTTTCTGACCCGCTGAGCGCCGTTCACAGCGGAACTCAGTACTTTTGAAAATTACTGATGATCTGTTGTTATGAGCCCCTATCTGCCTGCCTTGCACTATTTGTGATACGCTTGTCTGGCGGTGCGTGCTGAAAAACCGTCTCGCTTCCTCGCCATATTAAAAGAGTTTGTCCGTTAACTGAGGAGAATGTGCCGCTTATGTCCTTTTTGTACACCGCAAATGGAAATGTTGATAAATGCAGCCTCCCGTGAAGCACTTGTTTTGTGGTGACTCTGCTCAGTGCACAACAACACAAGAGAGCTAATTATGAGAAAGATGAGCTTGGGTGAGGAGCAGGGTGAGCAGCTTCTTATTTTGCTACCTCTCCTGCTATTGTGCCTAGATATTATTCCTACGATGTAAACTTTTCTGTATGTGTTTTCTTATGCATGAATAGGGAGTCTGCATTACTGGAGGTTGCAGAGAGTGCATTCAGGAGAAATGATGGCAAGAGAAAAGTCTGAATGCATATGTATGTTTGGTGCACACAGATTAGTGCTTATCATACACCTGTAGCCAGGAGGCCATATCCAGTATATCTGTGCTGTCCCTAAAAGCATGTCTTCCCCTGGTTCAATCTGCAATCTTAACTGGTAGAACTGCTCCTTCCTTTATAAACAGTGTACCAGAGACATGTCAAGGTAGTCTATCAGAGGTCTTTTACACAAAAAACGCACAGCATTAAATATTATGTAGTAAATAGTTTCTTTGAATATTTTTTGTAGACCCATCCTGGACACAAACTTTTTAAACCTCTAACCCCCGTGTTGGAGATACAGAACTCGTCCTGGCAAAGTGGAACTGAAGTCAAATTCCTTGTTTCAATGAAACCGGCTCTAGCAAAACATTCTTGCTATTGACAATAAATCAAATAAAAAAACAGATTAAGATTGTTATTATTGATAGCTGATTTAAGTAAAGTTTGAATCTGAAAAATGTATAATTTTGATTATCTTTTTAATACAGATGTTCTGAGAAATGGCTGATGACTTGACTTGAATTGGTCCTTACCAGTGAAGGCTGATCGGATGCTTAAACATCTAAATTTCTTTCAATCAAAAAGGTGCAATATTACCTCACTAGCAACCAGTGTTAATTATTGTAAAAAGTTATTCTGAATAACTAAATCAATCGCAAAAAAAAATGCTTTTTTGTCTAATAATAAAAGCCAGATAAAAATGTTGGATGGAGATGAAAACCAATCAGATCTCATTTAAATTGTGTGGAAAGGTGGAAAACATTTGAAAAATAGCCAAACACAGCTAATCATTGTTTAGAAGTGAATGAAGTGACATACCTTGTGGCTATATGTTTGAGTCCAAATGCGGTTAAAATGTGTGATTTAAATATTTAATACATGCAGTTTTAACGTAAAGTTCAAGATTGGTGCATTGCTGGCTGTGCTTCTGGAATATTTAATTAAAGGAAGAATGCTGTATGGATTTTGTACAGAACACATTTTATTTAATGGTTTTTGGTTTTGTGACTCAAAACATGGAATTCATATAAAGTAAAAAAAAAAATTAAGTATAAACAAAGATTTCCCTTTAGAGAAGTCAGCTAAACTTCTAAAAAATAAAAAAATAAAAAAATAAACTAAATAAATAAATAAACTAAACTAAAACTGCTATTGCTACAAGTTAAAAAAATACTATACTACTACTAAAATACTTTCAAATTTGGTCAAATTCCAGCAAATATGACAACTAAAACATATTCAGCCGATTTGGATGTTGTCAATCCATTAAATGGTCATTATTAGCGGTTATCACTCCCATTAAATGCCATCAGACTGTGCCGTCTCTACCTACTAGTAGTTTATCTACCATCCTTATTGCTGATAGCAGCCAACTGTCTGCACGTGTCAAAAAGTAGTTGTCAGAGTAGCATATCGTAACTGGAGTTATCTAACCAATTTTAACCAACCCACAAGTTTTATGTTCTAACCTTAAGGTCACAGAAGGACAAATATACTTTCTTTTAAATGCCTAAACCTAAACCTAATTTGAAGAGGTTTTAAACACCAAAAGGAAAAGTAACTTTCAGTAGGTAGAGAGGGCAAAGTCTGACAGCATTTATTGGGAGTGATAACCGCTAATAACGGCCATTTAATGGGCTGATCACATCAGAAACCGGTGACATATTTATGTATCCTTTTTGTTTATCTAACATCATAATGTTGAATGAACAGTCTGTGTTAAAGTTTTTAATAGGGCAAGTAGGCTCATTTTGTTTAAAAACAAAGACAAGAGGAAGCAACTTAGATCTTTTTATCATAAGTTTCCTTGGTATCTGTATAGCATTATGCAGTTTCAGACAAAAATAGAGAACATTAGGCACAAGTTTGCTGCGTTTTTACCCAGTCTTATTCAAAACGAAAACTTTTCTGACTATTGCAATAAACTTTACTATCAAGTTTAAACATCTTGCTTGCTATTTGCTTGTCTGTTTTTATTTATTTTAGTCAGTCTATTGTTGTTAGCACTGTTTCATGTCTGCAGCAGCAAGCATTACATCAAAATCTTGGGATCTTTTTCACATTGCTCTTTCATCATCACATAACAGAGATAAGCTCTTACCTAATTACAGACTAGCTGAAATTATTTTAAAGTGAGACTTTAGGCAGTAAGAATGCTAGTCCCACTCACTGATGTTGTCCCTAACTGTGTGTTTCTCCCTTTCCTGCTTATCTTGCTCACACTTTCTCTTTTTTTAAACTGAATATCAGCAGTGGAGAGCATTTTGTTGAATTTGTTTTAGGTCAATGGTTATGATGCGAACTCATTATAGGAAAGGTCAGAGCCATACACAAATGAATTCTAGGCTGCCACAAGCGTGGCCTGTCTCAGAGAAGGATACTTAAAAGACCTCACCCTGGAAAGAGTGAAGGGCAGACCTCACAAGAGGTTCATAGTAGCACACTGTCTGTCTCTACCAGTCAGCCAATCACATCTCTCACTTCACTGATTATGCACACTTCCCACACTGAGCTAGAGAACCTCCACTGGGAAGGGAGAAAAGAAGCAGGGTTTTCTGCACTGTCTAAATAATGATGTTGGAGCAATGAGCAGGGGTGCACACTATTCCCCTTGGAGTTTTAGTTCATGGCCTGGTGCATCTTTGTTAAAGGCTTCTGTCTCTAATGATCCATGTCAAACACTGCCCCGCTGTAATGGCATATCTCACTTCATCACTTAGACCCCACTGTGACAATTATAATCACATATATAGCTTTTCCTACTGGATAAGACCACTATTATGACAAATTGTTACTGTGATGAGCAAAGTGGAGGTGGATGAGACAAGGAGGACAAAAGTACAAGCAGACAGCACAGAGCTGTGATGACTGAAGTATCAATGTTCCTTACACAGAGTTTAATTCTTCTTCAAAATTATTGTTCATTCACCCTATGGATCGTCTAAGAGTCATATCCTATCCTGTTTGACTATTGAACACACCCTGCCTGTATGGGCGCTGTCATCCCTTTCTTGTTTTCAAACAATAGTGGGTTTTTAAGCTGCCACACTAGATGTGTAAAACCCTTCTCTCTCTGATGCGTCTAGGGCGAGGACCACCAGCATACTTGGCCTCTTTGCTCCATGATGCACCCTAAACAAAAGGGCATTGAGAGCTTCCCAGTTTTTGTTCCATGACCCCGAGGTAGTAACACCCACAGAGACACTGGATGGACTTCCTGTGCAGCATTATGCTGTACATTTATCACTATTTTCTTCTGGAGGCCGAGATTAATACTAAATTCCCCTTGTTTGTAAGTACCCAAGTACCATTCAGATGCCATTTTTGCCTGCTCTGCCTGTTTTATATAGGGCTGAGATGGTATGAAAATTTGATGTCAACACCAGAAATCACAGTGCCATATCAGCTGATTTACATAGGAGTAGTACGCTTCCCTGCTCTACAGTACGATACAGCAATTACAAAAAGTATGTGTAACTAGATAGTGTCTTTACAGCATAAATGCCCTGGGACAACTGTTATCAATGGGTAAAACACATCAGTTCTAGCTATTACCACACTCTGGATGGGTCACGACGACAACTTAACCCAAGCAAATTTTCCTCAGTTGTAATTACGCCAGAAACACCAACAATGTCAAGAGTAGAATACAAGTTTTCTGAAACTCATTTGGTACACCTGTTCTTGATCCTAAGAATGACGAAGAAAGGGGATTTAACTGAATTTGAACATGCTAGGGTTGTGGGTGTCTTGGATTTGGTAAGATAATAATGTATCAGCAAATGGTAAGAAAAAGGGAAGATATCTAGTGAACAGAAGACAATTACTGGATGAAAATGTCTTGTTGATGTTAAGGAGGAGAGTGGGGAGACCACTTTGTGATGACAGAAAGCGAAAGGCAGCTGAAATACTGTAGTCACTTGTTACAGCCAAGGCATACAGAATGCCAGATATAAAGGTAACAAACATTAAACCTTGAAGGAGATGGGGTACGTCACTACAGGACAAACTTGGTGCCACTCCTGTTAGCTAAAAGTATGAAGTAATTTACACCTATTGACAAAATTGCATAGCCTAATGATCTTAAATCCTTCATCAGATCCACAGGTTTCTGTACTTGGACCAATTCGTTTAACTACTACAGTCGGTGTTAAGGTTGTTACTGGGGCAAGTAGGCTCTAAAGAAGACGAAAAGTTAGATCTTATCATGTTTCCTCAGTATGTGTATAGCATAATGCAATTTGAGACAGAAATAGAGAACACTAGGCACTAGGGATGGGAATCTTACAACATCTCACGATTAAATTTGATTCCGATTCTTCGATTCAGAAACGATTCTCCATTCAGAATCGATTCTTGATTCAAATCAAAAAAAAATTCTTAATCAATACTCTTTCATTCATCATTTGTGTTTGTAATACACACAATTTGATCTGCCAAGTGTCTGTGATGAAGTGAGCCATGAATGTAATAGGGCATCAACACAAAATGGATTTTACAATCTATGTTGAGAGAAGGGAACTGGTTCAAAAGTAACAAGACATGAAATCGCTACTGGACATCCAAGACCTTTTAAACAAAATTTCTAGTCTAGAAAAAAAAAAATGCTGATATATTTTAAGAAGAAAGAAATAATAATAATATGTATTTTGTTTGTACTTTGGTACGTAGTAAAAAATACATTGAAAATATTTAGTATGCACCAAATGTTGCTTATCAACCATCATTAAACAGAAATTTATGGCTTATGTTATGATTTTCATTGTTTTTGTTAAACATTTTAAAAGTCCTAATGTTATTGACCTCAGCATATATTTCGGACTTCCTTGAAAGCGCCGCAGGTGTGTAGCGCTGCTGGATGTTTATGTGTAGCTTATAAAGAAAGATCGCTGTTGTATACTTGCAGATTTATACACAAAAAAAAAACTTTAGCCAAGGGTGTCATTAGCATGGAGAAGACATTTTAGACGGCCCATACATTTACCTTCAACAAAGACGGGCGGGCTGGATTTCTCTTTCGTCTTTCATGCTGAAGCTTTAGCCTTGCGGCTACAGCTAGCTAGCGCTAGCAGCTAGCGCTAGCTAGCCAATGGCACATCAGACCTGTCAATGCGACGGTGGCCGTTGCATGACAAACACTACGCGAAGCGAAAATGTAAAAAGGTTCAGAAAACATATTTTTTGAGAATCGATTCTCAAACATTTCGGATTGATTCTGAATCTTGTTAAATAGGAACCGAGATTCAGACGTGAATCGATTTTTCCTCACACCCCTACTAGGCACATGTTTGCTGCATTTTTATCCTGTCTGATTTGAAACAAAAACTTTTCTGACTGTTACATCCCTCATCAGGACCACAGGGTTCTGTGCATGGATATATATATATATGTATATATAAACCCCTTCTGTTGCTGTGTAGAGCAGCTGTGTCAGACAATGTTTTTACCTCCCCCTTCACCCCCTCCCCAACTTATGAACGTCACTCACTTCTCATCCAGGGTACATGCAGTGCAGTCTCATGAGGAAACGTAGTTTTTTGATATAAATTCCTTTCCTAATATAAATATTTTTTAATTATTTGTTTACAAAACACACTGATTACTGTATTTGGAAAGGCACAAATTACATGCTCAGTGCAACTTTTATATTTAAATATTTTCACAAAATATTTGTGCAGTTTACTCCCGTGCAGCGCCATCTCTATGATGGTGCACAGACAATAACCACCAAACACTGACAACAACATAACTCAAAGAATAACAGAGGAGAACGGTTATAGCTATAATTTACAACAGACAACTTCTAAAATTAACACAAACAAATTACCCAAAAGTCTTTTCAGGGTTCAACACAGTGGCCTTTATTTTGTTCTCTTTACTATGATATTCCCATTACATGTACATTAAAAGATCAACCAATACTGCATATCCATAATTCTTAAAATGGATAATAACGTAAATTGTGAGTTTAATTTCAAAAAATAGATATATTTATGCCTATTTTGAATTTTACTATATATACTATAGAGTTTTTCTTGTCCACTGTTGCCTTATACTTGTTCAGTATTGCTGTGGTTGGAGTCTGCATGTACAGTGCACAACCTCACATCAAAGACTTGACGCAATGTGCTGGGATTCCTCAAATAGAAAACTTTTAACTGATTGGAATGTTTTTTTTTATTATATTGAAGTTACTTTTCTTGTGAATTCCCTTGAGATGACATCTGTTGTGAACTGGTGCCAATTAAATGTATTTGAATTATGTTGAATTTAATTAATTTGTTTTCTGTGACATTGAGATGGTAAGGTCTTTATTTAGCCTAAAACAAGAATGCATGGATCCATCCTTGATTTTATCGATATTTCATTGTGGTAATACTAAATTGGTGTGGGGAATATCTTTTTAATTGAGCATTAATTAAATGCTACACCCTATTGGGTATTGTTCCTGACCATATCCATCCTTTATGACTGCAGTACATGTCACAAGGCTCAATACTTCTTTAAATTGATCTCTTGAAGATTACATTAGGTTTCCAGGACTCCAACAGCCTCCAGAGTCATTAGGTTCCAATCCAAAAGACCACCTTTGGGATATGATGTAGCAGGAGATTTGAAGCATGAATGTGTTTTCTACAAACCTGCGACAACTGGTTGATGCTTTCCTCCCAACAAGGACCAAAATCTCTAAATAATGTTTCTGACATCCAGCCTGGTAAAAACAACTGGTTGGTACTAATAAAGTGGTTGGTGAGTAGAGCATTCATCTCTATGTCTCTTTTGGTTTCACTAGATTTTTAAATGCTTGTATGTGTGCTAGATATCACATCCCTGATTTGTGGTTTGTGAATGGACAAATGCAGCTAGTCTTTGCAGGTTTCTGATTTAACTGTTTTGTGAAAGAGGCTTTTGAGAGTAGCTGTTGGTGGTCTACCGTTTAGAATATGGCTTGGCACAAATAGGGATTTTGTGCATATTTTACTTCTTGTTTTCTTTGTTCACATGATTCTTAAATCTAAAAAAAGAAGCTGAAAGGAAGATTTTTAGTTTAACATATTTTTGCTGCAACATTTTTTTATCTCACTTTAGTTCCAAGACACATTTTCTTTCCTCAACCCAAGCCTTGCCTGTCCTGCAGCAGATTTGGCTTTTGTTGGCTGGTGTTAATAGGATTAAAATGGGTTACGAGCTCAATCACAGAGAGCTTCAAACCATCTCTAAATGTAAGTATCTCATGGGGGTTGGGGGGCATTGTGAGTCTGCCTTTCTCCCCTCTGGCAGCCCTCCTAGATCGGGGTAGAAGACCCTGGGCTGGTGGGGGTGGCAAAGGCTTGGCCTCCCGAAAAATCCGCAGGATTATGTCAACGCTCATTACAATGTACACAAAGACCACAGGATCAGTAGGAGCACAAACGGAGCAGTTAAGTCAAATAGGGTGGGCCAGGGGATTCTCCGCTTCCACCGTGACATTGATTAGCCTTTGTGCTCTGGGACTAGCTGCATTAAGGATACAGCCACCGGGTAACTGATTAGCAACAACTAAACCGAACACCACACCAGACTTTTTCTAACTTGAATCTCTATTTTGAGATGGCGTATTAAGTTTCAGATATGATTTTACCTGTTAAGATAGCTGTAGCCTGCAATGTTATATTTAGAAAAACATTCACAAATAGATCAAAACAATACAACTTGGCAACACAGATTTTGGGGGGGGTGATGCTTTGTACCCCACTTACCTGCTTAATGAGACAGTGGGTAAGAATGGTTTAGTATCTATTGTGATAATTTGAACATCAATGATAATGACTATATCCAATTAAGTTGTACCAATTAGGCAGGCTAAAGTGTCACGTGCCATTGTCACACAGACCTGAGATTCTCAGGTGCACACATGCATATGTTACAATGTGCGCAATGCTTAAGCAAAAACTGCAAAATAGATAATTAAAACAATAAAACAGAGTAAACAGGAAGTCAGTTTTCATATTCTGCTCACCATTAAAACACCATAGACATGTCCTGGGTGGGACATGTGCATAACAGTGTCACTCTCCAAGGTTGAAAACACAAGAGGCTGCCCAGCGATTGATGTGCTCATTTAAATGGGCTCTCAGGGCCAGTGTTCCATCCTACATTCGCATTTTCACAGAAGATGATAGCGTACTCATCCACTCACAGACACATTCACACTTAAAGACAGAAACACGCTGTACATGCATGCACACAGACATGCTTTATAATACAGCATGCAAATGCTTTTGTCGATCAGTGTTCACACTTATTTCAGGCAGTGCAGAATGGCAGCTATACCCTAGCACTTGGTGGATGCTAAAAAGGGATGAAAAAACTGTCGCTAAATCTAAAACCAAATATGTGGATTTGTTTTATCTATCATCAGAAATGTAGCAACGGAAATAAGTGTTGCTAATATCAAAATTTTTCTACGAAAATTTGGGCTATTGACATGAAATTTAAACTAACCCAAATTTGGTTATGTGGAATAAACTGAATGGCACATGCAATCCGTTTTGAGCACATTAAGAAATGAAGCCGCAAAATGGCACAGAAATCCAAGAAAATTGCTTAAATCTGTCAATGAAAGCAACCTTGTCCCCAATCTGAGCCAATTAATACTGGCAAGGTAGGAACTGATGGTCAATACAAATGTTTTAATTGCCACAGGAGAATCATCTCATAATGGGCAAAAGTAATTCTCTCAAGACCTTCTCAATCTTATCGTTGTGTAACACTTTGTTGTCATTGTTTCAAATGCATTTTTTAACATCTGAATACTGTAAAATATAAAGCACTACTGGATCAGTATGTTCTCCTGGATTTATCTTCTTGTTAAAATTAAATCTCTTCAGGTCAATTGAAATGAATTGACTTGCGTTCCACTGTTAACACCATTGGCAAATAAGTAAAAGGAACACAGTTAGCACCTTTGACTAATAAGTGAACAGAACACAATTCCACCATACAGGCCATTAATAGGTGGTCGTTCCAAGATTTTTAATACGGTAGCCCAAAGATTAATCAGAAGAGTTGTTCATGAAACATGGACCAGCCTCAAAGACCTCAAGTAATCAGAAATTAATAAGTGGGTTCTCAATCACCATTTAAATTAGAGTAAACTTGTTTAAGCGTTGCCGCACAAAAAAATATTTAGGAGGGGAATGGGACTGAAAATCATTTTAAAAAACAGCATTCTAACGAAGCCAAGCTTTGTGGTGGGAACATCAAGGTGCAGGGATAATTTTGATACAGTATATGTTACTGGCAAGATATCTTATAATTGAAGGAAGATGGAAAACAGTGTAAAAAGTTGAAAATCCCCTTAGCATCTTCAAGATTTATTTTGAAAGTAGTAAAGAGTTTGTGTGAAATGATGGATGAAACTAAGACTCTTGTTGAAAGAAATGTAACAGTTTTGTCCAAAAAGGTGATGTCTTGGAGTTGTCATTACAAAAAAGTTTTTTCAATGAAGATTTCATTACATTTGTGTAATGACTATTTACTGTGTAATTTGATTTTTACAGATAATTTATAAAATTGTATCTGTTGATTACTTTGGTTGTTCATCTCATCTAGTGGGGATTTCATATCATAAATCTCATTAAAAATACATATTTAATAAGAGAGGAAGGGAGATGTTTCTGACTTGTGTGCTTTCCTCTATGTGCATGCTTTGCACATTATACCCATTGCATAAAACGTCACAACGGCAGTATGTTCACTATTAACATCAGTAGCCATTTCAAGGGATTTTGCTCCCATAT